>JAUNZM010000244.1:0-1200000 GCA_033459285.1 Clamator glandarius | reverse complement strand
TTGAAAGACAAGAGGAGTTCAGCATCGGGGTATACTGGACAGGGGAAGAAAGATAGGGAGGAAAAGAGAACCAGGATGGCAGGCACGATTATACAAGGATCAGGATTAACATAACAATAGCTGAGTGAACCACTACAAGTATAAATCTAGTAACCAAAAAACAACACTTTAACAAGTAGGGTTGAAACTACAGTTCTTATCCTTCGTTTTCTATCCCTTAGGTTACTAGCCACAGTAAATAAGCAACTCCAATCTTAACGTATAACCCACCAGCAATAGTAATTTTGGAGCACTCAAAGAGGTGCCACTTATTTTCCCAAAAATTTTAAGGTTCAGTTTTGTAACCAGAATCCCACTGGCTCAGATAAATTTAGGGGGCTTAAAACCAGAGTATTGGGAAACTTGAAGCACGTATAAAGCCTCATAATAATCTGGTTTCTCCAAAGGATGGAATTTTGTATTGCAAGGGCAGGAGTCACAAAATTGTGCAATGATGACATCCTCAAGAGTATCCTTCACCACCACTGGGCAGTCCAGCGGGTGGAGGAAGATGGCAGGGGAGGGGAAGGAAGCAGGAGAGGGGAGCAGTACCCACCTCTGCATCACCTCCCCCTGTAGCAGCCAGCTCCGGACCTTGAGCTCAGCTAGACAAGGGAGG
The DNA here is from genome assembly GCA_033459285.1 of Clamator glandarius. Taxonomy (NCBI): domain Eukaryota; kingdom Metazoa; phylum Chordata; class Aves; order Cuculiformes; family Cuculidae; genus Clamator; species Clamator glandarius. The sequence continues at coordinate 1,199,342 of JAUNZM010000244.1, read as the reverse complement.
GCATTGCTTACTCCTGCACCTGCCCTCCATTGAACCCAGCATCACAGGTGAGGCCCCCAGGCCAAATCCCAAACTCCATCCTTGGGGAGGCCTGCTACAGCATCACCTCCACCATTCGTAGCTGGCGCCACAAAACACACACAGAAATGGCCAGCCTTCAGACAAAACGTTTCAGGCAAAGAAAGAAGCAGTCAGGCTTTAATGTGTGTCATGATAATCAACTCAACATATAACCCTTTTTACTTTCTGTAAATCATAGAATCATAAAATACTTTGGGTTGGAAGGGACCTTAAAGATCACCTGGTTTCAACCCCCCTGCCATGAGCAAGGAAATGTCCCACTATGGTACAGCTTACGTGATACTTAGGGTAACTGTAGAGAAATGAAATAATGAGACTGAAAGGGCTGATCAGGAACATCTGACCCTCCTGTCAAGAAAACGACAACTTTTGGAAAATTTTACTTTTTCTCTTAAAAGGAAAAAAAAATCCTCACACTGTCAGTGGAACTCACTGCCATAGAAAGTCACTGAAATAAAAATCTACAAATACATACAGGTGGAACATATTTTCATAAAACATCTAGAGGAATTGGAAGTCATAATTTCTTTTTTTCAAAATATATCTTTAGAAGACTAAGAATAGGCTTCTTGGAGATTATGGCATCTGCCCCAAAATGAGCTCCTCTGTAGACTCTGCTGTCTGTAACCGTCGGGATCAAAGTAGTGAACAAGATGGATGTTAGTAAAGACCCATTACACTAATTCTTGGATAAGCCTTCCTGCAGTGCAACAAACCGTTTCAAACCACTATTTTTAACATAATGCCAAGTCCTAAAGTTGCAAGGTTCATTCAACAGATCAACCACCAACACCCTACAACACAGCTGAAGTCACAGATTTTGGCAAAGGTTTCAGAAGAGTATGATTTTGATCAGCTGGTGGCAGTATTTAAATACAGAAAAGCGTTTGCAACTGCTGAAGTCCTTAGACTTCTCAAATAAACTGTAACATGATTTTCTCCATTTCCCAAGCATAAGTTACTGACTGTCCTCATAGTGACTCTCTATGATGGTAACTAAATTGCAAAAGCATCCCATCAAGATTAGGAAATCAGAGAGCTCTTGATGCCTGTAACTGGAAGACTGCACTACAAAAATAAAGTAAACAAAGGAAAAAAGTCTCAAATCACAGTTAGGGGATATTAACAGCAGCAAGTCAGTTAGCAAATGTTTTATTGTTGTACTTCACTGACCAGTTATAGAACAAGTTTTTACTGACTTCTGCCCCAATAAAGCATTAATACTGAAATTCAGAAATACTAATAAGCACCCAGCTTGATACAGATGGCCTAATTTTCCAAAGCTGTAGAAAACCCGTGGCTTCCATCATCTTCCACCTGTTCCACTAAAAAAATGGAGTCTTTGGAAAATTCAAGAATGTTGCATGGAACAGAGCAACCATCATCACTCTGAAAGAACTAATAAATCTCACCCTGTCCACTCTAAGCCTCCCACTTACCACCCAGCAGGCTGAGCCATGTTTAATATAAAAGAAACACAGTACTTGACAGATGACACCTATATATTTTCCAGCAGAGGAGCAAACAGACTCCAAGCAGTGTGATTTATCTGAAACTACCTTGATTCCAAGCATGCTTTTCTTAACATGTTTACAAAGACAAAGAGCATACTTCACTTTATGGAACATTCATAGCAAAGGAAATTATAAATCTTCACATTAAAGTACAAGTTTCCAGGCTGGATATTGCCAAAAGAGTTCACAGTCAAGCAAGCGTACAGGAGTTGGAGCCTGTTTTCTCCCATTTTTGATGGTCTGCTGACAAAAGCTGTCACAAAAACAGTTCTTCAAAGACCACAATATACTCAGAGCAGGGAAGATTTCGATAACATTTCTCCACCACATCCTAGGAAGCACAGGTAAACCAGAGGTTTTTCAGAAGTCTAGAATTTGACCACACTGGGCTGATCCAGCTAGATGCCCACAAGTCTATGGGGCTGGATGGAGTCCACCCAAGAGTTTTGAGGGAACTGGCGGATGTGCTGGCCAAACCCCTTTCCATCATCTTCCAGCAGTCCTGGATGACTGGGGAGGTTCCGCTGGACTGGAGGCTGGCTGATGTCGTGCCCATCTATAAGAAGGGGCACAGGGAGGATCCGGGAAACTACAGGCCTGTCAGCCTGACCTCAGTACCGGGGAAAGTCATGGAGCGGGTGATCTTGAGTGCGATCATGAAGCACTTGCAAGAGAACTGGGTGATCAGGCCCAGTCAACACGGGTTCATGAAAGGCAGGTCTTGCCAGAGTAATCTGATCACCCTCTATGACCAAGTGACTAAACTCTTGGACGAGGGAAAGGCTGTGGATGTGGTCTTCCTGGACTTCAGTAAAGCCTTTGATACAGTTTCTCACAGCATTCTGCTTCAGAAACTGTTGGCCTCTGGCCTGGATGGGTGCACACTCTCCTGGGTGAAAGACTGGTTGAATGGCCGGGCCCAGAGAGTGGTGGTAAACAGAGTTAAATCCAGCTGGAGGCCAGTTACAAGTGGGGTTTCCCAGGGCTCAGTCCTGGGTCCAGTCCTGTTTAATGTCTTTATCAACGACCTGGATGAAGGCATCGAGTCCTCCCTTAGCAAGTTTGCAGATGACACTAGGCTGGGAGGAAGTGTGGATCTGCTGGAGGGTCGGGAGGCTCTGCAAAGGGACCTGAACAGGCTGGACTGCTGGGCTGAGACCAACGGCATGAGGTTTAACAAGGCCAAATGCCGGGTCCTGCACTTGGGGCACAACAACCCTAAGCAGAGGTACAAACTAGGAGAAACCTGGCTGGAAAGCTGCCAGGAGGAGAAGGACCTGGGGGTGCTGGTTGACAACCGACTGAACATGAGCCAGCAGTGTGCCCAGGTGGCCAAAAAGGCCAATGGCATCCTGGCTTGTATCAGGAACGGCGTGACCAGCAGGTCCAGGGAGGTTATTCTCCCTCTGGACTCGGCACTGGTGAGACTGCACCTCGAGTCCTGTGTTCAGTTCTGGGCCCCTCACCACAAGAAGGATGTTGTGGCTCTGGAGCGAGTCCAGAGAAGAGCAACAAAGCTGGTGAAGGGGCTGGAGAACAAATCTTATGAGGAGCAACTGAGAGAGCTGGGGTTGTTCAGCCTGGAGAAGAGGAGCCTGAGGGGAGACCTTATTACTCTCTACAACTACCTGAAGGGAGGTGGTGGAGAGGAGGGAGCTGGCCTCTTCTCCCAAGTGACAGGGGACAGGACGAGAGGGAATGGCCTCAAGCTCCGCCAGGGGAGATTTAGGCTTGAGATTAGGAAAAAGTTCTTCACGGAGAGGGTGGTTAGGCATTGGAACAGTCTGCCAAGGGAGGTGGTTGAGTCACCGTCCCTGGAGGTGTTTAAGGTTAGGGTAGATGAGGTGCTTAGGAGCATGATTAAGGCATTGGTGGGAATGGTTGGACTCGATGATCCAGTGGGTCTCTTCCAACCTGGTTATTCTGTGATCTCAAGACAAGTATCAAATAATGGCACCCTGCAAGCACGACAAACTACATCAGGCTACTACTGTAAAGCACTAGGGACACTTAGCAGTCAAAAGCAGGGACACAAGTAGTCATCATTCCTTAATCTCACTGTAAGTGAGCAGCTGTGACATTCCAGCTAGCACTCTTCAATCAATCAACCAACCGACCTGGGGCAGACAGCTGCCAGGACAAAGTTTGGAAAGAATGGCTGAAATATGACAAAGTATAATGGACTGCGCCAGGCAGTCTTAGCTGGAACATGAGACGTGATGACAATATAAAGCAATCATAACTTTAACAGCCAAGCTTATACTCGGTGCAAAAAGACTGTATTGTAACTCAGCCTCAATCTGGAGCCAGGCTCAGCCTTTTTTTCCTCTTAAACCCTGAATATTTTGATATGACCTGGGCACTTGGTAACACACCAAGATCACATGAAAGGGTGATTAGAACATGCTGGTTGATGAAAAGCTCAACATGAGCCAGCAATGTCTACTCAGCCTAGGCCAGCCTTATTCTGGGCTGCATCAGAAGAACCGTGGCCAGGAAGTCAAGGGAGGTGATTCTGCCCCTCTATTCCTCTCTTGTGAGACCCCACCTGGAGTATTGTGTCCAGTTCTGGAATCCTCAACATAAGAATGTGTAAGCATTGGAACAGGTCCAGGGGAGGGCTACAAAGATGATCAGAGGGCTGGAGCACCTTCCCTGCGAGGACAGGCTGAGAGAGTTGGGTTTGCTCAGCTGGAGAAGGCTCCAAGACCTTATAGCAACTTTCCAGTACCGGAAGGGGCTACAAGAAAGCTGGGGAGGGACTGTTTACAAAAGGGTTGTAGTAGTAGTAGGACAAGGGGCAATGGCTATTTACTTGAGAGTAGCAGACTTAGACTATATATAGTGTAATTTCTTCACGATGAGAATGGTGAGGCACTGGCATAGGTTGCCCAGGGAAGCTGCAGATGCCCAATCCCTGGAGGTGTTCAAGGCCAGTTTGGATAGGGCCTTGGGCAGCCTGGTCTATGGGATGTCCCTGCCTATGGCAGAGAGCGTGGAACTGAATGATCTTCATGGTCCCTTCCGACACACACTACGCTACGATCCTAAGAAATAATCAATTATTTTGTGCATTTGGACGAAAAAAAGCAGCAACACTCCTCCCGGCACCTCAAACCACTCGCCATGCTGCTTGCTGCCGCCTCCTCCGTGTCCTTAATCCCCTCAGCCCAACTTGACCCTGGACCAAAACGCTACCCGGAGGTCGGCGGGCGGGAGCGAGCGAGCCAGCCAGGCCGCTCCCGGTATGGATCTTTCGCCGCCACCCACGAGTCAGACCCGCCACCCCCAGCGCCCCCGCGGCGGCCCCGCCACCTCCTGTTCCCCGCCGCAGCACCCCCCCTCCCGTCTCCCTGCGCCGACGCGGGAAATAGTCCCTTCCCTTTCTGCCTCCGCACGCCGAGGGAACCCCGCGGCGCGGCTCTGTTACGGGCACGGTAGCGAGGCCCCGGAGGGCGGCTGCGCCCGCTCCTCCCGCCGCGCTCCGGGGAGCTCCGCCGCGTAGCGTGTCGCCCACCACCACCCCCGCGCCATCCCGCTTCGGCTAGATCCGGCCGCGCCGGCGCGGAAGGATTCGCGGGGGGCTGCGCTGCGCCCGGGGGAGGGGGAGCGCGCGCGCGCGGCGGGAGGGGGGGGGGGGGGAGGAGGTGCCGGCGCGGCGGCTGCCCGAGGGGGGGGCGGGGAGGGGGCAACATGGCGGCTTCGTGTTAACTTACACCCCCCCACGGCAGCCCGCGCTGCCGCCGCTCTCCTGCGCTCCCTCCTTCGCCCTCCCCCCGCCAGGCCCCGACATGCCGGGCATGATGGAGAAGGGAGTGGAGCTCTTGGGGGGCAAGAGCCGGGCAGCCCCCAACGGCACCAAGAGCAGCAGCCCCTCCAACGGGCACTACTCGGAGCCGGAGAGCGGCGGCGGGGACAGTGGCGACGAGCACGGTGCGAGCCTGGGGACGGGCCCGGGCCGCCCCGCCGGCGCGGGAGGGAGGGGAGGAGGGGAAGAAGGAAGGGAGGGAGAGGGCGGCGGAAGCGGCCTCGAGCGGAGCCGAACCGGCCCGAGCGGAGCCGAGAGGGGCCGAACTACCCTGGCCCGAGGGGAGCCGAACTCGCTCGGCCCCGAGCCGAGGGGAGCCGAACCCCGGCCCGGGAGCCGGCGCGGCCGCTGCCTCCGCGCCTCTGTGTTGCGTGCGGGAGGCGCGGAGCCGGGCGGCGGGTGGGGGGGGAGGTCGGGGGAGGAGGATGCCGGGAGCGCGCGGCGCGGCCCCGCGGCTGCCGGGCGGCCCCGCGGTGCTTAACGATGGGGAGTGTCTCTCGGGAGCCGCCGCCGTCCCCATTGTTCCGCTGAAATAAAAAACTCCCCCCTCCCCTCCCCGGCGGTGGCCGGGGCTTTAATCCCGGGCGGCGGGGGGGCGGGGGCTCCCGGGCGGCGCGACCGGCGTCCCCTCCCGCCGCACGGCGGTGGCTGGGACGGCGCCCGGGGACACCGAAGCCGCTAATTCCTTTTTCCCACCCCCCTCCCTCCTTTCCTCCCTCCCTGCTTTTTACGTTGCAGATGTAGGAATGAGGGTCGGAGCGGAATACCAGGCGCGCATTCCCGACTTCGAGCCCGGTAAAATAGCTTTTTTTTGTGTGTGTGTGTGTGTGTGTGTGGTTTTTCTTTTTTTTTTAATTTTTTTTTGTTTGTATTTATTTATTTATTTATTTCCCCTGCTGTAACCTGACATCTCCCGAGGAGGGAGGGGTGGCTGGGTCCGGTGGCGAGGTGGGATCGATGCTGCTGGTGGAGCCTTTGTGTGGGCGATCCCGGGAGGCTGGCAGGGGCAGCATCTGCTCTCCCTGCTCCCGAGGAGAGGAGGGACGGGGTTGGGGAGGGGACCATTGGGATTTTCACTTCGTTATCGACCCTATTATGTGTATCATTTGGGAGAGAGGCAGGAGAAATTTAAAAAAAAAAAAAAAGGTTGGATGCTCACCACCACCCCCCCCCCCGCAATAATAGCTAAGGAAGGTGATTTTAAAACCTTTAGGCGCAGGGGTGATGGATGCGCTCAGGCGAGGGTGGGAAGGGATGCGCCCAAGGGCTGCTGCCTGCTGGAAGCGCCGGGTGGAAGGAAGATGCGCTTGGTGGGAAACTCCTGATGCCGGTTTTGTGTGCTGGAGGAGCCGCGCCAGCCCCGCGCTTCCAGGCTGAGCTGAGCTCCTCCACCTTCCTCCCCCCGAGCCCGGGGAACACTGGGTACGATCGCATCGCCTGGTACTCGGTTTTAGCAAGTTAATTGCCAGAACGCTGCCTTGCCTTTACTCCGCTGAGCGCCGAGACCCTAGGAGCGTTTTATCAGTTTTGCTGGAGCGGTCAGATGAAGCCTATCTACTTTCCTGTTCTCCAAACAGGCTCCATTCGTGTCAGATGATTTCCTACCGGAAGAGGATTGGGCCAGAGCTTCTCACATAGTGCCTCCTAAAGCTGGAGAGAGCCCCTCTTGATGGGCGCAGGTCCCCACAGGCCAAAGAAAAGGCCGAGGGAAAGAAAGGGGGAGGGTGGGATTAAATGGATGCATGATCTTGGCATAAGGGAATGCCTTTCCCCTAGAAAGGACCGCGTAGTCTAGGTCTCTTTGTTAATAAGACTAACCGCTTACACCCTTTCTTTTTACATTGCCTACGTAAAAATAAATAAAACCGATGATTTCTAACGTGCAGCCTGAGCTTGTTTTTCCTACAGGTCGCTTAAATTAGAAAAGCACATAGTGTTTGTTTTTTTTCTTTTGATTAAAAGAACTCTTCACCCCTTAGGACAACTGAGGTTCTGTGGTTTCAATTTTGTAAACTATATATGTGATAGTATCATAGTGTTTGTAACTGCAGAACTAATTTTATGCTCTCTTATAGCCAGACTTTTTAGAGCTCCTAAGTGTTCCTGGAGCGTGCAATTCAATTCATGCTCCTTTCCCTAATAATTGGGATTAATATATACTTCTTTACTTTTAATGATGGAAAGCTCTAATAAGCCTTGTGTAAGACACATAATATATTTTTCTTCTTACTGTGTGTAGTTGGACTGTTAGGGCAAGAAGATAGTAATTTCTTTAATACCTATGTCTTAGAAAAAGATTTTTTTAATAAAAGGTCCATAAAGTGTAAAAGCACAATGCACACTTACTGTGTTAGCAGATCGGTTGTCTGAGGAGATCTCGTGCCTTTTTTTTTTTCTTCTTCTGATTAATCTTGAGGCATGATTAGAAACAGCCGTAATGCTGGGCCAAAGCTGTGCTCTTATCATAGTTACACTTAGATTACTTTTTTTGGTAGCAAACGTTGCTCCATCTTATTTCTGGGTTTGTGTATATGGGCATAGGCCACTATCTCTAGTTGATTAACTTCAATGCTCTTTCTTCTTGGAATTGTTTTAATGCCCTTTTTTTTTTTTAAGATACCTTAGAGTATGTGTTTATTTACAGTACTTTGAGTGCTGTTTTGTTAACCCTCTTAGAACAAATGAGTGGGATAAGAGAAACAATGGCAGATGAAACTAGATAGAAGTAGAATAAATACCAGTCCTTTGGCCTCACTTAGGCTGGGCTTAAAAATATTTGTAAACAACACATTGAGGAACAAAACATTAATGATTAAAATTCTGATGGTAACATGTATGATCTAAGGTTTAAAAAAATGTTTAAAATAAGAGATTGTTTAAAGAAAAAGTTAATCAACTGTTTGTCAGTGTCTCTTGGAAGAAATGGATTGTGGTTGGAAGCAACAATTTGGAGAAGTTGAGTTTAAATGTACTTTTTCTTACCCTTTCCTCACCTTCTCTTTATAAGCAAATCTTCAGTTAGAACTGTAAGGGAAATAGCATTTTTAATTGTCTAGAATGAGACAAATTTTCTCATTGCAAAAAATGGTTTTAATAAAATAAAAATCCTGTATCTCCTTACCTAATTTACTGAGTTAATAAAGCATTGCCTGCACTCTAGATTTTTGTCTCTTCCTCCTGCTGGTTTTCCTACAGTACTTTATGTTCTTGAGGTAAAATTGTTTCTCCTTATACCTTCTGGCCCACCTGTAGATGTGGCAAGGACAAAGCTGGCCTGCCTATAGATGTGGCAGGACCAAGGCTGTTGGCATTATCTGGGAAAAAGTACTGGAGAATGCCATCAGTGGAGATGCACCATACTGGTGTCATCCACGTCTGAGGTTACTGCTAGAGAAGTTTTACTCTACTCAAATTCAGACTTGCCGAGGTCTTTATTATGTGTTTTGTTTAATTCATGATGAAGTACTTGTTTCACATTTACCCTCTTGTCTGGGTGGGTGGAAGCATCAAGAAGAATGTTTCATACCATCTAAAGTCAGTTATGAATTCCATTTCTGTGTATATCCTAATAACTTTTCTCCCTCTAGTTTTCCTATGTGAAAGCAGGCTTTCTTAAATTACTAAATGGTGTGGTGTAGTATATAAAATTTTCTATTTATTCTATGCCATCTGTCCTCGCATTCCCTGACTTTTTATTTATTTGTTTATTTACTTACTTATTTTTAATTTTTCCTGTCCTTTGTTTTAGAAATTTAGTTCTTCCTCCTGTTAAGTTTCTGTGGTTCTGTTCTTACATGCAAAGCTTAGTCTTAAGCAGGTGGTCATAGTACCTATGCTGGAAAACAGTATTCTTTTAAATTGCCATGTTGTCCCAGAATACCCTTATTAAGTCTTGTATGCTTCCAGATTTTCATATTCTGAATACTTAGGCATGTACAGAGTAGTGTCTTCTGCGTGTAGTAACTTCTAATGCTAAGCTGAAATTTAGATAAAGTGTCAGTATACTGCTACAGTTTCTCTGTTCTGGAAACAGTGGGGAGCAGAGTGCCTGTGGGTCTTCTTCAGTCCTTTTTTTTCTAAGTGGTATCAGCCAGGGAGCACAGCAGCTGAAGTATGGCAACCTTTTCCTGCATGGCTTGAATGTGGCCTTTGGGAAGGGGAAAGCTTGTTATACTTGATGTAGCTCAGGGTCTTCCTCTTTCTTTGGCTTACAACTCTGCTCTTCTAACATTCTTTGGTTAACACGTTTCCTGGTATTTCCAGCCGCTGTCTGAAATAAGAATGGATCTTGCAGATAAAGATCAAGCTGCCCTTGAGATAGAGCAGAGCCTTTGAGGGGACCAAGTCCTGCTGACTTGAATACTTTTAAGCACAAAGGGCAAGAAGCTGTTTTCATAAAGGGGGATCATGGTCCTGCATATGGAGATGGAGGGATTCCTCTGCTGTAGCTATTGGCATCTTGTCTTGAGGACAAGATGACTTCCTTTGAGTGCAGACCTCCATATAAGTATCCTATCTTTCCTTTGTCATCCTTGCTTTCCTTTTGGCAGTGTGAAGATGCCACCTGAAAGTAAACAGTCATCTGCTTCCTGCAGGACAAACAGCACTGCTCCATAAAGGGGTGTTCTGGTGGGAGCTGCTCATTAGTCACGTGAATGTGGCTTCTCAGTAAGGGAGTGGCACTGCACCACATCTGTGACCTCCTGCAGAATTTTTTTCTTTAATACTTGGAATAGTCAATAGGTGACAATATTTGTGATACCCACTTGTCTGCAGGTGTCTGTTTTGTTTTGTTTTAAGGAAGATCTGAGGGTATACTGATATTAGATGTTTCTCGCTCACAGCCTGAAAATCTGATGCATTCTCTAGTGGTCCTGTTTCCCTTTCATCTTGTAGTTAAGGAGCAGAGTACAGGATAGCAGGCATTTACCTGTGATAAAAACTGGGTGGACAAGAGAAGTGTTGTGCCTGTAAGATGTTTGCATTATTCTTCATGGAATACTGTTTCTGATGGCTGAAAATGGCATGCTGCTTTTGTTCTAAAGTAGAATGTTACATTAAGGAATTTGTTCTTATATATGAAAACCTTTACAGAGTTTAGTACTTCGGTGCTTTATGAATGTATGTACATTTTTAACTTGTTACAGAGTTTATGGTGCATTTAGGTTATCTGTCTTGCACAGCTCATTCTGGAAGACGCTTGAGTTTTTCCAATTAACTGGCCTTCAAATCCACAATCGCAAGGGATCTAGAGATTGCAAAGATGATATCAAATACAAAACAGTGCCAAACTAAAGGGAAACCCACCAAAACATAGTACATTATTAGAAAGCACTAAGTTGTTCTCTTCCAAAGCACTGATTTGTTTTCTTCAACAAGATATAGAACCTAAATGTAAAGGGTGGAAGCTTAAAATGGAGTGAGAAGTTATTTGTTTTGTGAGAAGTTATTTGTTTCACTGAATAAAAAAAAACCCTTTCCTTCTCCAAGAAGGATGGAAGGCAAGTTCCTCTGAGACTGATTCCTCAAGGAATTCATACTGACATTAGCGCAAATGCTCCAATTGTTGAGCAATGTCTTAGCAAGATAAACTGTTGTAAACAAATGGCTTGTAGGATGTCTTATGTAGTAGCATACACTTGTAAAATATTCATGAAAAGTAACTATCTGTTAATAGTTATCAAGTATTCTGAGTTTCCTTTTCTTTTACAGAGTATTTTAAAAAATAAGACTCTTACAATTTAGTGCTTTGTATGAAGTATTGCAAATATTGCTCTGTCTTCCTGGTAGGTTGGGTAACTTGGTCTCTACCTTGTGGAGGTGAAGCACAAACAAAGAAACCCCAATCCCCATACCTCTCCCAAAAACCACCAACCAACCACATAAAGATGACTTTTACACCTAACTACTTTCTGCAGCTACACAATTTGGTTAGCTACGAATATAAAAATTACAGGGCTGTGAAAATCAAAGCTAGAGAGAGATGATAAACAGAACTGTTTCTGGCATAGCTGTTAGTATAGTGCCTTGCTGGAAGCATCAAGGTATTCTACTTGCTGTCTCATGAGTTTTTGGTTTTAAGGAAGCCTAAATTAATACACTAGATCCTCATAACTCCTATGATAATGGAAATATTAGAGTACTAATAGATAATTTCTAGTGGATGGTTCCAACAGAAGTACCTCTAAATTTTGCATCCATGCCAACTTCAGCAATGCATGTTAATGTACCAATTGTGGTAACCAGGATCCTATCTAACATCCAGTTATGATTGAACCTCGCAAGAGTGCTGTTCAAATACAGCCATTTGAAGTCTTAAGGAAATAATGTGGAATTCATGATTTTTTCATTCATTCCCTTTAGTATCTGGGCTGGACTTCTTGATATTGTTAGCTTTTACTTACTCTTCCTTGAGTATTTGTTCTCTAGATCATATTTATAAATACTAAGACTTAAATATTTTCTTACAGGTGCCACAAAATATACTGATAAAGATAATGGAGGGATGCTTGTGTGGTCTCCGTATCATAATATTCCAGATGCCAAGTGTAAGTCCTTCCCTGCCTAGGAATTTGAATGCTTAAGTATACCTAAATAGTTGTTTCTGTTGTGCCTGTTTGCTCTTTATTTTGCACACAGTGAAACTGCAGATTAGTAAATTAAACAGAAATCCTCTCTCATTATCTTATTTAGAGAACTCCAGGGAAAGATCCCCTTTTCTTATTTTCTAGTTAAGTTTGGTTTTCAGATTGCACTGACTGCATTGTATCATCATAACTTTTAGTTATTAATAAAAGAGTAAAACATCTAAACATGAGGAACTTGCTGCTTTAAATTGCAAGGAGAAGGCGTTGTAGTGATAAAATATAGAATCATTAGGGTTGAAAAAGACTTATAAGATCATCAGGTCCAGCCATCAGCTCAACATCTCCATGCCTACTAAACCATGTCCCAAGGTGCCACATCTACATGTTCTTTGAACACCTCTAGGGACCACTTCCCTGAAGGGGTGTTGCAATTCTTCACTGCTCTTTCAGTAAAGAATTTTTCCTAATATCCAATCTAAACCTCCTCTGGTATGACTTGAGGCCATTTCCTCTCATCCTATCACTTCTTACTTGGGAGAAGTGACTGGCATCAACCTCACTACTACTTCCTTTGAGATAGTTATAGAGAGCAATTAGGTCTCCCCTCAGCCTCCTCTTCTCCAGGGTAAATTCAGAAAAGACGTGTTGAGGCTGAGTTCTAGAGGAATGCTCAGGAAAAACTGAGCATTTTCTCCCTCCAAAAGTGACCTGACATGTAGGATTTATCTGACCAAATGTGATCAACCACCTGCTTAACCTAGTTTAAATCTGTCCTCTATGCTAGAATTTCAGATATGTAATAAAGCAGAGTAAAGTCTTGAGGATGTGGTCATGAGAACTTGTTACCAGTAGTTAGAGGTTTGTGCCCCTCTACATTTGAGGGAGCATAGCTTCTACCACTGCAGAATAGATAAAAATAAAATACTGTACAACTGTGGTTATTAAATGTTTTCTTCATTCCTTTAAAGTACAATTAACTTTGCTGCAGCAGTTCATGGGAAGGACATAACTGGTCCATTTGAATAATGAGGATATAGTTATGGATTAGAGATTGGTGGGAATGGTTGGACTCGATAATCTGGTGGGTCTCTTCCAACTTGGTGATTCTATGATTCTATGATAACTTTCTCAGTCATGCTTCCTTTCAACCACATTTAGTTGCCACTTTATTATGAGCTGTAGAAAGTGAATGGAAAGAGTTTATTTCCTTAGAAATAAAAAAATGCCTATTGAAGATCACAAGTAGCAGGTCTTAATTGCAAAATGATGGAAAGCATTCAACTCAAAGCTAACTCTTGTGTGGCCGAATATGATTTAAAGAATATTATTGGTGAATTTGATGGCTTAATTATTGAATTTTCGTATTCTTTATTGAAAACTGATTTCATACCATGGTTAATTAATGTTGGTCTTGGAAAACTATATTGATATTGAACTTATGCATAGTCCTTGATTTAGGAACTCTTTACATTAAGTTTTAACATGTTTGGGAATACAAACATTAGAAGTAGTTCAATTTAAAACTAAACCAGGTGTCTGCACCTCACCCCCCAGCATGTCTGTGTTCTTAGCAGTGGGCTCCAAGAAGACATAGCCTTTCAATAACTAGGTAGTCTCCAATTTAAATAAATAAGTTATTGCGCCCTGTGGCTTTGTCATCATAAAAATGTGAAAGAAAACATCTTTTTCACTGATAATTAGCTTATATAAGAAGTTTATAAAATTAAATGTGAAATTAGAATCAGTGAGTTTGTTTATTCTTAATAAAGCTGTGAATATATTTAATGTTTTTGGGGACCTGGGCCTATGCAATTTATTAAAGCACAGGAAGAATGTTTTCCCATGTTAAATGGCTAATTCTGTTCACCTTATAACAGAACTACAAGTACTAAAGAATAATTCTGACATTGCTTTGTTACAGTGGATGAATATATAGCAATAGCAAAGGAAAAACATGGATACAATGTGGAACAGGTAAGTGCTATGAAATGAGTGTTCATATAAAAGGATTTTTTATTATAAAAGTATAACACGACACTCCTTTGGTTACCATTAATTAACGCTGTTTCTCTTCAGGCACGGCAGCAAACACTGCAGTTAAATGGACCTGCATACAGTTGTGGTCTGGATTCTCTGCAAAAGATTGAGCTCTTTGTTTTCATGACATGCTCAGCTTGTAATGTGCACTTTTGAAAGGTTCGGTATGTTTCTTGATACACTGGGCATGTCATGCAATTGTGTGTGTATATTTAGCTGAAGAATTTATTAGGAAAGGAAATTACAAATTTGATGTTTAATATTAGAACTAAAATATGGTACAGTTTTGAACAGCTGATTACCATAGGGACAGCACTGGAAAGGTTTCTTGTATATGTAAAAAAAAATAATGAGGCAAACCAACTTTTGTTTTTTCAGAGGCAAGAAAAAGGAATGAAGGTCTAGGCTTGAGAGTAGCAAGCGAGTTCATTATTTTAATAAACTTTAGTCATCATCCTGTAAAAGGTACAGGATAAATCTTTGCTGGTCTGCACTTAGTTCTATTGCAGTTTTCTTCATAAATTAACCGATTACCTCTTGCAAAAGAAATTTGGTGTACTAGTGGAAGTAAGTTGTATGGTCAAATTTTGGAGGGTGGAAGCTCATAGTAATCTTGGTAGTCAACTGCTATCTGAAAAAGGAGGCTACCAGTGTCATGATGTCCAGAATACCTGCAGTTTGGTGAGGTTTGTTTGTGGCGTGGCTTCTGTTAGGGAAGAGAAGGAACTGAGGGATCTCAAAATAAGTCTACGAAAAAGACTAATTTTCAAAACAACTTCTGGTACAAAATATTTGTAGGCTGTTCACAGCAAAATAGAAATTATCCTTGCAAGAAGTGTTTATTATTTCCATTTTAACAAGAAAAGAGGTTTACTATGTCCAGGTTAATAGAAGATTTGGAGAACTGATGAACAACTGGTGATTGTGTCTGGACTCTTTGGTTGAAACTGAGTGGATTACATTTCCCAATTTCCATGCCAGGCCTGGCATGAAATCTATTATGGATCCTTTGGCAGAAAGTCTAATCAGTGGAACATACTTTTAAGAATATGAAGAAATGAAATTATGTAAAAAAAGTACTTAAATTTCAGTTCTTATTAGGTGCACTTGACATGGAAGTGGCTGTGCCGTTATGTGTGGATTGGAGAGTTGTAGACAGACCACTCTTCGAACTTTCAGACTTTCATTTTGGATGATCCTCTGGTTGCTGAAAAATATTTTTATTTCTTTTTTTGAGTGGGCCTGAAGACCTGTAAGGAACTGTGTAGGAGATACATGCTTGTAAAGAAAGAAAGCAGGTCAGATTTGAGCATATCAGCCTAGTTTATGCTACTTAAGAATTAATGCTGCCATGCCAACCTTTAATTGTCTAGCTTTCATAGATTTAATAGAGTACAGATGTGCTCACTCTTCATATTGTTTCAAAAGAGAATTCTGTTACCTATAACACATAGCCAATAAAATTGTAAATACAGTTTGAGAGGGGTAGTCAAGTTTTATTTTTAACAAATAAATTGCATTTTCTTATTTAACTTGTTTCAACGTTTTAGAAAGTTGACTAAATCCAAAAAGGGACTATTTCTTTCCAAAGGCTCTCGGCATGTTGTTTTGGCATAAACACAATATTGAGAAGTCCCTTGCGGATCTCCCTAACTTCACTCCTTTCCCTGATGAATGGACAGTTGAAGATAAAGTTCTATTTGAACAAGCATTTAGCTTCCATGGAAAGAGCTTCCACAGGATCCAGCAAATGGTAAAGTAGTATTTTCATCAGAAGTATTAAATAGTTTAGATGCTTTTAGAACAGAGACTTATGTTGGGCTAAAATTTCACATTGATTTTTGTGTAAAATCTCGAGGAACAACCTTGAATATAAGATTTAAGTTGGTCTCATCATGTCTCTTGGACCTATAGCTTTTTCACTCTAGTAAAAGCAGCCTTTAGCCACTCCTCATTTTTTAAAAAGTATATCAAATACATCCCTCCTTTCCATCTCATCCATGCCTTTAAGGTACTCAGATAAAGGTGATTGTAAATAGGCCAGAGTTATAATCTTGAGTGGAATTTTAATTTTTAAAGGTATTAATATATTAATGAATTCTTCTAGCTTCCAGACAAGACTATTGCAAGCCTTGTAAAATATTACTATTCTTGGAAAAAAACTCGCTCTAGGACAAGTTTGATGGATCGACAGGCGCGTAAACTGGCTAATAGAAATAATCAAGGTGATAGGTAAGTTCTGTATTCTCAAGTAGCTAACCAGAAAC
Source organism: Clamator glandarius (assembly GCA_033459285.1). Taxonomy (NCBI): domain Eukaryota; kingdom Metazoa; phylum Chordata; class Aves; order Cuculiformes; family Cuculidae; genus Clamator; species Clamator glandarius. Next base: position 1,183,048 of record JAUNZM010000244.1, on the reverse strand, counting down.
TGAAGTAGTTCTAGGTAGAAATGCTAGAGTAATTTCCAGCCAAAATGATTTCCAGCCAGCATGAACTATGTTTGAAGGTTGGAGCATTTGCTCTGACATCTCTGTTTTAGTTAGGAGTTTGGTACCTGTGCTTTAAAGACGGTATCACTCCAGTCGGTGCAGGTTGTAGTAACATGTTTGAGCGCTTTAATGGATAACTGTAAAAACAAGGGTTTAAAAAAACTGAAATCTGGGGATGTGATTTAGAAATAATGCTTTATTTAAGTCTAACCCTGTTTGGGTGGGTGGGTGGGGTTTCTGGGCATGAGGGGTTTTTGTCTGCTTGGGTTATTTTGGACAAGAATGGAGTAAAAACTAAAAGAGCGACCCCTGGAAAGAGCTGTAGCAATTAGAACGTCCAACTACTGTTTTATAAAAAAACTTTATATAAACATAAACCTTACTTTAGGAGACTCAGAACTGCTGTCAGTCAAAGAGAATTAGAGTTCAAAGTAGTTTAACAATGTCTTGTATAGAAGGGAATGATGTTTCCCCTAGTAACTATGAAATTAAAATTATATTGCACGTAGCATACTTGAGTGTTAACTTGTACTTTTTGTAAAAGTGATTTGATATGTTGAATGTATTAGTAACGTAGTCATGGAAAAAAATGATTTTACATCTACAGAAAGTTGCCTAGCAAAAGGATCTATTTAATTATATGTTATTAAAAAGAACTAAAATTCATATGCTTACTCAGTGACCCTATAGCTTAAAAATTACAGGAGAAAATAAATTTGCTTCCAATTCAGCATTTTGGGTTTCTTTTTGTAATTACTAGATTTTTTTATTGGTTGGGGATTTTTACATTCGCTTGTTCAGAAATTGTGTGAATGACTGGATTTTACTGGGCTAAACTAGCTGTTACCTTTTCAACCTTTTCTCTTTGACAGTTCAGCAGATTTCATTCTTCCCTGCCGTCAGTAGCTAGATCTAGAGCACTTTGGTGAAAAAGCAATCCACTGTTTTCCCATCTTATACTGTCTGCTTTTGCTCCCTACAGAGTTCAGCACAGGTTTATTCATACACCTGGTGCACAGGTTTGAGAATTGGTCTATTAAAACTAAGAAGGCAAATGAAAGCCTTGGTATAGTTGGCAGTGTAAGTGTTCATGCTAGCGCAAGTGGTTGAAATTTTTTGACAGCAGTACCAGCACTGCTTAAAGTAACTTTGAAACTACAGTTGACAATTCCTCACTAAGCATAATACTTATTAGAATTTAATAAAGGAAATATGTTTGCAATAGCTCTCATTTGAAAACTACAAATATCCTTGAGATGCCATGTACTTGGAGTAGATAATTTTGTCTTAATGCTGATACATATTTATATTTGGTGTTAAAAAATAGATAAAATAACCAGCTTCTTATCATCTGTCCTCAGTGATGATGACATAGAAGAAGCTCATCCAATGGATGGAAATGATAGTGATTATGATCCCAAAAAAGAAGCCAAAAAGGAGGTAACAGATAGCTTAACGGTGAATGTCAGTTTGTTTGTTTTCTGTGAATATGTTATTGTGAAGAATATAAGTTGTAGTGAAGAGGTTTAGCTTGAGCCTGCTGAATTCACAGGGTTTCAAAGTGATCAAGGTCATGACATCTTCTGATTGATACAGAATTTTGTCGAATATTTTTGTCATTCTGTGGACATAAATGCGTCCCTCATTACCTTCACTCTCTGCCAAGAGATCTTCAGGTTTTATGAGAACTATATGTTATCGCTACCTGGTAAATAAACATTCGCCCCCACTTCTGTTTTCTTAATGTTTACAGTTTTACTAGTTGTGAATTTTTGGTAGCTAAACGTTTTCTTTGCATTTTAAAATTAAACTACATTTTTCCAAGAACATCTTTTTTTTATTCTTTCATAGCTATAGTGAGGTTATGCATTTCAGCTAATATGTGGCTTTATTGAGATGCTTTCTACTAATAAATGTGGAGAAAAACATTTTTGTCTCCTCTAATGAGCACTTACTGTTAACTTTACAGATGAGTGCTATGTTTGAGGTAAGCTCGGGTTTTGGTTTTTTGGGAGGTTCTTTTGTTAAACTGAACAAAACTAGAAAAACACATTTAAGTGTGTAAACAGAATCACGGAATTGTTTAGGTTGGAAAAGACCTTTAAGGTCATTGAGTCCGGCTATATACCTAACGCTGCCAAGTCTACCACCAAACCATGTCCCTAAGCACCACTTTACATGAAAGGTGACTCAGCCACTTCCCTGGGCAGCCTGTTGCAGTGAGTGACAACCCTTACAGTGAAATAATATTTCCTTATATCTAGTCTAAACCTCGCCTGGTGCAACATGAGGTCGTTTCCTCTTGTCTATCACTTGTTACTTGGTAGAAGAGACCAACAGGCATCTCACTACAAGATTGATTCCCTGATCAACTTGATGCATTTGTGATTTTCCTGAAATGGTAGAATTCATGCTTTTTGAGAACAGTGAGGAGAGGTAGTGTAAAACTTCAACATTCCCAGGAGGTGGTATCTAGGATTACTAACATAATTTTGTGGTTACACCAAAAATTGTGCTAAGAGACTGATAGATTTGGATTCCATTCTCAGCTTTGCAATGACCTTCAATGTATTGCTTTATCTAACTGCCTTAGGAAAAAAAAAAAACAAAAAACAAACCAAAACCAAACCAGGGCAATTACAGTTACCCCTTTCTGTAAAAGAGTTTGAGATTTTTATTTTTTTTTAACATGCCAGGGTATGGTTTTTAGAACTTGAAATGGCACAAGGTCTAGTAATTAACATCTTTACTTTTTATTCTGCTGTTGTAAATGGTCATGCAAGCTGTTCATTTGAGTTGCTGCCTAAGCTACTTCTAAATAAGGGCTGTTTTGTGCAGTTTACGCAGTTACTGTTCGAATCACTGCACACAGTGCGGAATGAAAGTAGTGTGTTGGTAGACTTCTTGGAACAGGTCAAATAGGTTTACAGTTTCTGATGAGCTAGTGGGATCTACATAACATAATTTTGTGATATAATATTTCTGGTAGGAATTGCATACTTTCACTTCCTAAGCAAAATATAAACTGAATAGGCTACCTGAACACAGAGCAATGAAAACTTTCTGTTATCAGAGAAAACTAAAATTAGTCAAACTCTAGCTTGGCAAGACAAAAGCTGAAGAGAATATTTTTAACTTTAAATACAGATTGAACAGACAGTAACTGTGTTTTCATATGAAAAGAGCAATGCAAAACCAAAAAACAAATAGTATAGTGGGCCAGAAATAAACTTAACCTTCATATTTTTAGGTGTCAAAGTAGTAAGGCCCTATATCTATCCAAGATAAAGCAAATATCTTCATGCTTTTAAGCACTTAAAATCTTAAATGCTTTTGAGCTTGCCTCTATGAAGTCTGTGTACAGGACTAAGACATTACATTAACTGGAAAGAGGATGTGACAGAAGGTTAAGCATAGTAGAGCAAAGTATTGCTTGCTAATCTGTTCTAGTGCTACAGAACATAATAATAATGGCTGCTGCAATTTCTTTGCTCTTCACTGTGATCAGATGACCACCTCCTCTTAACCTGCATAGGTGCCAGCAGGGAAGAGTAGTAGGGAGCTCCTTGAAGTAGCAAACAGCCTGAATCTCATATCTGTTCTTATATTTAACATTGCTTTGAATTTGAAGACCCTTGCAGGAAAAGTAATTTTTTTTTCTGTGCTCCCGATCTGTAGAGAACCTACCTGATTGCTTTATGGGAGTCATGTACATGCAGACTAGCTGTTGTGCAGCACTGTCCATTTCAGACAAAGCTGAATTTTTTAGATGTCCAAACACGTCAGAACAACAGTTACAAAGATTGCATCTCCTCTTTGCTATCCTATTCCACTTCAAAACAGCAAACACCAAAGGCTTAAGTTTGCTCAATTACATGGATTTTTATAATAACTAGAAAAGTGAATCCATCCTATCTTCCAAATCTTGAATGCCCTCCCAAAACAAATAGCCCCTTCACTTTCCAAGTTAAGAGTGATTGCAGCAGGGAAAAGTGGCACCTTGCATTCTTGTCCCCCATGGTTGACTTTCACTCATTCTTCTCTCCTGATCTTTACCTGAACTTGTCATATCTGACCAAAAATAAGTGTGTGAATTCACTGATTGCTTGATTTAAACATGTAAAATATACGTATATTCTTTACTCTCTTTTTATGTAAGAGGTTCTTGACTTTTGCCCTCTTTCACAGTATTCAGACTGTGATTTCTATACCATTTATTGTATTTTCAGCCATGTTGAGAATAAAAAAAAAAGACATTGAAAACTGGCTTTTAAGACCAATGCAGGCTTATCCAGCAAATGACTTGTATGCACCATCAGCTCATCTGCAAGAGTTAGTATGGATGCTTCATGCAGAGAGGATGTATGACATTACAATGTTATGTGATACTTTAATAAAGTTGCATACAAGATACTGTTATTCTTTAATGATTTATTTCTTGTAAATTAAAGGGCAATAATGAGCAGCCTGTTCAGACCAGCAAAATAGGTCTGGGTAGAAGAGAGTATCAGAGCTTGCAGCATCGCCACCATTCTCAGCGTTCCAAATGCCGTCCACCAAAAGGCATGTACCTGACCCAGGAAGATGTGATAGCTGTTTCCTGTAGTCCCAATGCAGCCAACACAATTCTTAGACAGCTGGATATGGAACTAATCTCGTTAAAGCGACAGGTACCATGGGTTATTGGTTTTGTTTTGTTTTCATCTCAGATTGTTCTGATTGTAATGCTTTTGAAGATTATCTGTGAAGATTCTGAAACTTCTTTGATGTGAGTCTTCCTAATTTTGTTCCACAGTTATCAGAAATGCTGGACACTAGCTGACTAGCTGTTCTTTGGTTTTGTTTTTTTATGTTCATCTACTCTTGTGGATAACATGAAACAAGATAACTTCCTTTAAAAAAGGAGGAGGGGGAGTATGGCATGAAAACAGTATTGCAGATTTGGGACAGGACAAAGTAACATTTTTGTCAAATTTTTATATTTTTCTTTTGTTAAAAATATTTATGTGAGGAGAATAAGAACAATGAAGCAGAGAAAGTTGCATTTGTTGTGCTTGCTTAAAATTGTAGCTGTTTTTCAGGATGTCCTTCCCCATACATCGTGAAAGTATAGCTGGGGGGAAATTGTGGGCCTAGTTATTTCTCTATTTGAATTGATGAGCTTTCTAATTCTTACTAAATTTAGAAAAGTTTTGTAGTCTTCACCTTTAAGAGGAAAATTGCCTGCGTCCTTTGCATGAGGAAGTTACTTTTTGGCACTTAATGTTGAAACAAAGAATCCATTCAGCTTCTAAGGGTGTGCAGAAGTATATGCATGCTTGCTCTCTAGGAGACATGGCGCTACAAAGTCAAGTCTTATCTCATGGAATTTCTGCCTGCTTATAGACTGCTAAGAGCTGCCGTGTTGCAAAATCATGTGGAAAAGGAGTTTCATGGGTTTTTTGCTCCCTTGTATTCTTTTACAGGAGAAATATACTTCTTTCTGTCACAGCAGAACTGTGGGGCTAAGTAGCATAGGTGGGTTTCACTCTTAGGCTAAGTGTAGGTGAGTTACAGCCTTGAGGTTCTCTTTCTCTTTTTTTCTTGCAGTGATCTCAGAGATGCAGCCTTTGGAGTCTCCCACTGAGTTGTCTACTTTTGTGTCCATACTTAAGAACACTTGTAATAGCTGTTCACCATAGTATGCAAAACTATTTTCTTACCTATGTTAGCTTATGTGCATCACTGTCAGGTTTAAAGGGTTAATATATATGTATGATTTGGAAGCTCTCTCCTTTTCATAGACTTAAGATATTTTATTTGAATATTTTAAGTCGCTTCAAGAGGTACCCTTAAAGGATGATGATCTCAGGTCAATAAAAAACAGTCTGTCAAAAGGAACTACCTGGAAACAACTCATAATTTTTAATTTTTTTTTTCAAAGTGCTTTTTGGAGGAATAAGAAGTTAATGTATGCAGTACATCTCACTTAGATTTCTAAGAACCAAGTTTTGTGTGTAGACTATTCTGCATTCTTCTTCAAGAGCATCATCATCATCATGTCTTGCTTTTTATGTCCTATTTTTAATATTCCTGCAGACAAACTGTTCTTTTGAAAGTCTGGCTTAAATATCTTTCTTTCCATAGTAAACTGTTCTGTACTTCTGAATTTTTTTAAAACAGTTCAAAGTAGTGAAGCCTTAAACCTTAATATTTCTCTTTCTAACTTAGGAGGTACACTTGTGGCAATCCTAGTGAAGATATATGTGTAAAGTGACCAACTTTCTTTGTGGAGCTGATTAACTTTGTTGTTTTTGACCAAGGTTCAAAATGCTAAGCAAGTAAACAGTGCACTTAAACAGAAAATGGAAGGCGGGATTGAAGAATTCAAACCTCCTGAGGTAAATCAGAATAAATATTAGAACTCGTGGCTTTGCAGTTGCATTAGTGGGAAACTACAGAAATGTATTTTGCTGCAGCGTAGTGTTTGCGTTTCAGCAGCAGCTTAAACAGGATACAGGGTGAGTCTGGCTTCTTTACAAGAAATTAGTGATAGGCTTTTCTTATGGCAACTGGCTGAATAAAGGAGCAGGAACGTCATGTCTGATCATGACAGTAGGGAGCTGAAATTGAGCCCTGATATATGGGGCTTTTTCTGATTAAAAGTAGGTATATGGATTGCTAGCAGAGTGTTCTATGTTCTGTGTGGAAACATTTGGGCATCTGAAGTGAATAATTTATTACTACTGAAGTTACCTTTTTGCTTGTTTTAAAGGCTTGAATATGAAACATAATATGAATGTAAAACACTCCAGAAACCAAGTTCCAATAGTTGAGATAAATGAAACTGTGAACTCAGATTCTGTCTGCATAAACATAATTAGCTTGTGCATAAGTTATGATATAGCTGATATTAAGCATCGCAATAAAACAGAGGAAAAATTATTGATGTAGTTTTAAACGCAAATCTTAAATGCTACTTCTTCATGAAAGCAATCTTAAACTACAGATTTATGGCTTACAAGTGAGACATTTTTACCTGTGTTATGAAATACAGTGCAAGTGAAACACATTCTGAAGCTCAGATATTTTGCAGCTGTTGAAACATTTTTATGATCTTTCTGCTATTTTTCTAATTTTAATAGTCTAATCAGAAAATCAATGCCCGTTGGACCACAGAAGAGCAGCTTCTTGCAGTACAAGGTATGTTAATGCTAGAAGCAACTTGAAATCTGATGCAAAGGATTTGAAGAGGTACTCTGACTTTTGTTTGTATTCCTCTCTAATGAAAAGCTAAACTTTAGCTGGACTTACAGGAAAGTCACTGGGAAAACAGCAAAACTAGTGAGAATATTAAGGGCATTCATGCAAGGAACATGACACTAGTCTTTCAGGTATCCATATTAAATCATGGAATCATAGGATGGTTTGGGTTTAAAGGGGCCTTAAAGATCATCTAGTTCCAACCTGGGTTTAACAACGGTAGTAGTACCATAAAGTCCTGTCAGTCATCTTTTAAATCATCTTACATGGATTTCCCTGAAGTGGAAGACTGAAGTAATAGAACTTGAAGCGAACACTTAAGACATATTATTAAACAGAAAAAAAGCAGAAGTAAAACTGCTCTACAGTTATGTTTCTCTGCTCATGAGTGAGTAAAAAAGCAGATACCTACCCAGTGGAGGCTTTTTAGGAGTTTGAATAGCTGGATGTGGATACTTGACAGTCTTATTGGAGAAATGCCATTTCCCAGTAGGCTGTTGATACAGCTGATATGCAGTTAATTCATTTATATGAAGAAAAAGTAGCTCTTGTCTTGCTTTAGAATGCACTGCCTAGTCAATGAACGTGCAAGGGAAATATCTGGAGAGCCTAATGTTGTCTTGAAGACACTGTATACTGACTCGTTTCTATGGATCTTTTTTTTTTAAGATAACGTAATCATTTCAGTTGTACACACTGCTTTATTTCTCTGTATTCTTTACCTTTAAAACAAGTCTGAATTTTTGTATAAAGCCTTCAGTTGGATCACTATAAAGTTGTCAGGCGTGCCATTCCTAGCAGTTATTAGCTGGATGACTGGAACTAAAGTTAAATTTATTTGCATGTATGGATGGAAACGCTGACAAGCATGGTGTATCTGAAGTCATGCCTCTCACCTTCCATGCCAGACTGGGATTTACGCCTCCAAACCACTTTCTGTCCTAAGTTCATTCTCAGTCTTTCTAACATGCTCGCTTTTTTATTTTGTTCCAAAATGCAACTGAAGGAGATGCCTGTCTTTGATATGATAGTCTAGTAAGTAGAATGCTTGCTGAAGAAGTGGGGAAAATCCAGGTTTATTGTGCCTCCTTTAGCATGAAAGGGTTCAAACCATCTTGCATTTTTGTAGTTCAGTTATCGGAGCTTTCACTAACCATCAGTTTGGGAAGCAACAAGAATGCATTTAGCTTTGTTAAGCTATGTAACTACGTGGCCGACACGGTGAATAATAAAACTGGAGCATGGGCAAAAGAGAATGAGAGTGGGTGATGACTCCTTGGAGAAGAGTTCTAGTCTTCTGATCTCTTCTCCAAGGAATGTTTTGAGGAAGTCAGCCACAGTACTTGAGCGTGGGGTGGGAAATCGGGCCTTCTGGAAGAAAACTGTTTTCACTGAATTTATATGTACTTCTTATTTGTATTATTTCCTTTTTAGTACCCTCCCTGTATAAAATGGAGGTTGGAGAGAGCCCTAACACCAGGAACAAAGTATTCTTATTATCCCTTCCTTACCTATTGCCTAGTAGTAGAATCTCCCTCCTGGAAAGAGAGTGCTGTAGGTATTAACCTCTTGTCCCTCAGGCTAAGGACCCTGTTCTCTTGCTTCAAGATAATTGCTTGAGCAAGTAGACTAGTGCTTGAAGGAGCCATGCTGTCTTTTGCCCTGTTTTAGAAGAAAATATCCACGGTTCCTATACTAAAAGCTGCCATAATGCATGTTAGGGTTGAACTTGGAAGTTGACTTGAGCATGGAGACGTTTAGTTTGTACATTTAAGAGAGATTTATTTCATCAAATATATTGATATATTTTGGCATGTACTTTTAATAACTTTACAGAAATCACAAGCATTGAGCAGGTAGGTGGCACTTCAGTGATTTGTTCACTTGAATTTAGACATTAAATCAAACCATGGCAATCATAAAACTAATCTGCAGTAATATGACGTTGGTACTTTTTTTCCTAAACATGAAAAAAAACCTTGTCACCTGTGGGCTAACCTCAAGAGATTGGCAGTAACTCAAAAGAAGATGATAAAAAAATCACACTTTAAAGCACAGCTGAGTGTGTAACATTTTTAAAGCAGTGTGGCTGCCTGCAGTTGGGGTTGTGGACTCAAATGCATGATCTCTGAGACAATTTTTTACAGTATAATTTATCAGGTTACCATTCAACTTTGTCTGAATAGTTTTTTAACGTAATGAGCTAGTTCATCACTTGAGCTATTCTTAAGTTACAAACTTTATGTATAGAAATGTATAAGCATGATCATCTTTTCAGACACAGATCTCAGCCATACCAAAATCACAATTACAAAAATGCTTTAAGACATTTTCAAGACAACAAAATTTGAATTGAAAAGGAGCACATTACTTTCATAGTATTGCAGTGGAAAATGGTTGGGACAACCAGGATCTAACCCTACGCAGGGTAGCTGCCAAGGGGACTGTAATCCCATCACAGCGCAACTGCAGCTCTCGTAAACCAGAGGTTGCCATTAACTATTTCTGCCTCGTTGTAGTGCTGGTATTGTGTTACTTTGGATCCAAACTAATGTCTTGTGTGCCTCTCAGCATTTGCTGTGCCACGCAACTTAAGCAGTGTAGGCAGCATCAAACTTGGATTTACGAGTTTCTCTGAGTTAGACGTTCAGGGTAAAACATTTTAATAGTGAGCATGCACATGTTCAAGTGCATCTTTGCAACTGGGCGAGGAGTTAGAAGGATTCCCTCAATTAGGACTACTTTCAAATGAGCTGTGAGAAAGACATTCATACATGTGAAGTTATGCATTCATCTTTTTTTGAGCTTCACTTTCAGCAACCTAATGATAGTATTCTTATTGAATAACAGATTAAACACTTCAGAAATAATTTGGGTGATGTTTAGCACAGAATTTGTAAGGATGTGTAAGTGATGTGCACCAATTTGAAAGGGGTGATGGGTTGGCATCAACTCTTACAGATATGCCAGCACCTTATGCATGAAACTGTCATAAACATGTATTGAACTTCCTCTGTTTCTGATACAGCTTGAAAGGTTTTGCTACATCATCGTATAGAAGTTGTGGTGATGCTAGAAAACACTCTGAAAAGAATCCAAAAGGAGTAGTACTGTGTGTAGCTAACTAAGGAAATGTGGGCTTTTAAGAAGTATCTTATAGTTGGGCTCTCAGTAAAAGCAAAATACACTGCTTTCAAGCTGTTTGCATGGAAGCAGGCTTTAAGACCTTGTTTTTGAGAACTTTAGTTGAAGTTAGTGAACAGACTCAGTTGTTGTGCTGATTAAGGAGCAGGAAGAAGTATAGACAGCATAGTAAAAGAAAAGGCTGCAGTCACTGGAACCCTGAATTAGTTTTCGAACAAAAATGTGCTTTGTTCTGCTGGGCACTTTTTTCACTTGATTAATTATACAGGATGTTAGATATGTTGCAGTGGACGTTTAATGATCATTACAAATTAGTAAGAGTAGTAATGATAGAGCAGTCAAAGGAGGGAGTGTTCTGTGGGTGCAGACAGCTTTTAAGGAGTGTAGCTGATAGCTTGTACAACTAGTAAAGTGCAGAGCCAAATCCCTGTCTTGTCTTTGCCTAGATACATGCCCTCCCACGTGGCTCTGCTAGATCCCTTCGTTTTCTTTTCAAGGTTCTTGCAGACAGAATGCTTGGATTCTTTTGTATGCCCCAGAAAAGATCTTAAATAATGTAGGTAGGCTCTTGACAGTTGAAACATCAGCTTCAGCTACAGTAATTGTTACTATCCTGGAGCTGAACTTTTCTCTTAAATTGCAGTGAGCATACATTACCACATCAGAAGTGCCTATTAACAAAGAAAATAGAAGAGAGCAGAACAAGCTGAAGGTCATACTCTTCACAATTAAGGTGAAAAGGAACATGGCTCTCAGATTGAAAACAACTCTCACTTTCTGAATCCTTTGCCTCACTTTCTGAAGTGAGGCATGAAATCAGGCATACATTTCTTTTCCTGTAATGAGACAGAACGTCTGTCCTCTAAGCACTGTAATATGTTCCGAATGAGTTTAGTTATCAGGAGCTTCACAGAAGAAGTCAAATTGTGATTCACTCATGCGTAGCTGAGAGCAAAAATTAGTCTTCTGTTTACTCAATCTGGAATAAAGCTCTGTAATTTCTTTTAATCTCCAAACTTTTGGATACTTGTGATTAAAAGCATACTTTGTGCAGCTAAAAGTTGTATTCTAGGATGCTGGATAGTTTGTGGATTCTTTTCTTAAGCAGGAGAGAGGAGGAACTAGATGCATAACCCAAAGTTTATTGATTTTCTCTTAGTTGTATTTAGGATATAATTCCAATTCTAGGTTAAAAATTATGAAATGTACTCAAGGGGGGTTTTTTGTATATGTAAATGTAGTTTTAGAACTTTAAAGTACAGGTTGGGATTTTCTTGTGAAGTGCTTGTGAACAAAAGTAACCTACTAATGTCAGTATGAAAATGAATGAAAAGAACGATGCAAAGATCTTCTGTTGTGCTGTTTCTTGCTGGACAATTTGATCCTGGAGGTTTGTGCTGGGCTGTCTTATAAACAGTAGCTTCTGTTTATTTACATTGCCTGAGGTGCTTGTCTCAAACCCCCAGATAGTTCTACCCATCTGAAATGGTGAAAGAAAAAATACTTTGTTGGGTGAATGCTTGCCATTTGCTCTTTGTAGCCTCAGTAGAGGATGTCACAAGTGCAGGAATGAGCAGTATATCGTGACTTAATGTAACTGTGCCCTTCTGCCCTGTGCTTGGTCCAGTAGCTACTGCCCTCTAGCACAGGTTGGGGGCAAACATACATCTGTGTGCAGCTAGCACTGAGGGGACCTGTAGAAGCTGTCAGTGTTTGTCACTTGACGTTTCTGGTGTTGTACCCTGTTTACAGCTGTGCACACATGCTCCGTCACCCTCCCTGTCCCATCTTGAACTTGTCTTGGACTTCTGCCCTTGCTGCAAGCACACTGAAGGATTAACTTTATTTGTCAGAAGCCAGATCTCTGTGATGTTAGGTTGGGAGGCTTGGTGAACAAGCCAGGATTTTAAGAAAAGTGGGTAATGACCTTTTAATAAAGTTCTTGAATTGTATGTTGATAGCTGTGCAATTAAAAAATATTTTGTTTTGATGGAAATTGAGGCCTTCTCCTAATTGAGAAGTCCTCCTAATTAGCAACTCCTTGGTTTGCAGGTCCCATAGGTTCTCTCTATAAATACATCAAACGTAGCTGTGTCTGACTGATTCTTCACAGCTATGTTATTTACTTTGCCTTCCAGGTGTCCGAAAATATGGTAAAGATTTTCAAGCTATTGCAGATGTAATTGGCAACAAGACTGTTGGCCAAGTGAAGAACTTCTTTGTAAACTACAGGCGTCGGTTTAACTTAGAGGAGGTATTGCAGGAATGGGAAGCGGAACAAGGAACCCTGGCTTCTAATGGTGATGCTTCTGCTTTAGGGGAGGACACAAAAAATACTTCTAATGTGCCATCAGGAAAGAGCACTGATGAAGAAGATGAGGTGTGTTTTGTGTACCAGAAATAAGTAAGCATGGGTTGAGGAACAGCATTTTATTTAGTGATATAATGTAAGGTTAACTGGTGTGGAGTGGCAACCACATTCTAAAGAATGATGATGAGCTTGCATAGAACTTCAGCTAATGTCGTTAACCAGCGGGGAGCAGGACTGCACCTTTCATAGTGACAATCACATTACTGTTTTATTGTTAAAATACAGTTCTTGTTCTAGAAGAAGACTCTTGCTTCATAAGTATTTTTAGTTCTGCTTTCTATAAGGTTTTGGTTGGTCATTTCTTTTCAGTAACTTCTCAGTTTTTTGGTTTTATTTTTTAAATGCTGTTTCCTGTGTAGTGGACAGTGGCAGCCCAACTGCATCGTGTTGTGGCTGGGATGGCTGTTCATGCGGTCTTGTCTTTGTCCTTTGTGCAGGCACAAAGCACTCCGGCCACTCAGTGTTTAGGCCCTTCACCTCCAGCACAGGCATCTGCTCCAACACCTACTGCTCCCATGGCAACTTTAAATCAGCCACCCCCGTTACTTCGTCCAGCGCTTCCTGCTGCTCCTGCTCTCCATCGTCAGCCTCCGCCACTTCAACAGCAGGCGCGATTTATTCAGCCAAGGCCGACTCTTAATCAGCCTCCCCCACCACTCATCCGCCCAGCTAATTCCATGCCTCCTCGTCTAAACCCAAGGCCAGCGTTAACCACAGTTAGCGGCCAGCAGCCACCCTCGCTTATTGGAATTCAGACAGAATCTCAATCCAGTCTGCACTGAAGAAATAAAGCAGAATCATGCTAACTCCTACATCTGAAAAATTGTATCAATGTACAAATGTTCCAAATAATGAAGTGGAGACAAGAGCAAGCCTTCACAGGTATCAATCCAGTTTCACAGAGGAGCAAGCTAATAACTAGAAACGGAACCACGTGAATAACCACCTGTATAAAAATATTTTTATGTTGAAGACTTGTACAGCAGAACAATGCCTACAATACAGCCCTCCTCTATTTGACTAACTGTTGAAGGAAGCTAACTTCTTAAATGAATAAATGTTCAACACACCAAGATTTTGTTTAACTGATTTTTACTCTATTTATTTTATTACAGTTCTTTGTAGTCAAGCATCTAACTACAGGAAAGTAGTCTGGCAAATCTAGGAATAGATAATATTGTAGGAGACTTAAATGTAGTGTTGGGTTTTCTTGTGTGTGTGAATTATGTTTTTTTTACTTTAGTGCAAAAAAAAAAAATAATGGCCTTAGGTTCAGAATTTTTCAGCCCTGTTTAGATAGCAGTAGAAGCATTTCACGCACTTGTAAAATGTGTTTCTTCTCTTCATGTTTTTCTCCGAACAATTTTTGTTATTTAAAAAGGTACTGTCTTACTAAATACTCCTGAAAGAGTATTCCGAAGACTCAATGAGCTGTTGTACCAAAATTACTAAATCTCACATGTGTTCTACTCATAGAAGTTAATTGAAAGCAGGAGCCCAGTTTCCTGCTGCAATATCTTTTGGGCTGGGGTGGAGAGAGAGGCAGCAACTTCACTACCCAGGGGCATGACAGGAGAGGAGCCATACAGCAAGAACCATTAATATAATTTACTATTCCACTAATTCTTCTAACTTAAGTACAGTAGAATTTCATTCCTCTGAAAATGGCTGTCTGCAGTTTGTGTATATTAGATCATGGGTATCTTGCCTGAGAATTCATGAGGGAAATATAGACGCTAGTGGTCGTAGTAGAATATTGTGGCAGTAAAGATTCCCGCTGCCATCCCAGTCTTACTGCTGACTGATTCTGATTGCTGCTATTTCTGCTGGAGGCGATTAGCTGGGTTGAGGCTATTTGGGGTTTTATGTTCTGTTTTATTGACTAAGTAAAATCTGTATTTGGGTATAAATTATTGATTCCAAATTTTAGGAGATTGAAAGGTTTTCTTTCCACTGCATTCTTGTCTGAAACCATGATTTATGGCCAGCAGTGTTTTGGGGGTGGGTTTTTTTGGGGGGGGGGCGGAGGGGCAAGTGGGCTGGTGTTTTGTTTTGTTTTGTTTTTTTAAAGTAGATGCCTCCACCTGCCAAGTAAACCAGGCTGCAAATTTCAGTAGCGCTGTTTGAAACTGTGTGATCTGAATCAAGCTATTGAAAAATAACTACATTCTTGACTATGTAATAATGTTCCTGTTGACTGCCATGTTTAGAAAATTAGTTTTGCTGATAGCTGAAATGTTTTTAAATCCCTTTAAATCTATTCTGTTATTAACTAGATTTGTCCTCGACTAAAATGAAACTTAATTTGAAAATGGAATGTGCTCTCCTTAGGCTTTTTCACAGATAAATTGGATGGTCTAACAATCAGTTTAGCAGCCAGCTAAAGTATTTTTTTCATGTGCAAAGGGAAGTTCTTGTAGCATCAGATCCTATTTCATTTGTAAGTCTGGTATTAAAGTTCAATAGCAGTGGCCTGACGTGCAGTTAAGGTGTTGACCCTTATGGTTTAGTTCTTCATTTACAAATATTTTCAGATCAATCTTGAGACTTTTTTTTTTCTTGCTGAACAGCGTTCTCTGGTGTGCTGAGTCTTGTGCAAAAGGTCGTTCTTACAGTTTTTCTGTTGCATCAGAGTAGATGCCTAGCCACTGCCTGAGAATCAGATGACCTCTTGTCTAAGAAAAGCAGCATTGTAAAACAAGCACCAGGGAATTTGTGGTCGCTGAAACTTGTGTTCTGGCCATTATAAATGTCCTCTCACCAGCTACACACAAATCTGGCTGCTCTCCAGTCTTTAAAAACTGATAAGAAATCAATCTGGTACATTTTGACATCATAAGTATCTCAGTTTAATTGTTAACAGTGATAAGATACATCTTCAGGATTTCTTTTTCTCTTTTCTTTTCTTTTCTTTTTATTTTAGCATTGAGTCTCCCGGGTGTGTGTATTGTACCTTTGCTAATTTTTGTCTCGTCTCTTGTCGATAGACTTCAGTATGCAGAATGTTGGGTGTTGCAGTACAGTTGGCCACCACCAACTGCTATAAAACTGTTCAGTACCTTGTAATTCCGTTGAATCTTGTTTAAATAGTCTATAACGGGGCAAAGGTGCTGTATTTGAAGGGGGGAGGGAGGGTCAGAGATAGGTAGTATTTCTTAATTTACATACACTGTAGCACACAGTAGGGGACTCCTAGCATTTGTAGTACTAAATAAGTATGTACATAGCAAAATGTCTTTATTGTGTGCTTTGCAGAATATGTGCATACAGTTTGCACGTCCTGTTCTGGGGGGTAGGGTTTGTTTTAAGCAGTGTTTGCCTGGAGAGTGATATGCTTGCTGCTTAATCAAAGGATTAAAGTTTCAAAGAAATCTGTGTCTTCTATTTTTATGTACCTTGTAATAGTCTAATATGTTAGGGCCCTTATACTGTGATTCTCTTCTAAATTCATTTATATTTTTTTAAGAATTAGAAATAAAATTATACAATGGTGTTGATTTCAGTGGGGAATTTCTTTTGCCGTATCTGGTCTCCTGTTTTGTGATGTGGTCATGAACTCTGACTTCAAGGTTGGCTTAATTTTGTCACTTTAAAAAATGTAAAATGTTTGCACACTAAAGTTTGGCAGAGAACATTGTTCATTCTACATTGTTCAAAGCTAATGTAACTCAACAGCTTTTTGTACAGTTTATTTTAGTTAATAAAGCAAAATGGTACTAAAAATGACAGATTCTACAAATGCAGGGCATAATCTGAACAACATGTCATCTAGGAACAACACTTGCAAAATATGGATGTACAAGAACTATCAGATTTAATTGTTGCACTTTAAATCAGAATGGGTATGAAGTTAAGCAGGTATTTCTGCTTTAATAAAACAATCACTAAACATTACACATCATAGTAAAGTAGTTTAATTTGTCTTGCAGTTGATCATGAGCAAAAGGAGTTATAGTTGCCTCTGTCCTTAGGTTTTTGTTCATTTTTTTTGTTGGGATTTTTTTCTTAAATCAGATGTCGTTTATTCTGGAAAACGGACAGTTCATAGAACACAGAACACAAACCAACAGCTTATGTATGTGAGAGTTCGTGTTTGAATAGGGCAGAATAGCAGAGTTTAGGATGAAGGTCGCCAGAACTATGTTGTACCTCTTGCTAGCAAAAGAAAGGAATAGATGGAAGTTACGGCTGATGCAAAGCAGAAATGAGGTTGCTAGGCAAAAGCAAAGCCAAGGCAAAGACAAACATCTTAAATTTGTTTGCTGGGAGGTGCATTTTCAAAATGCAAAAGAAGCTGTAGAGGAGTTAGTAGCTGTCACAGCTCTGGTGCAAAATGGTGCACTGCAAACTGCGCCGAATACAACTTCGTAGCTTTAATACGTGTGGTCAAGCTCCAGCTTTTCTTGAGGTTGAAATAGGCAAACCTATTTCAGAGTATGCCTTTCTCCGAGTGAGTTAAAAGCAGGCACTGTGGTGAAAGGCATCTGCTTGAAGATCACAGGAAGTTGTAGGTGAGATATAAAAGGCAAACAAGTTCCTTCACACCTCTTGGGCTGTTACTGATGAATTGGGCATCAAAAATCTATGGTTAGGCACAGAGGAGAGACAACATAGGCAACAGTATGTGGATAGTAATAAACAAGTGGCCCTTTTCCTATAACAGACATTCTTTAAATTGATTTAAGTACAACTTTACAGAAAAAATTGCTTCATTTTCACCGCTGGTGACAACTGCTACTTTGCCGTTGCATCAATTATTCTTTAATCTTAAAAGCTCTTTTTCAGCTTAGTTCTGTACACTGAAATAATAACAGCAAAATGAATCCTCATTTTTGTTGCTGACTTGGAAGTTTTCTCTTGGACTAGAATAAAAGGAAGCACTGAGATTCAGGGATTGTGATCTCTACAGCTGCCTCAAGGATATGACTCTCTTAATGCAAACCAGGCCTCCTGTTATGCTCACTGAATCCTGAGTAATGCCTGCACCCTGGTATTTGGTGATCCTTTTGATGGATCTTTGTCACCACAAAGTTCCGTTCTGCAGAATTATCATGTTCTGCAGTTGGCGTATAATGAGTACGAAAAATATCCATCTTGGGAAGCTGATCGTATCTCAAAATAAACTGTTGGTTTACATTTATAAATATTTACCTACAGACACATAATGCCTGTTGTTCTAGTGGCTGTTCCTGTGAACTTCTGGACAAGTAGTACCCAGGCTAATCAGGGCATTCTTAAAAGCTAAGGAAATAAAAAAAAAATAGTCCTCAATTTTTGCCAGAAAGGAGTGTTTTAAAAGGTCTCTGTTATAGTAATGGCCTTTCCACCTTTGCTGAACTCTCAGAATCAATGCAGTGTGGACTAACACCCTTAGGAGTGGTAAACCTGAGTTATTTTAGCAAAGCGAGAATCTTTCTGAAACCATTTTATTACTATTATTTTTAGAGTTCATCTGAAAACAATCCGATAATATAGCCCAGTTGTTCCGCCTTAGTGCTTTTGTGCGTGTGCTGGCTTGGTATTTTCCTTAGAGAAGGGTTTTCCTAGAAGTAGTTTAATGTGAAAGACAAGACAAAGCACAGCAGCAGGAGATGGAAGCAGGCGGAGAAACAATTACATCAGTGCTGCTGTCCTGAAGATGACTGTGTCGTCTGCGTGTGTAAAAAACCCTTTGGTGTGTCCTGGGTAAAGAGCAAATAATGCTGGCAGGTGGTCATTGCTAATGTCTATGTTCTTGGCATGTTTTGCATGGGGTTTGTTTTGCTATTTTAGCACTGCTGATGTAAATAATAAAGAAGAATAAATGTATGGGAGAAGAGAAGGCTCCAGGGAGACCTTAGAGCTGCCTTCCAGTACCTGAAGGGACTGCAGGAAAGCTCAGGAGGGACTTTTTACAAGGACATGGAGTGACAGGGTGAGGGAGAATGGCTTTAAATGGGAGAGGGGATGGTTTAGTTTAGACTTTAGGACGAAATTCTTCTTGATGAGCCTGGTGAGGTACTGGCACAGGATGCCCAGAGAAGACGTGGAGGCCAGGAACTGTTCAAGGATGGAATCATTGAATAGTTTGGGTTGGAAGTGACCTTAAAGATCATCTAGTTGCATCACAGAATCACAGAACAACCAGGCTGGAAGAGACCCACTGGATCGTCGAGTCCAACCATTCCCACCAATCCCTAAATCATGCTCCTAAGTACCTCATCCACCCTCACCTTAAACACCTCCAGGGACGGTGACTCAACCACCTCCCTTGGCAGACCGTTCCAATGCCTAACCACCCTCTCCGTGAAGAACTTTTTCCTAATCTCAAGCCTAAATCTCCCCTGGCGGAGCTTGAGGCCATTCCCTCTCGCCCTGTCACCTGTCACCTGGGAGAAGAGGCCAGCACCCTCCTCTCCACAACCTCCCTTCAGGTAGTTGTAGAGAGTAATAAGGTCTCCCCTCAGCCTCCTCTTCTCCAGGCTAAACAGCCCCAGCTCTCTCAGTCGCTCCTCATAAGATTTGTTCTCCAGCCCCTTCACCAGCTTCGTTGCTCTTCTCTGGACTCGCTCCAGAGCCACAACATCCTTCTTGTGGTGAGGGGCCCAGAACTGAACACAGGACTCGAGGTGCGGTCTCACCAGTGCCGAGTACAGAGGGAGAATAACCTCCCTGGACCTGCTGGTCACGCTGTTTCTGATACAAGCCAAGCATAGATAGGTTGGATGGGATTTGAGCAGCCTGGACTGGTGGGAGGTGTCCCTGCTCGTGGCAGGGGGATTGGAACTGGATGGGCTTTGGGGTCCTTTCCAACCGGAACCATTCCACGATTCTGTGCTTCTATGATTCCACGATTCTGTTCCCGGCAGGCAGACACGCGAGAGGCTGTATCGCCCCGAGGAGCGGAGAGAGGCTGCTCCTCCTCACCGACACCTCGCCGCGGCCTCCCCCTTCCTGGAAGACGCGCTCGGCGGCCCGAGCGGGGCTCCCTCCGGGCCCTGCCCATCCCCGGGGCGCCGGGGCGGCCGCCGCCGGCCCCGCGGAGCCGCCCCCGGGCGCTGCGGGCGGGGTCTCCCCGCTCGGGGGCTGCCGTGGAACCGGCCGCGCCTCCCGCCCCGAGGCACCGGCGCCTCCTCGCCGCTTCCCGCGCCGCCCCGGGGCCAGCGCAGGTGCGGGGGTGCGGGAGGGGGGCTGCGGGTGCGGGGGTGCGCGGGGATGAGGGGCTGAGGATGCGCGGGGGCGCGGTGCTCCCGGTGGCAGCGGGCGGGAGGCCCCGGGAGGGGGGAGAGACAGCGACCGGGAGAGGCTTCCGCGCTGCCCCCGCCGCCCCGGCGAGTCCCGAGAGGAAAACCTGAACTTGGTGCCCCGGGGAGCTGCGCGCGGGCGTGGGAAAGCCCCTCTCCCGCGGAGCTGGGAGGCGCCCTTCGGGGTGCAGAGCTCCCCCAGCCCCTGCCCGGCGCGGTCGGAGCCCTCTCTCCTTCTCCCTCCCCGAGAGATGCTCCAGGGCCGCCTCCCCCGGGATGCTGCGGGGGCGAAGGGGGGGGCTGGGGAGGAAACAAAGGAGCGGGGGCTCCAAGCCTCTGAATCGCGGGGAACCGGGAGGAGGATCCCCGCTGGTGCCGATTGCGTCGGGGAGGGAATCCCCCTCGGCGGGGTGAGGGGCAGCCCTCGATATTCCCTGGTTTAAGAGCGCTCCGGGAGCGCCCGAGCCGGCAGGCTTTGACCAAAGACTGTCGATGCTCTTAAGATTTAGAAGGAAAAAAAAAATAAAATAAAAATGGAGAGCTCATATTGTTGCGTTTCTTGAATCGCTCTCCCTATTGTTAGTCGACCGTGCCTTCCCGCTGCCAGCCAAGAATAACTTTCCTCATAACTTCCGTTTGGTAAATATGGGAATGCAGAAGGGAGAGCAGCACGGGCTGAAAATAGCCGGGTGGATTCAGGACAAGCGTGTCTCCAGCCTGTCAGCAGCAACTGCGTCGAGTTATTAAACCGGCCCTGGTGATCCCAGCAAAAGGACGTGGGTTTAAGGATGAAGATAAAGCTGAGGTGCTGCGGGATGCTCCCGCCAGCCGGGCTTGTGTTGCAATTCATCTTATGGGACCTGAACAGGCTGGACCACTGGGCTGAGACCAACGGCAGGAGGTTTAACACAGCCAAGTGCCGGGTCCTGCACTTGGGGCACAACAACCCTGTGCAGCGTAACAGACTAGGAGAAATCTGGCTAGAAAGATGCCTGGAGGAGAGGGACCTGGGGGTGTTGGTTGACAGCGACTGAACATGAGCCAGCAGTGAGCCCAGGTGGCCAAGAAGGCCAGTGGCATCTTGGCTTGTATCAGAAACAGCGTGACCAGCAGGTCCAGGGAGGTTATTCTCCCTCTGTACTTGGCACTGGTGAGACCGCACCTCGAGTCCTGTGTTCAGTTCTGGGCCCCTCACCACAAGAAGGATGTTGAGGCTCTGGAGCGAGTCCAGAGAAAAGCAAGGAAGCTGGTGAAGGGGCTGGAGAACAGGCCTTATGGGGAACGGCTGAGAGAGCTGGGGTTGTTCAGCCTGGAGAAGAGGAGGCTGAGGGGAGACCTCGTTGCTCTCTACAACTACCTGAGGGGAGGTTGTGGAGAGGAGGGAGCTGGCCTCTTCTCCCAGGTGACAGGGGACAGGACAAGGGGGAATGGCCTCAAGCTCCACCAGGGGAGGTTCAGGCTGGGCATTAGGAAAAAATTATTCACAGAAAGGGTCATTAGGCACTGGAACGGGCTACCCAGGGAGGTGGTTGAGTCACCATCGCTGGAGGTATTTAAAAGATGAGTGGACGAGGCGCTGAGGGGTATGCTTTAGTGATTGATGGGAATTGTTGGACTCGACAATACAGAAGGTCCTTTCCAACCTAGTGATTCTATGATTCTATGATTCTTATTTTGTCTGAGGGAAGCATTGCGTCGTTGCTTTTGATCTTAGTATGAGCCATAGTGGTCATGTGTTACACTTGGCCTGAAACCACCCAGAACGACTCCCTTTGCTGTTATAGCCTGGATTAACTTTTTTGATTTCTGTCATGTGGAGAAGTGTTTGCTGAGGGCGACGGCCCCAGTGTGCCAGGAGCTCTGCCAGCAGAGGGGAAAACTACATCCCTTGTGTGGAAGGGGGTTTGTAATTCAAGTGGGAGGGATGCGCTGGCCTGCAAGGGCAGTAGGAGACGGTGCAACCCTCCAGACCACTGCGACAGTCAGAAATTCAAGCCCCACCAGGGAGGTTCAGGCTTGACATCAAGAAAAAATATTTCATGGAAAGGGTCATTGGGCACTGGAACAGGCTGCCCAGGGAGGTGGTTGAGTCACCTTCCCTGGAGGTGTTTAAGGCACATGTGGATGAGCTGCTGAGGGGCAGGGTTTAGTAATTGATGGGAATGGTTGGACTCGATGATCCAGAGGGTCCTTTCCAACCTAGTGATTCTGTGATTCTGTAAAACCAATTGTTCCCAGATGCCTGGCAAAGGAGATTTTATGGGAGAGGTTTGAAGCAGAATGGCCTGATAATATCCCTCAGAAAAACCTGCTCTCCCAATACGCACTTGCTCAAATACATAACAAGGAGGCACTGAGGTCTGGCATTGTCATTTGGTCACTGATTAAAACAAGCCTTTTAAACTGTCAAAGATGAAGCGACCTTCTAATACCTGAAGGAGACCTACGGGAAAGCTGGGGGGGTCGGGGGGTACTTTTTACAAAGGCTTGTAGTGTTAAGGCTAAGGGCAATGGGTATAAACTGGAGAGGGGCAGATTTAGACTAGACATAAGGAGGAATTGCTGCACAATGAGGATGATAAGGCACTGGCACAGGGAAACTGGCTGCCCTATCCCTGGAGGTGTTCAAGGCCAGGTTGGATGGGGCCTTGGGCAGCCTGATCCAGTGGGAGGTGTGCCTGTGGCAGGGAGAGTGGAACCAGGTGATCTTTAAGGTCCTTTCCAACCCAAATTATTCTATGATTCTATGGGTGTTCAAGTGATGAGAGACTAGAACAGGCTTTGAAAGTCGAGGTTTTGGTGCAGTGGGGAAGTAGAGGGGCATACAGAGAGGTGATGTGGCTATACCTGTGGCTTACAAAAATGATCCATGTGGCAGCACTCTGGGTATACATATATGGAAGAGATTGCATTTAAAGAGAAATGAGCTTTTGGAAAACCAGAGGGTGACAATGATGGACAAGCTTTTTATTTGTGTATGTGGACAATTACTATATAATATAAAGAGATAAAACAGGAGAAGTTGGTGAGACGCTGTGAAGATCTAACTCTTGAGGCCTGAGAGAGAGATGAAGGTTATGAACCTAAGCGGAATATGGGCTGGCTGTGTCAGGTTGGACACTGAGGAGCTCTGCAGAAGAAGACTTGTTGGGGAAAGCTGGGGGCAGTGGGCTAGCTCCAAGCTGGTAGTCATCCACGCTCCAGATACCGTGGGAGGGGCTGAGAGTTCAGCCTATGCAGGAAAAGGGTCTGTGGCAAGAGGCTGTATCTCTGAGTAGTTGGCAAGAAACTTTTGGTGAAGAGGTGTAAGCTGATGATAGATATGATTCAGAGTGATGTTGGGAAGGAAGAAAGAAAAACTTGTGGCACTCATAGAAAGCATGGAAGGCACGGAAGGAGTAATTGTAGAGTTTAGAGAGGATAAGGAATGACATCCATGAGGGGAAAAGATACTGGAGACTTCAACAAATTTCAAATGAGTGCAAAAAGCAGGAACTAGACAGTTCTTTATTTCACCCTTTAGGATCCTTAATCAGTCTCACTAAGACAGGAGCACAGTTGTTTTTGCGTAGCCATCAAAGCAAAGCTGTGGTCCAGGTCAGGAGCTCTTTGTTCTGTGCCATGTGTTGTTTGAGTCACTTCACCAAATCTCTTCCGTGGGTAGCTGCAGGCTTGCAGTGTCCTTGATCTCCTATGCTTTATTTCACAGAATCACAGAATAACCAGGTTGGAAGAGACCCACTGGATCGTCGAGTCCAACCATTCCCACCAATCCCTAAATCATGCTCCTAAGCACCTCATCCACCCTCACCTTAAACACCTCCAAGGACGGCGACTCAACCACCTCCCTTGGCAGACCGTTCCAATGCCTAACCACCCTCTCCGTGAAGAACTTTTTCCTAATCTCAAGCCTAAATCTCCCCTGGTGGAGATCTGTGGGATTTGTGTCTCATCTTTAACCTAACTTTCAGCCTTCTGTCTTCTTTAATTCTTTGTTTGACCCTTTGATTTTTACATAAATAGACGTTATTTATCATCAAGAAATAGCTGACTATGGAGATGCGTTCCTCTCTCTAGCCCTCCAGGGAGTCTGTATGAGTTGTAACATTTCTTAGGCTCCTGATCTTCTTGAGACAGTTAGTGGCTGCAGTGATACAAGTAGTTCTTTCATCTCAGGCTGAGAGAGTTGGAGTTATTCAGCCTTGAGAAGGGAAGGCTCTGAGGAGACCTTATAGAGACTTTCCAGTACCAGAAGGGGCTACAAGAAAGCTTGAGAGGGGCTGTTTACAGAGGCTTGTTTGTAGTGATAGGACTGGGGGCAGTGGATATAAACTGGAGAGGGGCAGATTGAGACTAGACATAAGGAGGAATTTCTTCCCCATGAGAGTGGTGAGGCACTGGCACAGGTTGCCCAGGGAAGCTGTGGCTGCCCCATCCCCAGAGGTGTTCAAGGCCAGGTTGGATGGGGCTTTGGGCAGCCTGATTCGGTGGGAGGTGTTCCTGCCCATCACAGGGGGGTTGGAACTGGATGATCTTTAAGGTCCTTTCCAACCCAAACCATTCTATGATTCTGTGATCACACAGACATCCCATCCTCAGCCGCGGTTAGCAGCCTGCCCGTAGCAGCAAGCCAACCTGAGGGTGCTGCTGCAGGACCCTGGCCAGCTGGCTGGGACACCTCACGGACAGTGCACTCTTGACTTGGGTCTTGAGTTGTGGCAAGAATTTCAGAACATCTTTCTTTTGCTTCCTGGTCCTTTTCTGTCCAAGCTTCTTGGTGAATGTGTGTGAAGAATTAATATTCACGCTGTTAGTCATCGGTTCCTTATCTGTACCAGTATGGGCTGCAACGTGCAGTTGTTCCACCTTCTCTCCTCAGCTCAGGGAAGAAGCAAACACTTTACCCTGGTGTGTGGCTGGGCTTGGGAGGGTGAGAAAGCTTGAGTCATGGATATCGTTAATAAAAATGTTGTAAAAATTTCCATAGTCTCCCCAGCTTTATCTTGCAACAAACAGAGTGTGTGAGAAACTGTCTGCACCCTAAACCACAGTGGTTTTAATATGGGACTGCCCGGAGTTCTTTATAGTTAACCTTGTTTGTCTCTGGAGGGCGGGCTGATAAAGCTAGTTGTATGTAATATGCTGACTTTTGCATACAGAGGTTCTCTAAGGGTAAACGTGTTGCTGTGTGCTTGTTTCGCAAAAGATAATATTGAAATGTAAAAGGGTTTTTTTTATTATTATTATTATTACACAAAGCCACATAGTGACTAACCAAACCTCCAAGAGAGGAACAATCTGTAGAGCAGTTTTTCCTGTAGCAGTCACTGAGAGACATGCAGTGATCAGACCTGTGCTCAGCCATATGGTTTTCAGTCTCATCCACTATATCACTTTAGTGATCTGAACAGGCTGGACCACTGGGCTGAGACCAATGACATGAGGTTTAACAAGGCCAAATGCCGGGTCCTGCACTTGGGGCACAACAACCCTGTGCAGCTACAGACTAGGAGAAGCCTGGCTGGAAAGCTGCCTGGAGGAGAAGAACCTGGGGCTGTTGGTTGACAGTGACTGAACATGAGCCAGCAGTGTGCCCAGGTGGCCAAGAAGGCCAATGGCATCTTGGCTTGTATCAGAAACAGCGTGACCAGCAGGTCCAGGGAGGTTATTCTCCCTCTGTACTCAGCACTGGTGAGACCGCACCTCGAATCCTGTGTTCAGTTCTGGGCCCCTCACCACAAGAAGGATGTTGTGGCTCTGGAGCGAGTCCAGAGAAGAGCAACAAAGCTGGTGAAGGGGCTGGAGAACAAATCTTATGAGGAGCGACTGAGAGAGCTGGGGTTGTTTAGCCTGGAGAAGAGGAGGCTGAGGGGAGACCTTATTGCTCGCTATAACTGCCTGAAAGGAGGTTGTGGAGAGGAGGGAGCTGGCCTCTTCTCCCAAGTGACAGGGGACAGGACGAGAGGGAATGGCCTCAAGCTCTGCCAGGGGAGCTTCAGGCTGGGCATTAGGAAAAAATTTTCTACAGAAAGGGTCATTGGGCACTGGAACAGGCTGCCCAGGGAGGTGGTTGAGTCACCTTCTCTGGAGGTGTTTAAGGGACAGGTGGACGAAGCACTGAGGGGCATGGTTTAGCCATTGATAGGAATGGTTGGACTCGATGATCTGGTGGGTCTTTTCCAACCTGGTGATTCTATGATTCTGTGATCTGTGCACTTGAAACTGGAGTGTGGCCATTACTGACCAAGAAAGAAACAAAAACCAAGGGTATCATTTCTTAATATTGCCTTAGAGAGAGCAGGTACAGTTGCCAGATCACATATTCAGTGAAAGATATAATGAAAGGCTACTGGTCACTATCTATAAAGAAAAAAAACTTGCCCCTTTGCCCGTCTCACTTTCATCAACATTAAACCTTATGTCATGGCAGTTTTTTACTGAGGAATTACAAATGTGAATCTTGATGATGCTGGAGATGCATCTTCAGGTCACTAAAAGGAGTGACACTGCTCACTGCTGGGAGCAATAAAGCTAAAACTGGTACCATGAGCAAGAGCAGGGTTGAATGCTGCCCATGGCATGTTTAGCATCCTTCTTACATGACAACTCACCTGATATCAAAAGGGTCAGTTCTGCCTTTCACCCCTCATGGCAGGTCCTTGCATCTTGCTCCTGGAACTAATCCAGGCCTGTGGCGGCTGGCAGGTCTTGCTGTGCCACAGCACAGCTTTCAACTGCAGGTCGCATTCAGAGGAGGTGGCCACGTGAAGGCACCAGTCCCAATTCATACCTCTGTGAATCTCCAGCCTGTCCTGTTTGATTTCATGGGAAGGACTTCTTAAGAACACATCCTTTCCCCTGTTTGTTGGGGTTTTTTTTTAGGAAGAGAAAACGGTCACAATCTTTGCTGTCATTGCTTTTCCAACAGTAGGCTCATGAGGTCCCCAATAGCGTTTGAGTTTTGACATTAGCAGTTAACCATTTTGGTGAGAACTGTGGCTCAAAAAATGTGTCTGTATGTTGTCAAATGCATGTGTGTGTTAGATCAAAATCCACTAAACTCATGAATTCAAGGGGCTGCAGTGGGGACAATCCTTTACCTCTGGAACATGGAAACACGTCAGAGGAAGATAGTGGCCAGACTTAGTGAAATTTGAGTTTGTCCTAGTCTACAAACATGGAATGGTATGGGTTGTAAGGAATGTTAAAGATCATCCAGTTCTCACTCCCCTGCCATGGGCAGGGACACCTTCCTCTGCATCAGGTCGTTCAAAGACCCATCCAGACTGGCCTTGAACACTTCCAGTGATGGGGCTTCCGTGACTTCCCTGGGCAACCTCTGTCAATGCCTCACCACCTTCACAGTAAAAAATGTCACCCTAATCTCTAACATAAATCTCCCCTCTTTCAGCTTAAACCCATTACTCCTCATCCTGTCCCTGCACTCCCTGAGAAAGACCCCCTCCCCATCTTTTCTGTGGATCTAAGTACTGGAAGGTTGCTATAAGGTCTCCCTGGGGCCTTCTCTTCTCTAGGCTAATAATAAATTGGATAAATAACCACTGAGTTGATTCATAGGTTTCTGTATACATGCTGATTAAATTCTTCCTTAAGACTAAGTCAAAGAGTCAGGATCATGGAAACTAACACCGACTCTTTTATGCCTTGAGTGGCATAAGTGGCATTCATGGCCAAACTGACTGAATGGTCAAAGCAAATGGAGTCCTGGATAGCGTGTCCCCCTGGGGCTCAGAAGGAGATATGACCTTAAAAGCCTGAAAGACCTAGTTCTGCAACATGTGTAAAGGCCTATTATTTGTTAGGAAAAGTGAGGACTTTTTGGCTCCGACACACAGAAATTAAAAAAAAACAACCTTGCTCTCCATCCCTGATTGTTACCTCTTTTCAATAACTTGTTTCTTTTTTGTTATTCTTGTGTCTCTCTTTCTTTTCCTTCATTCTGTTTCTTAAATGCTGTTGCTGTCTGCCTTTTCACTCACCTTTATCCCATTGAGCCTGGGATGGCTTTCAGTACTGCAGTTGGTGCTGGAGGAGACCAAGGGCTGCCCACAAACAACATCAGCCTATTGCTCTCTACTCATCTGCAGAGTGAAATTGTTTGAAATTAAGATCCTGCTCCTACTCAACTTCTCCATTTGGGGTTTTCCCCAAAGCTTCCCAGAAGCAGATGGTGCTTCCTGGAGCTGTGCTCACAGAGCATTACGCTGTCTGCAGCATTGCCTCCTCCCGATGAAACCGACTGGATCCATCCTTCCTCCAGAGCTGCCAGGCTCAAGCGAAGTTTGCATATTGAGCTGTTTTGTTGTTCTGATGTCAGCCTGTGCAAAGGTTGTGTAGAGTCAGCAGTTTGACTAGGATGCACCCCAAAGACATGAGTTCACGGTAAGGACAAAAGGATATCTTCTGGTTTAAAAAGCTTGACTGTAGAAGTGAACTTAAGCTATGTCTAGGTATACAACTCAGATCAATTTAATCGATCCCATGAAGAAGCAGCGTACCTTCAAACTGATGTCTTTCCTTTTGCCAAAGACTTCAGCAATGACTTGTTTATTCCAGAGCTAGAAAGAAGGTTCAGGAAAACATGCAATAGGTTAACATGCCTCCTAGGAGGGGAAATGGAAATTGAAATAGGTTAGAAATGCTCTGGGAGCAAGCTCAGTTAAAAGGAAAAGGCTAAAGAGGGTATGTGTTGCATTTGCTACAAGACAGAATAGCTTTCTTTGGAAAACTAGTACTTTAAATAACAGGAGATTTGGAAATTATTGGTTTTATAAAAGATAAGGTATGTTACTTTAGGAAAGGGGAGGGAGAGGCTAGAAAGCCAGAGGAAGGGGTAATGGAGAATAAGGAAAGAGTGGGGTTAGAGATGGAGCCTGTGGCACTGCTGTGAGGGCAGCACATTTTAATCTGGGGAAAGAAGATGACAGAGTCGATGGAGATGAAGACTGCGAGGAAACCAGTGTGCACAATTAAGTTCAGGCTATAAAATCATTAGGATTTATGGCCACTTAAATTATTCCAACCCCCAGAATAAACATTTATTTTCTTAAAATGGATTTTATCTCAGTTAGCGAGTTCTGGTTTAAGTGTGAAATGCCTGTCAGCCTGTAGTGTGAGTTTATATAGTTGCTCTGTGGTCAAGCTGGTGCTGTTTCCTCCGCGAGCCAACCCTTTGCTTCCTGCAACAAGCAGGTCCACCCAGGCTTGGCAGGGCTACTGTGCAGGGATTCACAGGGTTGGACCTGGGTTTTCCTTACATCCCTATGTTTCCTGTTGCCCGTGGACTTTTTCTTTGGTCACATCACTCACCATTTTTTTGTGAAAGGTGAAAACTTCTCTGCATTTTAGACAAAAACTTCTTGGTAAACTTTCGTTGCTCCAGCTGGTAAAATCTGCCATCCATATATCGACACGGTAAGGGAAAATACTTAAGGGCTTGTTTTTTTAAACATTTTTAGACATCATCTTTTCAAAGCTACACTGGGGGAATTCCACCCCCTTGCTGTTTTAAAATGCTCATACTGTAGTTTTAACCACAAAGCTTACGCTGGCGCACTCTCTCTCGCTCTCTCTCTCATTTTCTCCTCATTGAGGACCAGCTACAGTTTTCAGGTGTGGCTTTACCAAAACGCATCTTGTTAATGCTGGCAGGATACTAAAGTTGCCAGAATTATCTCTCATTTCTGAAGGGCTCTTCATGCGTGAGCTGTGGCACGGAGAGGGTGTCAGAGCAAGGGTGTGTTGGGGAAAGGCTGCAGACCCCAAAACATCTCAGGAACTGGGTTCACTTCTTATATCGACACAGTGGTGCTGGGCTGTTCCAGGGGTGAGTGTTGCTGCTGCCTTACCAAAATTCCTGTTGGTGCTCAGGTAGGTGGTAATATATCCAGGTATTGGTACAGAAGTGATGGGAACAATTTTTTTTTTTCATCTGTGAATGAGATTATTTTAAGAAAAAAAAAAACCCTGTATTACTGTTATAATGTTGTTGATTAGATGCAGAGAGATTTCCTGAATACAAAATCGATGAATGAATGATTAAGAGATCCAGGGCAAATAGCAGATGTAGCAAATAAGTTGTCTATAAAATCAAAGCTATTACACACTTTGTTAGTTGCAAGAGTGTATTTTTTGTATATCTGTCTATTATAAACTATGCCTTAAAAAAAGATGAAGTTTAGTCTCATGAGGATTTATTGTAATGCTTGACTGTAACTGTATGCAAAGGAAACCTTAGCATCTTACTCTGTTTAGTGAAAATTTGCCTATGGAGATTAGCAAATAAATGCTTGCTTAGTAAGGTTTTAACTGTGCTTTGAGAATAAAGTGTTACTAGAATCTGAATTGGATAATATTGTCTACATAGAAAATAAAACAAATCTGGTTTTCTGGCCTCTACAGCAGCCTTCCCTGTGAGGTCTCAGGTACAAATCTAATAGGAAAATACTGCTGTTGTTAGAAATATTCTTTCCTGGGTACAAGCTGGTGGCTGCACTGCGTTATTTAAGTAATTGGGACAACAGCAGAACAGCTCCTGAGGATGAGTTGCTGCCAGGTGAAGTAAGAGCAAGCCCTGGGTGTCAGTGGTGTGTCTGTGTTGGTGCAATAGGGGATCTTTTCCCTTGCAACCACTGAGCTGGGGGCCTACAAATGATGCAGCTGAAGTCCTTCTCCCCCATGGGAACTCTATAAATGTGTTTCATTGTCTGCAGTCTAAATATTTTAACTCTTCCTGGGTTAGAAGGGACTAGAATGATACCACAGTGATGTCAGGTGCCATCATCTGCTGTTTTCACATGACTCCATATAATCTGTTATATCTTAAATGGTTTTTTGAAGTGTGTAGGTATTTAAAGTTATTCTTTAGCAGACTTTGTTACCCATTCCACTTGTACATTAAAAGTTAGGGCATGCATTTCTTGTGCCTTTATGAAAGACCTTATTTTAGTGCTGCATTATATAATGTTGTTATTTTAATTAAAGATACTAGAGGCAGCTAATCTACCTGGTTTCTAAGGCAGCTTGGAGAGGTTCATTTTACTGCAAGATATGTTTATCTCCATCATATTTTTGCCTGTCAGCTCCCAATGAAGTGATCTTAGACCTCTAAAGTACATTGAATTTCATGAAACTTTTCCCATGGTAACTAAGACAGGCTTCCAGTTCTGACATGCCATAAAAGGTAGGTAATTTTCAGAGGGAGAGGCAGGACATCTTTTAAGACTTGTCCTTACCGAGTCCCTTAGTGCAAAGGAATGGAGCTGAAGTAGAACTAGGATTAGAGGAATTAGGTATATTTTTTGCATGCTCTGTTATATGTATTTCATGGAAGCATGATGTGTAAGGAAGCAATCACAGTGCTTTTACTGACCAATCCCCCAGTTCTGGAAGGGAGACAAGTATTATCCTCCCCTCACGTTGTGAACCTGGCAGAAGCCATGCTCTCAGCCCCTGTTTGTTGGGCAGTAGGACAAAGGATCCCATCTTCTTGACCCCGTGTGACAACCAAATCTGTGGTAACAATTCACATATTTGTCAGTCTAAAAGATTTGGTGCTGTTCAGTGCCTGTGGCTCGGGTCTGCCATCCTGGAGGCTGTGGCAGTGCAGCCTGCTGTAGTGGCCATTGGAGTGGTTGCTGGGGTGGTGGTAGGCTTAGCTTTGCAAGAGAAAACAGGAAAAACATATTAGTTTAAAAAGAAGCAACTGCATTACAGGGTTGGGTTTGTATGTTTTTATGGCTAAAAAAAAGTTACTCTGTCCACAGGTATTCAGTGTGATATTGGTGTTGGACACTGCTTCTCTCCATTCTAACTGCTGGTGGTTTAGTAGCTAGTGGTACTGCTGGAGAGGAACTTTTTGAACATAACTTTAAAAATGTTTGTGTAATGGCTGTATTATAGTAAGGCTATGATGTTTTCTCTCCTTACTATCATGTTCTGCTCACCTCTTACTCAGTTTATAAACAGCAAGATAGATGTGTAGAGCATTTTAATAGAAGACATTTGGGCTCAGTTTGGTGTAGTTGTATTTAAAACAGGATAGCCCATGTTTAAGAATGTTTATTTTTTTAAATGACAATTATCCCCCTTGGATTATTTCTAGTGAGGTTAAAGCATCTGTATACAACACGTAGAAAGAGTTGTTCGAGAAGCATTTTGCAAGTGCTGCTGTTGGTGCAGGCGGGGCTGGGATGCTGAAACAGCAGGATGATACAGCTGGGAGTTCTTTGTACTGTGCTGCTTTGAGGTCCTACTCTTTGATAGCTGTTTATAGGGCTCAGGCCTATCATCTAATGATTCAAACTATTTTTTTTTGCGTGCAGTCAGAATAATCCTATTTATTTCAACATATGAAAATCTTTTTCTTTTATGACATGCAGATCTTCAGTGTCTATAGAGTGTGTGTGGGTTGTCTATGTGCTGTTGCAGTGGTGTTGCAGTGACAATTCCATTGCTTTGTGTGTCGTTTACAAGAGCATCGCTATGTAGCACAAGTCCACTGCCCTCTGATATTTTAAAAGATCCTTACAGTTCACACGCGTGCTGAAAAATCACAGTGTAAGCAAAGAAAGGATGCCTTCCCACTGCTCTTAGCTGTGAATAGGCAGAAGTGAAAGCACACCTCTTCTACTAGGGCCAGGCATTAGCATAAGCAGGAAATTGGTTCAGTTAACTGATGGCTTCTCTCCCTGCCACAAAAACCAAAGCACTTTTTACCCTGGCAGTTTCCCTTTGGTTTCAGTTTGGAGAGAAGAGGAGCGGGTGTCGGAAGCCAGAAGTGGAAGTCAAGTTTCTGCAAAGTGCCCTGAGTCACCAGTGGGCACTGGGATGGGAATGACGCACAGCCTGCAATGGTTTGGATCGCTTCCTCCAAGCGCTGGCCAGCAGTATGTCTGGCACAGAACTGCTGTTTCTCAGCTGCCTTGTGCCTGTCTCCCCAGCTGGTTCACGCAGGCATATCTCCAGCTTGGGCGAAGCATTGCCATCCATAGGCCTTCTCCTGCGACAGCTGGTTTCTCCAGTACAAGAGCTGCAAACCCCACAGCAAATCCCCTCGCAGGGCTGGCAGCAGTGGCAAACATCCCCAGTCTTGTGGGCACCTAGAGATTTCTGCTCTGCTGTCTGAGCAGGCAGGTTTGTCTGTCACCTGCACTTCTCTTTGCTGTGTCCTGAGGTGCCCGGAGCTGTACAACCCACTCCTGAGTGAGGCTGAGGAGGCAGAGGTGCTTTCATGGAGATGCCAAGAGTCTTCTCTTTTAGGAATAGGATCTGGGTTGAGGCTATCTGAACAGGCTGGACCGCTAGGCTGAGACCAATGGCATGAGATTTAACAAGGCCAAATGCCGGGTCCTGCAATTGAAGCACAACAACCCTGTGCAGCTACAGACTAGGAGAAGCCTGGCTGGAAAGCTGCCAGGAGGAGAGGGACCTGGGGGTGTTGGTTGACAGCGACTGAACATGAGCCAGCAGTGTGCCCAGGTGGCCAAGAAGGCCAATGGCATCTTGGCTTGTATCAGAAACGGCGTGACCAGCAGGTCCAGGGAGGTTATTCTCCCTCTGTACTCGGCACTGGTGAGACCGCACCTCGAGTACTGTGTTCAGTTCTGGGCCCCTCACCACAAGAGGGATGTTGAGGCTCTGGAGCGAGTCCAGAGAAGAGCAACAAAGCTGGTGAAGGGGCTGGAGAACAGGCCTTATGAGGAGCGGCTGAGAGAGCTGGGGGTGTTTAGCCTAGAGAAGAGGAGGCTGAGGGGAGACCTCATTGCTCTCTACAACTACCTGAAGGGAGATTGTGGAGAGGAGGGAGCTGGCCTCTTCTCCCAAGTGACAGGGGACAGGACAAGAGGAGATGGCCTCAAGCTCTGCCAGGGGAGCTTCAGGCTGGGCATTAGGAAAAAATTTTCTACAGAAAGGGTCATTGGGCACTGGAACAGGCTGCCCAGGGAGGTGGTTGAGTCACCTTCTCTGGAGGTGTTTAAGGGACAGGTGGACGAAGCACTGAGGGGCATGGTTTAGCCATTGATAGGAATGGTTGGACTCGATGATCCAGTGGGTCTCTTCTAACCTGGTGATTCTATGATTCTGTGATTCTATTGATGTGTTGAGGAGACAAAGGCACTTGTTTTAGCAAGAGAGTTGGAATGCATTGTACCATGGCAGAGTGCTCCCCACAGGAATGGAAGGGATTCAGTGTGGGAGATTCAATTAGTGGTGAGAGCTCTGTAGGTGTTTCTGGATGGGATTTTGGGTTGATG
The DNA here is from genome assembly GCA_033459285.1 of Clamator glandarius. Classification (NCBI taxonomy): domain Eukaryota; kingdom Metazoa; phylum Chordata; class Aves; order Cuculiformes; family Cuculidae; genus Clamator; species Clamator glandarius. The sequence continues at coordinate 1,148,732 of JAUNZM010000244.1, read as the reverse complement.
GCTTTGTTTCTTCTTAATGCATGCCATAACCTTGTTGCCTAAAATGTTTTTAACATTGTTCACCTCAGCTGGAATTACTGCAGGAGTTAAGGTACACCCTTAAAGGCAAAAATGGCTAAAACCAAGATTGTTATTTTCACGTGTTTTTACAGAGCATGGCATTAACTCACTAAAGGAGGTTGTGGAGAGCAGGGAGCTAGCCTCTTCTCCTAAGAGACAGGGGACAGGACAAGAGGGAATGGCCTCAAGCTCTGCCGGGTGAGGTTCAGGCTTGACATGAGGAAAAAGCATTTCAAGGAAAGGGTCATTGGGCAGTGGAACAGGCTGTCCAGGGAGGTGGGTGAGTTACCTTCCCTGGAGGTATTTAAAAGACGGGTGGATGAGGTGCTGAGGGGCATGGCTTAGTGATTGATAGGAATGGTTGGACCTGATGATCCAGAGGGTCCTTTCCAACCTAGTGGTTCTATGGTTCTAAAGCATACCATCAGATAATATAAGTACTGACATGTAAAAAGACTCAGGAAAACAGGTGCTATGTAAATGGGAGAGAGCACTAGTAAAAGCGGAAGGAAATGTATTTTGGGCTTCTCACTGACCAGTGACAGAATAAGTTCTTAGGAAATTCATCCTGTAGATAGTCTGTGCTGTGGAAGCTAATGGTGGCAGATTCCCATCTGTTTTTGAAGCAGCAGGCATACGCTACTGGCATCTGCTGCTGAGGCAGCTCAGGCACGAGGCTGGAAACGCTTCAGGCTGCACTTTAGGCATCTCTGGTTTGTGTGAGGAAAATAGAACTGCTCCTTATTAAGTGTGAGGGAACCAGGAACCCCATTTTCAGAGGAGAAAAGCTCAGCTGTTTAAAAATGAAAGGAGAAGCATGGACAACCATCTCTGTTTTGGAGCACAAGGCTGTTCATTTGGAGTGACTGAGCAGGGTGATGTGCAAACTCCAGTTGGAAGAGTAAGTCTTTATGCATGGAGCGTGATTACAGCTTGTGTTTCTGTGGGTTACTGATGTTAGATGATCAGTTGTGCTGGAGTGAGTCTGACAATCAGCCTGGATGGAAGGCGGGGAGGCTTTTGCAAGCTGGGCAGGTAAATACCAGGTACAACCATGAGCAAGGGTGCTGAGTTACAGAAGCACACAAATGTTTGTTGTGAAATATGCTTTCACTGGTTAAGTGCTCTGGCTTGATTTTAAATCCAGTCCTTTACCTGTTGGCAGGATTTCCTTGCCCAGGATGGGATTTTAAAGTAGTAAGGAAAATGTATGTTGCTTTCTGAAGGCCAGGAGATCTTTGGTAGTGCTTGAGCTCTGTGTAGCACAGTACTTATTAATCACTGCTTTCACAGACCAGGAATCCACGACAGCTGGGAGGTAGGGAAGTATATCAATACTTGGCATACTGTTTAATGCCAGCTGTAAGGTTATTAAAGGTGAATTGTTGGCCCTGCTTCCACACAAAAGCAGCAGATACCCTTGGTGACCTTAGAGGAGCTGAGTCAGAGCTCTCAGAGAGGTGCTGAGGCCAGTAAGAGTGACTCGAGTGACTGACAGGGTGGGTAATCCACACAAAAGAGAAACAGTGTCCCACAGCTATAAAATCAAGCACTTCCCCTATGAAACGAACTGAGAACTGAGGTGCATAGTGCTTTTGTACACATCCTGTAAGGAAAAGATGTCTTCTGAATGCAAAGCCGCATTTTTTTTTTTAATTTTTTCACCACTTCTCTCAGGCAGCACTAATATATCCAAGAACTTGAACATAATTACATAAAATTGCAAAAATAGGATGAGTTTACTGCTGTGCATAAGTGATCAAGTGGGAAAAGAAAGATGTCAAGTTAAGAGGGTTTGACTCCTGTAACACCTAAACTGAAGGTAAAATCCCTTTGCTGCCCTTTTTTTTTTTAATATGTCCGTTGCCGTGCACCACAAAGCTGTCTCCTACTTGAATCACTGGAATGAGCTCATGAAGTCATGTGAGCGGGCTCTACATTATGTGTAGACTTTCCTGGTGGACATTAAGTCTTTTTCCAACCATGTCTGTGACTCTTGTAATTTTTTTGAGAGTAAGAGCTGCTGTGAGAAAATTAAAAACCATAAAAATCTTTTTTTTTCTGGGGAATAATTAAAGATTGTGAAACTCTTTCCAAAGAAGTGTGGTTTGATGTTTGTCATTTAACCATCATTTTTGAGCATTTTGTTGTTCTTCCACAGTTGGCACCTCATTTCCCTCTGAAATCTGTCGCATCCTGCTGCAAATGAAAGCCCTCCCACACGCAACAACCTGCTGCAAGGGGTAGCTGAGGCAGCGTGACTCTCGGGAAGTATTTGAAGAGGTTTTCCCTGTGTCTGGTTCCCAGTGGAGCTCCCATGGCCTGTGATGAACCTGCAGGTCTCTCAGGCATCTTCATGCGCCAGAACTCTGCCAGTGCCATCTCTCTGGACTTCAAACCTGATGCTGACTACAAGTTTGTTGAAACCTTAGAAGACAGGTACAAATGCACCTACTGCCACCTCGTCCTTCACAATCCCCACCAGACGGGATGTGGGCACCGGTTTTGCCAGCAGTGCATTCTTTCTTTGAGGTCAGTGAAAATTCCTTCTGCATCTGCCAGCTCTCAGTCATCCTTTTTCTAAACCAAACTCGATGCCTTCTACAAATCAGCAGCGAGCACCATAATAATGGTACCGATCTGTTAAAATGCTGAAGGAGTCAATGGAGAGACTCTGTTGAACTCAAGGGCTGCGAGCTCAGTGTTTCAGAGTTGTCTTTAAAGACCTTCCCTGGTGCTGGCAGGAGGAATAGTTTGGTAACTGCAGGGAAGTCAGCATAAAGAAATTGTTGATATAAGCTTAAGAACTACTGCGTGAGATACCGTTTTGGTCAGTCTGTCTAGCATTGTGTTGGTTGGATGAATTTGTTGCATTGATATCTCACAGAACAGGCACTGCTGGTTATATTAAGGTGTTTTCACTTGCTTCTGTAGAATTTTATGATTTTAGTGGAGTTATAAAACTGTTGTTGCTGTTATCCAATACCACAGTCAGATCACAGGGCTGCTAGCATCCATCTGCTTGGGATTCATCTGCAGGTAAAAATGAGTTTACCCTGTGGACCTGTCTGGAAGTACCTTCGATACTGTCTGGTGTACCCGAGGGCAGGATTTGGCCTGGGAAAGCTGTACAGGAGCCTCATTATGCGGATGGATGTTGCCATTCACCTTTTATGAATTTTAGATGCTTCATATTTGATGCTTTCTCTCTCTTGGTTGCCTCCCTTTTGCACTGCCTCAATAAATGTTTTATTGCCCTTTATCATAGAACTTCTGGAAGCCTTTTAAAAGAGGAGCCATTAGATCTTCCTTTACTGGCACGGCAAGGAGTACACTGCTTGTGCTAGGCAAAAGCTGGGTTTAATGCACGCGATGGGATTTTTTTAGATGTGACATTTGTGAGCAGCAGATGGCCAGAGTGTGACAAAGTCCCCTTAATCAAACCCCATCTTATTAACACACACAGGACAAACTCTGCTTTCTGTTACATATTTGCTGTCACAGCTTAATACCTTCTAAGAGCTAGGGGCAGAATTTGCCTGTGTAGTTGCCAGATGAAAGTTTTTTCAAAGCACTTCGTTGGTTTTTATGGTATCTAGTACTTCTGCCAGAGTCAGAATCTAGCATAGCCCAGTTTCACCAAATAAATTAAATTTTCTTGGGTTTAATATGGCTCTTCTTTCAATCTAGAGAGTTGAATGCTGTACCCACCTGTCCTGTCGACAAAGAAACAATAAAAATGCATGAGGTAAGTGGCTGTAGTTTTGATTCAGCAGTCAATGTCTACATGGAAAAGGCAAGACAGCTGAGAATAAGTTGGCTCTTAGTGAGTTAGTCCTCAGGGGTAGAGCACTTTCTGTCTCTGAAATCATGCCGAGGGAAACAGCATATTCAGTGGTGCTCTCCTAGAAAGGAAGTATGGATATATAGCTAAAGCTTATTTTATATCCTGTGTTCTGAGCTTGTTTCATTTTAGTCCTCTGTATTTCCAGTGAAATGTTGAAGAGTTTCACAAAGTTTTAAATATTGCATAGCCATCAGTTGTCCCTTATAGTAGATTGACTTGCCTTTTAAATGCACCATCTTGCTGAGGGAACTTGTTTATTTGTCTGTCTTTGTTTTCATTGAATTATTTTAAAGGAAAAGACAAGTTTGTGCGTTCTTATTTTGCAAGCTACTCACTTTTTGGTAGTGGATTCATTTGTCCTTATTTTTATGACAAAGCTTGAAAGTATCCTATATTCCTGTCAGAAAAAGTCTTCCAGTGAAATCGAATGTCTCCTTCCTCTCTTCCTCCTACTCCCAATAGGAAATTTTAATTAGACTTTCCACTTGATTTTTGGTTTTCGCCGTCTTCTACTTATTTTGATGTCAGTAGTGCAATAGTGACCAGCTTTTTAGTGCTCGTTATAGGAAGATCTCTAAATAAGGCTGAAAGTTTGCTTTGGGGTCTTAATTTGCTTCTGCATACACAACTGGAAACAGTGCTGTTTCTGAGAGTCTGTAGAAAGGATGTCTCAGCATCGCCTCCATCCCAAAGGCATGCTGCACACTGCAGCATCGGAGCTACATGCACAGAGCTGGTCTGGCCTTTGGGGCCCATTTGCTCCAGCTGCCTTCTTCTAGGTACAGACAGGCTCTGGCAGCAGTTTTGTAGCTCCTGAGCTACTAATCCTGCTGTCTGTGGGATGGATCAGCATCTGTGGAATAACTATAAAGGGGAAAACCCCTGTGCTCATTAGAAAATTCATGTATGTTTTAATTTATATTTCTAGTATACATTTTCACTGTGAATTATCAAAAACCATACTCCGGTTGGAGGGCAGTCTACACTTTTGTGCTCAAAAGATTTACGTGATGCTTTGCTTTTTTATATTCTTTATAATGTCTTATGTGACTGCATAAGAAGGCTGGTTTGCTTTCTTTACAGGTATTCAAAGACAACTGCTGTAAAAGAGAAGTTCTCAATTTGCATGTGTTCTGCAAAAACATTCCTGACTGCAATTCAAAAATAATTCTGGGACGATATCAGGTTAGTTTGCTTGATCAAATTTTGAAACCTTTGAGTTTCATGCAAATTCCGTGTGCTTAGTATAAGCTAAATTCCGGTGATTATCTTCTTCAGAGTTATTGTAGCAGTGCAGTTTAAGTACAAAGATTTTGACTGAGCTATACACTGTAAGTAACAAATGTTAAGCTTAGAGTATTATGGCTGTAAGCTTGTTCCAGCTTTGCCTTAGGTTATTTGTTCCATAAGAACTGTTTGCTTTATGTATATCCATAGTATCTACACATGCTTTCTGTATGCTTAGGCAAAGCATGATCATTGATTCAAAAAATTTGCCGGGACACACTGGCCATTTTGCCCTTTTTTGGTGTATCAGTAGAAGGAAAAGTGCAAGTTATACAAGGGGCTCACTAAATGTCTATGTTCACTTCAGTTTTGAGGTTGGAAAAGGAAAAAGTTTACAGAGGAAAGCGTATGTGGAGTTTTGTTTGTTACCAAATTGCTGAATGTTTCTGGTAGCCTGCTGGGCAACTGTGCAATGAAACACTTCAGGGTTTAATTTGCTGTTGCAGGAGCATCTTCAGCAGTGTTTGTTTGAAAATGTACAATGCACTAATGATGGATGTTGTGATCAAATTCTTCGGAAAGACTTGAAAGAGCATTTGAGCCAGCACTGTAAATTTCGAGAAGAAATGTGTCAGTACTGTAGTAAATATGTGTTGTTAATTAACATAAAGGTAAGATTATAGAGCATTCCTTGGAAATCCATAGCACGTGTTTCTTCTTAATGTTGTTGAGTGAAAAGTTTCCAGCATTGCAATGGGGCTTAACAACACCTGAAGAAAATAATTTGGCTGAGTAGCTGAAAGAGAAATACAATAAATGTGCTTTAAATAATACCAATTACTGTTGCTCTGTTATGAACAACAATGTGATATGGGGCTTGCATGTGTATGTTTGGGATTACATTTTGCATGCCCGAATTAATAGCTTCATCTATGTATACTACTCTACAAAAGTGAAAACTATTGTCTTTCTTTTGTTTCTTTCCCAGAATCATGAGGAAAATGACTGTCCCGACTATCCTGTGCCTTGTCTTCAAAACTGTTCACAAATAATTCCAAAAAAGGAGGTACTACTATGTTTTTCATATACTTTGGTTCATCAGATCACACACGATTATGAAAACTGAAAGTCACGTTGCTGACCACATTGACCCATGCCAATACAACCTCATTGATCGAAGTATTTTCTTCCTGTGGTCCTAAAAGGGATGTATGTCCCATCTTACAAGTGAAGTATTTGGACACTGCAAACCATTGACTTCATGTAGAATGAAAAAGATCAGACTTGTCTGTTCGAGTCTGAATGCTCATTTTCCTGTTTACGTGATTGGTGGTGTCATGACATTGGCCTTTATCCGCCCTTTATGCAGGCATCAGATTTTATCAGCGTGGCAAGTTACTTTATATTTATTTCATTACAAGTTTCTTTTTTAATACATGCAGATCGAAAAGCACCAGGCTGTATGTCCTGAAGCAGAAGTGGACTGCCCATATAAGCAGTACGGCTGTCTTGTAAAGGTACTGTTTTATAGATCTTGTTTGTATTAGGACTGGAATTTGTCTCTCAAACTCATTGGAGTAATTAATCAAAATAACCTATCATTGTTCTTTCACAGGCATTTCCACTACTGGCTAAGATGTTGCACTAGGGAACTGGGACTGCCATTCTTTCACTTTCAGAGCACAGAAGAGAATTTTAAATGCTTGCATCAATAATTTTTTTTACTAACAGCTTCAAAATATGCATATCTTATTATCTTATTCTTTCACTTTCCCTTCTGCCTTACTAAGGTGAAAAGAGGGAAGCTTGCTGAACACGAAAACAGTGCCCTGAGGGAACACATGCTGCAGATTTTAGACAAGAACTCCCAGCTAGAAGAACAGGTAAGTTGTATTTAATGAGTACTCTTCAGCGGGGCTTGGCTGACTGGAGGACTTGGAGGACGATATGAGATTCTGCATTTGCTGCCTGATTTAACTCAGCTGCATTTTTAAAGACTGGTTTTGTTTCCTTTGCACACCTTGGAAGTCAGAATAAGCTCTTCTAGACAAGTCAGTCAATTAGATGGAAGACTCTGTGTGCTCAGGCACATATATTCTCCACCAGGCATGGTGGGAGGCTCCTTGCCATCACTCACCTCATTTGCTTTTGGTCTCTGCTTACAGTGGATATGAAGTTTGGAGACAGAGCATTTTAACGTTTTGGTAGCCAGTCATGACGCTCTGAAAAGGAGCCCTTAGATGCCCAAGAGATACCCTCTGTAGAGGCAGCAGGGAGCAGTGCAGAGCCAGTTGCAAGCACCTTTCCAGTCATGATCATTTTTGTGGTTCCCAGCGGGTGACACTGTGTATGCCCAATCCTGCTAAGGTGAATGCATGCAAACTGGAGGTTCGCTTACTCTTCTGCTTGTTTATGCTAAAAATAAGTGCCCCCAAATGCTACAACTCGGGGTTGGAGTTAGTACTACTCACTGACTCATCTCTTTTACAGGTTACACCCTCATGCAAGGAGGGGGGAAAAAGTAAATACATACAGAATGAAATATGCATGTAATGTGTAGATCTAAGCATGTGTTAACTCCCTACAGAGTGGAATGATTCATCATGATGGGGATGAGAGATATGAATCTCTTTGCACCTGTTGCCACGCAGATCTATTAAAAATATGACTACTTTACGATATCCAGTATTTGCTGTGTTTATCTACATGTTGTCAATTAAGTAGTGCTATATCTAACTAAGTTAGAGGCTTTGCATTGTAAACTCAGTCACATATGTTTTAATTCGTTTGTTCTATATTTCATCATACCATAGAGTTTTTACTCTGTTTTCTTCCACGTGTAGATATCTGAGCTGTATAAGAGCCTGGAATGTAAAGAGATTAAAATCCAGCAGCTAGCAGAGGCCATTAAAAAGTGTGAGAAAGAATTCAGGCAGTTTACACAACTGTTTGGTAAAAATAGCAACTTGACGGTAAGCACACAGGTGAGACATTAATTTTATCCTTTTTGGCCAATTGTTTTCTTGCATCCTGAAACATTTTTATCCAATAAGAGTTGTCATTAATAGCAGGGCAATAACAAATCTCCTGAACACTTCACAAGCCCTTCTTGTTCTTTTACAGTACAATATTATCTTTTCATTTTAATGAATAAAGAAGTTTGGATATTTGATCTGGCTAAAAAGCACTGTATAAGTCCTCATGGCTAGATCCCCATGCCAAATATGCAGGTGTAAATTTGAATTATCAATTGAATGAAGTGATGCAGTGTGACTGAGTAAGAGGTGGCTTCTCAGTCACTAAATGCCAAATTAATTGTGAAAGACCATTTGGATACATTTCTCAGCCAGAAAAGTACTTTTGAATGCACCATATAGTTGACATGCTAAAGGCTTCCTTATTTTCTTTCAAAAGAAATGGCTGATTTTATGAATGTCTCTTGTCTCTGCTTCCACCCTTTTCCAATGGCATGAACTGTTAAGGCTCTGGCCAGCCACCTGGATAAGTCTGCGCGCCTGGAATTGCAAGTGAAGCAGTTGATACAGATGGCAAACCAGCAACAAAGCAAATTAGACTTGCGACCCCTGTTTGATACAATTGAAAACGTAAAACAGAAGATTGCCCTGATGGAGACATACGATCAGCGCTTGGGTGTGTTGGGACTTTCAGTTCTTTTCTGCATGAGCGTGGGGTTTTTGCTGAGTTACTGCTGGCTAAGTAGAGACTCTGGTGCTACAGTCAGTCAATTGCATCTCTTCATCAGAAAGGGCTTTCTTCTCGCTTTCTAAGACCGAGCTGCGGTGGTATGTGCTGCATCCTTTTCCCTGCTTTACAATGTCTCCTGAATTATTGTGGTGATGCAGGGCTAGAAATCTGGCCTTGGTCAGGCTAGTGCACTCTGATGGAGGCAGTGGTACTGTCCATAGTAAGGCATGAAATCTGGTTTGTAGTTACCAATTTTCCTTATTCAACTGCAACTGCAATTACAATAAGAAAATGTTAACAGGTGTAGTAACACTAGTTAACAGCCTGTACTAAAGCTTGAGTTGTTCAGTATTGTCACCTTGAGTCTGGTTGCTCTTCGTATCTAGTGCTTTGACAGTTTTATTTTACCAAATGTTTCTCTCTCTTTTCTTCTTCCCTCATCCCTTTCCCTCCAAGTTGTTTTGGAAGGCCAGTTCAACAAACATGATCTCCAGATCAATATTCACAAAGCACAACTCAATAAGAATGAAGAGCGATTTAAGCTTTTGGAAGGCACATGCTACGATGGGAAATTAATCTGGAAAATCACGGACTACAAGATGAAGAAAAAAGAAGCAGTGGAAGGCCGCATCCTCTCCATATTCAGCCAGCCCTTTTACACTAGCCGCTGTGGGTATAGGTTATGTGCAAGAGCCTACCTGAATGGGGATGGCTCAGGAAAGGGAACGCACATCTCTTTCTACTTTGTGGTGATGAGAGGGGAATTTGACTCACTGCTACTGTGGCCCTTCAAGCAAAAAGTTACACTTATGCTTTTGGACCAAAGTGGGAAAAAAAATCACATCGTGGAAGTCTTTAGAGCTGATCCCAATAGCAGCAGTTTCAAAAGGCCAGATGGAGAAATGAATATTGCTTCTGGATGTCCACGCTTTGTACCACACACAGTCCTGGAGAACACAAAGAACACCTACATCAGAGATGACACACTGTTTCTGAAAGTGGTTGTGGATTTAACTGATCTGGAGGAATTGTGAAAAGTGTTGCCTGATCAATGTTACTGTTTTTACCATTAAGAAATGCTTTCTTGACTACCAGCCATGCAATAGTGAATTGCCACTAATCAAGCCACTGATAACATTTCAAGGCTTTTGGACTGCATGACAGATAAAGAATTGCCAAAGCACCAGCCTTCCCTTTTTTAACGTTTTTTTCAAGACTGCATTTTTAAGGCAGCTAGAAGTCTAGTGTGATGCAAACATGCATTCAATCCAGATTTGGCTCAGTCTAGGCTGGAGGAATGCTTGGCTCCCATCACCAGACTGGTGTTTACAGATGAAACTTCTCAGCAAGACCCCTGGAGCCCAAGCAGGCCTGTGGGCTCCCATCTCTCACACAGAAATGACACCATGCCTGAGTGTGCAGGTGCACTTCACCTGTCTGAAATGGAAATGTTTCAACATGAGCACATTTGAATCAATGCATCTTGATCTCTCCATCTCCTGGATTTGTGAAGCAGAGAGAATGGCTTCATTTGGGCAGGTAAAACATTTATCTGGGATCTTGCATCCTGCTTTTTCCAGAAAGTGCAGAGGAAGAAGATGCCAATGTCTCTTAATTTTCTAGCTTAATAATTCAGCTGTACAGAGTATGCCCATGTCACAATAGCTTTGTTATGTCCTATCCTGCCTAGTGCCTTGGGACTGATTTCCATTGGTGGTAAACATCCACAGTCCTCATCTGAAGTCAAAAGAGGTCACAGGCACTTTTCACCTCTCAGGACGTGGCCAGAAGCTCTTGGCTTTACTGCTGGAAGAAGTGGGGCAAAACTCCTATACTTTTACTATATCTGCACTAAAGAGATGCTTTCTGGCCTACCAGCTCTACAGAAGGCAGGAAAAGGTTTGGATATCTGCTTGGGAAAAAGCCCACATAGCATGCAGTGCTCCCCTCTGCCAGAAATGTGAATGTTTGGGAAAGGAGGGGGAAATTATTTAGGGAGTGAGGTTGCTGTAAGAACCCAATTCTCCCAGTTAGTGCAGCTCCAGTGTTTGATAAAGAGCCAAACAGCCACTGGATAACAACTGCTGACTATGATGTCTCAAGATCTTAATTTTTATTCCAAATTCCTTCCAGACTGGAAGGGAATGTGTGCATTATGCAGGATTTATTGGAGACTCACCAAAACCGTCAAGATCAGGCACTGAGGAGCGAAGAATAAACGTGCCTTTTAAAAGCCTTTTGGGTGCCTGTAAGAGGGATGTGATTTTGCACACTTAAGTCATTTTGTTATTACAAATGACAAAATTCTGTGTCTCTCATCTCTCCCAGATTAGGTAGTGAACCACCATGTCATTATCCATTGCTCCTGCACTCTACTGGCAGAGCAACCCTGGAGCTTGTCATGAGGCACCAAGAAACCATGCTAGGTTTACAGTAAGAGTAAACTAGGCAGGATAAAAATCAAAATGGGGCACAGACCGCAAGGTATAAGGTAGAAAATTCAAGAGGGCAAATGTGGCAAAATCAAAATTGGCCCTTTTTTGCAGGATTTTGATATCAACTGAAAGAATATTATTTGGGAATTGATGCTAAGACAAAGGCAAAATACCGTATTTTATATCTGCAATCTCATTGCTAGGCATTTATGTTCCCACGTGGTTTCTAGGACATAAATCATACACAAATACTTTCGAATTCAGAGGCAGGAGGGAAGAGACCTGAGTTATCTGTACCTTATGGTGAGTTAGCCCATCTGAAATCTTTGTTTTGATCTTGATGCCCTTTTTGTTGTATAATTTCATTATGTACTAGGCCACTGTAGGGGCTTTCTGTGTTCCTCGGGACAGATGGTGAGGGCCAGGTTTTATTCTTATGTATGACCATAACTGACTTTAAATGTCCTTTTGGGCGTACAACAGAGAGAATTAGGCCTCGTGTCTCTAACACTTCATCACAGAAAGACTAAGCTTGGTTTGAAACTGGTGTGGTATTCTACAACATCAATCACGAGTCTTGGACATGGACTTTGTATTGATTATTACTTTAATATTTGTCATGTAACTTTCAGAGTGGCACAGCTTGCATAATGACAACTGATGGAATTGTACCATCCGTGTTTCCTGGGACTTTCCAGTATGCTGAGTATAAAATGCAGAAAGTAATAAAGGACTTCGAGAATCAAGGGAGGCAAGAGGGAAAGGGTGCAGTCTATATCCCAGCACATTCCCAGACCTCTCCACCTCCACCACCTCAAGCATAAAATAGGAATAATAATACTTGCAGAAGTGTTAGAACTATTTAAATGTTTGTGAAGAATTTTGAGCATGAAAAGAGCTAAGTATTATTAAAACTCCATTTCTAATCATTAGAGTAGGTGATGGCATAGTGATGTGGATTAAGTGTTTAGTGTGTTTCTGGACAGATTTTGAAAGCATGTTCAGTTTTAGCCAGTCTGTACTACAATCTTTCCTCTACCTACCAGCTGGGTTTACATTTTTGCCACAAATATTCCTTTTAAAATCTTGAAGCACAATTGATTCATCCAGGGTGATGGAAACATCCCTTTTGAAATACTGCCTGTTTTATAAGAAATTAGTTGAGAAAATTATTTTTTTTAAAGACAGACATTCTTTAAATCTGTTCTTTTTATTACAATAGCTGAGATATTTATGTTAAAATTTTCAGTGATTTTTACTACTTATAAACAGGATTTTAAATTTAATTCCATGCTTAATTAAGAAAAAATATTGCATAGCATGAATTGTAAGGAATAATTTTGATGTTGCATGAAAAACACCAAAAATCTTTTCAATACTATTGTACTGGGTAAGTAACCAAAAGAGCGTAGGGTATTTCTACATCAGCATACACTATGTTTTTAATGTATTTATTGACAGTTTGTAGTTAATTGAATATCTTTTGATACGTTACAGGCATTTTTTTCTAGCCCAGTGCCATAACTGGAAATGTAAACTGCTGGAAGAATAAATAATTTTACCATCCTTATGGAGTGAGTGTGGCATATATTCCTTTTGGCTGGATTTAAGCACTCTTTTTAGAAGGATGTGGAGTACTGGATATTTGTTTACAATCCAAAATTAGAATGAATAAAAATAAATGCACTTCACAGATATTTTGGTTTATACTTGAATATTGTAAAAGACCTGCACATAGAATTTCAGTAAATTCTAAGCTCAGCTAGATCAGATGAAGATCTGTGAGTTTTGGGGATCCTTCGGAATCAAAACAGGCTATTATTTCTGTTTGGAGCAGGTTTAGGTTCAGCTGAGGTTAAATTTGTTTCTGTTGAGACCAGCAACAGGAATTGTTTCAGTACCCCATGATTGCCTCATGCTTGATAACATGGCATTTTAAATATAGGAATGGAAAGCTTGGTGAGGTTACACCCAAAATGTTGGACATCAGCCGACTTCCACTCCTCTGTGGGCAGGGACAACTCCCACTGTACCAGGCTGCTCACGGCCCCATACAACTCGGCCTTGAACACCTCCAGGGATGGGGCATCCACAGCGTCCCTGAGCAGCCTGTGCCAGTGCCTCACCACTCATTGTGAAGAAATTCCTCCTTATGTCTAGTCTAAATCTGCCCCTTTCCAGGTTATACCCACTGCCCCCAGCCCTATTACTACAACGCTTTGTAAACAGCCCCTCCCAAGCTTTCTTGTAGCCCCTTCAGCTACTGGAGGGTCGCTATAACGCCCCTCGAACCCGCCTTTTCCCCAAGCCGAACAACCCCACCTCCCCTCGCCGTCCCCATGCGGGAGGCCCCACCCTCTCACCCCCTCTTCCGCTCCGCGCGCTGCGGCCCCGCCCCCGACGGCGCGCGCACCACTTCCGGGTAGTGGTGGTGGCGGCGCTGATGGGGGGGCGGTGAGCGGGGCCGGGCGGGGGGAGCGGTCCGGCTCGGCTCGGCTCGGCTCGGCTCGGCTCCAGATTCACATTCAGTTTCGGCTCGGGTTCGGTTCAGCTCCGGTTCAGCTCGGCTAGGACTCGGGTTCGGCTCGGGCTCAGGTTCGGTTCAGCTCGGCTCAGGCTTCATCTGGGTCGGGCTCGGGTGAGCCTCGGCTCGCGTTCGGTTCAGCTCGGGTTCAGCCTGGGCTGGGCTCGGGTCCGGCTGAGTTCGGTTTGGGTTCCGTTCAGTTTGTCTAGGGCTCGGCCTGGCCTCCATTAGGCTGAAGTTCGTCTCAGCTTGGGCTCCGTTTGGCTCAGGTTCGGTTCGGCTGGGCTCGGGCTTGGCTGGGCTCAGGCTCAGGTTCAGTTTGGACTTGGGCTCAGGTTCGGCTTGGCTCGGGCTCAGTTTTGTTTGGCTGGGTTCATGGTCGGTTCTGCCAGTCTGGAGCAGGGGGGCGAGTGCCAGCACAGTGTGGAGCGAGTCTTTTTCCCTCAGGAGTCCCCATGGACTCCGTGCTTGGTAGGGTCGGAAATCCAGTAGACGCCTACAGTGTGGTTCGCTATGGAAAAATTGCCTTTTACCTTTGTGCCAATGTGTCCTTTGAGCGTGACAGGAAAACAGGGCCCTTTTTCTCTTCCTATTCCTGGTGCAAAAGGATGAACATCTTAGCTCATGATTCGCCGTCCACGATATAGTTTGATAGGAGTGGTGGTGGGGCTGCCCCTAGGGGACTGCCTTGGTTCCCTCCATCGATGACGCGCTGCTCTTCCCCCCCCAAAGCCTTTCTGAGCTGATGATATCGGATGCGTTTTTGATTCTCACTAGGTATGGATAACGGGAAGGATGACAAAAGCAGGATGCTGTGTGCAACTTCACAAGGAGAGCTGAAAGTCCGAGGTAGGCATTGCCAATGTGTCTCAGTGCGATGGCATCCTGTGCCTGATGCCAGTTACCATGTTTGACCCAGATGTTGAGCATTGTCACTTCCTAATGGTAGCAGACCACGGTGCACTGGAAGAGGGGGAAAGAAACCTCAACAACTCCTCAAAATAGGGGTTCTTTGTGCTTAAGTTCTGTCAAGAGTCATTTTTGTAGACCATAGTTACTAGCATGCTTGTCACTGTTGCCTTGTGTAATCCTAAGGAAAAGAAAAAAGGAAACGCAAACGCAGTAGAAGCCGATCATCATCCATTTCATCCACATCGTCTTCTAGCACTACATCCACGTCTTCCTGCTCCTCATCACGCTCATCATCAAGGTCCTCTTCTTCAAGTAGCAGAGGTAAGCTATCTCCCTGCGTACACATGATGTTTACCAGTTTTGATAGCACTCCTGGAAACATTTAAAGCTTATTTTCAGTGTGTCTAAAGCATCACACATTGACAGTGTAGAATACAAATCCCCCATACGCAGAGTGTTTCCCTCAGTCCTTTCCTGTTGCTGAATTAAGGTACTTCTTTGCACACAGTATGCAATGTTCTTATGCTAATTTAAATAACATAGAGTGAAATTTATTGATACCAATGACCAAGATGAATGGTATCAATATGCAAGCATTGCAGGATTAAGACTTTCCATGCTAAGCTGCTGTTTGCTTGGAGGACTTGGAGTAGATACTGTCTAGTATCTGCAACAGGACGGAGTTGAGTTAGATCTAGTAAAAATACAACCTAGCAACAGAACACTGGACTAACTTAGGTAACCTGCAGTTAAAGTCCATGAATGACAAAGGGTGTCCCAGTTCCATGTGCCAGTTGTAGCAGGAGTGTTCCTTGGGACTGCAAAATGAACGTTCTTTTGGCATTTTTTGCTATCCATGTTTCTCCTTTCTTATTTAGCGACTGCCGCTATAACTCTGACCGTCAGACACTGGGCAGTGGCTGGGAAAACTGAGAGGAGAGTGGAGGAAATGGTCTCTTGTTCTCTTGAGCTGTATGCCTCAACTGCCTTCTCCAGCAGATTAAATGAAAAATGAAGCTAACTTTGCTGTGGAAAAAGAGATATTGAGGAATGCAACTTTTAGGTGGAGTATGGAGGGGGGTTCCCCTCAGACAGGAGGCAAGTAGGCAAATCAGTGCTAGAACTACGAAGGTAGAGTGGCTGAGTGTGGAAACGGACTGAGCCTGTGAGGAGGCTGGATGATGAGAGGTGGCAGCTCAGAAGGAGTGAACAGGAGGAAAAGATGACCTGGCTTAGCCTAGGAAGTCAACAGTTCAGTGCAGAAGTTCAGTGAACAGTTCAGATGTCTAGAGAAGTTCCTCTAGTGTTTGTGGTCATGAGAACTGTTGCGAGGATGGTGAGAAATAAAAACCGAGTCTGAAGGAATGTGGACAAAGAGATAAAACTGGACGAGTGTCTGCTCATCATTGGTTACCGGTTTTCAGAGTCCAGAAGGAAACTCAGTGTTGTTTAATGTACCCCTTTGCTTGATTCTGACAAACATTTGTAAAAGCCCTCTGGCCAGGTACCATGTGGTCCAGTCTGTTGTTAACAGGAGTTTGAACATGGTGGTAGAATTACCATTTTCATTGTTTCTTCTGACTTCCTATACTGCATTTGTCATTAGGAGGGCAAAAGAAGATTGCTTGGGCAGCTTTACCTTCAGCTTTTCTAACTTCTGTGTCAATTTGTACTTTGTTATATTCCTATAATGCTATCTTTTGCTTGGAATTTATTGTAAAGAAACTGCAGAGCTGATAGCTTGAAGATGGCCTGTTGGAAGATTAGTAAGCAGTTCAGAGTCAGCCTAGATTTACAGTCCCGTTGTCAGAGCTGGTGCTTCAAAATCTAGTTTCTTGCATACCAGTCACAGTCTAATCTTTAAAATCTTTGATTGGCTTATAGAATTTGTGAGTTTCAGTTTACACATTTTTTAACGTGAAGTTGGAAGGTGATTTGAGTAAGTAAGGAAAAGTTTTTCATTTGCCTTAAACAGCGATGATATATTCTGTGGTTTGTGAGCCTCAACTGTGCTATTTGTTGTCTTTGTGAGTCAGGATCCCTGGCTATAAAACAGATATTTGCAGTCTGTTGAGCACAGCTGCAGAAAGAGGAGAGAAATACTGTCTCTATTCATGTAATGCATTGGTGTGAGTAAATATTAGGTAAATCAGATACTTTCAGTTTCCACGTTACACCAGCAAGTGGCAGTAAGTTAATGCTTTTCCCAGGGTTAGTTCCGCCCAACGTTATTATATATAGCTCTGTTAAAGCATTTTCTTCTTAGGTTTTTTGTTTCTGTATGCCTTATTTTTAACACCAAGTGCCCTTTTCAGAATGATAAACTTAGAGTGTTTTTGTTTTGTTTTAGATTCTCATAAATCTAAATCAAAGAAAAAGAAAAAAGAAAAACACAACAAAAAGGTAAACATTTACTACGAGAAATACATAGTTAACAGGTAGAAAACAGTTCTTTGTGTTTCACTAATCTTCAGTGTCATGTAGGATGTAACGCTTTTGTCTGTGGCTGTGTAAATCTGAATCACTCTTTGAGTTACAGCAGATGAGGTGACAGATTGTCATATACTGGACTGTATACTAAAGGAGAAATAGTTTAAAGATTCCTTTTGCCAGTTGTCTGGTCCAGATAAATTTAGAGTAGTTTCTGAAGAGAATAGGAAATTGTGATAACTATATAATTTCTGTTAGAAGAAACTATAGTCAGTGAGAGAAAGAGGAGTAGATTCTTGCTGTTGTAATTTTTTGTTTTATTAGTACTGTCTGGTCAGTAATTTCTATATTTTGGGATTACATTAAAAGAAGGAGAATCGGAGATCAGACTGTTTCTCCTACTCAGCATCTGAAGGGTTGCTAGCCCTGCTGCATTACTTTGTGTGCTTCAGACAGTACCTGCTCAGCAGTGGGAAGGGCAAGCAGTAGTGGCTGTCTTGACTAGCCAGGTTGTTAGAGCTGCTTTTGAATTTCCTTTTTTACCCTTGTGAATCTGTAAGCATAAGAGTACACATCTTATACTTGTAGAAAAGGAAAAAAGAGAACAAAATGAAGAAAAAGAAAGAAAAGAAGAAAAAGAGAGAGAAAACAGGACCTGTCCAGCTTTCCAAGGTATGCTTATGAGAGTCCGAAGTCGCGTTATAGTTCTCATCTAAACACTTGATCTGTCCTGGCATAAAAATGTTCATAACGCCACCAGTTTTGTCTTCAGCTAATAGAAACCTATCTCTATTGTTTTGGACAGTTAGGAAGTATAAAAGATTATTGTCTGTAATTATACTTAAAGATTTGTAACAGTAAAAATAAAACTTATGTCTTTCTAATATATGATCTCATTTTAGTTCTTTAAAAACAAGAAGAAAAATGAAAACTACAGCATGATAACTGGAAAGAAAATCAAGATGAAAATAAAGAAGACTAAGCAGGATAAAGAGGTAACAGTTAAATTAATCTACATATCCTTAAGGGAAAATATCGAATCTTTTAATATTTTTCCAATAGTAGTCTTTTGTAGAAAAGTAGATCTTGCAGTTAGAAGTTGTACATTGATTGTAGCTTTTAATGTGGCTAGATGCCATCTGAGAAATTTTAATTCATTCTTTTGGCAAGCTTTGTGTTATGAGTGGGCATGGAATACTGGAGCATGAGTAGATAAACCCAGGAATACATGTGCAGATTCTTAGAATTTCATTCTGTAATGTTTAGCTTGCTCATGGCTTGCTTTGTTGATTTAATTTGTGCTGTTTTTAATTGTCCTCATTTTCTTCCAGTCTCTTGTGATCAGTTGTGGTGATTGCTGCTGTAGTGTATTTTACTAACACGTGTGAGACTAGCCATTATTTAGAGAGGGATTAAGAAAGGACGATAGTAGCTTTAGGACCATGTTCCCAATAGTTCTCTCAAAGCAGTCAAATGGTTTGATTGAGATACCCAGGGAAATAGATATGATGCATTTTGTGCTATTGCAATGGGTGTTTGGACTCAGCACTTAAATAATATGTTGAGTCTTTTCAGCAGTTCCCATAGCTTAGAGTGATTTGCAGAGAGCTTCTGGTAGGAGTTACTATGCGTTAGAAGTGTTACTTTGCTGAGATATCTAGCTTGGTGAAGTCTGATTCAGCCATAACAGTTCATCCCATAGTTACCAAAGCAAACCTGAGCATTCCAAGTTAAATTTGATCAAAAATATATTACTGTCTTTCAGTGGCACTGAGGTTTGTGTTAAATTATTCTGAGTGCTTGCTAGCCTTATCCCAGTAACCTGCGTGTTAAAATAACTGGTGTCAAGTATTTCACATTGGTCCTTTTTTGATTGATGTCTGTGGTCATGAACATGCTGAATTGAACAAATTCTATTCTCCACAATATTTTTAAGATTCAGTGGTTGTTTTATAAATTGTGATTTTAAAAACATTGGAGACAAGCGTTTTGACTATTCAGGCTGTCTCTTATATGAAGAAAGAAGCCAGATTCATGCTTCCCGTTCTATGATGCTGCAAGCTGCTGATTATGCATAGAAAACAATACTGCTTCCCAGAGCAAAGACTTGCTGTGTGTACAGTGAAATTTGCCTCAGACACCAGAGAACTGCATTGTTTTGCCTGCGAGCTCCCTCCTGAGCAGGCTGTGAGCAACATGATGACAACCCAGTGGAGCCTCCATGGGGAGCCACTTAAAAAATGTATCATGAAATAGTGACAGTGACAGCTTGTCTCCTCTAGCATCTCTCCTGAGTCCCCATTGCGTTGCACTTTCTCCAGGCACTCACAGCTTACTCGCAGCTAGTCCTATCCAGCTGTGTGAATGTGATAGCATTTGTTGTGCGGCATGCAGAGGTGTGAAAGCCCCACAGAAAGCAGGGTTATGCAGCTTGGGTCCACTGAGTACAAGTCTGTTGAACTGCTGCCTCTGCTTCTCTGCTCTACAGAGAGACCGGAACCGTGCAGAACTCCTTGAATTTCTGAACTCTGCCTTATAATGGAAAGAGTGTTGGCCAAGGACTTGTACATGTACATATACCAAGCCAACAATCATCAGGCCTAGCAAAACACTAAAAGGAAACTCAGGGAAAAGGATGCCAAGTTTGACGAGACCAGACTCTCCTGCTATGAAGACAAATGGGATGTCCCTTTTTACTGGCAAAATGAAGAGTAACTGATAACTTATTAATGAAGGTCTGTGTCCTTCTTTTGAGATCCTAAGGTAATAGCCAGGCTGTGGTGTTTTAGAAGAGCCTGAGAGTGTGTCTATGACAATGATAAGAAATGACACACTGAAGTCCAATAATGTAATTTCTATCCTACCTGCATGCAGAACGAACTCTTAGTTTCAAATGTCTTAGTGTTTCAAGTAGTTTAAACAAAGCAGAGTATTTGTAAATGTCTATTTGAAAGATGAGGCGTTTCTATATGAGTATTTTTTCCAGTAGTGGTTTTACTTGTCCTGAAGAACAAGTTGACCTTTGTAAATAGCACATGCTTTTACATAAATGATTTTTTGACAGTTCATTAATTAATATATTATTTTCTTTCAGAGCCTGAGATATGATCTTTCTCTGTACAGTTTATTACTGTCTCACTAGAAGGTGTGACAGTAAAATACTCTAGAGCAATAATGGTAGCTGAGTGATTTTTATCACAAAATAGAAGTAGGGAACATTTCTGGGTTTTTTTGTTTATCCAGATGAGTTGTTGAGAGACAGCTCACTATACATAGTTTACCCCCTCCCCACCCTTCTGGAATTGTCATTGGTAAACCTAAAACCTCTGGTGTTGTCACGTGCCTTCCCTGATCCCACCAGCTGTGTGTCAAATCTTCCTTTGTCTGAAGTGCCCCAAGGCGCATACCACCTATCTTAGCCTAATTTAAAGAGAAAGCCATAGGAATGATGCAGAGGCAGACAGTGATTGACAGTCCACTGTGAGATAAGGCAGATCTGGACGTACAGTTGGCCCTAGTGTTAACTTGAGCATGTCTGTCTGTAGTTTGCTCAGTGCTAACTTGCTTCCTTCTAGAACCTTGACTTTGGGTTACCCAGCAGGCTCCTGTGTACATAACCCTCATGTGGGAATTCCACTTGAATCCCTTGTGTAGCAAGTGCTTGGGAACCCCAGCTTAGGAATGCTCAAAAAAAGGAGTCAAGTAGTTGACTGACAAGAGTGTTGGGTGTACAGCGGTCAGAGGGTGGGGAGTTCATTAAAGAGCAAACACATGGAAAGCTCTTTGCGTCTGTGTAAGTAAATCTGAAGATTTCTACCATTGCTCAAGGGATAATTTTAAAGCTATTTTGACTTGTGAAACTTTCTGAAGATGCTTGAATCCTCTGTTTTTCCCTAGGTTGTTTTGGGGTTTTTTGGGGTTTTTTTTGTGAAACATTTTGCCATTGTTGCAGAGATGCAATTCTTCAGAGACTATTACATCCTTATGAACATAACACATGAAAACACATAGGTAAGAACAGGAGTTTCCTGGACTTTGAACATGGTGGTGGAAGCTTCTTTTGGGGGGAGCGCTGTTCTCAATTTTCAGTAGGGTTAAAAACAAACAAACAAATGCCTCCTCCTTTGTTTCACATTGATCGTGCTTTCATTTATGCTACTTTGGTATCTTCCAGTAGAGATGCCAAAGCACCTTGCCCAGATAAGCAACTTATAACTCTGGAGTTCTCTTAATGAGGTGAATCCCAAACACAGTCTTAGACAGCACTAACTTCCTTGCCATTACCTAGGTTATATTTTATGTAAAGATAGTATTATTTCTTGAAAATTCAGAGGACGAGGAAGCAAAAAAGTAGAAATTTGGAAGATAGAAATCAAATAGGAATGGGAAACAGGGAGATTGCACTCGTAAAGAACTGTGTTGGTTGGAATGTTCAGATTTAATTGAAATAATCTGCTTTTTCCTGCCTTATTTAAGATTGCTGATGATCGTAAAAACACCTTCAGTGTTCAATGCTAGTGTGGAAAATGCTAAGGACCTTTAGTAATATGATGTATCCTGTTCTGCTTCTCAGGGTTTTGGTAGTCGCCAAACTTTTTTTTTCTTTTTCAGGACAGAGGAATATTTCCTGTTCAGTTTTGACATGATGAATATTCTTTGGTGATGCTTTGAAGTACTTCTATGCCAGCACTTACTTGTAAGCTATCATTTCTGCTGCTTAAGTTTTGTGGCAGTGATTCACTTTTATTCTCTCCTGCCAGGTCCATTTGAGTGCTGTCCAAAACTTCTCAGCAGTAGCAGCTTTTAGAAGCCTTCTTTCTTTCCTCCCATCTCCATGCTGATTCTTGCATTTCTGAAGAAATTTGAGTTCATGTTGCATCCTTCCCCCCCCATCTTTCCCCACAAGCACTGAGATCATGTGTAATTTATTGGGACTGAGTATCTTTGAGACTGCTATTTGGAGCTGGCCAACAGATTCCAGTCTCCCTAGTGAGCTCAGGCCCATACAGCTGGAATGATTGTCCATGCTATGCTGTCTCAGGAAAGAGATTAATTTTGTTGGCCTTTTCACTGAAGTGTGGCTTCTTAGTGTAGCTTCTTAATACTGCTTTAGATTACTTTTGTGGCAGCCAAACCAACGACTGATCAAGATGTCAGGGTTGTGATATTGAGGTAAGAGACCTAGAGGAATGTGATGAAATACAGAATGAAAAATTTGAGGGAGGGAACTGTGAAGCAACATGAGATGTTGGCCTTCTATGCAAAGTGCTGATAGGGAGCCTTGCTGCCAGGTTGCAAAAAAGTGCATATAATGGAGAAAGATGAAGGCTGGAATAATAGAACAGTAGAAGAAGTCTGAGGTAGGGATGGAGAGAGCCTGCAGCTGTCAGAAGTCCTGGACAGAGGCTAGGTGATAAGGAAGGGGCTGCAGAAGCTTACCTGACTGGACAAGTTTAGATTCTTGCTAAGAGGCTGAATAATACAAGTCTTTCAGATGGGAAACCAACTTTTTTGTGTTTGGTCAGTCTTCCTTATCACCCCCACTTTCTGTGTCCCTGCACCATTTTCCATTCTGGGAATCATGCAGAAATCAACTGCTTTTATTTATTATTTTTTATAACAACAGAAATTCCAGAAAGAGAAGTCACTGGGTCAGGAAGGAGGGCAAGGATATATTCTCTGAGCTGCTGCTGCCGTGCCCATGCTCCTTGGCACCATTCCTTTTAAGTATTGTAGAAATTTATAAGAAGTTGTGCCACAAGCAGCAGAACTGATAAGACTTGGTCCCTTGGGATATGTGCCTGTTGCTCTTTAAGCCCTTGCTACCATCCTAGTCCTACCTCCACTTGTATGCTGTAGTTAGGCAGGAAAGTATATGGCTGTGTGGTTTTCATTGGGCCTATAGGGGAGGATGTTCATTTGGACCTCCTGGATTTAGTGAGTAATTGTCCTGAAGCAGGAAAGGAACAAGGTACAAGGTTGGACTCAACAATCCAGTGGGTCTCTTCCAACCTGGTTATTCTGTGATTCTGTGATTCTGTGAAGGTGTTTCTGAAGATCTCTCCACAGTTGATACAAGCGGTCGCAGTCTCAAAAGCTATGGGAAGGGGATGGAGCGCAGTTACATAAGTACATTTTCTTATGCAGGGGAAAACAGGCAAAAAAACCAACCATGAAAGAGTGGTTAATGTAAGCAGTTAAGTGATTCGGCCAGTTCTCCTAGGCAATGCAATTCTTTGTTACTCGTTTCCTTTATGATTTGCCTGAACTTGACTCCTTTACCTGTGCAAGAATGTACGAGAGATCAAGATGAGAAAATACCAGTTAATACCACTTTATCTTGGAAGTACTTGGCTCCAATGGACTAGGTGTATCACCCTGCAGTGCTGAGCAGGGCCTGCAATTTTGGTACCTGTTCAGTATTTAGTGTGGTTAAACTTAGGCAAGTTGTGCTGCTTTGATATACTTGGATGTTTCATGCTGTAGGAACATAAGAGCTTTTCAGTCAACTTTTGCAGCAGTGAAAACTGAGCGAACGCCATATGCAGAGGAAAAGCAGAGATCAGAGAGGCTGAAGTAACTTGCCCTGGGTTTGCCTGCTGAGCTTTGCCCTTGTGAGGTGTGGATGAGGGCCTTGACGACTGGATGGAGCTCTGATGTGCTTTCTCGTAGCTTAAGCATGCTCCTCATGGTCCTTGCTGTACATGATTAAAAACAAGTTTCCAAAGTTCCTGCTCAACTCTGAAGGCTGGGAGCTCCGTTCTTACTTGAGCACTCCGTGAAATGGCTGGATTTTAAGTAGTAGTGGGTCCTCCTGAAGGACATGAGGTAGTGGGCACATCAGAAAATGCTCCAGTCTGCTGTTTGTTATATTTGAAGCTGTTGAGGAGCTCCTGCTTAAAATTATTGGAAAATACCCAGCCTTGTGTTTCCCTCTCTGGACAAAATGAATCATCAAAATTACTGCCTAGTGTATAGATCACTGTTTATTTGTCTGTTGACAAACAAGTGTTTTTTCCTGCCTGTTCAGTTTTGGTCTTAAATTGTGATTGACAGAAAGTGTGAAACATCCAGTGTTTTCTGAGAGAGAGGCAGGACGTGGTGCTGAGGGATCTAAGGAAGCATATTTTGAGTCTTTTCAAGCAGTGTGAAGAAGATCATTTACATCCAGTTTGATAAGTGTACATGAGTCGCAGAGGCACAATGTTTAAGATGACAACTGTTCTGCTAGGAGCATGCTGACCACTGGTGCTGTTGCCCAATAAGGTGCTGAACAATACAGATAACATTAATTGTGTTCTTTTTGCTCTCCATTCATCAGATGCTTTCTGGGTTACAGCAGTCCAAGAGAAAGGTAGCACCAGGGTGGGGAATCTGTATTTGTCAGGAGAGGCCTGGTTAGAAAACTGCAGCCTGTCTTCTCATCAGTCAGTGAAGTGAAATCTGCCAGCAGGTGGCATTGCTGTCCAGCTGGACTGTCCTGGAAATAGAATTATTTTTTCCTTATCTTTGGACATTGGCTTTGCGCTTTCTTGTTCTGAAACCCTATAATTAGCCTGAAAAGACCTATGTGTTGTTTATGGGGAATGTTTTTTACTGCTGTTCTACGAAGTTAATCCAGGTATTGTTCCATTCTTGCTCTTGGCTGTGTTGTGGACAGACAATAGTTTCTCTTGCTGGTACTTGTATGCGAAAGGCAGAAGGAAGCCTTTAACTTCTAAGCAGTTGAATGCAACAGGAACAAGTTGCTGAGAGCCAGTAAGAACCTGGAAGGACAGGTGTTCTTGCATCATCCCCACCTGGGGCTGCTGAGTTCTTTAGAAACTGCTCTTCTCCATCTTTTAAGTAATTTCAGACCTCCAGTGCCAGAATATAGGAAAAATATACCCAAGGAGCATTTCACTGTCACTGCTTTGTACCACATCTGGTTATTTAAATAGTCACCAGACTAAATCAGGTGCAACTGTTGCTTTAGGCAAACTGACATTGCAAACAATAAGGTTTGAAAAGGTACTGTGCATGGACTGTGACCTGGCAGAGGCCCCTGAGAATATGACGTTTTGATCACTAAACAGGTGTTAGAGTAATTAGATTCTGAGAGCTGTTGTTCTGATGTAGAAAACACACTTGCTTTTTCTCACACTTAAGTATCTGCTGCTTGGTCAGGTTAGATTAATTTGGTAGAAGTGAAATGTAATTGTGGCTAAAGTATGGAGGTGAGATGCTGTCTGGTTATCTAGCCAAGACCCTAGGAATTTATAATTTTACGAAATGTACAGTATACACCGATGACCTTAAATTACCACATAATTCACCGTGCTGCTTGTAGCCCTTTTCCTTGCCTTTCTGTCGCATTTAATAACATCTCATCCCGCAAAGACAATGTACCTTAGTTTGATGATGTCTTTGTACAGCAACTGCGCAGAAAATACATGGCAGTCTTTGAGAGACTTGGGCCCAAGACCCAGCTCTTAGGGCCAGCATAGCATCTTTCTGATGTAAGCCAGCTTGCAGCTTGAAACATGGCTTGTCTCTTCATACAATGGGAACAAGAGGTCCCTTGTGCTGACAGCCCACAGCATGGATTGCAGTACTAGGGAGCGTCAGGGGCCGAGATTACAATGTCTCTGCCCAGCACAGGTGGGTGGAACTGAGAATGGCTTAACAGCCCTTCCCCTGTTGCAGGGCACTGCCAGAAAGGCTTTGACTCATGCAGTCCAGTGCTTCTCAGAATGCTTTTGGGACAAAAATACAGTGTGATGTTCTTTATCAGGGAGGTACAGCAGAACACAGGAGAATGGCCAGCCATCTGTAGTTTTCCTCCTGGGAGAGGACTGTAGCAATGTTTTGGGGAACTAGTGTAAGCAACAACACAGAGCGATTTGTTTATCCACAGCTTCTGGCAAGGAGTGGCTTAAGCCCTGTGCTGTAGGCTGCATCCTGACAACTATGGTTTACTAATCCTCTGAACTCACGTAGTCTGGTTTTGGAACCAGTCATCTGTCTGATCTCCAGAAGGTGCTGAGCGATGTAATCCATACTTCAGTAATACTTTGTGCGGGGTAAAAATTACTTCCTTTTGTTTAACATATGCATGCTTTGCATGTATGATGCTTAGGAGAGGGAGCCCTGAGCCAACCATCTGAGGCCATCTGCTAATATTAAGGTGTTTAAGCACCTTAAGATGAGGTACAGAATCAATAGGAGTGACTTAAAAGTATCTGGAGACAAAACATCCATTTTGTCGCTTACATCTTCTTTGTGGTGCTAGTGGTTAATGTAAGACGTGCTTGGAAGCACGTTGATGAAGACTTCATGGTCTATAAAACACTTAGCTTTGGAGTATCCTGGTTATTTATCACCTTAAATCTTGGCATCTGTTTGTAGAGGTAGCAAGAAGGCAGATGTTTACATTGTAGCCTGTAGAGAGAGGATGAGTTTTTTGTTTAGATCAAATGCCTCTGTGATACTTGCCTTCCTCCTTTGATACATACACAGTGCACAGTAGAGCAGAGGAACAGCTCTTGTGTTTGGCTAGACGTGGACAAATTATATTTCAGGAGATCTTTAATTAAAGACAAGTACAAAAAAATGTTTTATATTTCACAGCTTTGCTTTAATTCTCTGAGGTTCCATGATGAAAAAACAGTGCAATCTAAGCAGACAAGTATTTCCTGCGAAGCTTACTCCAGTTCCCCATGGCGTGATAGCTGGCTAAGCTCTGTGGTGATATGGGTGTGATATGGGTGAGGAACCTTGCCTCCTGCACACGTTTGCCGGCTGCCACAGCCTGTGGGCCAGGCTTGTCTGAAGAAGTCATAGAAGCAGTGCTGTGTAGTGCCTCTCCAGTGAGTAGTGAGTGAGGAGTGTTAGCCCCTTGAAGCTGAGCAGTGCTGCTACAGAGGTGTTGCCATTACTTGTTAGTCTAGGGCTGCCTTTTCCTGAGTTTAACAGCCTCCTTTGGGAGTGTAACATTGTTAGTAATGGAGCAACAGCAATGCTCTGGGCTGATACCAAAATCCTTGCTCAGTTTTGAGAGAGTGATTGAGGATTTAGAATGATTCTTGGTTAGTTCACTTGTTTGTTAATAATGATGATTTGCTATTTCACTTTTAATTCTTCTTGAAGAATTAAAGCACAGGATTAGCTCTCAGGAGGGACTAAGAACAGATTGGAGTCTCTCACCAAGGCTGTCATATGGGGTTGTTTTCTACACTAGCAAGTAATGCGGCCCAGAAGGACCAGATCCAGGGAGTCAGATAGTTATTGGTGAGGACCTGGTGTTCACAGCATACAAATTTCATGAGGCTTTACTTCAGACCAGTGTTAGTCCAGCTGTTTATGGTCTGTGAGCCAGCTCCAATGGATTATTTGGGTTAGCTTCATCCAGAAGCAATCTAGTTTGCCCACTGTGCCTGCCCAGTGCCATGGATTGTAGGGCAACAGCTGGGGAGAATCAGGAGCTTCATGCCCCTGAATCTAACTAAATTTAAACTAATTTAGCCACACAAAATGTGGAATTAGGACAAGGCAAACATGGGTTTGTTGCTGCGTGCTGTGACCAAAGGATCATATATGGTTGAGTCTACAGCATTCCTAAGAAGAAAGAGCACCACAAACGCAGTTCAGCAGTTGTGCATGCTAACCACCTCCCCAGCTCTGCTTCAGTGCCTGCTGTGCAGGTCACAGGTCCATCTCCAAGCAGCTGGCTACAGGCAAACATGGTACTACTTCCATACCTTTAAGAGTACTAG
This sequence comes from Clamator glandarius, assembly GCA_033459285.1. NCBI lineage: Eukaryota > Metazoa > Chordata > Aves > Cuculiformes > Cuculidae > Clamator > Clamator glandarius. The sequence goes on along the minus strand of JAUNZM010000244.1, from coordinate 1,120,838 downwards.
ACAGTATGTAGTAAGAGTAGAAACTTCATCATTTGGTATCCTAATATGCCTTTGTCATCAAATGCTACTGTGAGCCCAGTGTAACTTGCAGAAAAGGTACAGGGAGAATGATACTGTTTAAAAAGTTTGGATTCCATTTTATTGTGGAAATAGAAATGATAGGTAAGTTGAAGCACAGCAGCTGTTGCAGGCGCTGCCACAGGCTGGCATCCATAACATGCATGGCTTGGGCCAAAGATAAGGCTCGTCTATCTTTGCTGGCTGTTAAACAACAATGGTATCTACTAGCTGGAGGTTGTTAATGAAGGACACAGTATGATCACAGGCTGCTGTGATAGTGTGAACACCCTTCAGGTGATTTCCTTGGCTTTGTATGTTGGGGTAGGGAAGCTAGTTACTCCCGATTCTCCCGAAGAAAGAGTGAGTGCGTTACAGACACTGCGCTGTAATAAAGAGCTTTATGTCAGTGTGTTAGAATGTCTCATCTCTCCCACCAGTCCATCAAATATTGCATCAATACAGTCAATACTGGAGGTGTCAAAATAGAAGGTGAGTGCAAATAAAATCACTACAGAGCTGTAGCACAAAATTCATTAATTCATCTTGGCCTTTGGTACAATACAGTAGCTTGCAAATATATATAAAAAATGGTTAGCTTTTTTCCAAATGAGTTTTCTTGCAGATGGTGGCAATTTGATACTAGGGATCCCACATCTCATAGAGAGCTAAGGCTATGCTAAGTATGTCAAGCCTTCGTTTTTACTTCATAAACACAAATCACATCACTTCACAAGGACATACAGCTGAGAAACACCAAGCTGATTGTCAGAAGGCTTTAAACTCTCTCTTATTGATCTAGAGTTCAAACAGTCTATCCCAAACTGTAATTGGGAGCCCTGAGTTTTTGATTAAAAGTGAGCTCTGCTTTCTGTCCTTAGGAGGGTTGGTGACAGCAGTGTTTACCAAGGGACTAGAAACTACAGCTTGTTGCTAGTAAGAAGGCCTTGTGTTCAGCCTTTGGTATCCCAGAGGGCAGAGGGGAAGAGCCAGAATCCCACAGTCTCAGAGAGTTCTTAAAGGGTTTGGTCTTGATCTTTGTTTTGTGCTGCCCTCCCCATCTCTGGACAAAACTGCACATTTCTACTCTAAGATAGATTTCATGTACTGGAATTCTTCCCAGAGCTGGCACGGCTTCAGAGGGTTTTATCTTGGCTGCAGTACCCACATGCTGCTGCAAAGGCCCCCAGGGAAGAGAGTCAGAAATGGGCAAAAGAACAACAAAGCTCCAGGGTCCTCCAGGAGGCTGTACCACTGGGATGGTTCCCCAAAAGTCAGTCATGTAGGGAAATCCTCCTTTGCCTTCCCCATCTCCTGCTGGTCACCACAAAGCATCCTAGCCCTCGGTTTCTCTACAGGACTCATGAATTTCACAGCATGCCATTCTCTTTCCTTTGCTGGTGAGAGCTTTCCCTACACATGCTGAGTTGCAGTCCAAGTAGCCTTTTGGCAGCTGTCTTTTCCTGTGTCTTCAAGGTCTCAGCAGAACCATGCTGGTCTACAAGCTACCTAGATTGCATTAAAGATTGTTTTGTAATAGTATCAATGTACTGTCCAGCAGCCTGTGATACTGGAAAGCTTTCTTGTGAGCACTCATGAAAGAAGACTGAGGGAACAAACCTTTGTCTACCAGAGCCCTTCAGTCACTCACAGCAACAGCTTGTTAAAAAGATCTTGGCTATTCCAGCTGTACAAAGAGCCATGCAAATTCATGCTGAGGCCCTTCACTCTTCCTCTGCACGTTGACAAGAAAGTCATAAATGTTATTTTCAGCCCAGTGACTTACTGCTGGATATGGGGTGGAACCCTTACCTCAGCAATGCAAAACACTGAGGACCAAGAACAGTGTTTGAAGCAGCAGTGATGTATCCATCTGTATATCTACACAGCAGGTTGTTGCATTTCTATCTAATCTGCAGGTGCAAGATTCAGGGGGTTCTACATGCACAAAAGAGAAAATGCCCCAGAAACCTGAGCATGAATAAACTAGTTGCTGTGGAATAATATCGGTTATTCATCTCAAAAAGTTTTGGTCTGTTTCTACTCAAGAGGGTTCAGCAAAAAGCTGTTCAAGAGCAGTGTTGAGGTTACCTGTAACACTGCTGAAGGTTATGAGCTGAAAAAGGAAGTTTCCTTCCAAATTGGATACTAGCTTTAATTCACAGGCCTGTTCCTGCAAGCCTTGCTCATGTTAAGTGGGTATCTTGCTTTCAGCAAGATGGGTCCAGCCAGCAGCTCTCACTAGCTTGGGCCAAAAACTTTTACAGATAACTACATCCAGCCTGGGGGGAAAGGAGAAGACAGACATCACAAAACTAATTCATTTTCCACAAGAAAGCAGTAATAAAAATGGGATAGTAAGTGAGCCTTGCCCTTAAGGTTACTGAATAGCTACTAAATTAAAGGAAAGGCTAGCGTGTTTGGTAATAAATGGTATCACACACCACAGGCAACAATAGCAGTTACTATGGAGACAGCTTCCAAGAGAGAGACAGGCAGGAAGAGAGTTGGAACAAACGAGGAACAGTAGAGCTAAAAAAGGGTTAACTGGGACTTTGAAAGATTGCTGTCTAAAAACCTTGCTCAGTATAGAGTCAGTAATCCTTGGCATTCCGAAATTCTGGCATGCTCCAAATCCTCCTGGTGGGCTGGGTGCCCCTTTCCACATCCTCAGAGATGGTCTTGATGTCACTGATGAACGGGGAAATTCTCGACCGAGATTTAAATGTTGTTAAGGAGAGGCTGGTTTTGTTCTTTGTGTTCCATTGCCTGGCAAGCTTCTTGGCTTCTTCTTCCTCTTTGATCTTCTCAGCAGCTTCCTGGAGGACCGAGCGGAAAAGCCGGGATACTTCCTGTACTTCTGGTTCATATTCAGTGATGAGTTGCCGGAATCTGAAAGCACAGTCAAGGCAGAGCTTTGATTAAAAACATCAAATTGGGGGTTGCTGCCAAGTCACTTTGCTGGGCTTGGAACTTGTGCTCTCCTGCAAAATAGGACTCCCCGGACTGAAGGGAACAACAACAGGGAGGGGCCATAAAGATCTGCTCAAGGTCTCTAAAATCACAAGCAAGCTAGAGAATGTAAGGAAGCAGTGAATCATCATTTCTCATAAGCACAAGAAATAATAGGGAGCACCAAACAAAGCTAGAAGGTGATAAGTATGAAGCAGAAGGAAGTGCTGTTGTCACATGCCACCTGTTAAATCCGAACTCAGTGCTATCAATAGACTAAGAAATAAAATCATAGATGAGTTTGTGGAAAATGTCCCTATCGGTGCTGATTAAACATGATTCTCCAAACGTAAAATCCTTGCTCAAGTAGTCCTTGAACTGCTGCTTAGCAGAAGCTAAGGATAAACCAGGGAAAGTCCCACTAGACTTCCCCTGTTTCCACTTTACGTTCCCCATAGAATTACCCACTAGCCAAACAAAAATTCTGTTCATCTCTTCATTGTCTTATGTTTGATAGTATTTCAATATTTGAATTTCAGTGAAGTTGTATTTCATCTTCTTCTGGATTGCTGAAGAATATGGACTCGCTCAGCTGATTATGCCTTGATTGGCAGCAGGATGCTGTATTTAATTAGACAACTGTGAATTACTCCAGTGCCTTCTCAGCAAAGAGCTCAAAATATTTTTGGTTTTGGTTTTTTTTTGACATTTATTCAGTTAGCTTAATACTAGGGAGGTGAAGAATTTTCACTGATTATTTTGCAGGTGAGGAAGAAGAGATGCAGAGCAGAATAGTTTTCTTGAAGTCACTGGCTGGGTCAAGAAGAGAACATACCATTCCTGACACCTTTTTGAGGCGATTTGGTCCTCAGCCTGGAGAGTGTGGGATTCACTCCCAAGGCTCACACGCTCGTCACATAGACTGTCTAGTTGTTCTGTAATGGTACGCATTTATGACAGATGGTCATATGGCTGCTCTTCTAATAAACAGAATAGAATCAGAGAACAGTTTGGGTTGGAAGGGACCTTAAAGATCATCTAATTCTAACGCCCCTGTCATGAGCAGGGAATGTTTCACTAGATCAGGCTACTCAAAGCCTCATCCAACCTGGCCTTGAACACCTCCAGGGATGGGGCAGCCACACCTTCCCTGGGCAACCTCTGCCAGTGCCTCACCACCCTCATGGTGAAGAAATTCCTCCTTATGCTTAGTCTAAATCTGCCCCTCTCCAGTTTATACCCATTGCCCCTGGTCCTATCACTACAAGACTTTGTAAAAAGTCTCTTCCTAGCTGTCTTTAAAGTTAAAAAAATCTGTGCTCCTGTCCCTCCCCAGTTCTTAACATAAAAACTATACCTACAAGCTGACACAGAGATTAATTGGTACTTCACTAAATTCCAGATCTTTATACATAATGGAAGCTAAAGTGTATAAGGTCTATAACCGATCTGATATTTTTCTCCAACAGAATTGAGCAATGATGGAAAACAGAAGGATTGCATTTAAATAAGCCTAATACAGCAGAAGCCGATAGAATAAGCTCTTATTTTTTTTTTTATAAGCCTGAGGAATGTAATGAGTTTGGTGCATTTTGGTATTGCACTGCTTAATGGTGTACCAAAGGGTATGCAAGATAACGGGGCGGAAAGAAACCCAGAGATAATCAGAAAGGACTCTTTGTACATAGATGCCTTTTGACTTTTACTGTGGAGGGCTGGTATTGGACATACATCTTAACATCACGCTGTATTCCAGATAGTTCAGTGTGCTTCTCTCACAGCAAGTATTGGTGGCTATGTGGATTTGAGCAGATCCAAGAAACAAAGAGAAAGCAATCCTGCCAGTCACCCAAAGAAAATCCACTGTCATTCAGATGGGGAAAGTAAAATAGGCCCTTTCCTCTCTCCCAATAGGATGCTCTAACTTTGTCCCCTTAGTAATGCCCACCAAACTTCAGTACCAGTACGCTTGTGTAAGGGACAGACATGTACGAAGCCCAAATGGTGTGCATGCCACAAATATTTTTCATCAGAAAGGATGGACAGGTTGTCAGAGGCTGAGGTCTAGCCAAAACAGGCTGTGTATCAGAGAAGAGATGATGTTTGCAGCAGCCACCTATGCGTAATTGAAACCATCTTCCAGAGCTATCAGTGAAAGCTGGTTGATGTGCTGGGTCACCCAGTAGTCTGCTTTCTGCACAAAACAAGCAACATATGAAAACCAGTAAAACCACTGGAATCAAGGAATATGGACTTGTATATTGGGAGATAAACCCCTCACAAAGTTGCTCAGTGGAATTAAGCATACAAAATTGCCCAAGGCTCACTTATCTTCCAGCACACGTTAATGCCCTTATGTTTTTGCATGGAAAACTAGGTGTCAAACTAGGCACCTACACAACCCTACCTAGATATCCCTCAACAGAGCTTCCTTACTTATCAGAGAGGTATACCTGTCTACCTTATTTGTGAAACAAGTTATCATGCTACTGGTAGCTAACCTGTAATATGTTACGCAAATCACGCAGTCTTAGACGTGACTGTCAACAAAACTCGCCTTAAGCCAGCACAGAAACCCAGGAAGCGTGCGTATGCACACGTAGGGACAAGCACATTCCCCAATCCAGGCTGTGTTTTAATCAGTTCAAACAAATTTTGTTCCTTAAATTGTGACCCTATGCAGACATTAGATCTGAAGAATCTGGCAACGCTTGGCTCATACTGGCACTGCTTTTTTTAAAGCACTGTCACCTGCCTATGTTATTCTGTAGGTCCCCAGTTCAGTAGGTTTCCTAAGTACAGCCTGAACTTTTAAATCCCTGTTAAATCCAGTGGAAGTCTGTATACTTAAACAATATGCTTATAGTTCAGTGTATTCTTGAGTGCCTGTCTGAACTGGGAGCTTTAAGTAGATTTAGTCATTTGAAGAAAACGTGGGGTGCTTAGTGCTAATAATTAGCTGCTGACACCCAAATCTATGTTTTGAGCAGGAATTCAGTTTATATTGTAAAGCTATGCACAGCTTTGCTAGAGAAGGCTACTTGACTCCCAGAGGATTATGGCATTCACATTAACTGCAACACTTGTGTCACATCACTTCAAACTTCAACCCATAATTGTAAATAAATCCATTTCTGATTTTAGTCATTCATCTTACATTCAAGCATACTAGGAAGTCCACTTCAGCTACATACAATCCTTAGAAAATTACAGTCCTCAGCCTGTGGTACTAACAATATCTCAGATCACCAAAATGTAGGTTTACATTTCCATATTAGGGGTATTTTGTTTGTTTCTTTCTGGACAGAGAAGGATAGAAACTGACTGTTTCACTTTTGCTGAAACTGAAAGAAATTAAACAAGACCATAACTAGTTCTGATTAGAGCTAAATCTCTGAATAAAAATGGCAAAAGTCCAGCATTTTCTGCAAGCAAGATACTGGTTATATTTTACTTGTGATGGTGAGGTACTAATGGCCTCACCAAAATCACTGTCACTTCCTTCAAATGGCTCCAGGATTTAATTTTAAACATAGTCGGCAATCTCCAATGCAATAACCTAAAGCTAAGTTACACCTGAGTGAAGTAGCTTTATTTGCATGAGGTGAATCAGAGTCTCCAGGTATCTGATGGTATAATCCTTGAGTCCAGAACTTCAAGAGACTCAAAAACAGTTTCTATTGTCCCAAAATACACAACAGGCAAACTGGATATGAAAGAAAAACCTCTCCCTTTTAATAAGTGCTCCTTCCCAGCCTCCTCCACATCTAAAGAAAGAAATTTCAAGAAGCTGCCTCTCAGTAGATGTGACTGTCGCCACAAAAAAGGACAATTTAGATAATCATTTAGACAATCATTTAGACCTCCGGAGAATAAAATGGCATCTCTGACAACTCCTAGAAAAACGTTTTCTTCTGGGTTTGGCTCTGCGCTTAGGATCTCACCAAGAAGGAGACCTTGTATGACACAAACAAAACAAACTCTGCAGTCTTACAAGATTAATATCCCAGAAAGAACCAAGGGCTTCAAAAAGGTACTTGTTCTTCATTTGAATTTCTAAATGTAGATTTTTTTTTTTTTTTAGAAGATTTTTCTAGAAGTTACTGCGTATTATAAAGTTACAGAGGATTCAAGAGGAAGCAGCACTGCAGTGATCTTGTGATTAAAGTACTTCACTGGGAATGTGAAGATTTCAATGAATTCTTATACTCATTTTGTGCAATTTTGGGGAAGTTTCCATGTTATCTCACTTTCTGAGAGATGAATTGATCAAATTTTTGCTGTCTTTTAGTTAGGTTGCATTCTCCTCATTTCTCCTGTAAATGTTCAGCTCCTAACATAGCACGCCCCATTCTTTTTCACTGTTTCCATGTCAGCAATGCAGATGTCTGAACCACAGGGCTCTTGGTTAGAAGGTAGAAAAGGAGTCAGCTGTTCACATTTCCAACACAAGGAGAAGGGATTATCCAATAAAACTAGTAGCTGTTAGTTTGAGACAAGCAAAATACAGTTTTCTACAGCAGAGTTCATAGAATCATAGAATGGTTTGAGTTGGAAAAGACCTTAAAGATCATCTAATTCTAATCCCCCTGCCATGGACAGGGACACCTCCCGCCAGACCAGGCTGCCCAAGGCCCCATCCAACCTGGCCTTGATCATTTCCAGGGATGGAGCATCCGTGACTTCCCTGGGCAACCTGTGCCAGTGCCTCACCACCCTCATTGTGAAGGAATTCCTCCTTACGTTCTAGTCTAAATCTGCCCCTCTCCAATTTATACCCATTCCCCCTCGTCCTATTGCTACATGGCTTTATAAAAAGTCCCTCCCCAGCTCTCCTGTAGGCCCCCTTCAAGTATTTCAGTTGTAGTTCAGATGTGGAACTCTGCCATATGAGATACCACAAATGCTAAAAGTTTATGTGAGTTCAAAAATGAAAAGCAAAAGCCTGCAACCTTAGCAAACTGCTGAAAGAAAAAGCCACGTAGGGCAATTACAGACAGAAGGGCTACTTATGGCTCCAAAAGTCTCCAAGTTAGGAGGCACAGGAAGTTGGAGTCTATATACAATGTGTTGTAATTGTACTGTTGTATTTGCTTGCCTTGTTCTTTCCTCTTCGCCTTACACTGATGTTACTGACCACTATTTCACATACAGATTGCACACCAGATCAAACAGACCTTTGACCCAGTCCAGTTCTGCCATGTTTGTGGCTGTGACGTTCCCTTCTCAGTTATGGAATTGAACCGACAGACGTTACACAAGCCTCATTTTCTTAATGCGGCGCCGCTAACCATGCAAACTCCATAGTATGGAACAAACAAAAAACATGCCACTTGTTGAATCATACTGCAATACAATTTATGATAGCCTGTAATAGCAATTTATAAGAGGATTTTTAAGAGGATGGCGTTATCCTTTTTCAGTTATGCCCACACAAAGCCCTCCAGTATTGCTGTTTTATCTACTGTCAGCAGTATTCTGAATCCTGAACAACAGTGAGCAACCACTACAAGCTGCACTGAAAACACATATCTTGCATGATTTCATGTTTAAAAAAACAGTTTCAGATTGAAAAAAAAAAAACTAAAACAAAAAAACAAGCAGAGCAGCAGCAAGTTGTATATAGCTCAGCTTAATACTCTTTTTCTGAAGGAGATGATGAACCTTGGTGCCTCCCAAGTCTAGCAACTCTAGCCTGCTGTCATGGAAATAACCTGTTTGCCAGACAGACCTTGCTCAGTGGCCCTGGGGACAGCGAAAATAACTCTTAACCCCAAGGGGTTTGTAGTAGCTTGTTTACAGCATAGCTTGGAGTTACACAAATACCAGGCAGGTGCTGTTTCCAGCAAACTTTCACTGGAGAAAATCTGGCCACTGAATGATTCTCAATCTCTGATTCTGCCACCATGGCAACCTTTGCAAGAGCCAAAGCCTTCTTGTTTCCAAGGTTCAGACCTGGGGAAGATGGGGGTTCGACAGGTAGCTTTGGCATCCTTTCCAGTCCACCCCCACTGTAAGACAGAGGACCAGTTATTTCCAGCCTTCTTATGGTTGTAGTTCAGGAGTGGTAGATTCATTTGTTCAAGGGAAAACAGCTGCCAGCATATGCAGTGAGGGATTGCAGGGTCCTGAGCAACATGTTGGAACAGGGGAAGTGGATTTCACAAGTTTGTTTTGGCTAAGGTGGACTTCAGAGTCGCTACTCCTCTCTGTGCTACTCCACTGTGCTAAGTGAAAGGGTTTAACTTAGAACAGCACCTCCCTAAAAGGGAGTCACCTCCTTCCCTTCCAGCTTGGATGCTACAGCAGGCTTATATCTCTTTCTGAAGACCTTCTCACAGAAGGTTACTCGGCTAGAAAGCAGCAATCCTGTCTAGCACCTGAAAGGATCAGTAGCAAGTTCAAGAGGCTGAGCCTACATCTGTACCAGAAAAGGCAGAAGTACCACCTAGTTGTTCAAGCCAACTGCATGTTCCAGCTGCATCCTACTCCATCTCAAGGCTGTCGGGGGAGGACGGGGAGGAAGGAGCATGCAATCCCTTCTTTCTCTAGGAATACCTGGCTCACAGGCTGAAAAAAACAATAGCACCTTTAGGCTAGTGTAGACACCTGGGACAAGTCTCTCTATAGACCTGCTACACAGCTTAAATCAAGGATGGAATTCTCCAGTGAGAGTGGATGAACATCAAAGCAGATTGTTCAGAGCCTGTGCAATCTCCATCCTTGGAGATATTCAGCAGTGGATAAGACAAGGCCCTGAGCAACCTTATCTAACTTCTAAGTTGGCCCTACTCTGAGTAGAAGGTTGAAGCACATACTGTCAGGTTTCTCTTTTAATCTGGATTCTAAGATTCTAAGATTCTAAAGCCTGAAGCAAAAGCCAGCACAATACTAAAACAGTAACGTTATCAGGCAAGAGAGAGCTGCTCTGGCTGTTCAGGAACATAAAGCCGGTTTCAAGAGGGAAATGACATTTAGAAAGTTTTTGGAGAAAATGATACCACGTTAAACTGACTTAAAATGTTAGATTTCCCAACATGACCCATGATACAGGATGCCAGATTTTTGCTCTGTCAATCTGAACGACTCTGATTCCTTCCTGAAAAAACAGAGGGAGAGGGAAAGGCAAGGTCTGCATCATCACATCTTTTACTGTACCTGAGTATGACGGGCCCACAGTAGGAAGGATGTATTTTGGAACACATATCCTCCAGCTGCAGCCGTTCTCCTGGGCTGATATCATAACTCTGCTTTGGATAGCTGACCAGCCAGCCGTAGTCCACCCCAGTCTTGATCTTGCGATACTCATTCTCCCGCTCTCGCTGCTGCTTCTCTGCCTGCTTGGTCTGCCAGCTCAGCTCCATCATTAGCGTCTCGACCACCATTTCTGTGGGGCTCCTCTGGGAAATGCGGTTTGGGGGCTCATTCCACCTGAACCAGGATGCCAGTGACATAATTCTCTCTGTGTCTTCATTAGGAGTGGGTTTAGGGGTTGAGGGAGGGAGAGAAAAAGAACAGTGCAATCATCGACACACCTCGGCTTAGAACATTATCCCACACACATCCCTTGAGTCTGTTGTTCACCTAAAAGTGTTATTGGATTAGCCACTTAGAAGTAATTGGTGCTGAGCACCTTGAGAAATCTCACCCATAGCAGGTGACTTGTGCCGAGGGTGAAACAAAGTGTGAAGAAGCACCTTTTCCCTCAAACTTCCAGTCACTATGTAATTAAAATGACAGTCACAGTTCTTACATCTGAAGTCAAGTTATAAGAATACCTTGCTCCCCCTCCGGGTTAGGCTAGGGAAGCCTTCTCCTGTCCACACGGAAGAGCTGGGGCTAAGGCTTGCCCGTCTAAACCCTCACGGCAGGGCATGACCTTGCAGCACCCTACATGCAAAGACTCCACACGTGGAGTCAGGCTGTTCCTGGCAGCCATGTACTAGACAGCAGGGATCCTCAGGGGAGAGGGCAGGAGAGGTTGCCTGGGTAGGTGTGCTGCTGCCGAAGATGAGGTAGAACTCATCTGTAGTTAGGTAGTACTGAAAGGAGCAACAGTTGCATTAACTATAAGGCCAAGCAGAACTCTAATCATTATTTAGTAAAAGCGTTATCGCACCATCTGCTGAGGAGTTACCCAGCACAACAAACTGCACCAATCAGCTCAGCGAAAGACGGAATTACCTCCTCACCAATCCAATCTCTTCATGTAATCACTTCAAGCAGACAATGCGTGGAACAAAGTTATTAACTATTGTATTTGTATTTAAACACAATGGAATCCAAAACAGGCACCAGGGACCTGAACAGGAGCAAAACAGCATCTGTTTCTTCACACAGCACGTTTACGTGCCTTGTTGCTCCTTTCCATTAACCCTGAGGGAGAAGGGGTGGCACAAATAATGTTTGCAGCTGAGATTACCAAAAGGCTACTTCTGGCAGCAGCCCAATTAAGACATGGTGTCAGAAGTTAACATGAGGGCAATGGATTAAAGAGCTCCATTCTGCAGGGCCTGAGCAAATCCTCACTATTGAGAGACACAGACATGAAGACAGACATAAAAGTGAGAAAAACATGCTCTTAATTTAAGGCACTATACTAGGCCCCCTAGAGCCCTTAGTGACAATGCAAATCACCAGAATCTTATAACTACTCAGTACTCCCACTAGCACTGAGAGCCAGGACCTTACAGACTCCCTAGAAGACCAGTGGTAGATAGGATTCTGCCTGCAGGGCCTGGAAAACCATCAGTGTCTGCAGGTGAGAAAGATCCTTCCGTTCCTTTCATGCCTGCAGTCCTTACCATAAATTAGCCTTGTTCGCTTTCAAAAACATTCATATTATGTAAATATGCCACACTATTAAAGGAAAATACTCCAAAACCCTGGATAGTCTGTGTAGTGTCTCAGGCTTAAAATGATTTCAGAGTTTAATGCTTGGGGTTTTCTGGAATCGGGAAGTTTGCCAAACTGTATCAAAGGACTAGTTTCCGTGGTCCGATTTCCTGCCTCTCCCAGCAAGCAGTATCTGTTTCTTCAGAAGGAAGACATAAAAGGGCTGGAAACTTCCACAGGACACAGATCTATCTACCTAGGCATGTAAGGCCACAGGTACTCTTCTGAGACTGTATCAACTTTAGCACCGCTGCTAGTTTATTCTGTGCTTATACATGAGGGGTCACTGTAGCGACTGTTTTCGCTGTCACCTCTGATTATGATAGCAGCCATAGGCAGCAGCTGCTGGAAGTCATCCTGTCCCTGTCTCATTTCTGCGCTCTATAGGAGGAGGAGGAGCGGGTCTTTCATTTGCTTTACACCAGGATGGCTCCAGCTAACAGTTCTCTAATCACCTCACTGTCCTCTGGCTGCCTGCCACTGATTTACTTGCCCAAGACTTGGGGATGAACTCAGGCTGGAATTGGTGTGCTGACAGCTCCAACTCCATAATCCCACCATCCTAACACATATCTAGATCTTGCTACATGGTGGCCTCCACTCACCTTATGCATTATCAAGGATGAAGGCACTTAAGACCTTTTCCTCTATCTTATCACCCCCTTATGTATTGCATAGGTGAACCTGGCTAGCAAAAAAATGAGCAGCAGGACACACCTTAAGCTGCTGTAAATTATTTAAAAGTCTTCTGTTTCTTTTTAGCTTATCTGGTGACAGCAGTTTTTCATAGGCTTTTATAGGTACCTGACTAATTAAGGTATGATTATTACTATTTCCATTTGCAACTTCATCTGATGAAGGTGAGCATGGCCTTTCATATTTTATGAGAAAAGGGTTAGCTTACTTTGTGCTTATTCTGGCTATGACGTGGTCAGATGTTGGTTTAACCCTGCTGACTTCAGTGGCATTAAGGGTAAATCAGCATAAAGCAGTGTAATTGTAAAGCTGAGGAATACCCTTCCAGCTAGTCCTAGCTCACCAGCTGTTTCATTATAAGAGGAGCAAGAAGGGAATTTAGTAGTCAGAACTGGGAAAGAGAGCAAGGAGACCTGGGTTCTAATCTGACCACCCCTGATTTTCACATGGGCCTGGACTGTTTTTACTGCCTTTAGGTTTTTATCTCACTCTTCTCCCTCAAAGCGACTAGTTCTGCAGGTCGAGAACCATTTTACCTAGCACTAGTACTGCAGGGGAGAATCAGTCAGAAAAATATTTTGGCTACCTTGTCTGAGCAAAGCCTTCCCTATCCCAGGGCTTCTTCATAAAGCACTGGTAACAGGCACATTTGCTTTTAATATGGGAACATGGATACCACTGACTCTAAACAGCTTCCATTTGTCTGGCACATGTTACTTGGAAAATTAACTTCCACGTGAGAAGAGTATAAAGTAAGGAGAGCACCTCACCTGCAGTTGAAATGGCCTGTTCTCAAATGAAGGAAAATCCCATGCGAGCATTTCATGCACACTGGCAGCTTGTGCTGGCTGTTCCTAAGGGATCAGCCTTGTTTGTATGAGATTGTTTCCTTCCCCATCTTTCATCCATCGTCTCCTCCTTTTCCGAGATGGAAACTGGCCATCTCTATTTAGCAGGCTTGACAAGTCACCACTCTTTCTACTACTGGTCTTTGCAGACTGCAGAAGACGCTATGGGCTCCATTAATTTGAGTTGCTGCTTTTAATTTAAAGTTCACATGCAGGCTAATCGTTAAATGACTCAAAATGGCTTTCCTCTTAGTAAAGACTCAAAGGACTGTCTGCAGAATATGGGCGACTAAAGGAAGGCAAAAGTTTCAGTCTGACCTCTTCCTATTGGGGAAAAAGACAAATTTACACTTTGCAAGCGTGCGTGTTAAAATTATTAAAATCAAGGGATACTGTCCCATTTGAATACATATCTATGTTGTACAATTAGTCCATTTACTAATTTCTTGGAAGAGGCTATCCTGGGAGCTGACATAATCCAGTTAATTAACTACTCTGGTGCTGTTCAAGCAAAATTTCAGAGTGGTTTATGTAAGTTCTACTCCAGAAACAGATCTGAGTTTCAAGACTTTTTGCTTCATTGACCCTAGATCTTTGTTCAGAAGACAAACCTTCTCCTCACACTGTTGACAGCAAGTCTGAGCAACCACCTCACCAACTTTTAAGCATACATTTGTCTTAGCTATATTAATTCTGGAATACCTTACTTTCTCTCATACAGTCTCTGAGGCATTTCTTAAATTTTTTGTGATTGTTAGTAAGTTCCTCTGAGACTTTTTCATGTAAAATTTTCCTGAAGCTTTTTGCCTCTCCCCAAATCTCATTTTTGTTCTCCATATTGTCAGCAATTCCTGCATTTTTCTTCTTCTCATGTACTTTACAGCTTTCTCCATTCTTTCTTCATGGCACGTTAGTTATAATTTCACCTTATCTCCTGCTTCCTCCCATATTTCCCCATGTGATTTCATCCTCTTTCTCCGGAAAATGCACCAAAGCATCATCAGAAGTATTGAAGTCCACATGCTTTATTTGTTTTTTTCACCTTCCTAAAACAGGATTTCAGCCTTTTCTTTTACTAATGAAGGGAATATGTTCCCATAACTTGCTCTCTGGCTGCATTTTGGCCAGCTGGAAGCAGTTCGTATAACTCAACAAACATCAGTCTACTTCAGGCTCTTGCAGGCTAAGATCACCACTTGCTCAGACTTGTTGAAACAGGACTCCTTTCTGGTAAATCATAAGTCAATTAGCAGGGCCTGTTTGCCTTGCTGAAGATAACTTCTGAGAATAAAGAAATTCCCTTTCCATTGATCCTTTTCCTGGTTCCCAGTTGCAAGCCCTCCAGGACAGGAAAGGAGTAGGCAGAGGGTGGGAAATGTGCATTGGGGAGGAGGGGAAAGAGTACAGTCTGACCCTCTATAAAGGTATGGGGAGGAGGGGAAAGAGTACAGTCTGACCCTCTATAAAGGTATGGGGAGGAGGGGAAAGAGTACAGTCTGACCCTCTATAAAGGTATGGGGAGGAGGGGAAAGAGTACAGTCTGACCCTCTATAAAGGTATGGGGAGGAGGGGAAAGAGTACAATCTGACCCTCTATAAAGGTATGTTCTAAGTTTCACAAGTTTCCTGTGGTTTGCCTTTGCCTTCACAGTCTGTCAGTACAGGAGTATTACTGACAATCCTTAGCGACTCTCAGTAATTGTCGGGGAATGGTAGTTGTGTCAGAACAGAAGGAGGAAAGTTTTAAGCAGTTGGATGGGTAGGAACCTAATCCGAAGTCCAGTGATGTCAATGGAAATGCTGTCGCTCAGCTGGCAATAGATAGAGCCCCAGGAAATCCACAGCACACTGATGAACTGGGCTGAGGAGCTGGGAAATGCCCTCCCTCTCTCCTTGTAAGTGGAAGTTCCTTACTTCTAATGCCAGAGACAGGAGAGACAGAATTTGTTCATGCAAGATGCCCACTCAACCTTTTTCCACACATGCCTGATCAGAGAGAAACAAACAAAGAAAATTAAGAGAAGTGGGACAAGCTCTATCCCCAAATTGTGCTCATAGTCATACTCTTAAATTTAAAAGACTTACAGTCACGGGGAAAAGAGAAGATGTGAAACTGCAGAGTATATTAAAATACTTTTTTAATATTTGCTTCTTTAGTAAAATTTGGATTACATTAGTCAGAGAAGTCCAGTGTCCTACAGATGCCAAAGGGTATCTAAATATCTCTCTGGACTGAAACTCATAAGTAAATTAAAGCTGGTTTGGTTACACCCATCTCTTACTGATGCAACATCCAACCAGCTTCTCAGACAGAATTTGTGATCATGGCTATGCAGCTAGTTACATCTGCATGAAGTTGCATAAGTAGAAACAGCATCATATGTGAACCCCAAATTCTATTTCTCCTGTGATATATTTTAATTTTGTTCTAAACAAAAAATCTTAGCAAGTTATAATTAAGAAGCTGCTGCCAACACCTTCTCATTTTTATTTACATAGTCCTCCATAGCTTGATAAATAAATCCTGTTCTCTACTGCTTCTGTGCAGAGTTGCTTGCCATTATCCTCTCTATACAGAGACTTTTACCTTACCAGGGGCCAAAGAACACTACTTCCTTTCTGTCTGGAATCTTATTTCTTGTTCAGTGGCAGGGAAAGCTGTGGTGTTTACAGCTACTTGCTGTGCCATTGTATTCTCAGAGGAAATTATTATAACCTCATCCTGAGAACCCACATCTATCTCCCAAAGTTACTACAAGGCAATTAATGCTGAAAAAAAGCTTTTCAATCAAGAAACTTAAAAGCCATGCAAATATTGTGGTATTAATACAGCAGCATTCATCATTCTGACCTGCAGACAGAATAAAGATAGAGAACTCTTGGGAACACTCAGAGTCTACCTATAGACCACAGCAGAGAACCTTTGTTTCCCTTTATAAGCACAACAATTCTCTTGTTGTGATGGACACAAGCTATTTCTAGATTCAAAAAAAATTCACAGCGGTTAATATATTCTAGGGACATGACCCTGTTAAAAGTAGCAAGCAGTTTTGAATAACAGAAGTATAGGGGCTCAAGCCAACACTTAAATGAAACATTATTTATTGTCAGGTCTTCATGGCTGCAGGTGTTTAAGGACAGCAAAAGGAGCCTCATATCTATGTCCAAGAGTGAGCTAACTGCGACAGGTCACTGTGGCACCCAGCAGGCTTTTGCATGCCAGGTAATGCCTGTCTTCTTTTAGTAGGACAGAACTCATGGTCTGACCAGCCTGATGCAGGCTGACAGCTCCTGCTGCTGCCAGAGTCCGCTTCTGAATAACAAGTGCTCTCTAAAATTTGAGAAGCGTGCTGCCATTTGGCATACAGTCTAATTTCTGTATTAGTTTTCCTTCAGCAGGCTGTGCATTCTCAGCATTACAGAGATGGGCTTTGTCTGGTGTCCATTAGAAGAGGAATGTCTATGAGCTTTGGAAGAAGGGACAGGTGTCTTGGGTGGACTACAGGGAGGAAGTGAGATTGTGCAGAGAAAAAATCAGGAGGATTTAAAAAAACGAGGGCCAGGGACAATATCCAGTATTTACTGGATGCAATGGGGACAACTGTGACAAAGGGTGAGGACTAGGCTGAGGTACTTTCTTTGCCTCAGTCTTTAATAGTAAGGAAAGTTGTTCTCTCTGTGTACACACCCAGGAGTTAGAGGAGCAGAATGAGGCTCCCATGATCCAAGAGGAGGCGGTTAGAGACTTGCTTGCCCAGCTAGACACCCACAAGTCTTTGGGGCCAGATGGGATCCACCCAAGAGTACTGAGAGAGCTGGTGGATGTGCTGGCCAAACCCCTTTCCATCACCTTCCAACAGTCCTGGCTGACTGGCGAAGTTCCACTGGACTGGAGGCTGGCTGATGCTGTGCCCATCTACAAGAAGGGTCACAAGGAGGATCCAGGGAACTACAGGCCTGTCAGTATGACCTCCGTGCCAGGGAAAGTCATGGAACAGGTGATCTTGAGTGCTATCATGAAGCACATGCAAGAGAACTGGGTGATCAGGCCCAGTCAACACGGGTTCACAAAAGGCAGGTCTTGCCAAATTAACTTGATCACCTTCTATGAAAAAGTGACTCGGCTGCTGGACGAGGGAAAGGCTGTGGATGTGTCTTCCTGGACCTCAGTAAAGCCTTTGACACAGTTTCTCACAGCATTCTGCTATGGAAACTGTCAGCCTCTGGCCTGGACAGGCGAACACTCTCCTGGGTGGAAAACTGGTTGGATGGCCGGTCCCAGAGAGTGGTGGGAAATGGAGTTAAATCCAGCTGGAGGCCAGTTACAAGTGGGGTTCCCCAGGGCTCAGTGCTGGGTCCAGCCCTGTTCAGTGTCTTTATCAACGACCTGGATGAAGGCATTGAGTGCTCCCTTAGCAAGTTTGCAGACAACACTAAGCTGGGAGGTAGTGTGGATCTGCTGGAGGGTCGGGAGGCTCTGCAAAGGGACCTGAACAGGCTGGACTGCTGGGCTGAGACCAATGGCATGAGGTTTAACAAGGCCAAATGCCGGGTCCCGCACTTGGGGCACAACAACCCTGTGCAGTGTTACAGACTAGGAGAAGTCTGGCTGGAAAGCTGCCTGGAGGAGAGGGACCTGGGGGTGTTGGTTGACAACCGACTGAACATGAGCCAGCACTGTCCCCAGGTGGCCAAGAAGGCCAATGGCATCTTGGCTTGTATCAGAAACGGCGTGACCAGCAGGTCCAGGGAGGTTATTCTCCCTCTGTACTCAGCGCTGGTGTGACCGCTCCTTGAATACTGTGTTCAGTTCTGGGCCTCTCACCACAAGGATGTTGAAGCTCTGGAGTGAGTCCAGAGAAGAGCAACAAAGCTGGTGAAGGGGCTGGAGAACAGGCCTTATGAGGAGCATCTGAGGGAACTGGAGTTATTTAGCCTTGAGAAGAGAAGGCTGAGGGGAGACCTCATTGCTCTCTACAACTACCTGAGGGGAGGTTGTGGAGAGGAGGGTGCTGGCCTCTTCTCCCAAGTGTCAGGAGACAGGACAAGAGGGAATGGCCTCAAGCTCCACCAGGGGCGGTTCAGGCTGAACATCAGAAATAAATTTTTCACAGAAAGGATCACTGGGCACTGGAACAGGCTGCCCAGGGAGGTGGTTGATTCACCTTCCCTGGAGGTGTTTAAGAGACGGGTGGATGAGGTGCTGGGGGGCATGGTTAAGTAATAGATGAGAATGGTTGGACTTGATGATCCTGTGGGTCTTTTCCAACCTAGTGTTTCTGTGATTGCCAAAGAGAATTACACATCAGTTAAGCTATATGTGAATGTGCAGGACTAAAAATTGCCACTAGGTAGCTTAACAAAAAGATAGTCAGAGCATATCGCAAGATGCTGCAAGAGAAAAGAAAAAAAAAATGAGGTACCATTTCTACCAAAGGAAGGTTTGAGTGGCCACCTGAAATACCACAACAGTTATAGTATACGTGTGCATGTCACTTTTCTGTACAGAAAGTAGCCCTCAAAAGTTTTTTTGTAATGAAACCCGTTAAAACTGAGAACGCATGAAGAATACTGCTCCCACTTCCCCAGCATTTGTGTAGTTTGTGATATATGCTTAGAGCCTCAGTCTTTCAGAAAACATGTCTATCTGGTGCATTTCTACATCTGCACTTGGATTGCAAGAGGGGTAAAGAAACATGAATTGAGCATGAAGTAGGCTGGAAGCTCGGGTGCGAAAGGCATTTTTCAGTCACTAGGTAAGGTTGAAAGGTAGCTGATCTAACTGATACAGCTTCATGATCTTCAACAGAGCTGCACTAATCTAAAAGAGATTTGCCTCACTGAGATAAATAAAAGGTCTATTTTGATTAATGCCAGATGAAAATCCACTGTACAGATTTTAAAGAAAAAATGAAGGAAGGGTTGGATAGCCTAGAGCTCTCATAATGGCTGGGACTCTCTACAGAAGATAATCTTTGTGTTATCTGCAGAAGAAAAAAGGGTGGGTGTTGCTCAAATCTGCTTATGAAGCAGAGTAGCA
Organism: Clamator glandarius; assembly: GCA_033459285.1. Lineage (NCBI taxonomy): Eukaryota > Metazoa > Chordata > Aves > Cuculiformes > Cuculidae > Clamator > Clamator glandarius. The sequence goes on along the minus strand of JAUNZM010000244.1, from coordinate 1,101,351 downwards.
TTTTACAGTTTGTCTACTTATCAGAGCAAATGAGTTCCATCTGCTGAGAAAGAGGACTATTTTCATGCCAAACTCCCACTCATGCTTTAAACAATGTTTTCTAATAGCAACCATAAAAACAATCAATCATATACAACTTATGCCAAACTGTTACCTACATCTCCTGAAGCCAGGAAGTTAAAACACACTGATTTTCTCTCTGCCTAACTTGTTATTAAAAGTCCTATATTTTGCTCAGATACAGTTATCTTGTTGTGGTGCATCAAACACACCTTCAGTTCTGTAACTTGCTTTGATCTCTGCAGACTACAAAGTCAAGTTTCCAGTCAGGACAGAGTAAAGTATTCTTCACCATTTATTCGGCCAGGTAAATGAGAATTCAGAAGACAAAACAGACAGAGTAGCTTTCCTGCTATTAAAACTAGTCACACCACAAAAAAAGTCATGCTGCAATAAAGCAGCAATAGCATCTGATGGAAGGATCCAACACAAAAGGCTTTCAAAAGTATAACTCAGAGAGATCTCCAGCTCATCTTTCTCTATTCTACTGCCTTTGTAAACACACAATGTTATTAAAGGGGCAGTAGTGTCACAAATTGGACTTTCTAATACTGTAATTCACAGTCATACTTGCATCCATAGATTTACATCAAGTAAGAGCTTGAAACTCTGAACCAAAAGTATATTTCACCTGTTGTCAGGTCCACTGAAGGTTATTTTTCTTAATACATACGTTGTGGTATAGACCGGACTAAGTGCTGTGAGAATGAATAGGTGAGATGTGTATTCTCCATCCAGATTGAGGACTGATTCTGCTGTGAAAGCAGGAGTAACTCTTTGCATCATAAGGTAAGAATGATTTTTAACTGATGCCTGTACATTTCTGTTCAATATTGAACCTTGGTTACAGTATCTATAAGAAAGAATGTTTACTGGGGATGCCCAGATTCTCACTCTGTCTCAATTCACTGCAGAACTATTAGCCTGTGTGGGAGTTTTTCCTGTACTGGAAAATCCTAAGTAGGACCAGAATTAAAGTTTGTAATAGGAGTCACTTAAAAATACACATTGCTTTAAAATTAGCACCCAAAAGAAGAATACTAAGTTTATGGCTTGAAAACTTAAGCCTCTCTTTGTGGAGATCACATACAGCATAGGGAGCAACTAGTAGAGCTTTGGGAAAGCTCCAACTTCTCTTCCTGCAATAGGTGTCTGACCCACCTACAGCCCATCCACAGAGAGCAGACACATAAACAGCGAAGAGCATTGTCGTGATGCAGATTTTAATTAATCAGCATTAAGAGATGTACGGCGTAGTCTGTTCTCAGTGACACTGCTGTAAGTCCCAAGCTGTCTGACTGTCGCTGGTGATACTGGACTCCTGTGCACTTTGTGGGTGTCAGTCTGAGAGACCTTAAGCAGGAGGGGCATAAGCATAAACCGCGCTTCTGTCCTTGTCTGCCTGACCTTTAGATAACCAGTTTCCCAGTGCTAACCCCTGCCCAGCCTTGGAGAGCTGTCAGAGCCCCCCCATCCCCTTTCCCTGCCCACCCACCCCGTCTCACCTTTGGCTCCTGCTGCTTGTGCGGACAGACGGACCCCAGAGCGAGCCAAGAGGGGACCAGGGAGAGGACGTGCGGCTCAACTCAAGCCCTCCGAGCTGGCATCGCAAGCTTAAAGCCTCACTGCGCTACGGATTAGCCCTGCTGACGAGGGATAACAGCTGGGCTTACAGCCCTGCTTTGGAGATGTCACGGCTTGGTGCAGCATCCCTGCCGGGCACAGCTCCCCATCAGAGAGCCGCCACCCCCCGGGACCTGCTTCAACATCCCCCCAAACCCCGAGAACTTTGCGGGAATTTCCCCAAAAGCTGCTACACAGAAGGAACCGGGACTTTCCGAAGCCGTCGGCGCGGAGACGGCGTTTGCTCCCCGCCTCCCAGCGCATCCCTGCCCCGCGCATCCCGGCTCCGTCCTTAGCGGCGGGGACCGGGAAAGGGGCGCCCCGTGTCCCCGTCCCCCCGGCAGCGCCCCCTCCTCCTTACCGGGCTCCCCGCCGCCGTCCCGCCGCCGGGCAGCGCCGCCCCTTCCCCCGAGCCGGGCGGGGCCCGCCGCGCCCCCGCCGCCGTTGCCATAGCGACCGCGCCAAGCCCTGATGGACCCGGGGAGGCCCAACACCCCCCCAGCCCCTTCCGAGGGATGGGGATCAGGGAATCATGGAAGCGATAAGGCTGGAGAGGACCTCTAAGGTCACCCAGTCCAACTGCCAGCCCAGCACCACCGTGCCCGCTGGAGAGTCCTGAAGTGCCGCGACCTGCAGGGATGGAGACCACAACACTGCCCTGAGCTGCCTGTGCCAACACTTCTGGTAAAGAATGTTTTGTTTGTTTTCTGCTAATGCCTTTTTTATTTTTTTATTTTTGGGGTTTTTTTAATTTTTATTTTTATTCTTATTGTTTTATTTTTACTATTTAATTTTTATTTTTATTTACATTTACAATTTTATTTTTATATTTTTATTTTTCATTTTAAAATTTATTTTTAACATTAATTTCTACTGTCTGTTTAATCACTGCCTATCTTCACCACTCTTTTAGCAAAGAAATTCCATGGAATCACCAGGTTGGAAAAGACCTCTTAGATCATCGAGTCCAACCATTCCTATCTGCCACTAAACTATGTCCCTGAGCAAGTCATCTACTCATCTTTTAAACACCTCCAGGGATGGTGACTCAACCACCTCCCTAGGCAGCCTGTTCCAGTGCCCAATGACCCTTTCTGTGAAAAAATCTTTTCCTGATATCCAGTCTGAACCACCCCTGATACAGCTTGAGGCCATTGCCTCTCATCCTATCGCTTGTTACTTGGAAGAAGAGGCCAGTATCCACCTTGCTACAAGCTCCTTCCAGGTGGTTGTAGAGAGTGATAAGATCTCCTCTCAGCTTCCTCATCTCCGCACTAAAACAACCATGGACCCCTCAGGCACGACTTACTTCTATGGATTAAATTTGCACTGGTAAATCACAGCACAGTAAATGGATCTATTCAATTTATTTATCACCAGGGTCTTCAGTAGCAGCTACAGCTGTCTCAGGGTCTTCAGTCGCAGAAGTGACTTTTGGTACTTAAAAGGGGCTTATAAGAAAGATGGGGAAAAGTTTTTTAGCAGGGCCCATAGCAATAGGACAAGGGGTAATAGTTTTAAACTAAAAGAGGAGACATTTAAACTAGATATTAGGAAGAAATTTTTTATGCTGAGGGTGGAGAAGTACTGGAACTGATTATCCAGTGAGATTGTAGATGCCTCATCCCTGAAAACTTTCAAGGTCAGGCTAGATGGGGCTCTGAGCAACCTGATCTAGTTGAAGATACCCCTGCTCTCTCCAGAGGGTTTGGATCCAGATGACTTTCATGGTCCCTTCCAGCCCGAATGAGTCGATGATTCTATGATTCTGTCACACAAGTTTCAGTGGGTTTCAAGGGACAGAGAAGAACAAGGGGTTGGCATGGGATCTGGGAGGTAAAGAGGGTGAGGATGAGGAGGGAGAGCTGTGTTGTTAGGAAGGTGAAGGACAGTCAGTGTCAGAGGGGAGTGCTTCGTCTGGGAAATCAGACAGCATCTGGGCGCTGGGAGCCGAGAGGGATGTATGGATTTGGAAATCCTGAGAAGTGATTGCATTTAGTAAGAGATCAGAGAGAAGAAAAGGAGTGAAATCTGGCCTGGAGACTGCCTGGGAGATGTGGTGATTACAGGGGACCATGGCAGTGAGGGAGCAGGACCGAGCACCTCGTGTGGAATGGGGCTGCATTGGCTGGCCCAGCCAGGTGAAGTGGGAGTAACCTCTGCCCATAGCTCCTCACCCGGCCTCTGTCCCCATCGCAGAAATGAATGGGGACACCCCCAGTGTTGCTGGCCAAACCCCCACCAAATTGGAGGCAAGTCAAGCTGCACCAGAGAGTCACAGGAAGGCACACAGACTGGTGACACCCCTCAAGCACTTGTGGAACCTAAGTATGTGTGTGTCAAGTCTACCGAGTCCCTGCTGAAAAGCTTTCATGCATTAGGGCCCATGCTCTGACACCCTGGTGCCTGCACAGTACTCGCCCAGCCAGAGGACAGTGACGTTTCAGACCACGTAAATCCGTACAGCAGATGCATAAATCAAAGCAGAGGGAAGGAGGAACCTACATTTCAAAACAGATCAGCTAATCAATTACAGGTTAAAAGATGCCCGGTGCAGTCTAAATTAAAATGAATGAGGAAGGTTGTTTTTTTTTTTAATGTCTATTTATAATTAGATCAAATAACACAACCAGACTAACAAAGAGATTAGAAGCATTTTCTGTTCTAATTATTTGCCTGTCCAGTTCCAGCCCAGCAAACTACACAGTTTGCAGAGGTTTATAACATTATGGATATGTTCTGCTCAACATGGGATTGACTTTTTGAATTAAAAGTTATCTTACATGGCTAAAGAACTTTATATTTTTATCCATTACAATTTACTTCACAATTCACCAACTTGAATCACTGCAGAACGAATCCCATCTTAAAAATACTTGAGTACCGCATGAAAGAGTTGTTCTGTTTGCAATGCGATGAATTCTGGGGAAATTCCTGCCATGAATAAGAGACACTGATGACTGGGGAATATCTTCAGGAGCATTTCTTTACACATATGTGTGCCTTGCAATGGAAAAATAATTCATTTTTCCTATTCCTTATTTAGCAGCACCTTATTTACACCCTTGTGCTGATATGACTTACTTGATCAGTCAGCACTCAAATCATCAGTTGCTTGGTAGCAGCACTTTGTTAACACAGACGGAGCGAAGCTTTATTCAGCAGTACATTTTCTAGGACAGACCATGACAATCAGGTTTCACCATATTGTAATTTGTAGTGCTGTCCATTTGGGACTGCTCTTTTTCTTGATTCATCTGAGGCTGGCTGACTCACCTGAGCACATTACTAACACCGCAGCTGCAGCCCCTGTGATGTTAGCTGCAGAACCTTCATATTTCAATGTCAAAGTAATAAGTCTGACGCTGGCACTGAAGGTGGACTTGAACTTCTTTGATCAGCAGCAATCATGCTGCTGCTGTCTCCTGCATGGGAGCAACCACAAGCAAATAATCTCACTGACAAAAATCAAATATACTGTGGGAGGGTTATATTTGGCCTGCTGTTTTTTTGGCTAATTCGGTGAAGTGTGTCAGTGAATATAATGGGGCTCACAGAGGGGATGTTGCCTTTTTCACAGGCTTAAAACCTTGCTTAGAAAAGTGCCACTTTCAGAGCTATTTGTCGTATTTCTGTAGTGCTTGTTTTCCCTCAGCAAAGCAGTTTTTCATTCACTGGGAAGATCTTCTTCCTGCTGTTTACCTCAAATCCAGTCAGCCCACCCACACAGAAGTGCACTGTGAGCAAAAAAGAGAAAGTTCTTTCAGTCTGTAGCAGCAGTCCCCAGCCTTTTCGTAGCTGGGGCTCATCTAAGAAAAACTGGCAATGTTACCATGTCCTTTCCAGCTAGTACTTTTCTCTCTTCTTTCACGGTGAGGCTACCCCTTTCTCCCTCCACGTGCTGTTGCTGGGTCACAGGCACGGGGCTGTGCCCAGGAAGGCTGAAGTTATTGGATTTATACCTCAGCCGCTGCAGGGTGTGACCTCACTCAAGGGGTACGCTCTCAGGGACTACTGATCCAGAAAGTTAAGAAAAATCAACTCAAAAAAGTGATATCCTGGGTAAGTAAAAGAGGTAGATGCTTGGATGTTGTGTTTCAGGGCACAGCTGGATGAAGAACATGGTATTACAGGCCTTTCTCAGGAAAGCCTGTTAGATAGGGGTATTGTAGAGAAATCTGTACTTCACTGAGGACTTTTGTCTTGGATAAACATAACTTAATGTTATTGCAAGGATAGCTGTTGCTGAAGTGAACAACCTTTCTCCTGTCACTTTATACAAGCTCCTGAGGTGACAAGCTTGTTACTGCATTTGAGTAGGATCTGATGTTGCTTTTTCTGTTCCCCTTCCCTCTTTCAGGAAAAGATGATAGTTACTACGGTTTACTAAAATCATAGATCCTGAAGCCATAAAAGACAGAGTTGTGGGGTGCTGCAATGCCAGGAATAGAAAGATTGCTTAAAATGTATATTAACTGGTGGGAAGGGGAAGGGGAAGGGGAAAGGGAAGGGGAATGAGTTATCTACTAGGGGTACTACACCCTCAACTTTGATGGCACTAGGAAGTCAAAACCTACGACTGTTTCTTCTTTGCTACATACATTGCCCACTCAGTGCAGTCAGATTTAACTGCTTCTTTCTTCTGATACACTGTAATCAGTGCAGAGAGGCTGGATGTACACTGATCCTTGTGTACTTCAGAGCATCCTTAACCCTGATGCAGTGGCTATAGGTAGGTATGGTCCTCAAAACTACTTATAATTGTGGAGTATGTCCACTGACAATAGCCAAATAATCTTCCAGCCATTGCATAGCCCTTTCTCTCTTAAACATCCTGTAAGCTGGGGATTCGGAGCATGCACTGCAGCAGCTGACAGAACCACTGATGATTTTACTTCTGTGCATCAGAGGTAAGCAGCACCAGAAAATCTGATATGCCATTTTTAAAACTTGTTGCTTCCTTCTTGCCTTTCTGTTCTCCATTATAGTCATGTAACAGAAGTGGTCTGTTTAATTGCTGATTATCTTAACCCAGCAACTTAACTGTGCAAATATTAATTCCATATTTCTAGTGCCATGAGTGAAAATGATGAAGAGTCATGAAATATTTAGCAAAAAAACAGATGTGGAAAGGCAAGCTGAGCAGCAGAAATTACTACACAGATGGTCATGATAAATTAATTGAAGACACTGCGCTGCAGGGGGGGAGATGCAAAAAAAAATTGCCACGGAGACTAAAAGTAGACAGATGTCAAAAATATCTGTGATTATGTGCTTAATTGCACTCTCTATGATTGCTTGATTCCTAATGTATACTATTAACAAACAATAATCTCCAAAGGACATTATCAAGGTTGTAGGGTTTTAAAATGACCACATATCAAAAAAATTGTCAGTCCATAATGCCACCTTTACAGGGGAAATACTTTTTAAGCATTGATTTTTGTCATGTGATGAAAATTCCCCTAATACTAGAAACATCATTGCTTTCAAACCATATTTTCGGGGCTGGGGGGGAGTTGCCTGTCTTATCCAAATACACAGTATTTTCTCTTACATTGTTTGATGTAAATCTGATAGCAATTGACAGATTTTCATTAGTCCCAATGGGCTTTGAATTGCTTGTTCTCTTTCATCCAAAAGTGAATTTTGTGCTATTCAAAATTCAGTGCAGCAGGAATTATGCCATTAAATTCAACAGAACAAAGACTGTGTCCACGCTTGGAGTTTGTTCTGAAGTCTATGGAAATCAATGGAGGAATTGGAGCTAATTTGGAAAAGAATGAAAAAAAAAAAAAGGAGAGGGAGGAGTTGTGGCTCAGGGAGGAAGATGGTAATGCTGTAGTTACTTTTATTATAAATACAGGGAATCTAACTGTTGCTCCATACAGTGTCAGTATGAAACTTTATGGGATGTATTGTGTAGGAAATACTAACTTTATCAGATACATCCCCTTCAGGAGTCATCAGTACGAAGAAAGAAGAGAAGGATACCTATGAAACTGCTTTGGGGATTTGAGGCTGGAGGATGCAACAGCAGGATGATCCTCTGGAGGCAGGAACTGAAAACGCAGGCAAGCCCTAGTGGGATCACACTGTGTAGTGCCTCCCAAAGTAAGTTGTGCCAACTCTTCCCACTCTAAGGCAGACAGATCTCTGGTGGATGCCCACAGTGGATCTAACAGATGTTTTTTTTAAGCACTTAAGAAAAGATGCAGGGTACAAAATCCCTCTGCCACTACACCCTAAGAACTTAAAGCCTACATCCCACAGTTAGGGAAATAGGATCAGCCATTTCCCATTGCCAACAACCACTTACGAATGCAGGCTTCTGAAATCGTGGTGTTCCAGAAGGGCGCACCCTGTGGGCATTTGAATTAAGCCAAAATTCCCTGGAATATCACTTATATCCACAGATTCTCTCCCAGCTCACCCACACAGTGTGTGGAAAGCACAGATATCTAAGTACGTTTCAACTCAACATTTCGGGTGCTCCTTGCACTGCTCTACCAACTTGCTGAGCACTCAAACACTGGTCATTAGCACCAAATGCCGCTTGGCATGGCTGGAAACAAAAGCTGGCATACTGCAACCCTCACACTGTCTTGCCTTTCAGGGAGGCTGCTTCCCGTTTTCCCCATACTTTCTCCACTTGAATCTGCAGCCAGAGGGGCTCTGCTGCTGCAGAAGCTACGGGAGCCACTCCAGCTCAGCTGGGCTGGGAAAACTGGGAGACAATCAGAACAATTGATCCATTCCTTCACACCAGGTTTTGGACAGCCTGAGTGAGTGTGTTGCCTCTACTGCATCCCGAGTGTGTATTTAAAGCCTGGAGAGACAGAGGGTTGCAGGGGCGAGGGGAGTTTTTAGTCACTGTGTGTAGGTCACTAAAAAGCCATTAAATTAGAATTGCAAGGTGACGATGGGGAACTGGGGGATTCCAGCACGAGTTTGGTTTTTCAGATCATGTCAAACTTGTTCTCTTTAAAATATGAATTCTTAAGGTGAAACTTAAGATAAATGCCTTGAACATAATTCTTTTACTTAAACGCCCATTCTCCATAAGACATGTAGCATTACCCACCCACAGACCTGTATTTCTTTCAGCGTGGGAGGTCAACATTTGAAACTCTAATCCCACAAATGCTGAGATTTAGTCTAAATATAGAGCCTGTGATTTTTTTTTTTTAATTTTAATGTCTTTTTTTTTTTTTAATATTTCATTTCAATTCATCCTATGAATTGCTCTTTCCTTACAGCCGGCCCCAGGCCACTGGATCATCCATTACCCAGCATTACACTGAGACTATCAGCAGCCAAAGACAGTACACGCCGCAGGGGAGCTTCACTGGTGAAGGTGTTAAATGCAGCGATTTAGCAACGGCACATGTTTTCAGTCTCTTAAGCAGACAGTGATCTATGGAAGCAGATGCATCTAGCAAATTGTATTCGCAACATGTAGAGAGACCCTTCAATCAGTCCTGAGCTTCTGTGCTCACGAGAAAGTTGTGGTATCTCACTTTGACAAGGTTGGGCACACCACTGGAAGGTAAAACCCCATACCTGTGGCATGAGGCAGCAAATGCAACAGAACATGCATAGGCTGTTGGGCTGCAGCTATCAAGATGTATCTGAAATAATTTAGGCTCAGCCTAGATGAGATCTTCTAATTTGATGCTTATCTACCACCCCACTATTCTGAATGATAGAAATCCTTTTGGGGCCGCCAGTTAAATATTCTGCTTCATAACTCAAAATACTAATTATTTTACAAGCTGGCGCTCATTTTCTTATCATTGCAGCCGTCAGCTTTCTGTTGTGATTCTAAATAGTTAAGCAAGCTGTGTACTAGGAGGAGTAATCTGCTGTAATACGTTGTGGTCTGATGCACGCTCCTAGATTGGAGTGTTACTTAAGCTTTAATCCTCAAGAAATCAGTGATTACCCACAGGAGACGAATGGAGGGCTGTTTATAGTATAGTTGCTAGACAACAGTGCACCATTTAAAATATGTTTTTCCAAAGATTAACTGCGTTTCAGAGGATAAAAACTTTCCAACAACCTGTTTATGAAAAACAAAGTTTAAAAAAATCTAGATTTTCCAGATGCAAGGCTATCCTAGTTATTACTTGGCATTTGCAATGACATGGGGAAACAGTAAGTGTGGTGCAGAATGTAGAGGAATAGGCTTCTAGGGTTTAGTCTGCAAAGAAGAAATGAAGAAACAGCACAGTGGGGACTATGCACAGGTCCCTGTCACCTCTCTGCACACACAATGTATGCATTTCCCCAGCATTTATATAGTAGTGCCAGGCAGCTGCTTTGAAGCCTTTTTTTTTCACTGGCTCCCTCAGAGACTAGAACCAAAAATAGTAAAAAAAGGCACGAAGTGCACCATTAAGTCCATCTCTTTTTCTCCCTTTTCATTTCCGGTGATCTGGAACTACCTTTGTTCCTTATGGGAAAGGGGGGTACGTAAATGTGCAGAGAAGGGCTGCGTTTATCAAAATCTATTTGGATCTATACTCAAACACAAACTGTATTGTTAATGTCTAACTGAATTGGTTTTTTTCCTTTTTAACTGCAATGCTGTCACATTTAGCTTAGCATCTTCTTATAGTTTTTTGTTGTCTCTATGACCACATTGTTTGTTCCTTCTTCCTAATACAGAAAACGAAGCAGGGAAGGAACATGGAGAAGCAGAGGAGAGGTCCTGTGTGTTGCAGGGGCAAAGGGACAAAAAAAACTAACAAAGGCTCAGAAAAGAAAGATTCTCCTGATCTGACTTTCAGATCCCGTTTTCATTTTTTAAGAAGCAAGTGTCTGGATCATATAGTCTTTGCAATATATGGCCTCTGTGTTGCTTGGCAACTTTCTGAAATAATCTTGGGTTTTAGCAGAGAGGGGGCTGTTCACAGTGTGTCAAAATCCAATCCTATCAAATTATTTTCTCAAAGCCTGGTCAGTGCTCTTTTGCCTCTTCTTAACATATAGCAACAAGACAGCCTCTTTTCCTTTTCTTTTTGCAAAGTCCACATAGGACCTTACAGGCACATGGTGGCTGAAACAGTCTCTCATGACTTCTTCTACATGGAGAAATTCAGCAAATTTGAGCAATTAGCCCACAATAAATAAAAATCATGACCCTCCAGGCCTTGTTCCTGCTGGCCACTGACATTAGAGGACTCCTGCTGTGGTGAAAGTGTCTTCCCTCAAATAAGGATAGAAGGATAAAGTCCACTTTGCTGCCAAAATAAGGCAGGACCAGCTCCAAGGCTAGCAGCGTAACAGGAAGGTGGGACCAGCAAAAAGGTGCTGACTTGCCCATCCTCATGCTGTGGAAGCTCAGGTGTTGAAGGTGGCCACTGCTGGTGGCAACGCCTCCTCTCAGCAGCAGCAGCTGGGGTCAGTGGCACCCCTAGATCTCACAGCAAGAAGCATGAGCAGTGTCACCTCCACAGCGTGCTCCCTTCACAGCTCTGCATCATTGGCTGGCCTGAGCACAGGGAAGGACTTTGCTGGAGAAGCTGCAAGGCAGATACAACTGATGTTGGACAGCTTTGAACATGCACAGGGCTGCAAGTTTTGGGGAGGTCACCTCAGCCACTGCTGGCTCTGGGGTAGCGTGAAGCACACAGTGACAGCCCTGACAGGTCTTCATCTATTCTTAAACCCATGATGGCAGGGATCCTGTGGCCTCCCTTGGCTACTAGCAGTGCTTCACAAGTTTCACAGTTACAACATTTCTGTTCATATCTAACATAAATTCTCCTTCACACAAATTAACACCATTTGTCCTCATCTTACACCAAGCTGATGGGGAGAAAACCACCACAGTAGAATATCTGTGACCTGTATTTATATCACGACTTGCTATGACTCTTGTTTCTTATTTTGCAGTACCTCTGCTGCTTGTGTAATTGTACATTCTTAAATATCATTTCACCTTCTTCATTACTGAATTTCATTCTTGGCTGTTTCCCCTGTTAGTCGCTATCATTTTTAACTCAGGCCTTCACTCTAGGTGCTTTCAGTCCTTTCTGGCAAGAAGGTCATTGCAAAATTATATACACATATTCTCTAGTCTGTCCCACTGGACACTAATAAAAATATCCAGCAGAGCCAGTCTTATAGCACATCCCTGTGAGACCTTACTTGAAATTATCTCCTACACTGAGATAAAGGAATGAGAGGGTTGTGAGAGTGGTTTTTCATCCAGCACTTCTTTGTTATGGAGCTTCATCTACACCACAGCGTCCCTAGTGCATCATTAACTCCTAAATCGTTGCACAGAAGTCTGTGCAGCTGAGAGCAGGATTTGGCCAAGATTTGCTGTTCTGGTCCATGCTGTTTCAACAGCCATCGAGATGAAGACTACCTATTCCTAACTTGAGGAATAGAATAATGCACAGGGTTGCAAGAAAAGCAGAGAAATACGTGCCCCAAAGCACCGTTTTTTTGTGAGACAAAGGCAGTCAGGGCCAATCCTAAGTCCCAGGCCACCCATTTAGACACATACATACAAAGCCTCCAAAGTACATGATGGACATCCTACCTGCAGATGAACCAGGAAAATTGCAGCCACTGTACCAGAGCATTTTGTTTATTTTCTGTGATTAGTGTCTCAGTAAGAAAACTCAGAACATGCAGGCTCTGGTTTTGCAAGATACTGAGCTCTGTGTCCCCCTTACCTATCAGTAAATCCCAGAAAGTGAGGGATTTTGTTACCTTATGGCCAATGTGGTAAACAAGAGTTGAGTAGGTGAGATCATTTGTTGAAATAAAGGGAATGGAGCTGCTGAAAAGATGAGGACTGGGTGATCAGGCAATTCTGCAAGAGCAGAGGCACTCTTGAGAAAATGTAGAAGCAAGAAGTTCTTTTCATATGCAAAAGCTGTCCACCCCCTTACATCAAGAAAAGACAAACCCTTCCCTCTTAGAAGTTACAAAAAAACACTGAACATCTCTGTTCAACACTACATTCAAGTAATTCTGTGTAGAAAGACAGAATCTGTCCCACCATACTCACTCGGCCTCTCCATGGAATCAGAGAAAATAGAAGTTTGGAATGCAGCAGTGGGTACCATTCCCAGTGCGGTATCTGAGAGGGTTGCTCTCTGTACCAGCCAGTGCTTGTGGTCTGGAGAGGAGAGCCACATGTGGAGCTGGACATGGAGATGGTACCATGCTCCTGGGCTGGGGCCCTGCCACGGGGAGGGGATGGGGGTCCCTCGCGGTAGTGGCCACAGACCTGCACTGCTTCTCCCACAGCTCTGCCCGTGAGAAGGTGGATGCCACAGCTCTGCTTGCCAAGGATTGGCTGTCTCCAGTGGTGCTGGCACCAAGTTCACACACTTTCTCAAATTATGGCTGACCTGGAGATGAATGGTTTGAAAATGAAAGCTCCTTTCTTTCCTGGGTATTGATATTACTGTGAAATGGTAGCTTGCTCAAAACCTGCCTTTTGAGAACAGCTACTGCAAGAACACTCTTATTCTGTTGTAAGACTGCATTTTCTCCAATTCTTTCAAATAATATATTCCATAACATTCAATGCTGTCTTATTTTTATCATGTAGACAAGCCTCAAGTGCCAGCAAAAGATGAAACAGAAACTTGAATAACCAGGCTACTCTGTTGTAGAGGAAAGACTATATGCCGCTGCCTCTGAGGCAGTTTTAGCAGCAGGTAGTAGAACTAGAGAGATTCCCCTGGAAAATTACTGACCAGAAGTTAAATGCAAAGCAAATAACCCGTTCCACTTTCAGCTGCTTATTGGTAAAGTGAAATCATCTGTCAGCAAGGAGGGCATAAACACAGAGTATGTTGTCCATGCCTGACAGCTCCTATCATCTTCATTTCACAAACAGAGCCCAGCACAGCTTCCTGCGGGCAGTGGCCGGCTTTCTTTTACAGTGTGAGTGCTTTTAAAAAGGGAATGCACACAGAGACATAATGTTGAGGGGAAATGTAGCTTCTAGAGGGAGATTTTAGTGGCTAACAAGCTACAACACCTAAAGCAGAGGGGTTCGAATGCCACCTTCACTTTCCCTCCAGTTGCGGTTAGTTTGTACCAGGAAGCAAACTCTGCTGGTGGTGGTCTCCGAAGAAACCGCAGGAATGTGGGGGATGCTGGCTCTGAGGAGTGGGCTATGTTTCAGCCGTGGCAGATCATGTCCTTGGGCTATGGTGCCCTGCAGCTGGCAGCCAGCCTCCTTGTAAAGTGGTTACGTCTTCCTCACTGCCCCGAACGTGTACACCTTTACAGCTTGTGGCACTGGCCTCCCTCCGCTGCCCAGGGGAGAGAGCACATCTCTCTGCCCAGGGTCCCATTTGATTCCTGCTTGTATCAGGATGGCTCAGCCAGAGAAATGACCCTTGGCACTGCCTAGATTGCCTTCATTTTCTGGTGTGCTTATTCCCATCAAAGTAATGGTCTTGATGTATAGGAAATACTAGCTCTGATCTCTCCAACACCTATACTTGCTTCTCAGCTACTCTATCTTGGTCTTTCATAACCTAAAACACACAAAAGGCCTCCTAGTAACCTAGAGATAGACCAGAGTGCTGAGTTGAGATATGGATGGCTGTTCCCTCCTCAGAGCTCAGCCCTACATCCTCACATGAAACATGGTGTGAAGAGGCTTAGGGCTGGACCTCGGTGCCATGCTGACCATCCACCGTGCCAGAACAATGTGTCCTGCACGGCTGTGAAGCCACAAAGGGCTAGAGCAGGTGGGAAAATGGTTGTCTTAACATCTTGTTGATCTAGCAAATGTGGAGGAGCAGATAGTCTAAAATAAACAGTGCTGTAGCGGTTACTACTCTATCATGAAAAAGAGACTGTGTGTGTGAGAGAGAGAGACAATGAGTCTCACTCAAGAAGATTGAACAGTGGACCTGGTGACTTAATGTCTCAGTTTTTTTTTTCCATTTGATGAGGTACATTTATGATGACTGCAGTTCAGTAACTTTTACCCTAAAGGATTTGATTGTCAGCTTATGGTCAACCACCACAGTTGTGTTGACTGCGTTCTGTTCACACCAGCATAGGATATAACCTATATGGACATCCAAGCAGCATCTGGCTTCAGTGTCCTTTGCCCTCTCTTTACTCTCATTTTAGACCTGCTCAGAGCAAATCGATGGTGACTGTCATACACCCATTTTTACACTAGAGATGACCTCAAAGCAGGTCAGATTTTAACCCAACTCAGTCACAGGGAGCTGAGGTCTCTTTTTGTTGTAAATATTCATGCAGCCCATTCCTGATGCTCTGTGAGATAATGATAGAAGATTAAAATGATTATCATCTCTGTGAGGAGTGGCTTGCCATGATTCATGAAACACAGATCAGCCAGAATGAACCTAGCCTTGTACCAGTAGCTGAAAGGCAAGGAAATTGGAGGGGAAAAATGCTGATGTGTTTTCAGCAATGGGTGTACAGGAGGATTAAATCTGTGATGTCCGATTCCAGAGTTGCAGAAACAGCCTGGCCTCTGCAGAATAATTCATTAATTCTACTGGAAGGCTTTGCTATGGATTTGAGAAGGGCCACAGAGAGCAGCCAAAAATAATCACACTGACTCATGAGGCCTGATCCTTGGCATTGAAATGTTCATTGTATGCTAGCAAGAGAAAGCTGGAAGGTGGAGGTGGGTACCCATGGGGACTATGACACTTTAAAAAGTAGCAAGGCCACCACTCAAAAGTGGCTGAGGCAGCAGCACAAGGGAAAGAAGAAAGCTGAAGTCCTCACTGAGCTTGTACAACAGCGTTTCTTTTTTTCTCCCTATCATGCCACACTAGTGCTTGGCAAAGACAGATAAATACACTTTTGAGTTATGATACCAACAGTAATGAAATCATAACACCAGCAAGAACTGCTGTTTTCAGCAGAAACATATCGGTCAACTCTCACAAGGGTTTTACCAACCTGATTTAGATGGCTCTGTGACAGGATTTACCTGCACATTTATTCTTTAAGGTGTTTCCTGGCTATTGGAGCTATTATTCAACTCAGTGGGTAGTTTATTTATTCTTTGCGGAAACTGTAACTGTCCTGAGAACCAGTCTTCTTTTCAGTGACCAAACAAGTACCATACAGAGAGCTTCTCGGCTGCCATCTGTTCCAACCTGGCTGGGACCAACTGCAGAGGCAGCAATAATTCAGTTTCCACTGACACTTAGTCCTTGAGGTCTCTGCTGATCACTCGTAGCAGTCCAATAAGTCTTACTTGTGATGTGCACAACTACCCAGTAAGACTGAGACCATCTGTCTCGTTAATGGCCCATGTTCCTAAATGGTGATTAGGCACTGCAAATGCAGGTAGCTCCCCTGAGGTTAGCACAACCCTAACAATTTGCCGCAGACAAGGATCTCGTCACGTCTCTGAGCCTGCGCTTAACAGATGTTACTCTACAGTCTTCTGCTTGGCTGAGGGCACTGGCACCCCTTACACAGCCAAATGTGGTGTGACTGCTGGGAAAGTATTTTGGCAGAGGTCAACCAATGCATAGCAAGTGACGTGTGACATGAGGGATGACAGTCTGTGTGCAGCTGGCACCTGGCATGTTGCTTATCTTGTCCCTGAGAAATGTGGAGTCCTGGAATCTGTAATGACCAATTCTGTAACAGGACGAACATGTGTGTGCTCGCACTCTTAGCATATTTGGAGATTCCTTAATGATGGGCATGTCTAGGAAAGGGGGAATACGCATAAACATTCCACGCACAGTTTTGGGAACTGATTACATACATTAAGCTGTCCTCTCAGTTAAACTTTGGGCTGAAGAACAAGACATCACGTCACTGATTAAACTGTATTTCAGGCAGTACATGAGTTAGGAGTTGTGCTGCAGGAACTGAATGGAAGCAAGGCACAGAGGCAGGGATTATTCAGGTCAGAAAGAAAAAAAAGAAATAAATGACAAAGATAAAGTGTAGTTTCATAGCTGCAGATTTCTCTGCATGGCTGTGGAGCATCTTGTTTGTTTCAGAGGTATCTGAAAGCAATAGGAATAGCAGGAAATCAAGAGCTCCCACTGTCCTCTATTACCAGCTCTCACTCCCACTTGCTCTGTGATGCACAAACCTGCAGGCACACACCTGGGGTTTTTAAACATGTATATAGCAGCCATCTGGAGGGGGCAAAGTAGAAGGGTCACGGAAGTCTAGTTTTAATAAGTGTGCAATAAGGAAAGTTAAAAAGAGGAAGCTAATGACTCTGAAGATGCTGAACTATAAGATAGTCCATCATAGAATAGTTTGGGTTGGAAGACACCTCAAAGATCATCCAGTTCCAACCCCCCTGCTGTGGGCAGGGACACCTCCCACTTGCTCAGGTTGCCCAGGCCCCATCCAACCTGGCCTTGAACACCTCCAGGGATGGGGCAGCCACAGCTTCCCTGGGCAGCCTGTGCTAGTGTCTCACCACTGTCATGGTGAAGAAATTCCTCTAGTCTAAACCCGCCCCTCTCCAGTTTATACACAATGCTCTTGGTCCTATCACTACATGCCTTTGTAAAAAGTCTCTTCCTAGCTGTCTTTAAAGTTAAAAAATCTGTGCTTCTGTTGTTTTACTAGCAGCTTTCAAATCAGACATCTGCTCAGGTATTGCCCCAAGTGAGTGTGTGGGCCACTTCAGAAAAATGCATGTGGAAGGCCAAGCCCTTCTTTCACTCTGCATGCTGACTGCATGGAACTTACACCAGGTGCTGGTCCGGAGAGGGGACCTTGACTCTGCTGGAGACAGATGAAACTCCGCTGAAGCCGGTGCCACTGCCCTGCTTTATATTAAGAGCTCAGCATGGTCTAATGAAACCATCCGTGTGGAAAGCAGTTCCTGTGCTGTCTGCTCACTGGAGGACAGGACAGCCCAGCAGCAGGTTACCAGGGTCTGTGATGGGACCACTGACATACTAGGAGTCACCTGTATCCTTCCGCAAGGATTCCCATTGGAACTAGCTGGCAGGTGACTTCTAGTCTCTCTGGCACGTGAGCTAACACAAAGCTATCTTCTATGTCCCTGGCGTTAGGGTGGGAGCTGTCACCTGGAAGTCATGATCACAGTCCCAGGGAAAGGCAAAGGAAATGTTCTTCCTCCAGCATCTTAGTCTCTCTGGGTTCTGCAAACACAAACTCTCCCCTCCCAAATGTTTTTCTGGGGAAGGTGGTCACATACTACCCCAGACCCTGGTGCTGCAGAGGAACAGGATACAGAACAGGCTAGCCAAAGAGGGGCTCAGCAATCTGCAAACCACAGGGGTTCCAGTTCCAGCTCCTCCTGTGTCAAACCACAATAGCTGGAAAAATACCCCACTCCATTTATTTCCTCCTAATATTTCTGACAGCACATCAAAACAGTTCCACATAACTTAAGGAAATGCTGATGCCATTCACCAACAGCAGGACCATCCAGAGCTTCTTGAGGCACTGGTAATATTGCATTCAATGAGTAAACAAACTGTTATTTTCACTGGAGTGCAACTCTAAAAACACAGGCAGATGTGTGGAGGTGTAAAAAGCAGAATGAGGGGGATGATTCACTGCTCACCTCAAAGACTTGGATTGGGCTGGCCCAGGCATGACGGCTCTAAGAACAGACAAGCTTCAGCAGTGGATGAGGCACGTTTCATTCATTCCTAGCATCACTGTTTTTGCTACCAGTGACTCTAGCAGGAGTTTCAAGACTCTCTGAGAAAGCTAAGAACTATATTTTCAAGGATAAGGATTACCGTAGAAACCAATGACTTTCAGCTCCAGTCACTTTGAAAGGAAAATAGCTATCAAATCAAAGATGAGCTGAGCTCCATGTACTTCAAGGGATTTGGGGATCAAGCATGGGATGGTCTTTGCAAACAGAGGTGAGCTGCCAGGAGCATTGACAACTCTTCGTAGGTAGGAACCAGGCGGGGCTCAGAGTGAGTAGCTTTTCCTGATGTAACACAGATTAGAGTTGATAATAAGCAAACAAGTCCCAAATCTTTATTATCTCTCCCTATCAGTAGCATACATCCTCTGTGTTTCTTGATGTGATTGATGGCTGAAAAAAAACCACCACCAAATATTGCAGGTCAAAACTGAGCTACTGCATAGAGCTGGAGGAAGGATTTGACCCTGGCCAGCACTCCCTGTCAGTAGCATCATTGGCACACAAAAGCTTTTAAATGAACAGGAAAGGGTTGTTAGGCACTGGAACAGTCTGCCCAGGGAGATGGTTGACTCGTCTTCTCTGGAGGTGTTTAAGGTGAGGGTGGATGAGGTGCTTAGGGGCATGGTTTAGAGATTGGTGGGAATGGTTGGATTCGACGATCCGGTGGGTCTTTTCCAACCTGGTTATTCTATGATTCTGTGATTACAGATCACATTATTAGAAGCACGACAGTTTTACTGCAAGATCATGCACCTCTCTGCACCACAGGCAGGCTTTTAGTTGTTTTAAAATGGCTGTTGCTCATTCCAGATGTGGCAGATGTTAAGCACCAAGACATCCCTTCCTCCCACAGCCTGCTTCCCCCACCTGTAAAAGCCCTGGTTCACAGGTAGCTTTGAGCCTGTAACAAGCTGTTTAACTTGAACTTCTACAAACAACTTTGCCCAGATTTCATCACCAGGCACCACCTATGCCTGAACATGTCTGTACCAGGTTACTAATGCCATGTCCTCAAGCACTGCTCTGGAAGGAGCTGATGTGATGACAAATACTGGTTAGCTGTACTCTAGGTCTGTCCTTAGGAATGGTCGCAGCTATTAATGCTGGACGATGCCTGCTTTGCCCTGGCATGAAAACTTGCACACAAGAACTGCCTAGAGACTTAAGTGTGGCTAAAACTGGTTTCAATTGCCACACATTTTTTGGGCTTTAGTGATGTGATGTATAGACATTTCAACTTGGCGAAAAAGCAAGGCCCAGCAAGGTCTAGAAAGCAGTGGTGAAATCCTAAAATGTGCATTTAAGCAGAGGGACTGTCTGAAAAATCAGAGTGGTGCCCAGTGTATGGAACATTGAGAATCTGCATCAAGTGGAGTGTTTTGGCTGGCTTTAGGCAGGGCTTGTGCATTGGCTGTGCACCAGTCAACACACACAGAGCATCCTCCAGATAAAACTAGCAACAAATTCACTCCTAGACCTTACTCAGGCTTTTAAAAATTCTCTGATTGATCCTGACAGCCCAAAGATAAAACTGAGAAGCTCAGGACAAGATAACCACCAAAGGAGCAGAATCTCAGAGAGATTTTTATTCAGTTTGCCTGTCTGATTGATCAAAGACACTCACTGTTTGAATAGATGGGAGCACTGTGGGCCTTTTCATGATACACTAGAGAAAAAAAAATGTCCAGCATCAAAATAGCCAAACCAAATGAGAATGTGTATTACTACCCAAATAACACTGCCTCCCATCCATTAGATAAGGTACACTCGTAACCTATCCTGTGCTGCAAAAACTGACAGGAGGCTATCTGAGGCAGAAATCCCAGCACTGTGTCTCCAGAGGGACTCTTGCTGGTGGGGTTACCTTAGAGCTGATCTGCATCACTTGCTTTTGCCAGATTAAGACGGTTCAAAGACCGTCAGCCCACCTGCCTTTCACATTCTTCCCCTCTCATGCAGATACTTGGGCTCTCTCCAGGGCTGGGTTTTGTGCCATCTAAGCCAAGTCCAGCTTCATCCCAGCACTAGAGGCTTGCCATGAAGGAGAGGAGATTGCTTTTGCTCACATCTGGACTCCTCCTCTGGCTCACTTCTGAGAGTCATGGCAGATTCCCGCTGGCCTCACAAAGCTCCAGCAAAACCCCATTTCCCAATACCAGCACGCAACAGCACAGCCCTGCACCCACCTCAGCTCTCAACACGATGTGAGGGGCTGTGCTGGAGCAGGCTGCCAGCACCACTCGGCCTTGCCACAGCCATGGAATAATCATGAGCATCCCTGGCACAGCAGGACACCCCACAGAGCACAGCTTGGGCATGCAGGAAAGAGAGTGGGGCTGTGCTTCTGGCTGGATTTGTTGCAAGAGTGTCTTTGCAGGGAGAAGAGGCAAAATTTCCCTCTGAGTGAGCAGTGAGCAGGACAGCCCTGGCCAGGGAGGGCATGCTTGAAGGAAATGGGGGCTGGAACAGTTTGGAGTCAATCACTGCTGCTGAAGTTCCACACACCTGCTGCAAGAAAACTTAATGGAAATCAAAATCATCGCAGCGGACAGATTGAATCTCAAGTGAGTGGCACAAAAATGACAGGCTAATTTTATGGTTCATTTTTAGCATCATTATTCTGAAGTGGAGGATAATGGTTAACTAATTTAACCGGGTTCTTATTTCAAGTAAGAAAGGCAGAACAAAGAGAACTACTATTTTTTTTTTTTTAAAATTTTTGCAGTTCGTCATTACAATCAAGCAGCAACATTGATGTTTTTAGTTAGACTTCCATACATAAACCTTTAATTGTCAATGACTGTGATTATAAGAATAGCTTTGCTTAAAAACAATATATAGCATAATAACTGGTCATTTAGCTATGTTTGTGTAGTAATAAATAATTTTACTTTTAAACTCTGTGCAATTTCAGTCGCCCTCTGACTGGCTGATACTGGTGTGCAGTCTCTTGGGATGCCCAAAACCATACAGAAACCAAGCCACGGAGGGAGCAGCTCTCCCTGGCCAGGTGGCCTCAAACACAACACCCAGGGATGGATTTCCAAATCACGCAGGCTGTGCCAGGGAGTGCATCCAGCTTGAGGGACAAAGGTGCATTCCCAGTTCCTTTGCTATCATGACCAGAAGGCTTAGGCGCCAGTATCAGAGGTAAACAAACCTGTCATGAAATGCACAAACAAAACAGCTAGTAGGGCTCATGCTCACATTAGGCTGAGGAAGGCAGGGTGTAAGGTTAGGTTAATAAACAGCCATGTATCTCTTGCACTGTGGTTTACACTGGAAGCAGTAGTCTCCCAGGTGAACCAGGGAAACTTTGTCCTTAGCCCGAATTACAGCCAAGATGTAGTGCGTGGCAGACGTTTGCAGCATTAAAATCCTCTCTTTCCTCTCCAGCTACCTCTTGGCAGGATAGGGTGGAGGTGGATGCTGAAAGCAAGCCTTCACAGTCTTTTCAGCCCCTCCTTTCCTGGGAAAGCCTGAGAGATCCACATGGTTCAAAGGTATTTCTCCTCCCATCGTCTCTTCATTAGAACTCATCAGGATCTCTCAGCAGAAATACATGCACTCATAGAATCATAGAATCACCAGGCTGGAAAAGACTCATCGGATCATCGAGCCCAACCATTCCTATCAGATACTAAAACATGCCCCTCAGCACCTCATCCACCTGTCCCTTCATTGTCTGTTGGTTACATTTAAAAGCTTCCAATGAAAGGTTTTATAAACCACCTCTTCATGGTGCAGACTTGACTACTACAATTCTTCTTCTCAGGGCTTGCAACTCAGCTCCTGTGGCACCCACTTCTCTGGCAGCAGCGACCAATGTTTCGCATCCATCTTGGAGCACCCTTCAGCCTGCACCACAGCTACATGCTCAGCAGTGCTCCTCTGACTTGCAGCTGCTACTGGTGGCTTTCCAAGCCAACAGCCAGTACTCACTCTGTTCACAGCAGCCAGATTCCCACCATGAAGTCTAGGATAAGCAGGAGACTGTGCTGCCATGAACCCAGGCAGGAAAAAAAGCTGTCCCCCTTCCTCTCTCCCATCACCTAAGATAAGTTAACAGCTCTCCTAACAACATTTTAAAACTCTGAAAATCAATAATGTTTTTGTGGTTCACCAGTTCTGCTTTCTTTCATAGAATCATAGAATAACCAGGTTGGAAGAGACCCATCGGCTCATTGAGTCCAACCATTCCTATCAAACACTAAACCATGCCCCTTAGCACCTTGTCCATCCATGCCTTAAACACCTCCAGGGAAGGTGACTCAACCACCTCCCTGGGCAGCCTGTTCCAGTGCCCAATGACCCTTTTTGTGAAAAATTCTTTTCTGATGCCCAGCCTAAACCTCCCCTGGCGGAGCTTGAGGCCATTCCCTCTTGTCCTGTCCCCTGTCACTTGGAAGAAGAGGCCAGCTCCCTCCTCTCTACAACTTCCTTTCATGTAGTTGTAGAGAACAATGAGGTCTCCCCTCAGCCTTCTCCTCTCCAGGCCAAACAACCCCAGCTCTCTCAGCCACTCCTCACAAGGTCTGTCAGCTCTGGCTTCACAGATACATCTTCTCACCTTCCTCCCTGAGCACAATTAATGTTGAGATAGCTTTTGATCAGCCTTTGACAAGAGCTTATTGCTGGCAGACCTGCTCAAACAGCCCATGAAGCAAAGTCATGATTCGTTAAGTCCAGCCAAGACATCATCTACAGGATCTCCCCTGCCACCAGAATGCTGCAGCTGCCTATAGTCAACCCTGCCTGCAGCAGAAGCTAGGCTGGATCACAGGCTATGTCCTTACCATCAAAACAGAAAACACGTCCTCAGAAACTCTACTTTCATTCTATCTCACACACATGGTGCTGCAAAATATGAGGCCTTCGTAATGCCAATTTGAACCACTTGTTGAATGACTCCATAGCCCACATTTGCTCCAGCAAAACACAGAGCTGAAAGGGGAGATAATTTCTTGCTATCCAAAAGCAAAACAGGGATGGAGCAAGGGAATAAGAAGATACAGCTTAATAACACTAAGAATCAAGACCACTCCCTCTCTTCCGTGGGCCCCGTCTCCCTCCTCACAGAGAATGGCATTTTTAGGATCTTGTTCAATAACACTTATTCTTTTAAAGTGGCAAGATCCTTGCTAGTGAGCAGTAGGGTAATGATTATCATCCAGCCAAAGGGATGTACGTTTGTATTTCTTTCCTTGTATTTCCCTCCCCAGCTGCTGTCCTTCTTTATCCATCTTTTCTGTTTGGTCTGAGACACGTCCTTGGTGGCAAATGCTCTGTTGTGTACCATTTCTGCTCCAAAACAGCACCGTCATTTCCAAGTGCCTCTGGAGCATAAGCAGTATTAGCACAGAAGTGGAAGAAAGGAAACCTCCAGGCTGCATCTACTGTTCAAGCAACTTCCAAGCAGCTCCTTCCCTCTTTTTCTGAGCTTTGCCTTTAAAGTCTTCCCTCAAGTCTGCAGAGCACCTTCAGCTGTTGCCGTGAGGTCCTTATATATCCCAAATACTTAGTCCTTGGTAGCTCTGGTACAGCCTCACAAGGCAAAACTGGTACCAAAATCCACACAAGCAGAGAGAAACAGTGATCTTGCAACAGTGCCCCTTGTTAAACTATTTTTAAACTATTTAAACTCTTTTTTATAAAGCTGAGCCTGCATTTGATCTCCAAAGATCAAGGTCTTTTTGGGTAAAGGATACTGCCAGGGAACATGTCTTTACTGAGCTCCCTTACGGCAAAAGACTAAAAACCCTCTCTCGTCACTGCTATGCCGTGCAGGGCATGAGAAATAGGAAGGAAAACCAGTGTTCCTCAATCCTCTGATCTCCTGTAATCTGGCCCGCTGGCCTTCTGCAGCAATTTTCTCCACAACCCACCATGCAGAGCGTGGCCTCATTGCCCTGGGCCTGCTTAACCCGGCTCTACCTTAATTTGCACTAGCAACAGCATTATATAAATTACTTACTCACTAATGATGTCTCTCTTAAGTAAGGAAATGGGATGACATCATCCACCAGCAAAATACCAGCTGCTTGGTGAAGGAGGGAGGGAAGGGGTGAGAGCGTGTGTGCGTGGGTGTGCACACAGAGACCGTTTGAGCCACGGCTGCACGGAAAAGCCCAATCCTTCCAGGAACAGAGACAGGAACAAGGATAATTCAGGCTGGGAAGAACCTCAGGAGGCCTCAGCCTAACCTGCTCACAGCAGCAGGATCAGTGATGAGGCCAGGCCAGGTTGTTCAGGTCCTTTATACAGCTAAAGCTTGAAAAATTCTAAGGATGCAGTCTGTATAGCCTCTCTGGGCAACCCACTCCAGTGTTCAACTGTCCACGAAGGGAAAAAAAACTCCTTGTATTAAGTCTGACTTTTTTTTTTGACCTAAGGCATTTTTGCCAATTATAAAGCTGGTTTAAAATACCCCATATACAAAAATATCATGTAGATGCATTCAAATCAATCCACATCCCTGCCCACACCTTTGTTCACAGCAGCCCAAGCCTTCTCCAGCCTTTAATAATCCTGTTATACAATATTTGTTGTACACAGTATCATTTAATTTATCTGTGGGAGCGCAGAAATTTGTTCATGTCTTAAATACCTCAAGCAAGCAGGACCATATGCATTAACACAGCTAAAATGACTGCGTAGCTTATGTTTTGTCCAGATGCTGCATTACTCTCTTTATGCCACAGCAACCTACCATTCACGAACTGCTCACTGCCTCCCTCCAGGCAGGAGGAACCCTGCCAAGTGCTTGTTTCCAGAAAGTTTCTTCCTACCCAGCTCAGCCTTCCCCTTGGGATCAGACAGTCCCATGCCTGGGGCAGTGCTGCCTAGGCCCAAGCTGGCTGGTAACAGAGACATCACCCTTGCCAGAGGCCACACGAAGGCTCCTGAGTGCTGGGGGTCTGGCATTGCCATCAAGCATCCATAAACTGCAGTCTGGGGACCAGATACTCAACCCCCTCAAAATCATTCCTGCTCCACAGGACTCTACCTGTGAGTGCCCAATTACCACCCTCCTGAGAGGGTGGTAAGTGAGATCTGACGTGAGCTGCTGCGATGGTCAGGAAAGAAAATGGCATTCACCTGCCACATTCAGAAATCATCTAGTAAACTGACAGCTGGTGAAGAGGAGGGAGAGAAGCAAGGCAACAGCAAGCATGAAAACAAGTGATGCTTGTTAATACCCACCTGTGGGAAGGGAACATTGCGTAAGATGGTTTGGTGGCACAATTCATAACCAGGATAGTGCCAGCTTGCACCTCTGGGCCCAGAAAATAATTCAGATGAGAACAGTCCTGCCAAGTCTCAGCAACCATCCTTTGCTCTATAGTTTTATGCATAGGCTAGTTCTGTGTTAGCAAATACTTCCACCTGCCAGGAGACAGTTATTTTGAACTCCAAAATCAAGGAGTGAATCAAAATCCACTCATTCTCCACCCCTGCACATAAAATGTGCTTTCAAAATTTCCAGCTTTAACATAAAATCAAATGCAGGGTATTTTAATTTCTCTTCTGATTTTCAGCCTCTTGGGTGTGCTCCAGTTATGTTGTGAAGCTTCTGTTTAGAAAGATGAGTACTAGAATTATTAATTTTTTTTTTATAATCCAGAAGAAGGACTGTCACAGAATTAAATAATTCCATGGTGGCATTCATGGAGAGCAATAAACTACAAGACCTTACACAGAAGCAATGAGCACAGCCCATATTGCTGCAGCTTGTATCACTCACACTGAGGCAAACCTATATCTGGGGTGGGACCCTTTTACACTGAGGAACACCTCTAAAAGGTGAAAGATCAGTGAAAGGAAACCCCTAGGAAGCTGAAGGATGGAAGGAAGGAGGTTTAGGGCTCATGTGTTTTACTCCCTGCCTTGCCTGAGGAATGTTGGCCACACGAGCACCCAAAGCAAACATCAGATGCAGGCTGATTACCCACCAACTCCAGCCCGGCAAAGATGGTGATCTATTGCTTGCAAAGTGCTTCGCACATATATGCCAAAACACTTATTCACAGAAATACAGATATTACAGGGGTGCTGGAGATTAAGTATGCCAACGAAATACTGGGCTTTTCCTCTGAAAGCTACCCTGAGTGACCGAGTTGTATTAGAGGGCAGGAGTCTGCCGAGACACTGTTGTTTGGTGCATGAAATTCTTGCCTGTTATCGCATATTACATCTGGTAACTTGTTCCAATGGGAGAACAAAATGGATTTCCGCAGGAAATTTCAGGAATCTTAAAGAAACACATGAAATCTCTGGCTCTTTAACTATCAAAGCAAATTCTGAAGCCGTAGGAAGCAGAGAAAGCTATTAAAATATGTTCAGAGGAGAATTAAGATTGCTTAAAAATGTGGCATGGTTAAATGCTGCCCTTTGTGCACCGTGAGAGCAAGGTGCACAAGTCTGCTTGTCAGGAGGACTCATCTACAGCAACCCTGCTGAGTAAGAAGGGGAAAGTTGGCTCTCCTTGATGAAAGGGTTAATACCATACTCATGGAGATTGCAAGGGGACTGAGAGACTTCCCTTCTCCCTGTAGTGAGATTCCCAAATAGAGCTTGCCACATTTACAGCCTCCTGAAGACTGTTCTTGAAAGTAAAATGGAGTAGAAAGTGTGTTCAGCCTGGGGGCTGCAGAATTCAGCCTCTCCTTGGCCAAAGAAGAGGATTCAACACATGCCAAAATAGCACTAGGTACCCTGGAGTCCTTTCTGGTGGTGCAAAAAGACCCATCTATAATCAGAAAGTTGTGATGTCCGGTGTAAATAATAACCAGCAGGAAACTCAAGGAATACCGGGATGTGTCTTCACCAAGACAAACATGAGGCTAGAGCTTTCTGGTGCCTGCTGCAATGGAGAGGTATGGGAGACAGGTGAGGTGGCTGAGCCGTAGGTGCCTTTGTAGCAGCTGGATGGCCAGCCAGTTGGAAGCTGCTCTAAAGCCTGTGCTTAGACAGAAGTGGAAATCAATAACAATACTAGTAAGTCAAAGAGCAATGATTTGCACCCAGCCCAACTTTGCCCAAGCTTAGATTAGTCACTTCTGCCTGTTCTCTTTGGGCTGTGCAGCCTGTGGAGCTGCTTGGACCTTACACCAAGCAGTATTGGTGCGAGATTCTCCTGTTAGCCCCCAGCAGGGGCAGGGGATTGTTCCCAGCTTTGCTCATCAATTCATCTTGCCCCAACCCAGCAGGGTGGTATGAGAATCATAGAATGATAATATCATCAAATGATTTGGGAGCCTTAAAGATCATAAAATCATGGAATAGTTTGGGTCCAAAGGGATCTTAAAGATCATTCAGTTCCAACCCCCCCGCGGTGGGCAGGAACACCTCCCAGTAGATTCGGCTGCCCAAGGCCCAACCAACCCGGCCTTGAACACCTTTAGGGATGGGACATCCACAGCTTCCCTGGGAAACCTGTTCCAGTATCTCACCACCCTCACGGTGAAGAAATTCCTCCTCATGTCCAGTCTAAATCTGCCCCTCTCCAGTTTATGGCCATTGCCAATCATGCAACCAATTTCTTAACCACTGAACAGTCCACCCATCAAATCTTTATTTCTCCAATTTAGAAAGAAGGATGTTGGGGGTGGTGGTGGTGGAGGGGGAGGACTTAACACCTCCCACCAAGTCAGGCTGCTCGAAGTCCCATCCAGCCTGGCCTTGAACACCTCCAGGGATGGGGCACCCACAGCTTCCCTGGGCAGCCTGTGCCAGCGCCTCACCACCCTCACACCAAACCAAAATCTTTCTAATATCTGACCTAAATCTCCCTTCTTTCGGCTTAAAACGCTGCTCCCCGTCCTGTTGCTGCTCCCCCTGATGCAGAGCCCCCTCTTGGCCCCCCCCCCCCCAAACCCAGCCCCGCTCCGCTCGGGCGGCAGCGACACCGCGCGGCGGCACCGGCAAGGAGGCCAAGGAACCTGCTCCCTCCCCTTCTCAACACAGAATCGTAGAAGAGTTTGGGCTGGAAGGGTCCTTAAAGGTTACCCAGTTCCAACCACCCCCCCCACCCCCCCACCCCCGCCATGGACAGGTAAGTCACTAGGTAGGAATCACCAGGCTGGAAAAGACCTTTGAGATCATCAGCTCCAACCGCACCTCTCCACTACTAAACCATACCCCGAGCACCTCATCTACCCATCTGTTAAACACCTGCAGGGATGGTGACTCGACCACCTCCCTGGGTAGTCTCTGTCAGTGCCCAATAACCCTTTCAGTGAAGAAATTTTTCCTAATGTCCAATCTGAACTTCCCTTGATGCATCTTGAGGCCATTCCCTCCTGTCCTGTCCCCTGTCACCTGGGAGAAGAGACCAACACCCACCTCCCCACAACCTCCTTTCAGGTAGTTATAGAGAGCAATGAGATCTCCCCTCAGTCTCCTCTTCTCCAGGCTAAACAGCCCCAGCTCTCTCAGCCGCTCCTCATAAGGCCTGTTCTCCAGCCTCTTCACCAGCTTAGTTGCTCTTCTCTGGACTCGCTCCAGGACCTCAATGACTTTCTTGCAGTGAGGGGCCCAAAACTGAACACAGTATTCAAGGTGCCGTCTCACTAGCGCTGAGCACGGGGTCACAATCATTTCACTGGTCCTGTTGGCCAAAATATTTCTGATCCAGGTTAAGATGTTATTGGCTTTCTTGGCCACTTGGCCACCTGTACACACACATATATAGCTGCAGCCCACCTCCTGCCTCCTTGATTCAAAGCCTGTAATACTCTGCTCCTTTCCTCCTCCTCACCTGCCCATTCCCACCAGTGGCAAAAGTGCCAGCAAATCCTAATGGCTCAGCAGCAGCTTCCATGAATCAGCCTTATCTGTAATCAAACTCACCTCGCTTCTTCCTAACCTCAATCCCTTACATCATCCTCACCCTCCTGGGGTATTTTAAATGAGATTCTAATTTCTTCAGGCCAGGGATGATCTTCTATCACACCGGGGCCCAGGCAGCATGGGACCTGCAGGCATAATTACAGTCCCAATGATAAATACCAGTTGTACTGTTTGTCTCCCTGTCCAGGCTGCCGCGCTGCACTGTAATCAAACTTGCTGACTGTTTTGAAAAGGCAGGTGTGTATTTTGGGTCTGATGCAAGGCTGTCCTACATTCTACTCTGGGTCACAATGGGCTCTTTGGATTCAAAATTGATGAGCAGCCTCCAGCCTCATCTGCTGCAGAGCTCCATCTTCTCGCCGTCCCCAAAAGACCCAAGACCCCTGTGCAGTACAGCAAGTTGATAGAGTGTGTGGGTATGATGCTCACCTTGAGGACACACCCATTTGTTTGTCTGCTGTGAAGGAGGGGTGAGCTGACACGGTCTGCTCATCTAACTTTGTGACCTGTGGCGCTTCCCGAAGGCTGTCAGCTTGGCGGTGCCCAGCACTGCTGACATGCTGGGCACCTGTCTTCTAATTTTCATGTTAATAAGCTTGTGGTAAGTGCTGGTGCTGGATGGCATTGTATTTCCAGTGCTACAGACTCCCACAAGGAGACGTGGGAGGACAAGACTCCTCTCTGCCTTTCAGATTAGCACACGTCAAGTCAAGCTGGTCACTCCAGCTGTGCAGAATAGATAAATCAGTACAGGACAGAGATATCAGCACACCCTGAAATGCTGATTTTCAGCTGTGGGTTCCTCTGCGTGGCCAGCCAGCCCCACAGAAGCAAGGTCTGCCAGTGTCTCCGATGAGCACACCAGTGCTTGCAGATGCTGCTGGTACGTGATGCTGCTGTGAAACAGCACTGTGGACACAAAATTCTGCAGAAATCAGATCCCAGGATTTCCCCTAAAGTGACCTGGCTAAGGGTCAGATCTATAGCTGTGGAGAGAGGACCAGAAGTGTCACTGCCTGCTCATGTGCTGTTGGTAGTTTATTCAGTGAAAGCCTGGGGATGCACTGATTCCCTGGAGGACAGTCCTCCTTCCAGGTGCTACTGCAACTGTACCACCAATCCCCCGCTGGAGTGCTGAGGATGACAGAGCTGCATATCCCTGCACCCAAGACCCCTTGGTATGAATCACTCCAACCCTGGAGGTAAGCCACCATCCCATGCCCTAAATGGAAACTCAGGAGTACGTCCCTTCCTTCTGCTCACTCTGTCCTTTGAATACAAATCATTTCTTCTTCTTAAGTCTTTATGGGGTCCTCGGATACACATTTTCAAGCCCCCTCCAAAACATGGCTTGGAAAAACCCAAACCATATCCATACTTGGTATTGGGCAGATGCCCATCTGGATGCTGGACAGACCTACAGAAGAGTCTATTCTCTGAACACCACTGAGATCAGAGAGAGCTGAGACTCTCAACTGCTGAGCAAACAGCAGTTGCATAAATTGAAACTGCCTGGGGCTCACTGGAGTAAACTCACACACCCAGTGTGTCCCGGAGTTCAGGAGTTCCAGAGAAGAGGACAGCGGAAATCTCCTCACCTGCTGGAGCCAGATCACTGCTTTACCTTTTTCAACTTTCCTCTGGCAGGTTGTCATCACTCCTTGCCTGTCACACCGTCCTCCCCTGCCATGCACTCTGGGCAGGTTTCCAGGCTCCAGCTGGAGAATACTGACTTGATTAGATTTGATTCACAAAGGCATTTCAAAATAATTGTTCACCTAAACTAAATAAAAGCCCTGGATCTAAGGATCATAATTAAGGGCAGGATAGACCCTTTTGAAGCAAACTGCTGGTAAGCCACCAAATTTTAAATAATATTGCTTCCTGCCAAAATCCCCTACTGAGGAAAAAGTTCATGTAAGTTCAGTTGCTCAACACATGACTTCCTGAAATAACAGGTGACATGTTTTTGGATTTGGGTCCATTAACCATACAAGCTCCTGTTCCAATTTTGTCAATTTAACCACTCATCGGGTGTGCAGGAGGCTCGAGCCTTCTCTTCAGCCTTCAGACAAACAGATGCCACCAAGCATGAGTGGGACACTGCAGCTCCTATTCCTTTGCTTATTGTATTTGCTTTTTGTATGACTCCCAACTTATGTGTGCAAGATGCACACTGGGAACAGGAGCAAAAATCCGTCACGTATGCAGCAGTGTTTGGTTCCCAATAACTTCTGCTCAGGCTGACCTGGGAGGGAAGAACCCCTGGCCATGATGTCCATGGCTTCTTTCATACCAAAACTTCACTTTTTCCTAGCTGTTTCCTGAGTAGCTACAGTTCGGGGGGGGGGGTGGGGGTGGGGGTGGGAATGAGCCATCTCCTTTTCACAAGCTAGCAGTGTTTTATGATTACAACTGCATTGATAGCATCGTATGCCACCCCAGCCTCTCCATCCAAAATCATGTTCAGTTCCACATCTCACAGCATGCTGCTCTCCTTAACAACCCACAAGCCTTTAGCTGGAACTGCTTGAAAAATCAACAAGCAAAGCACACTGCTCAAGGATAAAACTAATGGTGACATACTGACACTCTTCCTGGGTGCCCAGTGAACAAGGCAGGGTTGACCACTGTGGAATGAAGACCGAGGAATAACATTTGCAAGCTGCTGTCTCTTCTAGTGGAGAGGTCAGCCTCACCAACTGGTTCAGCCACATGACCCTCCTGAATCACTCACAAAGGCAGAGGCCAGGCTGGCCTTGGCTCCAGCCCTTCTGGCAGCTTCATACTGAAAGGAAACCACTGTGGGGATACGTTCAGTTTCCTCTCCATGTGCCTGCTCAAACCATTCCAGAAAAATAATCTCTACCAAATGTACTTTCTTAAGAAGCAGCACAAAGCCTGCTCTGTGAATCCCAACAACAATGTGCTCATTTAAAACTTCCTGTTATGCTGCAATGAAATTGCTCTTGAGGAATGGCTCTAAAAATGGGGATTCAGTCTAAAGAACAACAATTAATTGATGGAGAAAGGAATCCATAGTCAGACGCACCACCAGGATGGAGGTGCTTCAGTCTTACTGCAAAATGCTCAAAGGCAAAGCAAGAGCTGTTCCATAGCAGAGGAAAACATGCAGGCATGCGTTTTACTAGCCTCTGGACGCTTCTTACACGATGGAAAGGGCACCTCTGGACACTTCTTACATGACGGAAAGGGCATCTGAAGGCTACATAATGGGCTCCCAGCAGAAAGCCATGGCTGAGGTGGACCTGTGAGAAATGGGAGACTGGCCTGAAGCTCAGCACTGTCCCCATCAGTTCCCAACATTGCTGAAGGCAGAGGGATTTCATGAAGTGTCAGACACAACATGGGACTATGCAGCATTAGTGGCCACAGTTACCCTGCCCACACTCAGACACAATCCCCCACGTCCTCTGGGAAGCACGGCCCCCAGCTCACCAGGTAGGTCCGGAGCACCACACTGCAACATGAGACAAGAGGAAATGCTTTTGGCCATATCAAAATGAGGCACTTTGATCATTCTTTCAGCTGGAAATTTAAGCGAAGTCAAGACCATTGTGCAAAATGTTTCCGTGTCACTGAATCAGCTTCTTCCAAAGGGAAAAGTTGTGCCATTTGAAAAACGTTAGCCCATTATACATAACAAGCCCTCCCCTAGAGACCTCGTAATTAAGGCCTGAGACAAGCTGAAGCAAGCAGGCAAAATAAACCCCAGGTTCGGAGGTACCAATTAAGCAAGCAAAGCAGAGCAGAAATTTGAGTTTACCACTGGCCTAACCGATGCCAGAGGGGAAGAGTTTGTTGGCAAATTTCAAAATTAGACTTAAAAGAAGAAGAGCTGGTTAATAGGAACTAAGGAGCCTCACTAGACTGCAAAACGATGAAATAGCCCATTGCGTGTTCCTGCCTTCCCCTTTATGCATATGTCATAAATAATTTACTGGGTCTTTGTCTTCAGCCCTTGATGAATTCTAGGGTATAATAACAGGAGTTGCTGATGGCGTCTGGACAGTTCTGTCTTCAGACAGTATTGTATGTAATCCCATGGTGGCATGGAGCAGGTTCTCCTTATCTTCCTGATCAGATTTCAATCCTGTCCTCCTCCTGTGCACGTAATTATCCTCTGGAGCCATGTTCATGGAAGCAATAGGTACGTACACCACTTGGCAGCACTGTACATACTGTCAGACCAGCTAAGGCTGGGCTATAATTACACAGTAGAAGGCCTTCAGCAGCAGTCTCCAGTCCTGGACAATAACAGCAAGCAAGAAACACCTTGTAGACCAGCTTCCCTATTAGTTCCTTTTATTATTTTTGTGGTCATGAGTCATATGGGAGTATCTAGCAGGTAAGATGTCACATACAAGTGTCAGGCCTGGAGAGACAAAAACATCTTTTATTTGGCAGTAATCTGAGCCACCCTTGAGAGACAAGGCAGGTTATCACCCCCGTGGCAGTCATTCTGGCAGCCAGGCAGTCTAGGAGCTGGGCAGCATGCCTACAAGCATCACATCTGCTTGAGCTCATGAGGCTGGAATTGGTAGAGAAAAGCCATTTCCTGTGACTTTATTGAAAAAAATGTACAGCACAGAACATTGGGGCAGTTCAGTGCCTCCTGCCTACCTTCCTGCCAGGAGTCTCAGCTGTTTGTTGTCACCCATCTTCCTTGGTCAGGTGGCCAGGAACCCCAGCATGGCAACCTAGGGGTTGGAGAGAGCCAGAAGGCTTTCTTGCTCACACAAAGGGCATCACTATCTTCCTGCTGACTGCCTCTACCAGTGCCCAGACATCCCCATCCTCTGTCCCAAGAGACATTACACCTGGGAAATTCCTTGAGATGCTCTCTGCGTGTCCCATCTGCAGTGGTGTCCCACCATGACCAGGAGTTAGAAAGCTGCTAAAGCAACTGAAACACAGGACAGGAGGTATATGAACAAATCTTGATCTACCACCACTGTGGGCAAGCACAATCCCTGCTGAGAACAAGCAACAGAGAATTAAGACACAAAAATAATGCAAATCCCACTCTTTCCTCATAAGTAGTACTGTTTCAGAGGTGATTGGCTGAGCCTCCATCAAATGCCAGCTCTCTTATGGAAGACAAAGGTGTCTAGTCCTTCTTTCTGATATCCCAGTCCAATTTGGTTACATATACTACAAAGAGGTATGTAAATTTGCACCCTGATGCCATGTCTCAAAGCTTCAAGTCTAGAAGAGCCTATCACGTCAAGGCACCACTGAGGGCAGGGTTGCCATATTCCACTTTCTATCAAACCATTTACCTGTCCAAAACTTGGGAAGCTCTGCAGGACACATTACACGTCTGTCCACCTCCTAGAAGCAACTCAAAAGCCACAGTCATCCTGGAACTGTGACAATATCAGAGGCTGATCTAAGTCATGCCACTGTCTGCAGGTGCCCACGCTTCATCTCTGGGGACTGAGGTGAGGAGTGGAGTTGGCAGGTGCTTCTACTGTGGTCAACCATCATGGGCTGTCAGAGAGAAGTCAGCTTTCTGGTGAAGGAGACAGAGCACAGCTGGCACAGAGGGCACAGAGACAGAAGGACCGGCCCTAGCTGGGGTAAGATGAGGAAGTTTACACTGAGATCTTGGGGAATGATTAAACAAATGAAGCACAAAGGCAGGCCTGAAGAGTTGCGTGTGCAATCACAGGTGAAGCAGCATAGAACAGGTACCACAGGTCTGTGTCTCCTTCCCTCTCACCCACGCCCCTTTTCCTGCCTGGATTGCTGGCTCCACAGTGCTTGTGTCTCCATAGCTCCCTTCTGGGAAAGGAGGGCTTACATCTTTCCTCTCCACTTTGTGCCAGCATTTCCTCCCTATGTGTCCCTGCTCTGGCTTTCCCATCTTTCTCTCCCCTGAGGGGCACACAAGCCTTTTGCTTTGTACTCATTCCTTTCCCCCGCTGCCATTTTGTCACCCTCTTGGTGAGGGGAGACCTGAAGGCTGTGGTCTCCCCACCAGCTCTGCTGCCCGTAGCCCCAGGCTACCAGTCTGCCCACGGGTGCACTCCACCTACATGCTCATCTGTGTCACAGGAGCCCCGTGGATGTTCCCTGGCTGGCACAAAAAAGGGGTGAGGGGCACCCCCACACCCTGTGGCCCTGTCCTGGCTTCCAAAAGCCTCCTGAAGACAGCAAGGAAGGAGCTGCTAAAATCCAGTGGTTATTTTTTCCCCTCCTTCCATTCCATACTATAAGCCTTCTGTGAAAGCAAAGAATTAAAAATAAAATAAAATAAAATAAAATAAAATAAAATAAAATAAAATAAAATAAAATAAAATAAAATAAAATAAAATAAAATAAAATAAAATAAAATAAAATGAATAGAGACACGGCCTCAACCTGGCTGCTCAGAGCAAAATGTGGTGTCTGGACCTGAACAATTCTTGCTACACTTATGCACAGCCCGACAGGCGGCATTTTACAGGGTAGGCAGAGGAAAGGCAGAGGCCATGCTGTGTATTATTAATTTTTTTTTTGTGAAAAATCAACACTGCATCCCCTATTTTGTAGCTTTCTTATGGAAACGTAAGAGTTTGACTGTGAAATGTTTACCTACCAGCTGTAGCTGAGAGTGAAATGTCAATGTTGCACCCAATAAACTACTCATTCTTTTTCTTCAGAACAAATAAAAACACAGTGAGACAGGGGGATCAAAACCTGCTCTTTCCTATGCTAAAGGCAAAGCCTGATTTGTTCCAGCTAAACTAAACACATCTCCCTCCAGTTCTGTCCTTCATTTTGCATTCACTTCCCCCAGCAAGCCTGGGACTCCGAGAGCAACATGGGAACAACACAAGGACCTACGCAAAACGATTGTCTCTCTGCAAAGAGAAAGGACTTCTTGCAGATCCCAGGCAGACAAATGAAGGGCAATCTCAGCTTTGGGAGTGCTCAACCACAGAGACGAATGCTCAACCACAGAGATGAGTGCTCACAGTGAGTGCCCTGCCTTCACCTCGAGCAGGAGCTCAAAGGACCAATGGTGGAGACAAACACTCCCGTGCAGTGTGACAACAAGCACAAGGCAGGTGATTACTGTAGGCTAGGGAGTGTACCCACCTCAAAATTGCTGTTGGCTGCAGATGTATGACGAAATATGTCACTATTGTAGACAGACATATACATAGCGATGTCTGATTCAGATCACTACTAATTATTCTGGCAGAGTATTTGAGGTCTCTTAAAAGCCAACACCCGCTGAAGATGCTTGATTCTTCCTGGAGTGATGTTCTGCCACTGACTGCAGCTTGGGTGTTTCACCTTTTCTCCTCAGAAGGAGTTATGGCCTCTTTTGACCCTGAGCATCCACAGGTAGCGTAGCCACGGCTCTATTATCAGCTTCTTAATGAAAATCCTGAAAGTGACTAAATTTATTACAGTTTGATACTGAACCTATAAATACTGCTTTTGAGGTGGGGGTTTTCACCCAGCTGTGCCTTTGTCTAACAGTAAATTTATTCAGGAACTGAAGGAAAAGTATGATGTAAGCTATGCCCTGGGCAAGGTAGAGGGAGGATGCTAGATCTGCCCCTCTGTCCATGCAGAGAGGCTCCAAACAAGACAAAGCAAAAAAAAAAGAGTAAGACAACTTGAAAGGCAAGAGGGAAAAATAGCTAAGTATCAGGGGAGAAAAAAAGCTTCCAAAAGACAAGAACAATTAGAGGAGAGGAGAGGCTACTGAGGAAGGTGGTGAGAGAAAGCAGCAGCAATGCATGCTCTGCTCTCAGCGCAGGAGCTTTGCCAGTGACCTGAAGGAAGGCATTAAGACAGCAAGGGGCCAGCATCAAAAATTTCCAGGAAGAGATGTGCACCTGGGGTACTCCTTCTCTGTGGCCAAGGCATCCTTTCCCAACAGGCTACCATGCCACCTCCAGCCCTATCATGGCCCCTAGATGTGACACCCACTCTGAGCCAAGGCTCACTGGATATTCCCAGGGCATGGTTCATCCTGCCCAGCCACCTCTGTACACCAGCCACTGTGAATGAAGAGGTAAATGCTGGTTGCCCTGAACCCTCCTCACTTGACACCGAACCCCTGCAACACAGGCACTGGTCCCTGCAGGACAGGTAACCTTCAAAAAAGCCAGTACCCTGGGCAGTAAGTATTTAAGCATGTTTGTAATTTGTTTTCGAAGGTTAGAGAAGCCTTAATTGGAGGCAAAGAGCTCAGGAAAGAGATGTGAAATGACCACACTGGTTTTCTATTTGGCATCTTCTTAGCACTGCAGTGTCATCCCTCAACACGTGTATTAGCAATAGCAAAAGGTCCAAGCCATGACATTCGACAGAACTCAGGTCACTAGAATAAAACAGCTATTATCACTAAAACCACCTTGTCTCACTGCATAACTGTGCTGCCAAAGACACTGACTCAAACCTGATAAGGGATAAAATGTCAGGGGTAGCAGCACACATTCCTCAAGACCTCCCCTTTGATTCCACCATCCAGCTGAACATCAGCCTCTGACAATTTCCATTTTCAGTGACGAGTCCTTTTATTTCACCCCTGTGCTGGTGTGAGGCTCACACATTACCAGTCTTGTGCAAGCAGCCATTTGCAGCAGTGTTGGTCACTCTTGCTTCTTCTGCAACGGTATTTTTCATGCACCTATGGCAACATTTGTGTGACAGTCATGCCTCCTCCTGGGCTTCTACTACTGTTAGTCCCCTGCCAGTTGCAGGGTATGTGTGTGTAAAAAAAACGGAGCCATCTATGGAGATAACAAAATATTTTCAGTTAAGAGATGATCAGCAGCATTTCAGACCAATACAGAACTTGGTATTTCAGCTGCTGAAGGCTGTGTTTTCCCATCACATCATTGCTCACATACTTGTTTTTCATACTTTTTTCCCCCCAAAAGAAAGTGGAATTAATGTTTTTATTCAGGTTTTCTTTTTTTTTTTTAAAAAAAAAAACATCTTCATGTTACTTGTGAAAAAAGGGCTTGCGTTTTGGACCTTGAAAATTGGACAAGTGCAAGTGGCCCTGTATGAAACAATACCCTCATTCACATATCGTACTAAGGTCACACAATACAAGGAAGTCAATTAGAAAACTTTTATAGAATCATGGAGTGGTTTGGGTTAGAAGAGAATTTAAACATCATCCAATCCCCCTGCCGTGGGCAGGGACGCCTTCCACTACATCAGATTGGTTAAAGCCTTATCCAACCTGGCCTTGAATAGCTCCAGGGAT
Source organism: Clamator glandarius (assembly GCA_033459285.1). Lineage (NCBI taxonomy): Eukaryota > Metazoa > Chordata > Aves > Cuculiformes > Cuculidae > Clamator > Clamator glandarius. The sequence goes on along the minus strand of JAUNZM010000244.1, from coordinate 1,062,919 downwards.
GGGGCATCCGTGAGTTCCCTGGGCAACCTGTGCCAGTGCCTCACAACCCTCACATCATTGTGTGATGATTCATATCATCATTATGGTAAAGATTCTGGGAAAAATAAACCCCAAATTTTTGCATTCCTGCCACATGAGGATAACTCTAAGTCCCAGTACTAGGACCAAAGGCCTTTGTTTCTGTTTTCATATGGAAAAGGGAAGTGAGAAAGCAGAAGGAAAAGGCACCGCTAAAGGAAGGCCAGACTTGTCTGTCCATCTGGATGCCCTCTGGGAAGAAGACAGGACCACGCTCTAACAGAAATAGTTGAGCAGATGCCTGTAGGTGGACATCAGAGCAATGACAAAGTTAGGAAATCCACTGGCTGGACTCAGAAAGAAAGGAAAAGCCTTTGGCTGCTGCTGAAAAAGTACTTCTTCACCTTTAACAAAACTGTTCCTCAAAGCTCCCCCAAAAATCTAAGCTGGACTCCGGCCATTTTTCTGAAGAAAGTGATGCCACAGGTGTACTGAAAAAAGGAAAATGAAGGTTGGAAACAGGTTGGTTTACTAAGGACTGATTCGATTACACTATCTCTGCACAGAAACCAGGAAGTTTCTCTTCCCAAGTGTTCTAAGGTCTTCAGGAAGAAATGATTGCATATATAGTTACTGAGTCTATTACAGATAATTATAGTTATTTTTCCAATTAGGTAATCTTAAAAGCGCACTCTTTTGCACTTCAGCTTGGGCAAAGCTTTCGACACTCCTGTCGTCATCATAAAAAGGAGTGTCCAAAGTCCTGCAGGGACTGGGAGAGGTGAATGCGGGGCACCAGCTCTGCCTCCTGCTCAGAAACATTAACAGTGCCCAGCAGGTGACACACAACACCTGACCTGGGCCAGGGCAATATTCAGGCAAGCAAACCCAACAGGTTTTCTACTCCCAAACCAAAATAAATGTGTCAAATTTTTAAACAGATTTCTATTTGAAAGAGACAAAGCAGCATGGAGGAGAAGCTGTGAGGATCAGCGAGGCTGCCAATGTGGGCTGGCTTTGCAGGGTGAAAAGGGAAATTCCACCCTGTCCCATGCCACCCCATCCCGTGGGGTGCCATTTGGCAGAACCCAGGAGCACTTGTGGTTGGAATGGGTCCAAAAGCAGAGGAACAACTGGCCCAGGTGCTGCAAAGAGCTAGGGCTTCCCAGTGAGGGAATGTGGGAGTTCATCCTGGGCCACTGCTTGTGCTCCTTGAGCTCTTGCACACAGTCTTCTGAGTTAGAGCAGTAAAAGTACTTAGATGCCTACAGATGCAAATCAGGCACACCGTGGTATTTCCCAAAGCATTTGCATCTCAGACACCCACACATTCTTAAAACTCTCACCCTCCGCCTATGTATGCATTGCTTTCTTCATTTCTAAAATGGATATGATAATTACCCACCTCTCTGGCAGCAGGAGAAGAGGAGACACCTGGTATGCTGCTATTAGCTCAGTGGTGGCAGTGGGTCCCCCTCTCCTTGGTGCTCCATATGCCAGGCAATGCTGGTTATCCCATCAACACCTGAGGAGAGACATGTCAACTTTGAGTCTAGCCCTTTTAAGACAATTTTATGGGACAATGCTTCCTCACCATTTCCTCAGCATCTGTGGGCTTGTATTTAGGAATACTTCAGGCTCCCCAGGCTGGCGGCACATCTGACCATCATGTTTTGCACCGGCAGCTGCTGGCAGGCACGTGATGGGGACTTGCCAGAAATACCGAAGGGTCATGCACGTGCATTGCAGGGAAGCAAAATTGATGTGGGTGCCTTTTAAGGAAACCAAGAGCCTGCCTTTGAGCACTCCAGCAATTGCACGGCTTGGAGGAACTATCCCAAAAAGCAGCTCTACAGTTGCAGATTATCTCTCCTGGATTATTGTAGCTAAGCTATGCCTTCATCTCTTCGTGGCACTACTCGCTTCTCACAGCTAGAGAATATCGTGAAAAACTAAGAAAAACAAACAGAAATGTATTCCTGCCCATCAACAGAAAGTAGCACAGCATTAAACTGACCTGATGGACAGTCCTCTATATTCTACTTACTTGAACATAGAACTTTGTTTTCCTTTATATAGGAAAGCAGGACATGTATGGATGAAGGGGGGTTCACTTCAGGATCAGGAAATACCAAAGAGAGCTCTCCAAAACAGTTTGCAGGATGAACTTGGCAATTAAAAAGTTAGGAGACAAGTAGGAATTGATATGTCCAAATAAAAACTTCAGTCGATCAACTGGGTCCTTCTGGAAGGCAATCCATCAAGTTTGTCCACTATGACACTTCTGAAAACTTGTCCAAACAAAAGCAGTAGGCAGTGCAGTGACTTAGACCTTGAGGTAGGAGCACAGGCTGTGGGCAGAGCTCCACACCTGACCTAAAAGGACCCAGGGCAAAGAGGGAGCTGTGAAGACTGGGGTCATTGTGCAACGCGTACGATGAGGCCATGGTGTAAAATGCCTGGTGCTCAGGTGCCACTCTCCATCTCGGACCTGACATGAAAGGTACCACAAAAACCACAACGTAGCAAGCAAAAGGATGCACCTCCCCTTGGCTACAGTAGATGCAGTGCACCCCTTATAGCCTCTCAGTGGTGCGCTGAGCGTTATTATGCTAAATTAGTGGGAACGCTGCATCTTACTTATAAACACTTCCCATGGGCCACCAGGCTCATGGAAACGCTGCAAGGCACAGTGGAAACAGAGTCTTCTCAGCTATGGATCTGCTTGTTCATCCATGTCAGGCTTATTTCAAAATACGTACCACATATGGCGATGGTGCAGTCATCCGGGGTTTTTCCCTTTGCAACAGGTTTCACACAGAACAGCCCTGCAGTTTTTACTCAGCTGATGGCTTTTCCTCCTAGGAGCCTGCTATCAGTGTTTTTGCTCAGCAGAGCACTCAAAAAAAAAATTTGGTTATATAAAAACACCAATATACACAAAATCCTGGGAAGATACTAACAGTGGAGAGCTGATTTTGCAGTGATTAATACAAAGACACCAGATCCTTTGCCTTTCATTAGGAATATGGCAGAGACCTGAGTCATCAGTGGCTCACAAGTTTTGCCATGGTGGCAGAGCCCAGCAGCACCTTGCAACACCCTTGCTGGCTCAGCCACCTCACCTGCCTGGAAGTTTCACTACAGTCCATAAGAGCTATGCTCCAAACTGTGCTGGAGGATTGAAAAAAATGCCTAACCTACCATTTTTTGAACAGCACATTGGCTTGTGCAGTATGTATTTCAAATTTGCAGCACATCGATGAATATCAGGGCACCCTGATGCAGGAGCTGCAAGAAAAAAGCCACAAGTGCCCTGGTCATTAGAAGATCTCAGGGCTTAGTCCCACCTAAGCAGGGTGTTTCTTCTGTTTGCACAGGCTCAGAAGTATCTCACATTCATGACTCCATAAATCCCTGTATTTTTGTCATCTAGAATTGTCACACGGACTCTGACAGGTCTTTCATTCCATAGCCTGCCTCCAAAAGAACTTAGCAGTGGGCGCTGATGGAAAGGGGGTGAGAAACAAGGCAGGCACTGCTCAACCTCTCTCTCTTGACATGTCCTCCTTTTCAGAAATTTTCCTACAAGGTGTGCAAGGCTAGAGGCACATTTATGCTCACAGACAGCTTATCTCCCTGGATCATCCTCAGCCCCGGAGGCCCAAGCTGCACACAGTATACGCTGGCCAGCAGCAAACCCGCAGGGTCCCTTGGACAAACCCCAAAGGGAAGAAAAATGCCCTCAGGGCTACAGGAGGACTCAGGTCAAACTAATCTCCCAGCAGGCATCCTGTCTTCTCCCCGGCACCCCCACACCATACACCCGACATAGCCAACCCCACTTTTCTTTAGCAGGGGTTGCCAGTCACGGGAGCAGAGTTGGGCCACAAGCAAGCAAAGAAATCCCTGCTGATGTTTATGAGAATCACAGAATCACTTGGAAAAGACTCACAGGACCATCGAGTCCAACCATTCCTATCAGTCACTAAGCCATGTCCCTCAGCACCTCATCCACTCATCTTTTAAACACTTCCCAGGAAGGTGACACAACCACCTCCTTGGGCAGCCTGTTCCAGTGCCCAGTGACCCTTTCCGTGAAAATTTTTTTCCTAATGTCCAGCCTGAACCTCCCCTGGCAGAGCTTGAGGCCATTCCCCCTTGTCCTGTCCCCTGTCACTTGGCAGAAGAGGCTAGCTCTGAACACAGGATTCAAGGAGCGGTCACACCAGCGCTGAGTACAGAGGGAGAATAACCTCCCTGGACCTGCTGGTCACGCCATTTCTGATACAAGCCAAGATGCCATTGGCCTTCTTGGCCACCTGGGCACACTGCTGGCTCATGTTCAGTCGCTGTCAACCAACACTCCCAGGTCCAGGAGAAGCAACAGACCAAGACGTTGTGCTCCAAATAATCCCACCAGGCTGTTTCAGAGCTGGTTCCTGCTGCAGTGGAAGGTCTGAAGCATTTCTCTGGCCTTCCTTGGCATCCAGGGGACTCTCCTTGGAGAGAAAGGATGAGAAAAGAGTTTGGTAATTATTTGTGGAGCTTGGTCTCATGCTGCTCTCTCCTCTCCTAAGAAATACCTCAGTGACAAGCATGGTGGAGGGAGGCTAGAACAGATCCAGAGCCCTGTGATGGACCTGGCTCAGCAAACATTGCCTAAGACTTCCCACAGATGAGGGCTCAGTCTTCCTCAGCACTCACCTCTCCACGTTTTGCTGATAGTTGTATATGTGGAGAGGCTTTTGCTGATATACAGGTTTTGTAGGGGTTATTAATAGCTTGTTGACATTAAATGGCTGTTGTTAAGAGAAGCTTTGGTACACAAAACAGCACAGGTGGACCTGAAACTGGGAGGACTTCATTCTCTTGATGGTAAATGTCAAGGTCCATTATGCATTGCCTGTATGCACATACAAGATAATGAGGTTTAATGCATAGATAGTGTACAATTGCCACTATAAAAATGGCAGCACCCTCCCTCCTCCAAAGAAGAAAGGGGAGAGTGAGACAACTGCCCCCTCACCCAGAAGGCCCAGACCTGGCAGTGACAGCTCTGGGGGATGAATGAGATGGGCTGCTGGTCACTGACAGGAGGCATCTGCCAGCTTAGGGCTGGCTGTGTCTTGCTATGCAGTGTCTGTTCCTGGAAAAGATGCCTAGCATCTTTGCCTTCTGTCTTGGTTTTCTTAATCCCGCAAAGTAATAGGTCTTATTGTAACAGAAGTTAGAGAACAGAGTCAAGTATTTCCTGAACTGCATCACAAAGCTTCTGCATTTCTCTGCTGAAGGGCTCAAGCAGCAGTAGCACCACAAAAGAAACACAGTGGCAGCCACTGCATGATCTCTCTGGCATCTCAGCAAAACACCATAGGAAACCAAAAAGACTAATGTAACCTGTAACACTTTTTTTTACCAGTCATACAACGCTGCTTAAGAAGCAAATCAAGCCATTTCCCCAGTGCTTCGTTATGTCGATCTCTCTCCTGGATACCTGTGGATGGGATTGATTGCTGTCACAGCCATGGCAGACTTCTCAGGGCTTCAGAGAGTTTCCCAACTTGCTCCCCAGGATGGGTATCAAAGGGATGGATTGCTTCCAGCCTCAGGTCCTCCAGGGATGCTCCCTGACCAGCCACTGCACCAACAGGTCAAGGCTCAAGTCCCTGACAGAGTGGCCCCCCGGGGGGGCAGGTGTTTGGGCTGGTGCCGCTCCACACAGGCTATGCTTGGCATGGCAACCCCTGGAACACTTGTCCAGCTCTGTAAACTCCTGCCAAGGGAACAAGGGCCCTGCAGTTCTCCAGGCTCACCCATACTCAACCATGTGCACCTCCCTGGTGGATTCAGCCTGCAGAGCTGCTCACACAGCTCACCCCAATCTCTGCTTTGGCTCGCTGAAAGAAGAAGGATTAGTAACAAGTGGAAGCCAGATCAGAGGTTTTTCCTCCTGTTCAAATCTGCTGCCACCAGAGAGCCCAATTCAGGAATCTCTCTCCAAGTTTCCGTTTAGATCCACAGAATTAGTTTGAGTACAAGAGGGCAGCAATTGCACACTTAATTTGTTTCAACCTGGAATATATCATCATTTAAAGGCCCAGGATATTTATTGGCGGCAAAGTGATATTGATTGCCTAGCCACAGGCAGAACAAAAATCATTGAAGGGAAAAAAAAAAAAACAAGCAATGAAACAAACTGAAAAATTGCTTAGGTGCCTCCTTCCATGCTGCTGTGCAACGCTCCATTTCGGTGTCCTGTGTATTCCAGCATCCCTCAGCTCTCCTTCCAAGGCATGAGAAATGGCCTTTCCCTTTGAATTTATTGGTGAATGGCTTCCAGCATCTCCTGGGCACTTTATCACCTTCCTGCAGAGGAACATAAAACAAGGCCCTTGTCTCAGCCTGTGCGATAGGAACAAATAAATAAGGGCAGCTCCCTGCAGCTCCACCACCGGCTTCTCCATGCACGGGAGCCGGCTGCATTGTACCGAGGAGCTCAAGCTGAGGAGTTCAGAGCTAACTCTGCTCTGAACTCCCCGCCACCCCTGGATGTTTGGAGATAGTTATTTCCTTGTTAAGGTTTGCCCAACAGGAAAGCTGTTTCCCACCCCTAAAACCTGGTTAAAAGCTGATAGCCCATCATGGCTGTTGTAGAAGATTAATTTCCCTGCTAATGATGGTCATTCATTTTCTCATGGTGCTAGCAATTCCAGCGCTCCTTGGATGCTGTGGTCAGGTGCATGTGGCCAGGATGGTTTCGTTTCAGCAAACTGCATTTTATAGCACAATGGCAATTGCTCACATCCTTGAGGTTGTGCAGTGGTCTGTGGTATGCCTCACTGTTGCTCTGATTGCCACAAACCCCCTTGTACTGGTTCCTGTCGTGGGCTGTGTGCAGGAGGAGTGGGCACCAGGGGTGGGGAGTGGTTGTGGGACAGCTCCAGACAGGGACCCATCAGCTGGAGAAGGCAGGGCAGATCCTGTGGGAAATTATAGAATCGTAGCATTGTTAAGGTTGGAAAAGACCTCTAAGATCATACAGTCCAACCAGGGGGCAAACACAACAACACCTACTAAACCACATCCTGAATTGCCTCATCTACACATGTTTTTGAACACTTCCAGGGATGGAGACTCTACCACTTCCCTGGGCAGCCTGTACCAATGCTTCATCATTCTTTCAGTAGAGAAATTTTTCCTAATATCCAATCTAAACCTTCCCTGGTACAACTTGATGCCCATGGCGGTTACTGGCACAAGGCAAGAAGGTGGGCTAAAACTTCATGGGTGACTAAGCAAGGATGGAGAGCTCACTAAATTGCTGCTGTACATGGAGGCTGGCAAGCTGTCACACTTCTACATGGGAGAGGCAGGGTGTCTGCGGGCTGCTTTGCAAGATAAGTGTGGGGCTGCCCCTCTGCACCAAGCCCCCGTAATCAATCCCCTCACACCTGCCCAGGGCCAGCCCAGCACAGACATGCGTGAGGATTGCAGCTGTGCGAGTTGATGGCTGCTATCCATGGGGATTGCAGCCAGCACAAAGATTGCAGAGTGACCACAGCCATGTGCAAGCATTGCAGAGGTGCAGACTCTCTGCGGGCAGTGGGCTCCCCCAAGCCCAGGAGCATTAACAAGGCTGTGCTCACCCATGCTGGGGTCAGAGAGCAAAATTCCCACACTGCCATGCTCCCTGCCATGCAGCCAGCCTCTGATCTCAGCCTCTAAGCTTCCCGTAACCCTCTCTGCTTGAGTGAGAAGGATGTAAATTAGCACCTCCACAGGGTTTTGCAGTCAGTCTCTGGAAATCTGGTAGGCATTGCTCAAGGTTTTGGTTGTTCTAATTTTGCCTGGTTTTAAAGAGAAAAAAGTCTAATGTGCCACCCATATTTCAAAAAGAAATGTGGTCTAACTTGGTGATTTAGTTGGGGGGAACTATTTGTTTTGCTTTCAGCAAGCTGTTGTTCTATTTTGATTTTGTAAAATTAAAGTATTGTATTTCACCAGCCTAACCTTAGTGATTATCCCCTCCCGGAAGCTGTAGATAATTATTTGGTTCAACATTTATCATTTAAGGAGTAATTAATGTGCTAATATGCATAATCCCACAGCACAGTTTAATTGCAAGATCTTAGTGCTACCGTTAAACTGCATTGTTGGTATTAATTTCTCTCATTCTTCAATGGGTTCTAATTAGCCCGTGCAAATAACTGATTTTCTAGGTGTTAGCAGCTCTGAAAGACTTCAGCAAATACTACCGGGGTCCAAAAGCATTGTTCTACTCAAAACATCATTAGGATTTAAACTTGTAATTTCACTTTAAAAAGGGGAAAGTATTTAAAAATGAAAAGTGGTTTGGAGTCAGGATTTATAATACATATATATTTTTCAGGAAGTTAAAGCATTTTACAAAAAAATAGTCACCACAGAGTCTGTCATTGCAGTGAAAACCCTACCAGCTACTGAAATGTTTGTGCCAGCATTTTCAAAGTTTGGGGAGAGGGTATAGATCCCGGCTTTTGCTTTAACGTCATCAAAAAGAATAGAAGTTGAAAGTACATACAGTAAACCATCTGCTTAATATTGATCTTAACCAAGGCTTTGTATGCCCCTGTGCCTCAGACCACATCTGTGCTTTCCAGTCATGCCACACAAGATATCACCTCTTCTGTACAGCTGGCTTTGCTTCTTTCTACGGTTGTTTCCCTCAAACAGAACAGGTGTACTTCCAGGACAACCTTAGTCCTGTTTAAAGCAAATAAACATGCTTTAAGGACCCTTAATGTGCTGAACATGCTTTAAGGAGCCTAATTTCTGTGAAAAATCACTTGGGATATAGGCTCCTGAAGTGAGCAGGGGCTTGGGAACTCTTGGGAGTACAAACTGACGCCTCTGGGCTTTTCAGAAGCATCTAAGCAGCATGTGAAGACAATGGTTTGTTCTTACATCCTACAAGATTTAGTCCACTGGTACTTCTAGAGACTGCCATTGTTCCTGGGGATAGCTGTGAGCTGGACATGGTGCTTCCTCACCCTGAGGGAGGACAACAATGTGTTCTGGAATGAGATGGCTATAACTCTCTTCTAAAAACACAGGTTTCATTGCACTCGATGCTACAGACTTCTCCTGGACACCAAGACAACTTCTTCCTTTCAGCCCCTCTGCTGAATCAATGTTTGTTGTATCTTCACAGCACTGGCTGCATACGGTTTGCAAAGAGCATGACCTGACACATGAAAGCAAAAAATAAATTAGTCAGAAACACTATCACCATGGAATCATTTTGGATTAACTTTGCCCAAGATTAAAATCAAACCAGGAACATTTTCAGCATGGTAGGCATTTTCCTTAGCTTCCAGAAAAGAAAAAGATGAGTCAACAGCCTAAAGAAATCACAGAAACAGGTGACAAGAGACAGTATATGGGGTTCAGTATTTGTACAGTTGTTCTGATCCTTATATAGGTCTGTTTTAAAATGAACCAAAATACCTCTCTATTGCTTGCAGTTGGTTTACATTTACTGCCTTAGAAGCAATGGACGTCTAATATAGCTTTGCTCCAGAGATGTTTATTCATTTAATAAGACAGTCCCTTAAAACTTCTCGCAGTAACCTTTAAGAGAACCAAAGTTTAGCCAGATCCAAATTAAAAAAAAAAAATAAAAAGAAGAAAAAGCAGTTCACATTATTTTGTTTTATTTTTTTTTTTCTGGGTGTCCTGGACAGCAAAGAGATCAAAATGAAGAAAGCCCTTGAGCCTAAATGTTTCTGTATCCCTCTTAATTGACCTGCACAGGAGTCTATCTCAATATCACTTTCAGCTGGTTTAGCTAAACAGCTTCAGGACACAAGAGGTTAAAGCATCCTGCCATGCAGAATGCTTTTACTTGAAAGGTCTACCAGCCTTTCCCTTAATCTGCAGAGTGGAGCTATGATCATACAAGGGCTAAAGTCATGAGCTTGTTAATGCTAAAATGACAGATGTTATAACAACAGGATATTTATTAAGTTTCCCATTACCCTTCTGCGTTCTCAGACCCCAATTTCTTTCCAGGACTGCTCTTTGGTTTTTTAATAACCAAAAGTTAAGAGAAGCCTGTTCTCAGCCTTCTAAAAAGAAGTCATGCAAAGTGCAAAAGGGAAAAAACTAAACAGAAAACATTTATAAACTCTCCTTCTCCATCTCAGTTTGACTCCTGTTAAAGAAGGAAGTAGTACAGATTCTGTCTTTCTGCCTCCATGTTATGGGATAGGCCTTATTTAGAGCAAGCATAATTTTAACCTTTTACCTAAACACTATATAACATTGCAAGAAAAGTCAGAGTCCATGTGATTCCAAAGTCCTGGAGGCTTTAGTATCTATTACTTATTTAGTGAAGCACTGCAAACTTTCTTGTGGTGGGTGTTTCCCCCCCAGTACCAGATTAGAAAGCATAGAATCATAGAATCACCAGGTTGGAAAAGACCCACTGTTCCAGTGCCCAATGACACTTTCTGTGAAAGTTTTTTTCCTAATGTCCAGCCTGAACCTCCCCTGGCGGAGCTTGAGGCCATTCCCTCTCATCCTGTCCCCTGTCACTTGGGAGAAGAGGCCAGCTCCCTCCTTTCAGGTAGTCGTAGAGAGCAATGAGGTCTCCCCTCAGCCTCCTCTTCTCCAGGCTAAACAACCCCAGCTCCCTCAGACGCTCCTCAGAAGGCCTGTTCTTCAGCCCCTTCACCAGCTTTGTTGCTTTTCTCTGGACTCGCTCCAGAGCCTCAACATCCTTCTTGTGCTGAGGGGCCCAGAGCTGAACACAGGATTCGAGGTGCGGTCTCACCAGTGCCCAGTACAGAGGGAGAATAACCTCCCTGGACCTGCTGGTCACGCCGTTCCTGATACAACTGCACATGGAAAGGAAAAGTACCCATGTTAAAGCCGTCATTTCTGCATAAATTGAGTTTTGAGACTAATTTGTCAGATCTAAACTCACCAGCAGCATTAATCCCAGGAATAAATAACTGGACTGGTAGCCCAGTATCAGAGTTGCTACATCACTGGTGGTGCCATTTTCACTAGCCCATCACTCCCTTTACAACCATGCCATAGTTGTCCTGCCAGATGCCCACAACATTTCTACAAGCTGCCTCCTGTAGCTATTTCCTAAGTCATCCTTAAACTGAAATTTTAGCTTTTTAGGGAAACTGAAATCCATATGGAGAGAAATGAGGACATTCAAAGAACCACAGTTACTACTAAGTAAGCAATCATATTTTCTAGTCTTAGTGTGTGCTTTGTATTTCTTTAAACACTATCTAGCAACATTGCATGGATGAAAAGCATGACAGAGGTCAGAGCCCCATGTGGACTATGAGCAGAGAGCACTTTTCACCTTCCAGAGTTCCCAACGCAGCACCAAGGCAGGGTCTTATATTCATAGTCCACTTATCTCAGATGCTACGAAATGGAGAACATACTCTAAAAGGTTCTGTAACAACCATTACCATCTTGTCCAATTTACTTAATAAACAGCTTAGACCTACTGCAAAGCACCTCAGCGAAATTTTAGGGAAGCCTAATTTTAGGGAAGCCTAAGTTTTCTTCCTCGGAATACGAGTGGCTGTCTTTTGGATTAATCACACTCACAGGAAACACAATTCCATCCTTAACAAAAGCTAAAGGTGCTGAGAATTAACCCAGCCTCATCTTCAGAGCATTATTCCACATTTCCATGTCTCTAGTATGCAATTTGGCTCAGAGTCTTTCATTCCTACTGAGCACAGAAAAATACATTATCACTGGCTCAGCCAGCCAGCATGTGGCACCTGAAGGCATTGTCATAGCTAGGTGCTCGGAAGCCAGGTTGGTTAAGGCATTCTCCTTCAAAATTCTCCTATGAGCAAAGTTGTTCAAAGACCAGGATGATCAGATTTGGGTAAAACCTGAACCTAGCTTTCACTTTATTTAAAAGAAGGAATGTATGTATTCCAAGGAGATGCTGAGTGCTGTTGTGGTCCAGAAATGCAGCTATTGTGCTCTCCACACCTCCCTACCACACTGCTTGGATAAACCATTGTATAGGACAGGACCCAGCCTGTAATTTCTAGAATAAAGCCATCGTCACATAACCAGTATCTTCAAGGGTTAGGACACTGTATGATACAAGCAAAAATGTAACTTAGGAACCGATATCTTTTCTTACGAATCACTGAAGTAGTTTCTTCTGTGTGAAGCTCAAGGAAAGACTTTTTCCAGTCTAATCTATTGCTGTGGTCTCTGTTCTCACAGCATGTTCTACAGCCACTCAGAGCTCTGCACAGTGCTAAAGTACTTGTTAGTGGTGAGTGGCCAGGTCTAGGAAAACTTTCCGCGGTCAGCTCTCTGCAGAAGCACTCTACATAAACAACTCTCCACGAGACAACTCTACACGGTGAGACCCTGGCCCTAATACTCACTCTAAACTTAGCCTTAACCCCCCCCCCACATAGAGTAGTTTTCCCCGCAGAGAGTTGTCCTAGGGAGACTTGTCCACTGTGGAGGGCTGGCTGCGGAGAGTTGTCCCTCTCCATGAGTGACTTGCTACCAAGATTGTGTAGTTAACTTGAGTTCTGACTGAAACCTCATTTCTTTCTAGTTGATATTTAAAAAAATGCTATGATTACAAAATTTGGACAGGTTTTTGAAAATTAAGTTTATTTTTATGCTCTGTGAACTACTTGGATTAGAAACAAGGATACAGAATTAGTAAATCATTTGCTTGTTGATTATGAAACACTTTATCGGGAGAACTAATTATTTAATTTGAAAACATTCTTAGTAACATTAAAAAATACTTGCATTTGAACTTCAAAAGCATATAAATATTTCTGTTACCTAGAGGAACTTTCAGACCTTCATCACCATTGAAATAAACAAGATCTATTAAAATGCAGCTGTTTTCAGTAGCTACAGATGCACTGCACTGCGTCTCAGATTTGTAATTTAAGGTTAAGGTTTAGAGATAAAGAGGAAGGGAAGGATGGCAACAGTCCACCCTTGTTTATCTTGTTTAAGCAATTTTTGCCCTAGCCCAGACCAGTTATTTTTTCTCTCCAAACCGCTGTTTCGAAAGGGGAACTCCATGTTGCATAAGGACTCTCTACATATGACTTTACATTAAGTCACTTGGAGAAATACTGCTCAATCAGGATTTCAACCACTGCCAGCGACAAGGCTGCCGTGCAAACACACTACTTTTGCCAAGCTGCAGTCTCTTAATATAGGCTACTTCTCATGTGCTCTGATGTGAAACAAAACTACTGTTAGCTGATTTTCTGCACCATTTTTAGAGCAGCGTGCTAAGCTTGGTACTTTGTACTTTCCAGCTGCACTGTCTGCCTTCCCAGCCTCAGAGAGTTTAAAGTCTCAGTTTCAACTGTGATCTGTTCAAGCATTTTTTCCCCATGCCATTTACTTATTTCGATTTCCACAGACATCTTGCATAGGTCTCACAGTAACAAGCTGTTAAGCACTGCAGAGCTATGGAGGAAAACCAAACAACATCATAAGCCTCACCAAAACAGCTGCAGGGTTAAAAAAAATCCTATAACCAGTCCAAAGCAAAATGCATACACTCGCCATTGCTCACCTATCTCCTTTGATGCTATAATTTCACTCGTTCTCCGCTAACTGGAGTGACTACCATGAGAGAAGCGGTCTGACTTCCTGATACTACCAGAGCTGAAAGCAATCCCACCAAAAATCTTTTGGATCGATTTTCCCATTCTTAAAAAAACAGCTAACAACTCCAGTGCTTGTTCCCTTCTTTTTCCATGTCACATTAATTGCTGCCAAACTCCCAGACACACAGTAATAGCCAAGAAAACTGTCCAGGCAGAGGTCAGCAGTTAAGAGCACCACAGATGCTGGTCTTGTGATGGATCTGTGATCAGGAGCGCTGCAAGCGATACAGCCTGCTTCTTGTTGACAGAAGGCTACTGCAGGAGATGTAGACTTTAGTATCCAAACATCTTTCACCAGGGAAACACCATTTTGACATTATCTGGTTTTTATAGATAGTTTTAGAAAGGGCACGCAAGGGCAATGGCATTCAAACTCTGGGTTCAATGGCATGTTTTTTTCCAGAGCAGCATGCACTGTTGCAATGCAGGTGGATTACACACCACAGTCTAAAACTTTCCAGCTCATAGTGTAAATTTGTGGTGAGATGTTTAAGCTTCATCATGGCTAAACTTCTCTGTGTAGGTTAAGGAAAAAAAAAACCCAAAACAACCCATGCAATTTTTCAGCAAATATTACTGAGGTCTTGAATAACGTGCACAACTTGAGTGATGCTCTGAGCTTTTCACATGAGGCCAGGGATGCCACGCTGAGACTGTGACACCAGTGCGTTTCTGACACAGGAGGCCTGCCCACGCAGCTTGACTCAATACTTAGTTCTGTAGTTTTCCTACTCCTTCAAAAAAAAAGATAACTGGGACATTATGGTGACAAGCATCATTCCACTTCCAAGCTGAAGCATATGTCCCAAACAACCTTTTTAGTGAGAGCTTGCCGACTAACTCCTTGGGGTCTCTACCCTGCTTTTACTGTATGCAGGGAGATTTTCAGAGAAACTGGAAGCAAAGATACCAAGGCTGGCTAATAATCCTTGTGATAATTAAACACAATTTTTCCTTTCTTCTTTTGAACAGCAATGTGAGAAGAAGAGTAAATCCCTTCAAAACCACATGACATGGAAGTCTAACACCTTTCCCGCTATGGATATTTGGATGACAAGCTTCTTGAGCCTAGATTTTGCCTGATGTTTTAACTCACCCCCTCCTACACTCAGCAGAAAACATGCAAAATCAACCCCATCCACCTGGGTCAAAACCTTCCCACATGGCCACAAGAATACAAGTGAAAATTCTTACCCAAATTTTCTTTATTCACATAATTGCTTTCTCAAGGGAAAATGAGTTTGCAACTGACTGGGAAGAGTCCAAGAGCACCACAAGACAAGAATAATGTGCTGTGTCTCTAGCCAACACTGCCTAATACAAAAATGGGTAGATATAGGTTAGATATCAGGAAGGTGTTTTTTACTGTGAGGGTGGTGAGGCACTGGCACAGGTGCCCAGAGAAGTTGCGGATGCCCTGTCCTTGGAGGTGTTCAAGACCAGGTTGGTTGGGGCTTTGAGCAACCTGATCTAGTGGAAGGTGTCCCTGCCCACCCCGGGGGGTTGGAACTGGATGATATTCAAGGTCCCTTCCCACCCAAACCATTTTATGATTCTATGTTTCTGTGTTTCTATGATTCTATGTACAGTGTTTATCTGTGGGAGTGCTGGTTGCTCCTAAAGTAGGGTATGAACACTGAGATCAAGTGCCAGTGACCCAGTTATTGTACCTGCTGAGACTCATGGCGCTGTACTTGCTGTGAACACCTGCTGAGCTGCACCTTAAAGATACTAAAAAGATGTCAGCTAAAAGGATGACACAGTAACATCAAACCGGCCAGCAAAGCCAAATCCAGGTCTGCAGCCCTCACCTGCCACTCTGCAGTGGACCAGTGGCCAGTACTTACACTCAGCAGCCGAACTCTGAGGCAGCAAAGACTAGTGGCAAGTAAATATCCTACTCAGCTGAGGTTTTATCTATACTGCAGAATGCAAGTGAAAGAAGTATAGGCCAACCCATAGCAAACCTAATCTAACAAATTAAATCTAAAAAATTCACTTAGTGAAACTGGCAGCGCTACTAGGGAAAAGAGAGGAGGACAGGCTTCAGCCCAGGCCAGCAAGACAAATATAAAAACACAGGAAACTCAGCAGGTTGCACATCCTGTTCCACAGCATCGCCACGGCTATTCTTAGCTGCACTAGCTGGTGTGAGGAAAACGCTGGGATGCCTACCAATGCCGTGACTGAAAAAAAGAAAAGGCTTAACACAAAATACATATACATACACGCTAACCAATGCTTCGGCGGCAAGAGTTTCGCGCCAGGTTTGGGATTCTAGCACAGATCGGACCAAGAAGGAGGCTGCTGAAAGTGCTCCCCTTCCCTAGAGACAACACTGCTTCACTCCCATCCTGACCTTTCCCTGTGCTATCAGCTCTTCTGATGCAAAAGCAGAAAGGAGTTGCTCTGGATGTGCCCCTTGAGGTGATCAGACAATCATCTGGGGTAGGAGATTCCATGCTAGGAATGGTGTGGGAACACGTAAAAGCAAAAACAAGCTATAGACTTGAACTTTCCATTCCCATACTATTAATTAAAAATTCCCATGCTGGCATGTCTCATAAATGATGTTCGTATGAGGTTTAAATCAATTCATGACAAGGTAGCTTTGGATAATAGCAAAATTCAAGCTCACGTGCAGTCCTTAACAGCACAACCAAATGCCGTCCTTCATCTATAACCAACAATATGGAACCAGTTTTCCCTCTTGAATCAGAAAAAAAAAGCAGCTGCTGAAGTTACAGCAGGGAAAGGCTCCAGAACAAACCCATCACGGCAAGCTGATGAACAGCTCGGGGCAGATATTAATAACGATCCTGCCCTCCTCAGTATTATTGCTGGCAGCTGTCTTTTTCTGCAGGCAATACTTTTCTCCCAACAAACTGTGCAAACTCCAGTGTTCCTGAATGGAAGCAAATGAAGCCGATAAACACCAAGGCATCTACTGCTCTAAAGGAGCTATCTTGCAAAGATTTTGTCATCAAATAAAGCAGTACAGATGCATATTAGGAAGCCTACCTTATTGACCCATATGTTAGATATTTAACCATGGCCAATTAACAGGACACATAGATTCTTTTATTCTTTTCAAAGGCTGTTTTTCCTAGGGAAAAAAAATGCATTTTGCATAATTACCTCCTCACATGGTATTAAGAACCGAGCAACTATTCTTTTAATTGCATCTGGAATCCAGTCAGTTGGAGGCCATCCCTTTACAACCCATTTATTAACCTTCTCCTCTACCTGTGCTCTTTGTACTTGTTTCTGAGGTTCTGGGAGATGGTGAAAGTATGCTTCTACTCGTCAGATTTCTTTCTGGAAACTGATCTGAGAAAAAAATTCCAACTGAAAGTGTTTGACATTCAAGAGGTCCATTTATTTTCTTGGGACTTTAATACAAAAAGAAATAAAAAACCAAAAACCAAAAAACCCCAAAAGAATATTATTATTTATTTTAAAAGAAGGCAAAGAGAACTATCATCAGTGAACACCACCTATGCCAATTATAATTATATTTTAACATTGCTCAGAAGCAGGATTAAAGACATAAAAAAAAAAGAAGGCAAATTAACTGCATGTGCTTTTTCGAGACATATAAAGTATTTTTCAGGATTGTGGTTTTGCTCTTCAACTATTCTGATAACACAGCAAATGCAAAAAAAAAAATGTAAGCCTGATAAAACATGGTGCTGTAGCTCACAGGCAGCTAACCACACAAAGCAAAGGTCACAAGGAATAATCAGACCTCTCATTATCAGCAAAGCTACGCTTGATTTGGAAAATTGTCAAGACTGGCTTTGGCTCAGGCGAAATGGTGCGTCCACCTCTTTCCATTCAGCAGAGACAGAAAAAACTAAAGTTACCGCCGAGCTGAACAACTTAAATGCATATCTATAAAGGGTGTAATTGATGCTATGCTATGAAACTAAAATAGAGCATATCTATATGCTTTTAAATATAGTTAGCAGTATTACACATTCTCTCCACATGGAACTCGGAACATCTAGCTACAAAATTCACCCCCTCTGTTCCCCCTGCCCCATTCTCCATAGCTGAAGAGATTAGGAAGTGCAGCCAAAGCAGGGGGCAGGGGAATGAGAATGGCAAGAATCTTTATCCCTCCTCCCCAAACTCCACTGAGTAGTGTTTAATAAACTCAGGCAGTCCAAATTCAGAAGCAAATAGCAACTCCAGTATAGCTAAACTTGTTAACAAGTCTTAGGACACTCAGTGGGCTTTTTTTTTCACTCTTTTTGGACATTAGGGAAAATAAATGCTGGGATTAAGATTATAACACACCAATAGCATTTCTGCCGAAAATTTAGAACACCACCCTACTCCTGATTTTAATCCACCCATACAATCTAGGTACTTACAGCTGTTCTTCAAAAGCCAGGCTGTACTGGCAGAAGCTTTGGACTCACTCCCACAAGTAATTCCTTGCATGCAAGTAACTACTCGTCAGCCTGATGAAACTATTCATGAATACAGAAATTTACAGCACTGAGCCCTTGACATGACTTTTGGGGAGTCACAAGCTGGGGCTAGTTTTGTCTTTTACATAACTATGTGTATGGCCATACAGAATACCATGATGCAGCAATAATAGATATTACCACAAGCTTAGAGTGGATGTTGAAAGTAATCGAGCTAAAATTATAGGGGTTCCACAGAAGCAATTTGCTCTGGTAAGAAGTAAAGCTTCATGGTCCTGTGGCTTGCCCACCGAGTGTCTAAATTAGTTCAGCGCTGCACCCTTAGGTGCAGATATAATCTAAGAAGTGGTTCTAAAATAGCATGTTTCTGGTTGAGACGTACCCAAGGTAAAATATTTTACCCAGTTGTGTTTATTACATCTCGGGCACCCTTAATCAGAAGCATAAACAATCTAGACACTGAAATACAAACTTATTTTTCCTTAAAAATCAGTGTTCCATATTTTTTTATTTTAAAAATTCAGGAATGTGATACACAATACAATTAGCTCCCCACCACTGCAGTGCTCACTTACATGAGATTCACTAGTTTCATGCTTTGTGGTTAAAAAAAAAAAAGAGACTGCACAGCTTTTTTGAATGCTCCCAGTATCCTTGAACTGTGATCTTCAGAACAAGTCAAGTCCATGTAACCACAGACAGATCAGGTAAAAAAAACCAAAATCAAGCTGTATTGCAAGCCGGCAGGTTACAGGGTCTCATACAGCTAAGACAAACCCAAAAATTGTGTTCTTGCTGCTGTATAGCCACCACCTTGACCTGTTTATATCCTTGCAGGGAATTTACTATTAGAGGCTAAGAGACAGAGAGGCCATGCAACTCCCGCTTCTGCCCCCATCATCATCATCGTCACATCTCCATCCTGTCCTGAAAATAAAAATAACGTGGAAGAGAGCTTGTCTTTTAGGCTAGCCATTGCCTGCAATGGACGTGGACATAGAAAAATATGACTTCTGGCACACAAAAACAAA
Source organism: Clamator glandarius (assembly GCA_033459285.1). Classification (NCBI taxonomy): domain Eukaryota; kingdom Metazoa; phylum Chordata; class Aves; order Cuculiformes; family Cuculidae; genus Clamator; species Clamator glandarius. The sequence continues at coordinate 1,043,734 of JAUNZM010000244.1, read as the reverse complement.
TTTAAATAGTAACAATGGAATTAGTGACTTCAACTCCATGTATTTAGATGCTTTTACTGAGACTGTAACCAACAGTGTCAATTGCCAAGACTTTTAAGAGATGCTCTTTTTTATAGGAGCAACAGGAGAGAAATAAGTCAGGCTTCTCCATGCTACTATGGTTTGTCTTGTTTTCTTTTTTTTTTTTTTTCCTAATTTAAAGAGTAGTAGTTCTATGGCACATTAGTAATATACAGTAGGACCTCAATTCATACTAATGACTGATACCAATTTTAAACTAGCAAGCAAAATAATTAGTAAAAGTGTACCATAAAAAGCAAGGACACACATTTAAAAAAAAAACAGTACTTTGTTCATTTCAAAATTTACTTGGTTAATACTTTGTAGTATACTAGCAGTGGTAGCATATCTTGCAAATGTAGTCTCATACAAGATCTCAACAGTCAACTCCAGATTATATAGAGGTAACAGGAGAAAGAATTAAGATAATTCAGACAAAACAAAAACATATATAAATACTATATTAACATATTTAAGTTAGGTCATGAGACTATACAACAAGCATAAACACAGAAAAAGGTGAGTGATGCTGATGGCTGTGAAGCATCAACATCCCCAAGCTAGCACAAAGCTGAAGCAACCCATCCACACCCCACGGCCTCCTGTGGATATATCTGAGCTGCCAAGAGGCAAAATAACTGCATGATGCTGCACTGTACCCAAGCTACCAAACCCTGTGGCAGCGGGCTCATGTGAAACTGGACTGAGTTCCTTTACTTTTCCAATGCTTTGGCACATAGCATTTGGCCAAAGCATTGGCATACGATGCAGAGCTAGTCTGGCCCCATAGACCACACGGTTAATAAACAACACTGGTAATCTACCCATGAATAATCGAGAGTTGACTGCGATGCTCTGCTGAGGAGCAAGACCATTTACATGACCTGGGCCGATCCAGATCCAACGAGCAGCAGGCTATTTTTAACTACTTAGGAGCAATTATCATACGAGACACATATTAGAAATGCAAACTAGCAAGGTGTTCTGTATCCAGAGGCAAAGCTACATTCCCTTCACTAACAAAACTTTCTTTTTTTAAAAAAATCTACATTTAAATACTGTTAAAAACCCAAAAACCACAGCATCAAAGAATTTCGTAAGGCCAAAACTATCCTCAGTTCTCTCTGTTGTGCCTAGGTATTGTGATACATTTGTAGAAGGAGTAAATACCGCTTAATTTAGTATCCGATGTTCGTTCCAGTGCCTTCCAGTAACAGATCTCAGAGCTCTTCACACAAGAGTTAAGCCTCACAACACCCCTGTGAGGTAGGTATTATCCCCATTTTAAGACAGGGAAACCGAAGAGTGTTTATCGTGTCCAGAGTCACAGAGCAAACAATGGAAGATCCGAGTTGTTTTTCCAGTTTTGAGCACTGGAGCAGTCAATTAAATCACAAGACGTTATTTCCCATACATAACTTGAAGTTGGATGGAAAGGGTCAGGGTTTTACATTAGACTTTTTCTTATGTTTTCAACTCTTATTTAGTCTCTGCCAAATTCAGAGAGTCCATAGCCCAGTTTCTCTAGTCCTCTTCTTGTTAAGGTATAAGTTGGCAGTATACTGTAACAGCTTCTTTAGAGCCAGTTGTCAGTTAACTGAGTTCTAACATTTCAAACCACAGATTTGGATACTTAATAAGTGAAATTACATGATACATAAAGTGTGAAAAACAGTGAACAAAACCCTGCTCCCTGCCCTGCTTCCTCAAAAGTCAGTGGAAGGCTCCTGAGGACACCGCAGGGACCAGGTCTGCAGTCACTGCAAGTGCTTACAGACACACTCAACTACAAGCAAAATGCACCACTGGATTACTTGTTATGGAGGCCACTGTCTGTGCTTAGAAGCATGAGCTGCTGGTGCTTGGCAGACTTTCCCTGACGGAGCACTTACTGACATAACTAATCCTTTTAGCTTAGTAAACCGAGCATGAGTTAAAAATGGAGCTCCAGCTTTTCATTCATAGCACTGTGAGTCAAGGATTCTTTAAACTCTGAAGACTTTTATGACCAGACACAACTTGGAAATGAGGAAAAACACCAGAAAGTCCATAAAACAGGAAGGTGTGCATTATTTTATCGGTCAGTCTTAGGTCTTGATCACAGGCCTGGATACGGTAGCTTGAACTTCCATTCTGACAGGAAAAAAAACCTCCTCGCATCCTATATTTTCAAAAGCAGTTGATTTTAATTACCTCACTACCTTACCAGAAAAAGTGGGGACAGTTTGTAACAATCACAATACTCTCTTTAAAATAACGCTATATGATAAATTTATTAGAAAAGCCTTCACATTCATTATTATTTAGGTTTAAGAAAAATATGTGAAACTGCAAAGTGGTTTCCAGTTTTAAGTAGTTATATCTTTAAAAACATTCTATGAACTTTGGTTTCCTTAGGGGTTCTAAATAAACAATATATTAAAATATCTACAGATCAAATATTAAAGGAAAGAGTAGGTCCAAGAAATATGTAACACAAATTGAGTTCCTACATGCTTATCCCTCAAATGCCTTTTCACTGGAAAAAAATATTTCAATTTGAAGCACAGCAAAAAGTGTCTCTGCTGAAATGCTGAAACTGGTTTTCTGAAGTTGTTACAGCATTGGTGCGCTTTCTGTCCATCTCAGTACAAAGTCAACACAAACACATTGTATCATGACAATGACATTATGTTCTTTCAAACAAGCATTCTAGATTGAGCAATATGACAAGAACAAGGACTTCAGCAATTACACTACTTGGCAAAATTGCATTTCAAATGTCCGTCTCTTCCTCTTGCAATACAGCTGTTGTCAAAAGTCACCAGAATTCAGGTAGCACCATTCTGGGAGTTACAAAGACGATTCAAACTGCTCGTTTTGATCAGTGTTTGCCTCTAGCTTAACTGAAGGGATGCTCTCCGACTTAGTCCTCCTAGTTTTTGGAAATTCAATGACAACTTCTGAACAAGAAATACTAAGTGATGAAGATTTTTCCGTCTTCTTCGCAGTACTATCTTCCCCGGTCCCGCAACACTGCTTCAAAGCACATTGAGTCCTGCAAGGAAACTCACATTTCCCTCTCCCTGATTCAGAGCCAACGCTGGCAAACTCAGGCTGAATGGTAGTTGCATGAATCCCTTCATCATGAAAGATCTCTTTTATGCGCTTTGCCACCATCATGTATGTGGAAGGGTCAGGACACTTTATGTGAGCAGTGCCAATGATCCTACTGCCTGCTAGCTGCCAAATGTGTAACTCATGGACTGCTTCAACTCCTTCAAGGGTGCGTAATTTTGAGTTCAAAGAATGGACATCTATTTGTTTGGGAACAGTCTGCAGAAGTATAAGGGCTGACTCCCTAAGCAATGGGTAAGTTGTGTAAAGGAGTATACAAACCATGATCAAACAAAGGACGGGATCTAAATATAGCAACCAGCATGGACCAGCCACCGTAATGCTCTCTTGCACAGACTTGTTTGCTCTGCCAAGTGTTTGGGATAAAGTAGCATTTTCCATGCAATGATTATTGACACATGGATTAAAGCAGGGCCCATCTTTAGGGCATGGATTCCACAACCCATAAAAGAGCAAGGCATTCACTACCACAATTACTGAACCTAAGGCATCTCCAAAAACATGCAGAAAAACTCCACGCATGTTAAGCTGCGCACTAGAGTCTTCTTCAACCTCCTCTACGTCCAGAGGATAATGACCAGCATTCCCATTCACTTGCAGGTCAGGCATGTCGTCTTTCATATCACCTGACAAGAAAAAAGTAAAATGATTAGGCATGTGCTATAATACTATGCATTTATAAAATTCCATACAAAATAATAATCAACATTAAACTTGCCACATTAAGTACAAAACTGAAAAGCAAGGAACGCTACCCATAACACTTTGCAACATTTTCTCCAGCTGAGAAATATCCTGTTGTCCCAATAAGTAATCTAAACAGTTTAGAAGGCAATCGTTTCTCCATGGAGCTTAAAAATGCACAATGGCAAAGCACAGAGATGACTCCATTTTAAGCTACTTCACTGAAAAACTGTTTTTTCACATTTTCCAGCTCTTTAACCATTTGACTACACACAGTTAATCTCCTAAAAGAAGGCATATATAAAAAAAAGTTTTTTAAGTAGCTAAGTAACTTATAGTTGTTCCCTCTTTTGAAAAGCCAGAAGGCTAATCACACTGCTAAAATCTCTTAAATTGCAGGACTACATCGCTATTTTATATTAACATTTATTGGGCCATGAGCTCAAAAGTTGTATGGATATTGCTTTATCGAAACTTCTTTTCAAGTTCAGTAGTTCAATTCCAGAAGACTTCTGAATTCAAGGAAGAGGAAGTTTTTCTGAGATGATGCAAGGAGCCAGGAGAACTAAGACACAATGAACTGAGTTTTTAGGTCTAAACCAGACTTTATCAGCAGTATTGACTACAGGACAGTATAAGTTACCACTGAAACTGTCAGAAGCTATCAATCAGTGTTATTTATATTTCAGAATGCATAAAGACCGTATTTTTAGCACTTTTTTTTTAAAGTAACATACAGCTGTTGATGCCGAAAGCCATGCATCATGGACACGCATATTTTAATGCTCGCTCTTGTAAAAACTGTGATGTTATGTGACTCTATCGCATCTAACTAGCTGCATAGGAAAGAAATGCACACATAACTATAAAGAAGAAAATATTTTTGAAATAAAAAATTTTCCAGTGTTCAAAATTGAAAATATTTTACATCGTTAGCCTCTTGCTTTTCTTCAAAAGTTCTTTTGGATAGAAAACTCCCAGTGTTTGAGAAATGTAATGGGCAATGGCCACTGGCCTGACAAAATAAAACAAGGAGTTCTTACTGCTTCCATGGTTCAGAGTTTTGTAAACATTAACATGCTAGTACGACCTGCAGCTTCCGCCACTTTGCTCTCATGACTGTAATTCTGTAGTCATAAAATGTGTCTACAAGGTCCTTCCTCTCTGAAAAAAGGGTGGGCTCCTACAAAGGTGGCTAAGCAGGTCAGTTCCAAGCCCCAGGCTCACTACCTCATGCCATCACACTTCTGTCCTAAAGCTCCAGCTACATTTTCCACAAAACCTCTAGGAGTTATGGAATATGAGACCTGTAACTTTTCAGAGAAACCAATGAACTACAGGAAAATATCTCAGGTTAAAGAGTTCAGACCTCAAGGTCCACAATGAGAGCAAGGAAAAAGAAACCTTTCCAACACTGTGCTGTGTATCAAGTGCTTGGAACAAAGATGATTTGGAAAGCTCTTGAGATTTTTTAAAGGCAAGTGGAAAAGATGTGAATTTGAAATACGATCATTTAAATTGAACAATAAACTGATTACTTCACATGAAGTGTATGCACAAAGATACCTGTGCAGGATTAGCCCCTAAGGCTATCACTGGCTTTCCACTCCACACCTTAGGAAACGAGGCTGTACCCCTCTTTGTAATTTCCAGCCATTTCCCTAGTCTTCACCTACACATCTTACAGCTTCTCACAGGTTGCCGAGCACCTTCATCTGTAACATTTCCACAGGTAAACTATGAGTAACTCCACCATTACATAATCATGACAGGGCACAGAAGGAAATATAAACTTATTTCAAAGTTTTACTGTGGCCAAAATTATGCCCTATTACACCACCTAAACACCCACGACAAATTATTTGTTATTGCCAGAAGGACATTCGCAAGAAATTGCAGAGAAGCTACATCAAAACAATACACATTTTAATCCATGCTATAAGTTAATCTTTTAGTCTAGAACTAGTCCAAAACTTGGCTAAAAGCAAAACTTAAAAGAACAATTCACAAACAAAAATATCTGTTAGATCAACAGTTAGGGGAATTTTATACTATCTGAAAGTAATTACTAGGATATCTTTGTTGAAACTAAACCAACATTATGAGCTTATTATGCGGTCAAGAAAACGGTGTTAGTATTCTCCAATGAACTTCATTATCCTCTTGCAAAACCTGTATTTTCAAAAACAACATAGAGTCAAAACACTAAAGAGAAACATCGAAGTTTTCTCAAATGTGTATTACAACCTCTGACCACAGAAAAATCGAAACTGTAGCAAAGTTCACTCTGCTCAATTAAAGCTCAATTTCAACTAAAAAAAGTGGTCACCATGAAAACAAAGTAGAGACGTGGATTCTGAAGACTGAACCCCCTTCCTCCTGCTAACAACTAAAGCAGAGAAGCAGCACTTGGGCACCTTTCACCCTGCTAGCATGCAGTACTTGGCTTCAATCTAGTGACTTCAAAATAAACCATACAGGCTTCTGGATCCATTAAAAACCAACACAAGAAACTCCCTCCCACAAAACAGACAGTTTGATCACAATTGGTAAGGGAAGATTTTAAATTTATCTCTATGTGCAAGTGAGTGGGAAGGTGCATGCGAATTCAAAGAAACCACGTATGTACTCTGACACCAGTAAGCTCTATATTTGTATTGCAGGACTTCCACAGTTCTGATGGGTGACTTCCAAGATTTCTTCCTATTAATATGTACGTCACAAAGAAGTAAAACATTATTGCAATGGAATATACCATAGTACGTTATGGTCCGTCCAGACTGAGATTAGCTTCTCAGGTAGCTAAGAAGTGACCCAACAGAGAGATCCGGCTGTCAGGACCAAGGTGCTGAGCTGCCCTCTATTTGATGTGCAGCCAGTTCAGAAGGCATTAGGGCAGCAGCTTGCGACAGCTTGTGTCGCTAGGCAAAAAACATTTGTCATGCGCCTTCCCTACCAGCACCAACCCGTTCCAAGGCAAACCGCTTTACCTTAAGATTCTTTCACGCTCTGACCTGCCAGCACAATAAATGTGCAACTTGGGGCGCTCCTTTTAGTGCTGGAAAGAAAGGTGTGAAGGCAGAGGTGCAACAGCTACGTGTCCAAGAGCATCCCTAAGAAAGTTTCTCGCCTCTGAGAAAATTAATTGATAAGTTTTGCTGCAGCTGGCTTGTGCGTTTAATTATCTTGTCATATAAATCTGCCGTGTATCAAGAGACAATATGCAGACAATCTCCAGGCATGGATAAATAACCTGAAAGAATAAACACTCTCTTACAGTTGCAAGAATTTATTAATACGCTTAGTTATAATGTAAGATGTAGCTGGTTTAGGCCAAGAGATAACCTGTCTTAGGGCTGCGAGAATTTATTGATATGCCTAGTTGCCTTGCCAGATATAGCTGTTTTAGGTCAGGAGATAACCTAAAGGAAGTCTCCAGGAAAGGCTGGATAACCTAAAATGACAAACATTCTTTGAAGACAAGACTTACATGGTTCTTTGTCTAAAACTAGTATATATATGTACTGCTTTTGTAAGATGGGATGCCTTTTTTTAGAAGGGCATCCGATTTGGCATTGAATGGTAAGATAAAAATACTATTGCTTTTGCTTCGAAGACTTCATCCTTTCCAATATTTTACGTTTTTTTCCACACTACAATTCTTTCACGTCATGACCTGCCAGCACAACAATTTAGGGCGCTCCTTTATATAAAAATACTACCGTTTTTTCTTCGAAGAATTGGTTCTTTCCAATGTTTTACCAGTGAATAAGCGGTTTCTTCCACACTACGATTCTTTCACGTCGTGACCCGCCAGCACAACAATCCGGGGCGCTCCTTTTAGCGCTTGGAAGGAAGGTGTGAAGGCAGAGGCGCTGCGGCGTGCCAGAGCATCCCTAAGGAAGCTCCTCACCCCTATCCCAGGAGGAAGGGGAGCTCGCAGCGGGCGGGACCCCCCGGGGCAGGGAGGGAGGGAGGGAGGGACGCTTACCCAGCTTGTCCTGGCTGACTCCGTTGGAGCCGCTGCAGTTCTCCACCAAGGTGCTGGTCTCCTCGCGGTGCAGGGCAGCGTCCCCGTCGCCGGGGGGCTGCTGGGGCTTGGCGGGGCCGCGGGGGTGCTGCCTGCCGCCGTGCGAGTGCCCGTGCCCCCCGGCGCCGTGGTGGTTGAAGAGGCAGAGCCCCAGCAGGTTGATGACGAGCCCCGCCACCCCGACGCCGACGACCACCAGCGGCTGCTGGATCTCGTGGGGCTCGGTGAAGCGCTCGATGGCCTCCAGCAAGATAGTGAAGCAGAGGGCGGTGAGGAAGACGGCGTTGACCAGGGCGCCCATCACCTCGGCCCGCACCCAGCCGAACGTGTTCTTCTTGGTGGCGCGGGTGCGCTGGGCGAAGCGCACGGCCACCAGCGCCACGACCAGGGCCATGACGTCCGACAGCATGTGGAACGAGTCGGACAGCATGGCCAGCGACGACGTGACCCGGCTCACCGCCACCTCCACCACGAAGAAGAGGAAGGTGAGCGCCAGCATGCACAGCAGCCGGGCGCGACGGTTCTGCCACCACCGCGGGCCCCCCGCGCCCGCCATCCCGCCCCCCTCCCCGAGCCCTCGGGCGGCGGCGGCGAGCAGAGAAGCGGCCCCTTCCCCGCCGCCGCTCCCCGCACAGGCGCCGGGCGAGCAAACTTTGCACCCGAGCCCCGTCTCACTCTTTTCCACACGGAACCCGAGCCGGCACAGACACGCCCCCCACCCCCCGCCGCCGCCGCTCCCCATAGGCCGCCACCGCCCCCGCCCGCGCGGACGCGCCCCCCGCGCCCCTCGCCATTGGCCCCCGCCGCGCCGGCCGCGCCCCCCGCCGGGCCACGCCCCCCGGTAAAGGGCCGGGGCCGGGTGGGGCCGAGCGGAGCGCTGGGGCGGGGGCGGCCCCGATTGGCCGAAGCCCGTTCGGCTGCGCTTCTGACCGCCCCTCTCCGCGTCCGTCCCCGCCTCCCCGCCCCGCGCGCGCCGCGAGCCCCCGCCCCCCTCGGCCGCCCGAGCGGGACTCGTGCAAAAGGTGCGCTTCACACGGCCCCCGGCGCGCGCGCGCGCGAGGGGCGGGGCACGGGGCGGCGGCGCGCGCGGGGCGGGAGGGGCGGGGCCGGTCGGAGCGCTTTGTGACGTCACGCGTTCGAACGGCGGGGTGGGCGCCGGTCGCCCCCCTCCCCGCCACCGCCCCGCGCTTAACCTCACCCCCCTCACCCCCACCCCGCCGCTGTCCGCGCTGAAGTCCCGGCTCTGCCGGGTCCATGGGACCGTGTTCGTGGAACCGCAGGGCGGGTTGGGTTGGAAGGGACCTCAAAGCCCATCCAGTTCCAATCCCCGCGCTGCCAGGGGCAGGGACACCTCCTGCCGGACCAGGCTGTTCAAAGCCCATCAAGGCTTGAACGCCTCCAGGGACGGGGCAGCCCCAGCTTCCCCGGGCACCTGGTGCCAGTGCCTCAACACCCTCGTCGAGTATCATTCCTGCCGAATGCCTACTACAAGTCTTCCCCCTTCCAATTTAAAGCCGTCCCCCCTCATCCTATCACTCCGTGCCTTTGTAAACAGTCCCTCCCCACCTTTCCTGTAGCCCTTTCAGGTATTGGAAGGTTGCTATAAGGTCTCCTCGAAGCCTTCTCTTCTCCAGGCTGAACAACCTCAACTCTCTCAGCCTGTCCTCATAGCAGAGGTGCACCAGCCCTCTGATCATCTTCCCCAGACACTCCTCCTCTGGACCCATTCCAGCAGCTCCATATCCTTCTTAGACTGGGGATTCCAGAACTGGGCACATAGTGCATCCCAACAGCTCACTGCATCACCGCAGCGATCACCACAACTCACCACAGTGCATCCCAGCAGCTGTTTCTTACTGCCTCTCTACCTCCTAGTTTTGTTTGTGATTTGGCCTTTTTTTTTTTTCCCAGGGAGATTTCTATTTAATTTTTCTCTTGCTTGTGCCCGCTGAGGGCAGAAAAATGAGTGATGAGGCAATAAAAACTGATGAGCAGTCATATGTGGTTAAAAAAACTGGAGAGGAAGAAAGTAATTTTGTTGGAGGAAGTTTTGGAAAGCTGTAGTACCACACACACACACAAGCTAAAAAAAAATCAGTCCCTAGGTACAATCAGTTTTATAAATCTTGTTAGAAAAAAGAAAGAAAATGTTCTGAGACACCTAGAAAAAATAACCAAAAAAGTTTACAAAAAGGTGGAGTTAACCTCTCACTTTGTGTAAAGTGTTCCAAGGAGCCGACAGACACGGCAGCAGGAGAGTGATTGTCCAAGAATATTCTATGGGTGGAAAAGGGAGAGAGTAGAAACAAATAGCCATAGCTTTTTTGTTGCTACAGAAGTATAGCTGCATGTATGAATACATAGAGGCAGCAAGAAAACCGGTGCTTTGTAAAGAAGATCTATCAAGAATGCAAAAGCCTGTTGCTATACTTGGTGATTCCAAAGGGAACATGATTTGGGGTCTGTACAAAGGTTCCTGACAGCTGGAGTTGGACAGCTAGTCTTATTTCATTAGTAAAAATGACAGAAGATGTTCACACTTCCACAAGGAAAGAGTTACTGACAAGTGTAACTGAGACCAGTAGTTCAGGACTCTGGTGAGTCTCAGCAGAGTCTCAGTGAGTCCACATCTGTCTTTCACATTGCTCTAATCCCTTTTTCTCCACCTATGCTACAGTGCCACAGTCTTGACGTGACAGACATGGCTTGGGTACCACAGGCCCTGCTGTACTGACCTGTGACCCTGAACCTTGTTTTCTGTGAAATTGCTTGTATGTCAAAATCTAGGTCTGCTATGGTTTTAGTTTAGCGGTAGGAAACCATATGGAATGCTTTAATGACCATTGTAAAGAGTACTGTAAGAGAGACGGTAATTAGATTGCTGTAATATTCTCATCTGTTTGGCTTCCCATAATCCGTAATATCATTTAATAAGATGTCATAAGCAATTGAGAAACTGACCAGCAATTGTACGGAAACGGATCATGCCCATGTCCTCTCCTCCTCTATCCCACACAAGGCCATTAGTTAATTAGGAAGAATTACTTGAATTTAGGCCATATGGGTCAAAGAGACTGGTACAGCTCAAACCTTTTTTAATTCCTGCAGGTGAGGCGAGTTATCATTTTACAGGGACTGGTGTTAATCCAATGGAATTTAACTAGGAAAGAAGGGAGGACAAGGAGTTTGTTGTCTCTCATTAGCTGGACTTCAAGAATTACTGGCACTGAGTGTTAGTTGGTTGCCCATGTGAAGCTGTCATAGTTTTCTTGGTTAAAATTATTCAGTCCCCTCCTGAGTGACATAAAACAGCGTATCAATATGAGCACCATGCTTATGAATGAAATTTAATCGTCATTGAACATTAATTGTGTCTAGAGCTTTACCTGACTTAACTGGAGTTGAGTTATGGATTTTTTGGCTTCTTTCTTGGGATTTAAACAAAATCGAGGTCAGATTGTGATCCGTTTTAAGATTTCTTCACCACGAGACCTCCTAATCTGCTCAAGGATGCCATACTGCTGCTCAATTTGCTGCTGTCTTCCCCATACAGGATGGTGTGTTCTTGATCCTTCTCTTCTCCAGGAGTAGCTTTTCTTCCGACTATGCCAGGCTGAATACTGAATTCCTCTTGAGGCTGAAAGCCACAAGACATGGATCATACACCTCAGGAGAGTGGGAGGCCATGGTTTCTTCCCCGGCAGGAAGTGACAATTGTTTCTCAGGCCTTCTGCTGCTCCCCAGTGAGTAGGGCTGGGTGTAGAGTTTTGTCCTATGGGACCCAGCGGCCACTGCTGTCTTAGAATCATAGAATCATAGAATCATAGAATCATAGAATAGTCTGGGTTGGAAGGGCCCTTAAAGATCGTCCAGTTCCAATCCCCTGCCACAGGCAGGGACACTCCCACTATATCAGGCTGCCCAAGGCCCCATCCAACCTGGCCTTGAACACCTCCAAGGATGGAGAATCCACAGCTTCCCTGGGCAAAATGTGCCAATGCCTTACCAATCTCATCGTGGAGAAATTCCTCCTTATATCAAGCCTAAATCTGGCTCTCTCCAGTTTATACCCATTGCCCCTAGTCCTATCACTACAAGCCTTTGTGAACAGTCGCTCCCCAGGTTTCCTGTAGCCCCTTTGGGTACTGGAAGGTCGCTATAAGATATCCTCAGAGCCTTCTCTTCTCCAAGCTGAACAACCCCAACTCTCTTGGCCTGACCTCGTTTGGGAGTTGCTCCAGCCCCCTGATCATCTTCATAGCTCTCCTCTGGACCCATTCCATATCCTTCTTATGTTGAGGATTCCAGAACTGGACACAATACTCCAGATGAGATCTCACAAGAGAGGAACAGAGGGGCAGGATCACCTCCCTCAACCTGCTGGCCACGCATCTTTTGGTGCAGTCCAGGATACGGTTAGCCTTCTGGGCCATGGGCGCATGTTGCTGGCTGATGTAAGGTTCTCATTGACCAGCACCCCCAAGTCCTTCTCTGCAGGACTGTTCTCAATCACATCTTCCCCCATCTTGTATTGAAATCGGAGATTGCCCTGACCCAGGTGCAGGACCCAGCACTTGGCCTTGCTTGAACCTCATGAAGTTCATGCAGACCCACTTCTCCAGCCTATCCAGGTCCCTCTGGATGATATCCTGTCCTTCCAGTGTGGCAACTGCACCACTCAGCTTGGTGTCATCTGCAAACTTGCTGAGGGTGCACTCAATCTCGCTGCCAATATCATTGATAAAGATACCATACAGACCCCTATGGGACACCACTTGTCACGGAACTCCATCTGGACTTTGAGCCGTTGACCACTACTCTCTGAATACGACCATCCAAACAATTTCTTATCCACCGAACAGTCCACCCATCTCCAATTTAGAGAGAAGGATGTTGTCGGGGACCATGTCAAAGGCTTTACAGAAGTCTAGATAGATCATCATCCATGTCCACTGCTGCAGTTACCCCATCATAAAAAGCCAGTAAGTTGGTCATACAGGATTTGCCCTGGTGAAGCCATGCTGGCTGCCATTAATCACCTCCATGTCTTCCATGTGCTTTAGCAGAGCTTCTAGGATGATCTGTTCCATGATCTTCCCAGGCACAGAGGTGAGGCTGACAGGTCGGTAGTTCTCAGGGTCATCTTTTCTACCCTTTTTTAAAATGAGCACGTTACCCTTCTTCCAGTCACTAGGAACTCCTGCTGATTGCCATAGCTTTTCAATTTTCATGAAGATTGGCTTGGCAATCACATCTGCCAATTCCTTCAGGACTCTGGGATGCATCTCATCAGGTCCCATAGACTTGCGTATGTTCAGGTTCCACAAGCGGTCACAAACCTGATCCTCCTCTACAGTGGGAGATGGTTTACCCCTCTGGTCACCATCTTGTTGTCCCATGACCCAGGAGGGGTGAGGAGAGCGGTTGTCAGTGAAGACTGAGGCAAAAATGTTGTCTTCATCCACTTCAAGAATAGGGTCTTTGATAAACACTCCCCTGTGGCAACCCAGTCCTGCTGCTGAACGCATCAGGCACAGACCAGCAGCTGGGCCATACCAGTGTTCACCTCGCTACCTCTTCCTCAAACTCTTCCTCATAAACCAATGTGCTCTACACTGCTTTTCCCAGGCTTTTCTATTGTATTACCGTACATCAGCATCCAAGTGGAACAGGGATGGTTCCTAAACATAGGGCTGTCCATCTGGCAACATTATAAATTTTAAGATTAATGAGAAGGTGACTGATAAGGATACCTAATGAGACCGTAAATGGTGTGTTACAGGAGAACATTTTGTTCCTGCTTATGCTTTTGAGGAGAATACTGTCTTCAAAGTAAGGAGAACTCTGGGGGTTTTGGTTGCTTTTTTTTCCCCCCTCGGCTTCCAGGCATTGTTTGTGACTCACCCAGAGCTTTCTCAGCTCAGCTTCCCGTCTGCACATGTGGAAGGACCAGTCTCCAAATCTGTTTACTTAGTGTAAATGCCCCAGTTTCTGAGGGGAGAGGTAACTCTGAATCTCTGGCATGCAACTTTATACCACTCCAGAACTGGGGACAAGATAGGAAAAGGCTAGACAGCTGCTGCTTGTCGCTTGTTCTGAGAAGTGTTTTGCACTGAGTGCCTCTGAGCAGTCTGAGGTCAGCTGAGCGCTGTGGGAAGAACAGGGCTTGGGTTGGGAGAGTCACTATTTCTCAGCATGTTTGCTGAGTAAGTAAGGTCACTGCTTTTTCCTTTCCTTGAATTTCTGTGCTATTTTGCAAGTGGTGAGAGCTCGGCCACAGAGGGCTCTTCATCACTCTGTGCCTTTCCACTTGGAAAAGGTGAAACCGTGTCTATAAACGACTAAAGCAGTCCCATGTTACAGAGCATACGGCCTGGTTCTAACACCTAACTTGTTCCCTTTCTGTGCAGTACCCTCTCTGCTTTTAATAAAGGCTTGTGGGACTCTGGCAAACATGACTCCATCTGTCTGTTCCACTTCAAGGCTGTCAGTGTTCGTTTTAGGCTGCATTTCTTGCAGGCAGTGTTTCTCTCTGTTAGCTGTCCTTACAAGGTTTCTTCAAATTAGATCCAGTCAGCAACACCAAAGCAAACAGAAGCATTCACTGTCCAGCTATCTGCATAATATTCATTTTAATGGAATACAGTACAAATTAAAAGTGAGCATTACTGTTCACATAGCTTTATGTCAAGTTCACTGTTACAGTCTGATTCAGGAAAGCAGCTTTATCAAGGAGAGAACTTAAGTATGTGTTTGCAGTTAATTAAAAGCCTGTCTTTGAAGAGGCGAGTTAAGCATGTACTTACATGCTTCTGCTTGTGACCCATGAAGAAAAACTGTAGATGTAATTGGCATGAAGATAGGAGATGAGGAACACCTTTATAAAGAGATTTCTTCCTCTACCCAGTTACTGTATCTGTGAAACCTGGGCTCTTCAGAAGTCAGTGATGGAACTCCAAACAAGTTGAGGGGGTCAGTATATCATCCACTATACTACTTCTGAACGTTGCAAAGCAGATTAAAAGACCCACTTCTTCCCCTTCCAAAATCTTTTCTCCCTAATGAGGAGACAACTATTTTAAAAGTATGCCTTCCTTATGTCCAGTTTTTATCTTTCCTTTCTAGGTTAGTTGTTTTGCTTGCTTGCTACCAAGACATTCATTTGATCCAATGGCATTTGGCAGCCTGCAACTGCTTCATAACTTCTGAAACAATTAAGTGCACAGTCAATCTAGAAGTGTTTTTAATGAACATCATTGTTTTGTGGTAGACTTTAGAGCATTTCTGGGCTGCTTTGGTTACCACTTTGTCTGCTTATGGTGCAACCGGTATTTGTTTCAAATTCACAAGTAGGTAGGCAAAATAGTTGTTCCAATCAGCTATGAAGTTAATACTATAAGGTGTTACAACTAGTACCTCATTCAGCCAAAGCTCAAGTGGATCCTACTAGAAAAATCACCACCATATTAATCATTAAAGGAAAAATGTCATAAAAAAAAGTGATGTTACTCACTTTTGCACACAGTGCGGATCTCTGCTGGAAAGATAGTAGCAATGATTCAACAGGGATGGGAAAATTCAGTAAATACAGATTTAATGAATGAAAAAATGTCTTTGCAGCTGATTGATTGGTAACATTTTTAATTATTACCAAAAAAATTATGCTTCGTATGGCTTTTTTTAATAAATCATATTGTTAAGCTCTGCCTTTTTTTGTCTTTAGAAAGAACATGAGATTGCTAGCTCTAATCTGAGCCAATCCTCTTGGACCTGTGGCAATGAGTATCAATGATTCAATGGGTATTTGCTGAAGATGAACACTGAGAGAGATGTGTGCGTATCACCATGGTGCCTGCTCCACCTACCTACAATATCATGCCCTGTCAGAGAACAAAATATTTCTGTCAGAGAACAAAATATTTCTGTCATTGAAGTGGGTTATTTGGGCACAGGGATTTCCAGCATCAATATAGGATGATGGATTTCATTGGTGTAGGATTTCTAAAGGTCTCTTTCTGGAAAAAGTTCACCGAGGTCCTTCAAGGTAAGACTGTAGAAGTCACTACAAGAACAGCTAATACTGTTCTAATACTGTTCTGTATGTTAAATCACAAACATGCGTGTTCTGGCATTTGAAAATCAGTTCAAAACTCGTTCAAAAAGTGCAGCTTTGAATCATGTGAGGCTGCAAAACACCTCTGTGTAATGCTGCCCAAGAAGAAATGCCCTTTGGTGGAACATTTTGCACTGATAAACAGGGCCCCGCTGGTACAGCTCCATATCTTCTGGGAGCTCAGTGACATCAAGGGCACACTGTGCAAAGATCTGGTTTCAGCCCCAGGGACTGAATTAGGTAGTGCAAGAACTTTCTACTGTTCTACAAGAAGAGTATTGGCTCAGAAGAGGAAGATCCCCAGGCAAATTGGAATGGAAGCCATCACACTGGCTGTGTATATACAGAACTTACAGGGTGGTTCCTAGACCAGCGATGAGCACAGGATATGGCACATCCTGTCGTTTCTGCTCCACAAGACAGCCCCTCCTGCAGCATGGCAAACAGCCCGGTGGCACAGGACTAGAAGGGCATGCTTAGGCATGGGGGCCCCTTGCAGCACACCTTCACAGACTCTGCTCTGACCCGGCACCAACAGGTCTGATCTGGAGGGCAGTCTTAGGCTTATCCTCAGCAGGCAACCCAGGTACACCTAGTGTTCCCAGCCAACTCATCTACCCACACATCTCTGCTGCTCTTGCTGCCACAACACACATCAGGCAAGAACTGCACCTACCTGTCTCAATGACACAAAGCTTTTTTCCTGTAAAGTCATTCCCGTGGCTGAGAACTAGCATGCTTGTCACTTAGATCATTTAGATATTAGATATTAATGGCATAAGCTTGAAGTAGATTTATTTCCCTTTATTACATAAATGGATATATCTGTGGAAAACCAGCATTTATCTTGCTGCTTGAACTGTTTTTTGTTAGATTGAGTTTAGGTCTCTAGGTGCTGTTGATAGATGTTCATCAGCTGTTAGCCAAGCTTATGACAAAGACTGCCCTTTCTAAGCTGTAGATATTTAGAAGACATCATTTTAGAAAAATCACTGAATCATAGAAACACAGAATCATAGAATGGTTTGGGTTGGAAGGGACCTTAAAGATCATCCAGTTCCAACACCCCTGCCATGAGTAGGGCAACCTTCCACCAGATCAGGTTGCTCAAAGCCTCATCCAACCTGGCCTTGAACATCTCCAGGGATGGAGGTGCTTCTCTGGTCAATCTGTTCCAATGCCTCATCACCCTCAGAGTGAAAAATTTCTTTCTTATACCTAGTCTAAATATTTTATCTTAAAATGGTTAACTCTCATCCTAGGCCTATACTCCTTGATAAAGAATGCCTCCTCAGCTTTCCTGTAGACTCCCTTTAAGTACTGGAAGGTTGCTATAAGGTCTTCCATTAAGCCTTCTCTAGGCTAAACAACCCCGACTGTCTCAGCCTGTCCTTGTATGGGAGGTGCTCCAGCCTTCTGATCATCTTCATGTCCCTCCTCTGGACTCACTCTAACAGATCCATGTCCATCCTATGCTGAAGGCTCCATAACTGGATACGGTACTCCAGGTGATGTCTCACAAGAGCAGGGTAGAGGGGCAAGATCACCTCCCTCAACCCGCTGGCCACACTCATTTTGATGCAGCCCAGAGTACAGTTGTCCTTCAGAGCTGCAAGCGCACACTGCCAGCTCATGTTGAGCTTCTCATCCACCAGCACGCCCAAGTCCATCTCCTCAGGGCTGGTCTGAATCCATTCTCTGCTCAGCCTGCATTTGTGCTTTGAATGTCCTAACCAAAGTGCAGGACCTTGTGCCTGGCATTGTTGAACTTCATGTGGTTTGCACAGGCCCAGTGTCGTATGATCAATGTCATCAACTGAAAGCACGTTTGCAACCACCATCAACATTTTCTGCAGATAACCATTTTGAGACCTGTTTGAAAAGAATCTTTGCCCAAAGCAGTACTAACATATTTTCAGTCCTGATCATTTAATATTGCCTCCCCTCAGAGATCATACTGTGATTTTGAACATGCTGCAATTGCAGCTCTGAGACTTGCTGGACATTGCTTCTCTCCCTAGGCTCCAACCACAAACTTCACATAAAGATGGAGACATGAAGGTCTGTGCTGTGTCTCATCACTTGTTTTCTCTTCAAAGAGCAACTTCATTTGATGTTTGCCAAATCATCCCTGGGCAGTAAGCACAAACATGCTGACTTTATGTTCTGTAACTAAATCTATTCATTTTCATAACTGCCTCCACAGAGGCCATTTAGTGGCCAACTTAAGCCAGTCCAACTAAAACCTGGTGCCAAAAAGGGCAGTCACGTTTCCCCTTCAGAAATGACTCTTCCTGCCCCCAACCAGGCCTCAAGTCTAGCAATCGGGACACGTGATGCCATGAGGAGCATCAGCTCTGCCTGCCAGTGCAACCAAAACCAAATTATTCTTTTTCCACATTAGTTTTCAGCTAGTTCAGCAAGTTAATCCTATTTCCCTAGGGCTGCAGGACTGCTAGAGCTGACACATAGGACCATGTGACCATGTACTGGCAACAGCCCATAGTTGCTGATGCTGATGGTGAAACCACAGTCTCAGCCGGACAATAAGGGAGGGATTCAAGCCTGGGTATTGGTAGCTGACGCACAAACATCTTCATATCACGAGTCTCCCTTTAGAGCCAGTGGAGATCTAATTAGCTTTGTCAGTGTAGGCTGCATTGTGATTTATCTCCTCCTACAGTAGTATGTACTTGATTAGATGAATCCCATCCTTAGAGTGTCCATTTCTGCTTGTTGACTATAAAGAAAGCCTGATGTGAATAGCTCAGAGCTGCAATCAGCATCTACTGAGGTGACTCCTGCCCCCAAGTGTTAGTTCTGCCTATCGTAAGACAAGGGATTTTCTTATGAGTTAGTGAGTCCTTTAATGCCACAACCTAAACAGTGTCAGGATAAAGAGTAGTATCCACTAGCCCTTCCTGCTAATACTAATGCTTTCACCAATATACTAGAAATGTGTATTCAAAGCAGTGTCTCCAAGCCTAAATTCACACATGTAGAGGAGGCATTTTGGTTTAATCAGTCATAAAACAATAGAATCATAGAATGCTTTGAGTTGGAAGGGACCTTCACAGATCATCTAGTCCAACCCCCTGCAGGAACAGGGACACCTTTAACTAGATCAGGTTGCTCAGAGCCCCATCCAACCTGACCCTGAATGTTTGAGATGAGGGATGTAAGAGAGGAGGGAGCTGGCCTCTTCTTCCAAGTGACAGGGGATAGTACAAGTGGGAGTGGCCTCAAGCCCCACCAGAGGAGGTTCAAGCTTGACATCAGAAAAAATTTTTCACAGAAAGGGTCACTGGGCACTGGTAGACGCTGCCCAGGGAGGTGGTTGAGTCACCTTCTCTGGAGGTATTTAAGAGACAGGTGGATGAGGTGCTGAGAGGCATGGTTTAGTGATTGATAGGAATGGTTGGACTAGATGATCCTGTGGGTCTTTTCCAACCAAGTGATTCTGTGATTCTGTTTCCAGGGATGGAGCCTGCATTAACTCCCTGGGCAAGTTGTTCCAGTGTTTCACACGCTCATTGTAAAAAATTTCTTCTTTATATCTAGTCTAAATCTACACTCCCTTAGTTTAAAACCATTGCTCCTTGTCCTGTCACAACAGGCCTTGCTAAAAGGTCTGTCCTAATCTTTCCTGTAGGCTCCCTTTAAATACTGGAAAGCTGCTATGAGATCTTCCATGGAGCCTTCTTTTCTCCAGGCTGAACAACTCCAACTGTCTCAGCCTGTCCTCGTATGGGATGTGCTTCAGCCCTTGAGGACTGAACAACCCCAGGCCTGAGAAGCCAGCAGTTCCCTCAGAAGCAAACAGGAGGCATGACTGCTTTTGGAAAGCAAGTCATTTATTTAGGTGACTAAGTATGAAGAGCCTCACTTGAGACGTGAGTTTTCAAAATCTTCATCTAAATCTCTTACAAGGCTGAAGTACTCAATGCCTACTTTGCCTCAGTCTTTAATAGCAAGGAAAATTGTTCCCTCTGTGCAAAACCTCAGGGGATGGAAGAGAGGTATGAGGTTCCCACGGTCCAAGAGGAGGTGGTTAGCGACTTGCTTGCCCGGCTAGACGTCCACAAGTCTATGGGGCCGGATGGAGTCCACCCAAGAGTTTTGAGGGAACTGGCAGATGTGCTGGCCAAACACCTTTCCATCATCTTCCAACAGTCCTGGATGACTGGGGAGGTTCTGCTGGACTGGAGGCTGGCTGATGTCGTGCCCATCTATAAGAAGGGGCGCAGGGAGGATCCGGGGAACTACAGGCCTGTCAGTCTGACCTCAGTGCTGAGGAATGTCATGGAGCGGGTGATCTTGAGCGCTATCAAGAAGCACTTGCAAGAGAACCGGGTGATCAGGCCCAGTCAACATGGGTTCATGAAAGGCAGGTCTTGCCAGAATAATCTGATCACCTTCTATGACCGAGTGACTAGACTCTCGGACGAGGGAAAGGCTGTGGATGTGGTCTTCCTGGAATTTAGTAAAGACTTTGACACAGTTTCTCATAGTGTTCTGCTTTGGAAACTGTCAGCCTCTGGCCTGGACAGGCGCACGCTCTCCTGGGTGGAAGCCTGTCTAGAAAGATGCCTGGAGGAGAAGGACCTGGGGGTGTTGGTTGACAGTGACTGAACATGAGCCAGCAGTGAGCCCAGGTGGCCAAGAAGGCCAATGGCATCTTGGCTTGTATCAGAAATGGCGTGACCAGCAGGTCCCAGGGAGGTTCTTCTCCCTCTGTACTCGGCACTGGTGAGACCGCACCTCGAGTCCTGTGTTCAGTTCTGGGCCCCTCAGCACAAGAAGGATGTTGAGGCTCTGGAGCGAGTCCAGAGAAGAACAACAAAGCTGGTGAAGGGGCTGGAGAACAAATCTTATGAGGAGTGACTGAGAGAGCTGGGGTTGTTTAGGCTGGAGAAGAGGAGGCTGAGGGGAGACCTTATTACTCTCTACAAATACCTGAAGGGAGGTTGTGGAGAGGAGGGTGCTGGCCTCTTCTGCCAAGTCACAGGGGACGGGATGAGAGGGAATGGCCTCAAGCTCCGCCAGGGGAGATTTAGGCTTCAGATAAGGAAAAAATTCTTCACGGAAAGGGTCGTTAGGCATTGGAACAGTCTGCTCAGGGAGGTGGTTGACTTGCCTTCCCTGGAGGTGTTTAAGGTGAGGGTGGATGAGGTACTTATTGGCATGGTTTAGAGATTGGTGGGAATGGTTGGACTCGACGATCCAGTGGGTCTCTTCCAACCTGGTTATTCTATGATTCTATGATTCTATGAAATACTATACAGTTAATTATGAATGGCTGTTTGTGTAGTGAAATAGCAGATGTGATCATTGCTTCTTGAAAGCTTTATTTGTGTTGACCTGCATTATATCTAGCCAGATGCTTTTGTCTTAATGTTTGGGGAAACGAAAGTTCACCTCAGCATGGGTGGATTAAATGCTGTGCCACAATAACTACAGAGCCTGTGGAGGAACCCATTCCTACCACTGCTGAGATGACAAAGCAAATATGAAATACAGCAGTTACCGTGGCTGTCCCAGGAAGGACTTGTCCATCAAGTTTCCAAGTAATCTGTTCGTGAAATACATGCTCTGTCTCCGTTACTGACTAACACTGTATATTATCTGGTTAGTTAACAGTGGGGATAAAGGTCTCTTCTCTGCCACATATCAAGCTGTTGTGCAAAAAGCTGCAGTTAAACTGTGCATACCCTTAAGGAAAGTGAACAGTGTGAACTAAAGTTCTAGGAATATGCTTATTCAGTTTTTTTGTTAGCCACATATAATAGACATACTGTGACTTTGCTAATTAGATAAATGAGAACCTGTTTCTTGGAAATTTCCCTACATGAAGATATTCTTCTTGTAAAAAGGGGAATATGTAAATAAGCAAAATATGTGCTTATTTGATGATCAGCATCACAGCACACTAGTGTTGTTAATGCACTGGTATGTAGGGATATAAAATCACTATAAGCACTATCAATCTATACATATAGACACTAACTGTTAAAAATCAGTGAATCAGTAGATCTTTTTCAAGCTGGTCTTCAGAGCTTCTATGCTTGTTAATAATGATAGCCAACACATTTATGTCTAAGCCTAAATAGGAAAAATGTTTTGGATTCATGAAGACTTGATTGCAGCCCATAATTGCTCAGAAAGGCAGCAAGTAGGGTTCGTCCATTCACATTTCCCTGAAGGAACAGGCTGGTCTCACATTGTTCTGTGTGGGAGGCAACCATACCGCTGGATTGCCACCCACCCTATGTGGGTGAACAAGGAGTCGGGTGTGCACGTATGTGACCTCTCCTGAAATGTTCAGTATGGTGGCATGCAGGCAGCGTGTAGGCTGGGAGGTGTTACAGGAAGAAGAAGAGGAGCTGCTTGATCTCTGTTGTTATAATTCACCATGCAATGTTTTCCTGGCATTGACTCTGGCCTGATCTAGCAGCTGGGGCAGGTGGGGCAGTCTGGCAGTGCTACGTGGCACAGAGCTTCCTTCTGGGACATGTAGGAAGACTAAGTCTTCTCTTTATTGAGGTGATTCATCCTAGCCCCACATACCATAGTCTCCTCCTGACCTCCTTTGTCTCTCCCTTACCTGCTGTAACTGTGTCACACAGCCTGTTTGTGCTGGTTGGCATAACACAGCACAGGGACATCACTCTCTGGCAGCTAAAACCAACAGTTTGCATGCCATCTAATCCAGCCATGGGTAAAAAAGTGAGTGTTGGCCTTCTGGACTGTGAGTGTACATTGTTGGCTCATCCAGCTTTTCACTAACCAGATACCCCCAAGTACTTCTTGGCAGGGCTGTTCTCAATCCCTTCATCCCCCAGCCTATCTTGATACTGGGAGTTGCCCTGACTTTGCACTTGGCCTTGTTGATGAGGTTCATATGGGCCCGCTTCTCAGGCCTGTCCAGGTCCCTCTGGATGGCATCCCATCCCTCAGGTGTGTCAACCATACCGCTGAGCTTGGTGTTGTCTGCACACTTCCTGAGGGTGCACTTGATCCTGCTGTCTATGTCATTGATGAAGATATTAAACAGTACTGAGCCCAGAAAGGACCCCTGAGGGACACCACTTGTCACCAGTCTCCATCAGGATACTGGGCCATTGACCACTACCCTCTGGATGCACCCATCCAACCAATTACTCATCTGCCAAACAGTCCACCCACCAAATCCATATCTCTGCAATTCAGAGAGAAGGATTTTATGGGGGACCATGTGAAGTCTTCACAAAAGTCCAGTTAGATGACGTTCATTGCTCTCCCCTTGTCCACTGATGTAGTTAAACCATATCATAAGGCCACTGAGTTGGTCAGGCTGGACTTGCCTGCGGTGAAGCCATGCTGGCTATCTCAAATCATGTCCCTGTCCTCCATGTGCCTTAGCATAGCTTGTAGAGGGATCTCTTCCATAATCTTTCCTGGCACAGAGGTGGGGCTGACAGGCTGGTAGTTCCCAGGGTCCTCCTTTCTACCCTAATATATCCTCTGACTGACATGCCCCAGTGTAACCGCAGACTCGGAGGCAGCTCAGTTTCATCTTTCTATATTATCTGCTCCAGCCTCCAGGGGAACCCCAAGCGGATTGATCCCTCTGAACTGCAGGGATACCACACGTGCTTGAGGACTCTCCTGCCTGTAGCAAGCTAACAGGAGCAGCAGGATCCTCATGCTCACTCCTGTACAAATGTTTGTTTGTGAGAGATGGACCCTTTAGAGGGAAATGGTTGCATCCAGCTTTTCCTGTGCAGCCTTTGGGTGTGCCTGAGTGCCATTATCTGCAAAGTCTGCCTGCTGCCTGCTGAAGCCACTGAGGTGGCAAAGCAGCTAATAATTAAACCTGCTTTATCAGTTTTACTGATGGAGAAATGCCTCTGTAGCAAAGTACTAAGGAGAATACAATACGGCTTTTACATCAAAAGAATATCCAGATACCCAAGGTAAACACGGGCCCACAGTTAGCATGCTGATTTCTGTGCTGCTATCTACTTGCCCTGACAGTTTTAGAGAGATCACTGAGTTCTTCATCCCTCGTCAAAAGTCCCAGGGCTGCTGCTTTCAAAGTGAAAAGGGGAAGTAGTTGCGTTTCCAAGATGGTCTCAGTTTGGGGAATTTCAAATGACCACAAATGTACCATAAAATGTGTACAGGCATATATTTGTGTGCAGTCTTGGCAGCTACAGATGTGATCATCTCCCCTCTACCTGAGTGACTGTTAGGGGTGTCACATGTGTGCACACAGCACAGATTCAGGAGCAAGGTTTAGAGCAAATTATCCTGCTTTCCTAAGCCGTGGGAAGACACTGTCAGCTACCTGGTACCGAAGAGATTTAGGCTTGAGATTAGGAAAAAATTCTTCACAGAGAGGGTGGTTAGGCATTGGAACGGTCTGCCCAGGGAGGTGGTTGAGTCGCCGTCCCTGGAGGTGTTTAAGGTGAGGGTGGATGAGGTACTTAGGGGCATGATTTAGGGATTGGTGGGAATGGTTGGACTTGACGATCCAGTGGGTCTCTTCCAACCTGGTTATTCTGTGATTCTGTGATTCTGTGAAGACTAGTACAGTAGTCAAACAGTGTAATACCCTGGGCTTTAGTTGTTCCAGGGAAAAAACCAACCAAACAACAACAAAATTGTGAGTGAAAAATACAAAGGAAATGGAGCAGACAGACAAGATGAAGCAGAGACAGCAAGGCGGGGGAGAATATAAAGCGAATAACTGGCAGCTAGTTATTTTTACGACATCCAAAGTTCTTGCTTCCTTCTGCCAGACTCACTTGATTGTTGGACAGTTTCTTTTTAGCTAAAACCACCTATTAATAAGAAGGATTTGTAATAGACATAAGGGTATCCCTTTGTAAAAGCGTTCTTCTTCAGGAAGTAATAAAACAATTGCTCAGTTTAAAGTCTGTCCTCAAGTGTTTTTTGCTGGATGGGTGTTATACTCATGTGGCTTTATTCCACTGAATCATTGCCAGGGAAAGTAGAAATGAGGGATGATGAGAAAAGTGGTTTGGAAACAAACACTTTAAATCAAAAAGGCAGGACTTTGTATGCAGCTCAGGCCACAACAGCATCAATGGCTCCCACAGGGCCAGGGTTACTCCTGCATTTATGATTGAAGGACAAAGCCTAATAATCCTACTCTAGCTTTGCAAGCTTCAGCAACTTTCCTTGGTTCTTTGCAAACCTCTCAGTCCATCAGTGTCTAATGTGTGGCAGATGTGTCTCACAGCTGCTGAACACCTACGCTATCATCATCCTGCTGTCACCCAGGCCTGAAACATAGAAGGCTTGTCAGCAGGGAGATGCTCGGCATTTACCTGGAGATTTTAGTAAGACAGTCCTTGCTGGGATATATTCTGCCTAAAAGGACAGGCTTCTTTGGGAATCCCTGGTCCTTTACAGGTACTCTGAGGGGAATGGAAAAAAAAATACCAGTAATCAGAAGGTCAGGTTCTCAAGTTATGGCTCTAAGGTTTGTCATCAGGAGCTGTAGCATTGGTATGACTTTAAACCGTGACTCAGAGATTCTCAGATCAAAGACTCCTGCCTAAACTGCATAATATCTTTTTGAAATCTAGCCAGTAGTGATGGAAAGGTTTCAGGCCATGGGGAAGCCGTTTCATTCCCCAGTGTCTTATCCCTGACTGTCCCCTGGCTGCCAAAGTCTTCTAGCAAGAGCAGCCACAATTACTCAGGTCTACACATTAGGAATGTTTTGGAAGTATATCAATGAAACATTAATCAGGATCAATATAAAAGTAATCTCCAAGTAATGTCTGCAAAGAGATGGCCCTAAAACAACAGCTGAAGGGATCAATGGACTCTTTAATTATGATTTTTGGCCTAAATTTTGCAAAAAAACTTTCTCCATAACTCACAGAGGAAGAAGTGTTTGTGAAATGGGTCTTAAATGAGAATCCTGCCTTATACCATGTACCTTGCAGAAGCGATTACACGGAAATCCTTTGCTTCCAACAATGCTGAATTAGGGTTAATGTTTCTACCATCCAAGATAAACGACAATGATACCCCATGCCGTTGTAAACAAACCATTATTGTGTAAACAGCCACTCTCACTCCCAGCCAAAGGTGGATTACTTCAGACAAAATTTGAAAAGGAGGAAAGATATCAAATATTATCATTTGAAACCTGTCAGTAATCTATGTAAAATTGCCTAAAATTATCCTGCCTCTTTTTTGAAGAAGTAACCACTTCCTAAAACAAATAAACAAGAGTGACACTAACCTGAGCAACCTCAGTGAGAAAGCAGAACACGGAGTACATGTGGAGACCTTGTTAATTCAGTCTCACCTTGTTAATTCAGAGTGAACTTCCACTCCTGTGGAGGGAGAGTCAGGCTACTGGGCTGTCAATCAGAAGGCTTTTCTAACTTTTAGAAAAATAGAAAGGTAGATGTTGCCATGGAAGGATTTCCAGTTTACTTAGTGGTCTGCATTGGTGTGTTGTGAAGGACCCAATAACCATGCAAAGATGATGTATCCACATGGGTTTGTTTCTACTGGCAATGTGATTTAAAAGAACCCCCATCTCACAGCCAGGTAATACAAGTCTGGTGCTGTGGAATTTTTGATTAGGACTAAAGCTGACAGAGTCTTTGGTAGCACATGTTTGTATGATAATGACAACAATAAACCTATGCAAAACATATACAATTTTTCTCCAACTTTGTACCAATGCCAGTTGGTTAAGTACAACATACTATTACATGTCCACTAATAACTCCAAAGATGTGAAGGTTTAAATAACATTATTCAGCATGTACGGATCTCAAAGTGCTGCACTACAGCATAGTAATTTTTTCAATCCCACATTATAAAGGCTTTTTTTTTTTTTATTGAGAAAGCTGACTGTTTGCCCAGGATGAAGTTGTGGAGAAAC
This sequence comes from Clamator glandarius, assembly GCA_033459285.1. Classification (NCBI taxonomy): domain Eukaryota; kingdom Metazoa; phylum Chordata; class Aves; order Cuculiformes; family Cuculidae; genus Clamator; species Clamator glandarius. The sequence continues at coordinate 1,016,812 of JAUNZM010000244.1, read as the reverse complement.
AGCTTGGTAAGGATGTTGGTAGTATCTTAAAAAATATCTTATGCTCATCAGACAGACGGGAGACTCACACAAGATGGGTTCCAGTTAATGATTATCTTTTGCAGCTTTTGTGGTAGGGGATTAAAGTTTGTTTAGCTGTATGGTTAAATAATAGCGCAATTTACTAGCATGACTTTTGAATGGAGAACTGGGATCTTAATTAAATTAAGAAGCTCCAAGCCAGTGGTTTAGAGATACTGCCAATAACTGGGAGAAGAATGGGAGGAGTTGACCCATGGGTGAACTTAGTAGGTAATTTTTGGGGTGAAGACCCCCTCAGAACGTGGGCAGAAGGCACAAGGAATGATTTGGCATTTAATATAATTACATGTAAATATGTGATTACATACATGATGAATAACATGCCTTTGTGTAACTTTGTATATAAATGAAGGCAATGAACCCCTTGACGCGTGCTTGATTTGAGGCAAACCTCCAAGCACCCAGGATTTGTGCAAACCTGAATAAAACAATGTCTAAGTGATGTAGTTATTGGCCTGTTGCACACTGGGTGATGAATCCAACTGTTGGGACAATAAAGGGTATGGGGCAGAACCTGTAGCAAACCTTTAGAAACAACTCCCATTTCTAACAGGCGGTTTTACGTGCAGCTGAGGATGTGCAGATATGGCAGGCCACTAGCAAACATTGCAAATCACTGCAATAATGCTGAGCTAAGAACTGACCTCTGTAGCAGATGCTATTTCATTCCCAGAAAGTGACTTTGAAGATGGAATCTAAACTGGAAAAAAAAAAACCCAAATAAACAGCATTAAAAGAGCAAATGACCATTAGAATATCTGGTCAATCTGAGTCAGGCTCTAAGACTTTATGTAAGATGTTACTGCAAAGTCACATTTGAAAACAAGACTCGTGGTTACTGCCAGGCACAAACCCAAGGCAGAGTTTCCTGCCTGGACTTTGCCATTCGGTTGAGCTCATTCCCTGGAGCACAGGCAGAGGACCATGCTTCCAAGGCTGTGATTAACTCAGCTGTTCTTGCCAACACTTAACTGTCTGGTTTACACCCACAGCCATGCCAGTAGCAAGTGCACATTAGCAGAAGTTACAGGGTGAGTCTGCCATGGATTCCTTTAGCCAGAGCGTGAGATGGCAAAATGAACAGGGAAAAATCTTAGAAACATGTACAAGTGAAGACTGTGGTGTTTCATACACAAATTCCATTACAAACCTCTGAAACAAGGTTTCCATGACTCTGCCCAGAGAAGTTCACTGAGCTTAGGCAATGCAGGGTCTAGTTTCCAGTCCTTTACTTAATACCAGTAACTAGAAAATATAGTTTCAGGCCCTTTCCGCTTTTGCTAACACATGGAATTCTACTGAGTGTGGCTTTGAACAGAGATGAGGTCCCCCTGTAGCCTCCAGTTTAATCTTGAGACCCCAAGCTCTGAGAGATGAATTTGGCTTTGAAGAAGAGTGAGAAATTTAGAGCAGGGAATTTTACTCATTGAATCTCACACAGAGATTTAGTGACACGTTCTTGTTTGTTCACCTGTATTCATCACGCTGCTTACCTGTGCCCATCACATTGCTGAAGCTGACTGAACTAAAAAATTGGTGAAAAATTATGTTACACCTGATGAACTTGAGCACCCAGCCCACCTTATAGGCTGATAGATTGTTTTGAGTGCATCACACAGCAGGAGTTCTCTGCTCACACTTGTCCCTCTAGAAACTGGCACAACGGTGAGAAAATTTTCCTAGGTTTCAGTTCACTTGGGGAAAAAATATTTAAAATGTGCCATAAAAGTAAGTCTGTAATAATTTTGGTAAAAATATGGTATTTTTCCAATTAACTGAATACTTCCTTGATAATATCATTTTCTTTAATGCTAAAGCTTCCTCCTGCTCTTAGTTGCAACCACAAAGTACTTGTAATCCAGTGTGAGCTAATTATGTGGATCATTGTCATAGGAGGTATTTGCCTCACCTCCCAGGAAATCATTATCTGTTATGATCAGACACTTGCTCCAATGGCTTTGTTTATGTTATCATCCAAGTCTCAGAAAGTCCATATTGTCTTTCCCTAGTGGCATCTAAATATTGATTAGTAGTTGGTCAGAAAAGACATGGCAATTAGCATTCCAGTTGGTCAGTGACTTTAACACCTGCATTTATCAAGCAGGATTTTCTAAACTTCCTGGATGACCTAAATAGCCGTCTAGCTCTGGGGTCACTAGAGTGTTCACTGATGATCTAGGAAGAGCTGAGAGGTCAGATAGATAATATTGCTTCTGTTTGCAATTGGATGATAAAATACATTATAAGCAGAAAAAAAATGCATTCACTGTCCCTAATACTACATACTACTCCAGGGAGGTCTGTGCTCTGCCCAAGTTATTGATGCACTTCTTGTCAAGGAAAGGCTGATTTGGTAGAAGCCAAGATCAAGAGCTCTGCCTAAAGTGGCTTGTCTTCTGTTTTGTTGAGGAAGATAGATTGATTGTTCCTGCTGTGCCTTTGGCAATGCTCTTACTGCAAACAAGCCTAAATATTTACAAACGTCTAGTATGTCTAATGCTAATGAAGTTGAAGTCCAGCCAAGGGTTCACTGAATTTGAAGGAAAGCTTATCATTGGCTTTACTGAGCTTCTGATGTGTGCTTGGGACTTTGCCTGACACAAACGTAGGCAAAAATTTATATTATGCATTTGCTTGCTTCCATCAACCTTGCAAGAACAGGACTGGCAAAAAAAAAGCTGACTGAACAGTAAAAAAGTATTTAGCAACTGTTCTTGCAAGTAAAAAAAAAGTTTTTCAGATTTATTTGAATAATGGAAAAAAATACTAGCTCTAGTGAAGTATTCAAGCACCTACTAAGTACTGGCCATATTCCTCATGAATGTGCATATTGCATTAACTTTACCACAAAAAAAACTATGTATGAGTTAATAGTGGAAGCCACATTATTGGTTATTACTCACTGCATGTCTTGTCCAAGCTGGAGTTTCACTTGCCAAGGAAGTAGACATTATCCATTGAGACCAATAATACAATCATAGTAGGAAACAGTGCAGTGATAACTGGGCCTGTAAATTACTCCTGCTGGAAGCAGGTAGCCCAACAACAAGCATCATCCACCGGTCAAAAATTAAATCAGTAAAAAATGTAAGTCATTTAACCCAGAGTTTTCATAAATATGTTAAGCTTTCTTACCTAGAAAAAAATACAAGACTACCTAGAGCTAGGAAATTCTAGATATCTCTGGAACTTTTCTTTTCCCTTTATATCTTAAAACTCTGGCATAAGTCCGTTTTGTGTAGTAGAAAGGTTGTTTTTTTTCCAACAAAGCTTCATCCTTTCATGGCAGCTGAATCGCAGAAGTGCACTTTGCCTTCAAAACACGTCAGCTAAAGGTGCTGTTCTCTCTCTCATATAGTAATTTCTCAGCATTGCTGATCTGGCTGAAAGCAAGATTAAATGGAAAAGCAGCATAGCAACATGTGGTGTTAGGCTATCAGTCTGTGGAGCTTTTTAAAGTTGTAAAGATTAATATCTAACTTTTAGCTAACTTTTAAGGTAAATATATACATAAAACTAACTTCTAATAGCTGATGTGGATTATAGTGTAGGTAGCTTTCATTAGGGCAAAGTCTTCCATGGTGCTGAAATGCACATTAAGCAGGCTCCCGGGGTGAGCTTTGGCTTCTGTGCCCAAAACACCTGCTTCAGAGCCGCTTCTGGCTTCTTTCCTCTGGCTTCACACAAACTGAACAAGTGAAGAGTAAGGCAAAGACACGGCTCAAAGGCTGTCACTGCACCGTTAATGATTCCAACTGTATTTTGGGCTATGAATGCTAGGAGCATTGCTTACTGGGAAATGGACTTCATCTCTATCGGCACAGCAAGACATACACACAGGCGCTAGGATGATGAGCAGCACAAGTGAGGAGCAATCTTTCCTTTTTGGATGAAGAGCAACAGCAGGGAGTTTCTGCTCTGTGCTGGTTCTCATACCTGTGGGAAACTGCAGGCCATTTAGTCTCGCTGTGCGTGCCTGTGAACCAGCTTGTTCCGTTATTAGGACCAGATCACATCCTCCTGGGTTACTCACAGATAGTAAAGGCAAAATGTGAAATTCCCTATGATAATGTATTTTATAATTGTTCCAGAGAGATTAATTTCTCCACCTGTTTAAAGATATAATATGAATTAAATGACCTATTGATGTTTATATTTAGGAAGAAGCCTGATGGTCTTCTATATTTAAGCCTGGTTTCCTCTAAGCTGCCCAGGTGGCCAGCACTTTCACACCATTTATCAGCTGTAGTCACAGGGAACGGCCTGGTCAACTGGCTGCAGAGGGGAGAGCTGACCAAGATAATAATTAAATACTCTACTTTGGTGACTCACTGCTATTATCTCAGTAAATTCAGTTCCCTAGTCTGCACAGCCGCCCAAATTATGAAACCAAAGTGACAGCAGCACTGCCGCAAAGTCTGCCCAAAGTGCAGAAGACATCTACAGGATTGCACCTCTCTGTGATGAGCCTGTGACAGATGGGAAGATACGGCTCAGGACAGGGTCTCGATCAAGGTAACACATGAAGGCTTGAGCTAAATTGTTCTATGCCTATGAAACTTCTATAACTTCAGAGGTCACTTCTGCATGCTATTTGTATGCCTACAACTATACGTAGTATTAAAACTCCTAATATCTGTATCAAACATTAATGAATTTGTCTGATGATTGTAAACACCATTATTGTCATCCTGAAAGTCTTAAGTCATACTACATATATATGTACAAATTTACCTTTGCTTTTAAGAGATAAATACAGTCATCAGCATGATGACAATGTTTTGCAAGCACTCTATAAGGAGTCACTATTCCTATAAATGTTCTATTTATTTCCCTGAATGTACTGGAAAAGTACATCCTGAATGTGACTCCAGTGCTACACACATGCTCTGGGAAAAAAACAATTATGCCTTTGTAGGAAGATCTGAATTTCAGTATTCCAAAACGGAAATGCTGAGAGAAAACAAAGAGTATGTCCAGTATGCCTTCTCGTATGTTTGATACATACTGGTAGGAAACTCTTATTTAAAAAAAAATCCTCAAGAACCACTGTATTTATCATACTAGAGTGATAACACTTCAAAAAGACATTTTAACACAGTTTAAAGAGCCTAATGCTACAGCTGTAACTTAAGCTGTTCTGATTTATTACTGCCATTGTGTCTGATACAGTTTTCACTCACTGTAGCATTTCTAATTCATAACAGTATAATTGTTAACTAGGACTTTGATTCAACTTTTTTTTTTTAATAAAACATGCGTAAAACGTGCAAAATAGCAAGCTGGAGAGAATTACAATAAATTGCACCAGCAAGATTCTATAGCGTAAGAAATCTGGCATCTTGCAGCAACACACTCTGAAACAAAGAAGGTGAAAATATATTTAAATCAGGTCTTAAATTTTGTAATTTTGTAGGAGTGTATCAATAGAGTAAAGGAATTCCTAACAATTGCAGGGCAACAGTGCCATCTCGAGGTCGCTAGAGAATTAAAGGATGAGAAAAGCTGCAGGTATTGGTTCGAAGGTGGTTTTATTTCTAAATATCGAATTTATTTGTTCCACTATATATTCCAAGAATAACAATAACAGGCAAAAAGCTATCTCGAGCCATTTTTTTAGTTTTATGTTGGTAAAAGCAAAGCATTTGCAAAAACTGACCATTTCACAATACAGTCTTTCCTGAATCATTGGTTACTAATACATTTTCTTGGTTGTTCAGTTTCCATCTTTCACTGCTTGGTACCTGCATTTTGCAGATGACAAAGTATACAATTAAATTCTTGCATCCAACTTATTTTTTCAGGTTAGACTAACACCACTGCATATGTTACCCTTTGATGTCTTTTGGGCTGTACAATAAAGATCCACAGGAAGGACAGGAAAACTGCATTGCAGAGTCTCTGGTTGAGGCTCAGAACAGAAAAATCTGAGTGTACAAACATGATGAGGCAGCAGAGATTCACAAATACATGTGAGAGTATTTAACAATAGGAAAGACCTCATCTGGAGTACTGTGCCCAGTTCTGGAATCCTCAACATAAGAAGGATATGGAGCTGTTGGAACGGGTCCAGAGGAGGGCTACAAGGATGATCAGAGGGCTGGAGCACCTCCTGTTTGAGGACAGGCTGAGAGAGTTGGGGTTGTTCAGCCTGGAGAAGAGAAGGCTCCGAGGAGACCTTATAGTGACCTTCCAGTATCTGAAAGGGCTACAAGACAGCTGGGGAGGGACTGTTCACAAAGGCTTGGAGTGATAGGAAAAGGGGCAATGGGTATAAACTGGAGAGGGACAGATTTAGACTAGGTGTAAGGAGGAATTTCTTCATGATGAGAGTGATGAGGCCCTGGCACAGGTTGCCCAGGGAAGCTGTGGCTGCCCCATCCCTGGAGGTGTTAAAGGCCAGGCTGGATGGGGCTTTGGGAAGCCTGGTCTGGTGGGAGGTCCCTGCCCACAGCAGGGGGGTTGGAACTGGACGATCTTTAAGGCCCCTTTTAACCCAAACTATTCCATGATTCTATGATTCTATGAAAGAATGCAGAAAGAAAGCTGTGCTGATCCATATGGCACTGCTCCGGCTTACCTGCCGGAGATTTCAACCATACCGAGCACAAGGAGCACAGTGGTAGTTTTAGACTAGCAAAATTTTGTTTGCTAGTCTAAAACTACCACTATTCTGGTGGCAGTTGTAATCTGATTATTTTAAGTAAAGCCTGTGGTGAAAACAGTTACAATTATGCAAGCAATTATGATAAGCTCTGCTGGCTGGTTAAGAATCTAATAAAGCAGACCTGTTGTTTGGTGGCACAAGTACTTTTCTATCAGCAAATACATCAAATTAAAATGATGTTTCAAGTAATATTCTCTTTTTTTTCTCATGTAAAAACCACGTAGAGTACCTCTGCAGATAATATTCATGGCCTGGTAAGGAAACGAGTGTTTTGATAATTAGCTGTTTTCTAACAATGTATGTTTTATGGCATTTCAACCCAGAAATAAAATAATCTTTATATAAAATATATGCCAGACATTATAGTTCCAAAGGATTTTTTTAAATTTAAAACTTCATCAGTTATGCTAAGCTGACCCATCCCGCTGATTAGGCCAAGACATTAAACTAAAAGTAGATTGCTTTGAAAGTTCACCTACTTAGTTGGGAAAGGTAGCGTAAAATCTCTTTTTGCTCTTTTGATACTAAAAAAATATTTCTATATTTTAAAATTTCTCAAACCTGTAAACTTTCATCTCTACAAAGTTTAATCACACCTGCAACAACAATTATGCTTCCACGTGCATTACCACAATACCGCACTTACGAGAAAGCACATAATTCAAACGGGATGAGAGACCAGATGTCAGATTTTTCAGTGTATGCCATGCGGTTCATTTGTTCATAAAGAAAGAGAACTGTCTTAGGTTTATTAACTAAGACTTTGTTCTACTATTGTAGAATAATCAGCTACTGTTCAAACCAAAATGAAACCATTACTTACTGGGATTACTTTTAAAGATTCTGTCTTAATAACTACTTTTACTAGCATTGTTTTAACAAATTATGGCAGTACTACACTGTTGAAGACTGAAGCATTGCACCAATCTTCGGCTGATACAGCTCCATATTTCAATCAGCTATAATATTTCCCACACAAAATGCAGCATAGCAGGGAAATAACTAATTCTTGCTCATTTCCACTAGAAATTAAAATCCCACCATCAAGAGGCAATTCAGTAAGCTCTCTACCTTAACACTATGAAATGCAAAACTGCTCTAGCTTCCCTGTTCCTTTTCTGGAACGATATACTCCAACATATCTCTAAATAATTCAAGCATATCAAAACTTATACTGTGAAGAGCAACCCTAGTTAGAAGGCAGTGATGGTGTGGGGAAGAAAGGAGATGAAAATAACTGCAAAATAACCTTGCCTCTGGAACATGCACATGCTCTGAAGAAGGTCACCTGCATTTCAGACTAGTAACTCTTAATTAAAACCTCCCAAGCATTCATGGATGTCAAGATCAAAACCACAGGAAAAAATATCTTGGAGGGACAAAAAGGGAAGATAAGGGACAGAAAGAAGGTCTTACTGGAGACCAGATCACAGCCACTTGCTCTTATCTCAGAGAGCTGCCAGCACCCCACTGAAACCTGCAAGCCATGGCAGCTGTCAGCTTGCGTCACACCTTGTGGCGTGAAGTTTAACAAGGGCAAGTGGTGAGTTTTGCACCCGGGACACAGCAACCCTGGAGATACATACAGATCGCGGGGTGAGAGGCTGGAGAGCAGCCCTGCAGAAAGGAATCTGGAGGTTCTGGTTGACAGCACATTGACCATGAGCCAACAGTGGGCCCTGGCAACCAAGAGGGCCAACTGTGTCCTGGGATGCATCAGGCATGGTACTGACAGCCAGCTGAGGGAGGTGATTGTCCCACTCTACTCTGCCAGTTGAGGGAGATGATTGTCCCACTCTGCTCTGCACTGCTGCAGCCTCACCTGGAGTACAGGTGCAGTTTTGGGTGCTGCGGTACAAAAAGGCTATCGAGCTAGTGGAGAGTGTCCAGAGGAGGGCCACAAACTTGGTGGAGGGTTTAGAGGGGAAGTCGTATGCAGAGTGGCTAAAGTCACTTGGTCTGTTCAGTCTGGAGAAGACTGAGGGGGGACCTCATAGCAGTGTATTGCTTCCCCACAAAGAGAAGAGAAGCTGATCTCTTCTCTCTGGTGACCAAAGGCGGGACCCAAGGGAATAGCAGGACGATGTGCCAGGGGAGGTTTAGTTTGGATATTAGGAAAGGGTTCTTCACCCAGGGGGTAGTGGAGCACTGGAACAGGCTACCAATGGAAGTTGTCATGGTGCCAAGCCTAACAATATTCAAGAAGCATTTGGAAAACAGCCTCAGACAGACGGAGTGAAGTTTGGGGTTGTTCTGTGCAGGGATAGCAGTTGGACCCAATCCGCCCCACTCCTATCCCCACCATTCCTCCCTGCTCTACCTTTCCCTTACCCAAACCAGTCTGCAACTCCGTGATCTGCCTGGGGGAATGGATGCTCTACAGAGGGATCTGGATGGGCTGGATCAGTGGGCTGCCACCAATGGGATGATGTTCAACAAGGCTAGATGCTGGGTCCTGCACATGGGATACAATAATGCCATGCAGTGCTTGGGGGAGAGTTGCTGGAAAGCTGCTTGGCAGAAAAGAACCTGGGGGAGTTGGTTGACAGTGGCTGAGTGAGAGTCAGCAGTGTGCTCAGGTGGCCAAGAAGACCAGCAGCATCCTGGCTAGCAGGGCCAGGGAAGTCACCCTTCCCCTGTACTCAGCAATAGTCCGGCTGAACTTCAAATGCAAAGAAGCAACAAAGCTGGTGAAGGGGCTGATGAACAAGTGTTATGAGGAGTGGCTGAGGGAACTGGGTCTGTTTAGCCTGTAGAACAGGAGACTGAGAGGAGACTTTATCACTGTCTACAACGATCTGAAAGGAGGTAGAGAGGTGGGTGCTGGTCTCGTCTTCCAAGAGATAGGTGATAGGATGAGAGGGAATGGCCTCAAGCTGCATCAGGGGAGGTTCAGATTGGACATTAGGAAAAAAATCTTCACTGAAAAGATTATCAAGCCCTGGCAGAAGCTGCCCAAGGAGGTGGTCAAGTCACCATCCCTGGAGGTATTTAAAAGACAGGGAGATAAAGTGCTTAGAGACATGATTTAAGAGTGGACAGGTACCATTGGACTTGATGATCTCAAAGGCCCTTTCCAACCCAGCAATTCTATGATTCTATGATTCTGTGAAATGCTACACTCAGTTTTGGGCCCCTTACTACAAGAAAAAATGAGAAAAATAATTATACAATGTAAATGCATTTTGCTTTTGTTGTTAATGAGCAACAAGGTGTTCTAAATGGTTAGGTTTTATCAGTGATTCTAATTACCTTAGAAGAAAGCCTTCACATACACCATTAGCATAGTAAATAAATTATGGCATTATGCAATAAAAGTGACAAAAAGTAGACAGTAGATGTCATTGAGGATGTGAGCTTCATTCTGGTTTCAAATATCTCTGTTTCAAACTTATGTACTTTCAAATTAGCAAAAGTTATCATGCACTCCCACTATTATCAATGGGAGTAGTTCTATTTATATTTCAAAAGAAACAGAATAGATTTTCAATACTGCATTTTTTCTAGGGACTGTCTTAAAAGTTTCTTTAGAAATTGTGGTTTGAATCAGAGAAATGCTAAAATGTCATGCTCCAAAAACCAGTAGTATATTCATTTTACTTCTGATTAAACTTAATTTTTAAGAGCTGAGGGGTACTGAGAAAAATGCATTTCTAAAAGTACTCATTAAAATTTTCAGTAGGCACTCTATTTTCTTTTTTTTTTTATTTTCATGCTGGTCATATGAAGAAAGCCAATGATTCCAGAAATATATATCAAGACTGAAATGGGGGCCCCTTTTGTCATGTATTGTATTTTCAACTCTGATCTCTAGTTCAGGAGCAGCTCTTAGATTTCTGGTCTTGAAAATACATGTGCTGACTTCAGGTCCTTTTCAATGATCTATTTATATATTAATATCACTTCTAATAATTTATTCTGCTTTTTTTTTTAGCATCAAACTTCACTAATTATTTCTCAAAATGTAACACATACACAAACAGAGACACAAAATTATTCTGTAGTTCTCCACTAAAGTTTGTAAATTCTTATTGCATTAGCCATTTGTGCTGTAAGGAGGACCTTCTCCCTTATTCCAGGGCCTAATTATCTGACAAAATATTAAATGCTGAAGATAAATCATGTGGTAGGTAATCTGATATTTCTGGGATATTAGACATAAGCACAGTCTAAAAACTACCAGAGGGTAAAATTTCCTGGTATTTTTTCTCTGCTGGCTTGGAAGGGAAAAAAAGAACCTGTCCATTGAAGAAATTCTACACCACACAGCTGTGGACAGGACAGTAAAGGAACAAAATTTAGAAGCATTAATTATAGTGCTTAAGACCATGCTAGTTTTCATTTTTTGTAGTGCTAGAATGTGAAGCCAAGTTAGACTCCAAAAGTGACGTGTGCAGCCGGCAAGCTTCAATAGTGTGCAGCAACTGTACCTGTATGGTTTTGCATGACAAACCATTAAAATGAGGAAAACACAAACCCACATAAAATAAATTCAGCAGCAGATTAAGGTTTTACCTGAAGCACTGAAAAAAAAAAACCCAAAAAGCTAAGAGCATGGGAATTAATGAGGAGGAGGCTGAGGAGGGTAGAAAAGACTGGTTTTTGTGTTCAGAGAGGGAAGCATATGAATTCAACTAACTCCAGATTTGCTTATTCCATTCTTTATATTCTGTAAAGGAATATTCAAATACAGTACCTGGCTGGACATTTAGGAAGTATCTAATGACAATCTCTCTTTCTTGAAACTAACAGCCCTATTTATTATACAAGCCTTCATGTAGATGCTGATTTTCAAAACAATATTCATTTACATTAAGAATAGAAAGTGCTTGAATTCATCACTAAAACTACTATTTAAACTGGTTAAGAGACTGACTTCTTGAGGTTCACAGAACTTTAGAAGTGAAATTCCCAAGTAACCTTCAATTCTAAATTCATTAAAATCTGAAGAATTGGAATTGTCTCTAAGCAATACACCTAGAATGACAACCTGTGGTTTCTGTTCTGGGCCTGTTTACTGATTTCTGAAAAAGTAGACAAGTTGAGGCTCTATGCCTCAGTTTCTCCTCGTTTGAAATGGAGGTAGTATACTTACCTTCCAGAATAAATTTTATACATAGTGCTCCTCATAATAGTTGACAAAAAATACTCTAAGTAATGAAATATGTAAATATTTTGCTGAATTGAGCTGCCTAATTTTTTTTAAAGCAACGATTTTAGGGTTTCTTATTGTGAAATGGTCAGTCTCCGATGTTTTTCTCTGTATTTATTTGTACTTACAGTCCCCTTAGACACACTGGGAGAAATGTTTTCAAGTACAGCCATCACCAGATCTATCATGCATGCACCACAATTGTCACAGATATTTTCATTATCAGGCCAGTCATTATTTCTCTAGCCCTCCATGTGGATGCCCCATCCCTGGAGGTGTTCAAGACCAAGTTAGATGATGCTTTGAGTAATTTCATCTAGCGGAAGGTGCTCCTACTCATGGCAGAGAGGTTGGAACTGGAGGATCTTTAAGGTCCCTTCTGAACCAAACCATTCTAATATTCTACGATACTATGTCTATAGACCTAGACTATCCATAAGAATACTGGATTTTCCTCTGCCTTGTTTCTCCTGTAGGAGAAAAATGTACAGAAATCACATTAAACATTGAAGTGAAATCAATAATAATGACTGCAAAGTCTCTTCCGCATTCTCTTCAAAGGCTTCACATCATCAAAATGGCAAGCAGTCAGGCTTATTCTGAATCCAGAACTTTTCTGTACACTCAGAATGTAGTAAGGCAGCAAGATAGTGGGCAGTTGCTGCCAAATACCTCCTGCCTTATAAGCCACCATGCCTGGCAAGAAGGGCAGCAGAGGCTTCCAATGGAAGACTTTGATGTACCCTTTAATGGCACAACAGCTTCTGCAAGGTCTCGATAACTCAGCTTTTAAGCTTGGAGGACAGCCAAGCCCTCTCCAGCTTCATTCACACCACGCTTCCTTTGGCTGGAGCACGCACTCGCTGACCAAACTTTTGAAACCTACTGCCACGGTGCCATCCCTGTTCCTGTTCTGTTTAGGCAAAGGATAATACTCATCAGTCCTACATTTTGCTTGTTCAGTAGCAAGCGTTGAAGAGAAAAATTCAATTACCTGTTACAAGTAGAATACTCACTTCGGGTATTTTTTTGTAGCAGATACCAAAGGAATTAGTTTGCACACCATACTGATCTCAAATTACAATGCCTAGCCTTATTTGGGTACTGCCTGTGGTACACATCTGCTTTTTGTAGTGTTAAAGTTTACAAATGCATTAGATAGTTGGGTTAGAGACAGTATTTTCCATGAAGCAAGATCCATAAACAGTTGTAGCAGCGTTTTAGCAGGCGGCACCTGTCACAGTTGGGACTCTTTTAACAGCACAAGTACATGACACATCGTAGCCTCATGCAGAAACATGCAGAAACCACATAACAATCCTTTGCTTTGAGTAAATGAATAAATTCCTGTGCCAAAAGTATCAGTTATAGTTGATGTAATTGACTGTTATGGAAAAAAAAGGCCATGTGGATGGAGCAGAGGATGGGGAGACAGAAAATTTTGGCAAATAATCTGATACCATATGGTACAGAACTCCCTGGTCTCCCTAAGCTCAAATTACAAGAAATTGGCTGCCGGATTTTCAGTGGGAAAGATCTGAATTTTGAAGCAACTGTAACACCCATTGCCTTAGTGGGGATCCTGGTATGTGGGGTTCCCCAATGTGACACTAAATTTGAAAACAAGACAGTACGAATGCAACCATCTGGAGTGACATTTCCCACTGCAAGGATGTAAAAGCCAGTGTTTACTTTGCATAGAACTGATATTTTGTCTAGTTCCCTATGGAAGTGTAACTTAAATGATCATATTGCTTCTATGATTCTATATTTCTATCAGCCTCCATATACCTTCCACTTCTACAAATAACTACAAAAAGCAAATAACTCAGCAGGGAGGGAAAAAACGTTCTAAAGTGCTCAGCTATATTATTAGACCATAGAACCCACATGGATGTTGATGATGATGAATGGGTTCACTGTTGCGAAAGCCTTTGGCTAATGTGTGCTCTTGAGACACCAGAGATTCACAAGGAAACAAACTTCATTAGTTTCACTGCTGACTGAACTACGTGTTTGGGTTTTTTTTAATCTGTCATGTATTATTCTGAAACCAAACTGAAATCCAGTCTGACTTATATTACAGTAAGGTGATTAAAGTGAATAATGCTTTCATGTGGAGAAAACACCTGGTACTTACAAGCACTTTAGACTAATGGAAAAGGCATAACATGGTCTGATTTTCAGAAGATTAAGTCAGACAAATTAGAGGAAAAGGCACAGATTTTTAGCTGAGAGAGAGCGAATAACTTTAGGAGCAGAAAACTAACATGAGTGGAGATTCTCTCTTTTTTTTTAGTGTCTACAAATCTAGAGAGTGTTTATGAAAGATTAACTTTAAGCATATACAGATTAAGTAAATTCTATCCGTAATAGCAGGGTGAAATCTTCTAGTCAGGAAGTTAGACAAGACGTTTCTTCCTGGATTAATTTGTACAAGCAAGCAAAAGGTGCGTGATGAGGGTTGCAGAGGAGGCCCACTGCCATTAGTGGGAAAAACAGAAGGGAAACGACATTTCTGAACATAACTCCTCAAAGAACTCATTGCCTCAGCATATCCTTTGGATTAGGTAGGGTCCATCTATTTTAGATGCCTGTGGAACACTTGGCATCTGAGAAATACAGTTTAACAAATTTTGCTTTCATGCTCAAGTACATTTAAGTATTTTCAGCTGACTTCATTTGAAACAATCATCAAATAAAGTGTTCAGGCATAAGCCTTTAAAGGGCAAGGTGGCCACCTTACCTTCTCCTCATAAACCTTAAGCCTTCTTACTGCAGGAGGCTTCCAGGAAGAGACTTAATTACATTAATATGTCCTCTTGCTTAGGGAGCTCCAAGTTCTGGGTGAAACTCATAGAAACAGAGACGTAATATATTCAAGTTAATCAGAGAAAATAGGAAGACAGTTATCGCAGGACTGATACAGCCAATATGGTTATGAGATCTTGTCCTATCCTCCAGATTTTGTTTATATAGAAATATCTTGAGAAGGAGCACGTCAAAACAAAAGTATATATATTTCTTGTGCAATTTCGTTTGCCTTCAGTGGGAGTCAGACAGGTGGTTTCTTAAAATCAGCACAGCACTTTAATGTAGGATTCTCCAATACTCACAGTGAGTTTTCTGTACTTTACCCACGATCCTGAGTGTCATCCTATAGCAACAGCCTGATTTATCCTCTTAGAGCCCACACTGATGTGTTGCCTAGACGTACATAAAGCTCACTACAGAGGTGTTAAACTAGGACTGGGAAATCAGGCTCAGAATGCTGTTATTCTTCAGTGAGCGAGTGAAGGACACTTGCAGTCATAGATGGAATAATTTTTATAGTTTCTGTGTGGCCATAGGCATCAAGCAGGCTCAGCACTAAGGTCATAGCACTGTGACTCATGCTACCCACCACAACTGGCCAAACAGACAGACTAAGCCGCTGGTGGCAGGCATCAGAAGTTCCAGGCTAATCTTCAAATTGGAAAAGGAGAATCAGGTACTAGTTTTCCAGGTCAATGAAGCTGTTTGCGTCATGTTCAGAGGGGTCTTGGCACTCAGCAAATCCAACAATAGAAAAATGTCGAATGCTACCCAGGAATATCTGGGATCACACAGAGAACCTGCTGCATGGAAGATCTCTGCTCAGGGCTGATATCACTTTCTGAGGCATTACCCGTTCAGTAGGATTGTGTGTTCTCAGCCTTGTGACAGACCACAGAGGGGAAAAGGTCGCTGCAGCACAGGTAGTTTTATAGCCAAATAAAAATATCTATTGCCAGGCTTTCCTGGAAAGACTGGACTACATTATCAGAAATCAGAGGCTGCTCAGAGTGCTTAAATAAATTGTTTGTGCACGGAGTGAGCCCTCAAACAGAGCAAGGGCACTTATAAAAAGAGCAGAACTATACAGAGAGGCTGAATGCATCAGGAATAACTGTGTGATATTTGGAGCTAGGACCAGCTCCTAAGGCAGCGCCCTAAACCAGCTTCAGTCCTTGTCATTTACTGGTTAATATTTGAAAGCATTATCTCAGAATCTGGTTGTCTTATCCTAGTGCTAGGGATGATTGGAAAACTGAAAAAGTCGCTTGCTAGTGCTCTGCTCTCAGTCCTGAAGCCAGCATGCAGTAAAGGCCTTCAGGTTATCTTGGGGTTCAGACATTATTTCTGGGGAGGAGCTCTTCCATCTTCTCCCAGGACAGATGAAAGTTGATGAATTGACCTGAAAGAGCCCAAGGCCCATCATAAAGGCCTCCAAGCTTGTCAAACATCTTCTGCGCAAGCAGAGTTATCTGATGCTGTTGAGTGGAGAAATCTGCTGGCTAAGTAGAGAGATCTTCCAGTAGGTGGCAGCCCTTAGGCTGCTAAAAGCCCATTTGCCTTTAAAAGCTCTGCTGGTAGAGCAACAGTTCCTCTTTCATTCTTTGAGGATTCCTTTGTATTCTGAAACCTCTGTCCATCTAACCTGACAGTCGCCTGATGTGAACCTTGTTATGGGGAAGGCTGTAGCCTTGGATATGTCAAGGTCCAAGAGAACGTCTTCCTGACTGCTGTTAATGAGGCACTGGGTTCTCATGTTGAATTTATATTAACTTAGTCTTTTTCACACATATCCCTGACTGAAACCATGTCTAATCATACATCCAATAACTTGGGATAGTCTGGTCTGATAGGATAACTGGGATAGTCCAATATCCGGGATAGTCTGATAGGTTGGTTGGCGTGTCTAGGTGGTCCATAGCCTGCCTCCTCCTGCGGTTGACACGTGTTGTAAATGGGAGGGTTGCACGGCTGAGCTTTTATAGGTGGTAGCATAGCAAAGAGGTGCAATCTGCTGGCTCAGAAAGTGGTTGTGTAACACCGTTCCCAGAGGACTTTGGGTAGCTGGAGGCCCCTGAGCGAGCCTCTGCCACACATCTCAGGATGCCTTGGGCACTGTTCTCAGCTGCTGAGCATGCTCCGGTCTTGCAGTCCCAGACTGACTGGAGCTGGACCCAAGAGCAATCCTAGGGAGGAATGTTCACTAGCAGATGAATTTGGCCTCACTCTGCCTGTCAAGGGTTTTGTTAATGGACCATGAAGACCTACCTGCTGTGCCAAACAGCCTCTTCTGCACTTTGCAGTGATTTATAACTGGTATTCTGTCAAGAGTCAACTTGATAGAAACTGTGGTTATTACTTACTACAACTCGAGCTCTTTCCTACAAGATGCTACAGATACCACATTACAACAGAAGGTAATTCTGTAGTTGTCTGCAGCAGCACACAGCAAATAGCTTATGCAAGACACTTAAGACATTTCTCTTTCCAGGGTCATATTTTCTGAAAGATGCTGCACAGCACAGTTTTAAATTATCTTTTTTTAAAAAAAAAAAAGACAGAGAGACATGTCCCCGTATCTTGGGGAATTTATTCCCACTTACAAAATGTCAGTGCTGGAAAAGTTTCTGAAGCATTTCTTTCATCAGGATTATTTTGTGGCCTGGCTGAGTCCCTTTAAATGCTGACAACAGTTCTTCTTTGCCCTTGCTGTCTGACACCTCCAAAATACTCATCAACAACCCCAGCTACCTATCAGCTGTTACAGAACCATCTGTGCAGCCTTTGAGCATTATTTTTCCTTCCAGATTGTTATCATCCTTCTCAAAGCTGAGAATGGGACAAAACATTGCAGCGATGTTACACAGCAGGACAATATATTGTTAGTGGCTACAGTATAAAAGAACCAGTTTAAAGTAGTGGCTGCTGACACTTCAGGCAGTCCACAGTCCCTAAGTCTGAAAAATTAAGATGATAACAATTATTGTGCCATGCAACAAATGAATACCTAATAAGGCCGCTGAGATTTTCTCTATCTGAATGTGAAATCTCATTTTTGTAATACCTCGTTCAGCTTTGGAGGGGACAAAGTTCAGAATCTGAGACTTGTCTACTTATTTCTATTTTGGTGATTTCAGTATCATCTCAAGCTTAGCCTGAAGCCTGGAAATTAGTAATAAAAATCCAGATTGGACTGTAATTTCGTGGATTACATTGATCTGTAATTGTTCTCTCTTTGTCTACTTGAAAACAGAAAGATGACCTTACCTGTTCCTGTACTGGTGGTTACAACTTGTTTCAAAGAACCTGATTACTTCTATCTATCTTTCTGTTAGAAGCTTATCTCACCATTAAAAAGGATGAAGAGATATAGCAGGCTCTGAGGATCAAAACTCAAGAGCAACAGCATAGGTTTGTTTACTTAAATCAGAAAAATAGGGGAATTCTGTGGAAAATAGATGCAGAGTTTCAGTCAGAAAAAGAAACAACCCTGATTCAGGTTTTCAGTGCTAGCTAAAAATAACATAACATTTTTGTGGTTAGTGCATGTTTAGTTAATTAGATCATTTGATTCACAGAATATTAGTCTGAATAAATACAGGGCTCTGGAGAGCTCTGGAGCTCATTCCCTTGTGTCCTGAGGGAAGTACCCACATTGTGTAATTCCAGAGAAGACAGCAGCTTTGCCTGAGTCCTTGGGGCACGGAGCTCATTCCTTACCACATACGACTGCCACCCTGAGACTCTGCTAATTCAATTTTTCAGTGTCTTCCAACTTGTTCTCTCTGATCTAAGTCTTGAGAGTTCAGGCAGTTAATGTGTTCTCTGCTAGAGGTGATTATTATATTAATTAGTTATGCTCCAAAGCTTTATATGGAATAGATCGAAGCATTTAACAGCCAAAAGGTTCAATGTCACTTCCTAGAATTATATCAAAATGACCCCACAAATAAAATCATCCCCAGAGCTGCTCACCACAGAAAAACTAATTCTCTCTCTGGCCATAGGCAGCCACACAGCCATTACGAGCAAGGGAAGAAAGCAAGGGAGAGGGCAAAACCTTGCAGAGTCACTGAATTCTGTGCCAGGCACTACAGGGGTTGCTCTGTCCTTGAGGTGGCCCTAGTGGTTGCACCTGGGTTCTCGAGCTGTTTTCCCACCAGCTCCTGCTGAGAGTCTTGCAATGTTTTTAGCCAGGCGTATAGAATGCCTATGCAGCAAACTACTTGTACCTGCTTGCATGCAGAGTAATTAGTGCAGACTGTAGTCATAATTCCTAAATTCCTTTTTGAATGCAATTTTAAGGTCACTTGGCAAGATGGAGGACAATCAGTAATCCGTGAAACCTTAAGCAGCAATAGCAGTTGTTTGACCCCAGAAAATAATCCATATTTTGAATATTCACCTCAAATATATGACTCTCAAACATTTAATTCTCTCAGTGCAGTAACCAGGAGTATCGTAGAGCAGAAGGCATGATCATTGTCACACATTCCGTATATCTAAGATAGTGCTGATATTAACATACAGATCTGGTAGCACTCAGCTTTATAGTGCTTTTAAGACAAGACTATCGCATTACTCATTCAGCACCGTTACCTTCTTTCTCAGGGCCTCCAACTGACTCTTAGGGACAGAACTTGCACTGCACTTTCCCATTTTCTCCTTTAATAGGTTTCCATCAAATTTCAGTTTGGTAGGCTGGAGGATCCAAGAAAAGTCATGTAGATTTTCAAGTGAGGAAAGAAAAAACTTAAACCAATCAGAATCATAGAATCATAGAATCACCCGGTTAGAAAAGACCCACCAGATCATCAAGTCCAACCATTCCTATCAAACACTAAACCATGCCCCTCAGCACCTCGTCCACCCATGCTTTAAACACCTTCAGGGAAGGTGAATCAACCACCTCCCTGGGCAGCCTGTTCCAGTGCCCAATGACCCTTTCCATGAAAAGTTTTTTCCTAATGTCCAGCCTAAACCTCCCCTGGTGGAGCTTGAGGCCATTCCCTCTTGTCCTGTCCCCTGTCACTTAGGGAAACTTGATAGAGAAGCATCCAGGGGAAAATTGATTACGATTCCACAGAAGGATCAGTTCCCCTTGTTTTCTCTTCAGCCTATGATATTTTTTTCCCTTCTCTAGACATAATATGTACGCTACAAAGGTAGAAACAAACCTCTTTGGGGATTTTAATTCTAGCTAGGCATACAGATAGATATTCTTTCATTTCTCGAGATAACAAACACTTATTGTCACACAATTTCATTTGTCAAAGAGTGCCTAAACACATGTCTAGATTTTGTCAAATAGTTTAAATATTCACACACTTAGTTTGGACTAGAAGATCTGTTGCACTTATTCTCACTGTGGTGGATTAGAGGAGGAGTGGTGATTGGTCCACGGGCCTGCCTAGTGCCACATGCCAAGTTAATTGTTGGTCCAGAAGCCGAGCCTGCCAATGCTGAATTTCAGTCTGTTGTCCCATCTACTGTTCTTTGCTGCTCTCAAATCAACATATCACTGCTTGAAGGTGCAGATTCCACCTGTAAAACTTACATCTCAGTCCAAATGCAGCCTCACCTCTGAATGTCCCCAGCTTTGTCTGGAAGCTAATGCTTCCCTCTGTTTCTCTGTGCTGTATATGAGGTCTGATGCAAAGCAAGACTAACCTTATAGCTACGGAACCAAGAGTGGGAGGGGAGAGGCAAAGTGTATGTTCTAACCAGTCACAGTTAGACAAGGCTCAGCTTGATGGCTTCATTCAGTATGAGAGGACACCTGTTTAAACACTGGTGTTTTCTTACCCTCAGTCAGAAAATGTTGATGCACAACAGTAAGTTAACATCGAGATTCTTGTGAAACTGAAGAAATTCGGAACAAAAACTTTTCAGATATTGACAGAGGTTTACAGTGAAGAGACCCCAAAGGTCAAGTTGGTGCTCAAAAGAACCCATTTTTGTCAGGAGAAGATGTGAAAGCAAAAGCAATAGAGATCCTCAACAGCCTTTCAGAAAATGATCTGTGGAATTTCTTTGAACATTGGCTGCATCATATGTAGCTGTGTGTCAACTCAGAAGGGAACTACTTTGAAGGTGATCGCAGTTGATTTTCTTCATTTGTTAAATAAAAAGACTTACAGGCACAGTCTTGGTGGTTTTTTTTGTGTCAGACCTTGTAACTACTGGAGATAAAGTGTACAGAGCAAGGACTATTCCTTACAGGACTTCAAAACCACTCTTTGACCAAATAATATTTGTCATTTTCTTTGCCACTCTGCAAGGTTCCTCAGAGGGCCAAACTACTCTCGTTTCTGCCATGGGAGCAAAGCCATCATTTCATTTCCCTCAAGCCTAACACTGTATGGTGGGCAAAAATTCAGAATTAATTTGACAGTAATGGAGATGACAACTATTACTGTGAGGTATTTCTGCTATGAACATTGTCATCCTGGCCTCATTTCACACCCTCCCCCCAGGTTTTGGTGTTACAAGGTATATGAACGGTAAATAACCGCATATACTCTGTTTACCTGTATACAGTGCTGTCTAGGCTGAGCAGAAACTTTGAGCTTGACAGTCTCTCCCACAAAACTGCAGCTGTAGCTTGGAGATATCATAGAAAACAATCAGCCTGAGACTACAAAATGCATAACACATGCAGGTCCACTAGAAGTGGCAATTACTTCTAGATAGGAGAGTGGCATAGGATCATAGACTAATTTCAGTTTGCAGGGAATTTTGGAGATGATGTGGTCCAACGCCTTGCTCAAACCATAAGACATCTAAGGCTATTTCCATCAGAAGACATGAAAAATGTTTTCTTTCTGGCTAATTTTCCACTAAGACTGCCCAAAACAAACTGCCCATGAAAGGATATGTTCTGTGTACACAGCTAATAAAAATAGTACAGGTTAAATTTTAAATATTGACAATATCTCTGCAGAATGAATAGTATTGAGGCCAATATAGTCCTAAAAACAGACATCACTGTCTGCACCTCCTACAGTGGATCCTCTACCTGTCTACTATTACTTGCTTTATTAATGTATATAGAGTAATTTAGGCCTTGCAACCCTGAGAATGAGGGGAAAGTCCTGAAAACAAGAATGGCCTAAGGTGAAGAAAATCAATCTGCAATCCATCTCAAGATTGCCTTACTTCACAGAATCACAGAATGGTTTGGGTTGGAAGGGACACTGAAGATCATTCGGTTCCAACCTCCTGCCTTGGGCAGGGGCACTTTGGACTAAGTCAGGTTGCTCAAAGCCTCATCCAGCCTGGCTTGAATACTTCCAGGGATGGGACACCCACAACTTCTCTGGGCAATCTGTTCCAGTGCCTCATCACCCAGTAAAAAAATTCTTCCTAATATCTAATAGAAATCTCCCCTCTTTCACCCATCCTCCTGTCACTGCATTCCCTGATAAAGAACCTCTCCTCAGCTTTCTTGTAGCTCCTCTTTCAGTACTGGAAACAGCTGAATTTGTAAAATCAGAACTTAATGCTGTCCTAAAGTATTAACACAAATTCTTGGTTCTGTTGAAGTCAATAGGTGCCCATTCTCTGACTTCAAACTGAATAGCTAGCATAGGTTTATTTCAGTAACTATCTGCATTACAGTGACTACAATAAAAGATTTAAACTATAAAAGACATTTTAAAGATGATTTCAAGGGGCTTCAGTTCTACAAGAGTAACAGAGTTGCATGCTTGGTCTAACAAGCAGCATATTTGTTACTTCTAGGCCAGAATACAGTCATCTGCTCCAGTTTTGAATAATCTCTGCCTTTCCTTTAAATAAGGATGACAGGAATTTTGATCTTTTGATTGGTTGCAGCATAGAAAAGCAAGAGGCTTTCATTATTAATACTGATATATTTTCATACATTCATCTTCTAGAAAATTCTTGCACAAGCCAAGACTTATTCCTCAAAGATATCTAGAAGATAAACATTCTCAAGCTGTTCCATGAGCCACAGAACCAGCAAATGCTGGATTCGCACAGACTCCTAGACTCTGCTGGCCACCCCGTAACAGTATTTCTGCTGCATGTTCCCCTGCAATGCCCACTGGGCACAGGCAGCACACGCTGCCGTTGCTGTGCACCCATCCACAGACTGGCCAGCTGATCAGCTTATATAAAATGCCTGTGTCCTGCCTGCTTTTTTCTCCTGGGGTTCATTAAGCTGGGGAGTCTGCCCTCCATGCACCTATCAATTTTTCAGTTAAAAAAAAAAAAAAGAAAAAAGTCTTGGCATTGTATTTGATATTTCTATATGGATCAGTCTCAAAAATCATCTCTCCTTAGGATACTGTGGATGTTTCTCCCATTTCTAATATGTAGGATGGAAATGCAACACAAAACCATCTGTTTTAAGGCAATAAAACGTAATACAATACTTTAAAGGCATTTTCATGTTTTAAAGATAACTTCATTGTGTTGTTGTTTTAGGGCAGAATGCTTTTTCATGTCCTAGACAAGCATTTAATAATCTCATTTCACAATATAATCATTCTAGATTTTTAAATATTTTGGGTTCGGGATAATCCAACACTCACATAGCATATTTTATCACAAATTCGTAACACAAAGGAGCAGATGAAGAACATAATTTTGTCGGTAAGATTCATAATGAAAAATGCCATATGTGGACAAACTACATTTCTAATATCTCGAAAATATAAAGTATTGAACCTAATTTCAGAGCTGGCCTTTGTTACAGTTGAATCTGGCTGCTCAGCCTTGAAATCAGTTTTTCACTAAGCCACAAGCTGACAAAAATGTGTAGGTAAAAGAACAAGAAGCAGCCTGTTCTTTGGCTTAGAGAACTGCAGACATTCCAAATAGTTATTTTAATGCATCACACTGTTTAGGAGAATTATAGGGTAGTGCATTTGTGTGTACAAGGGTAGCACTGATAGAAAGATCATACCTAAGTTCACGTTTTTTGTGACTATAGTTTTACAAGGAGACCCAGCCCTGGAGCTGCATATAGACTGAAAGAGAGGAGCCTTACTATGAAAGTGCCATGGCAGTAAAAGATGTTCATTATCTCAATTAATGGCAGTCAGCATATAAATGGAGGTCAAGGGATGGGTTAGGGGTTAGTGTGTCCAGCTGGATGTGACCAATGACTCACCTCAGAAACACAGGAGCAAGATGTGAGACTTCTGTTGTGACACTTTTGGGGGTATAAACCGCTATAATTTCTTATTTCTCTTACATTAATGTGTCTATTAGAAATTGCCTTTCAACCTCTTCCTTACATGTTCAGCTTAGACATACCCCGCGGCACACTTCTTGGAAGCTTCCTGCTTGCTTTGCTGCTACATATTGTGTCAAAGAACCTAAAAATGGATTCTTAACTTTCTGTAGCTCATTGCAAGTACACAGGTACGACTCAAGCTAGGTTGTAGGAAGAGACAGTATCTTGCATTATTCATAGAATCATAGAATCACTAGGTTGGAAAAGACCCACGGGATCATTGAGTCCAACCATTCCTATCAATCACTAAACCATGCCCCTCAGCATCTCATCCACCTGTCTTCTAAACACCTCCAGGGAAGGTGACTCAACCACCTTCCTGGGCAGCCTGTGCCAGTGACCAATGACCCTTTTTGTGAAAAATTTCCTAATGTCCAGCCTAAACCTCCCCTGGCAGAGCTTAAGGCCATTCCCTCTTGTCCTGTCCCCTGTCTCTTGGGAGAAGAGGCCAGCTCCCTCTTCTCCACAACCTCCTTTCAGGTAGTTGTAGAGAGTAATAAGGTCTCCCCTCAGCCTCCTCTTCTCCAGGCTAAACAACCCCAGCTCTCTCAGCCGCTCCTCATAAGGCCTGTTCTCCAGCCCCTTCACCAGCTTTGTTGCTCTTCTCTGGACTCGCTCCAGAGCCACAACATCCTTCTTGTGGTGAGGGGCCCAGAACTGAACACAGGATTTGAGGAGAGGTCTCACCAGTGCTGAGTACAGAGGGAGAATAACCTCCCTGGGAGGTTCTATTCAATCTACTAAAATACATTTCTTTTCCCAATAGGCCATTCCTAAAGTTTTTAATGGAAAAAACATACCATATAGTTACTACGTGACTCCTAATTAACAAGAATTAGTTCTGAATTCCTCTGCATAAGATCTGCTGGTCTGCACTGCACTAAACCGACAGCTTTAATTCAGTAACTTCCATAACAGTGTGACCCTTTGCTCTGTGCTTCTCAGTGGTACAAGTCACTGAACTCTGCACAGTCCTGGTGAAATCAATCAATCCTGCTGCCCGTTGGCTCCCACAGACAGCTTAGTCAGCACCATGAAAGGTTTCATTTTTTAAATGAAAAATTCAGATGAAGATCGCTGCTTTATCTGTCTGTGCTTCAACTGCTTGTCAAAAATCGCTATGTCATAGAATAATAGACTGGTTTGGGTTGGAAGGGACACTGAAGATCATCCAGTTCCAACCCCCGTGCCTGGGGCAGGGGCACCTTGCACTAGGTCACTTTGCTCAAAGCCTTATTCCAGCCTGGCCTTGAACACCTGCAGGGATGGGGCAGCCACAGCTTCTCTGGGTGACCTGTTCCAAAGCCTCACCACCCTCACAGTAAAAAATTTCTTCCCAATATCTAATCGAAATCTTCCCTCTTTCAGCTTGAAACCATTACCCATCCTCCTATCACTGTGCTCCCTGATCAAGGGCCCCTCCCCAGCTTTCCTGTAGCCCCTTCAGGTACTGGAAGGTCACTATAAGATCTCCCCTGAGCCTTCTCTTCTCCAGGCTGAACAACCCAAACTCTCTCAGCCTTTCTCATAGGGGAGGTGCCCCAGTCCTTTGATCATCTTTGTGATCTTCCTCTGCGCTCGCTCTAACAGATTCATGTCCTCTAATATTAATTATTCAAATAGAGCTGTTGCACTGGACTGATAAAGTAAGATAACTTGTAATTTTGAGTGAAACTAAGGTATCTAGAAAATCTGAGAACATTGTTTGTGTTTGCATGGAATGTCCAAGAAGAAAAAAAGAAGCCCAGAAGAGATACTACAATGTGCAGGACCCTAGTTTCAAACTCACTTGAAATGGAACTTTTAGTCCTGTTTTTATAAGGCAAAAGTCATATTGGTCATTTCCAGCGGGAAACACTGACCTGTTATCTAGCATCTGTAGTTTCATTTTAGACAGAAACACAGAACCTGGTATTTGTTTGATGCCTCCACAAGGTAATTCATCATACTGTGCTGGCAGAAAACAACTACTGTTGGTTTGGGTACGCATGAGGTTTTGTCAGTGTTATTCACCCTAGAACACGAAAGCACAGGGAAGCAAAATCCCTGGGTAGGCCAGAGGGGCATGGCTTCCAAATCTCTTCCAGTGCCAGACCAGTGGACTGACCACAAGGCTTCATGTGTTGTTTGAAATACTGGAATGTTCTCCAAGATTTCAGTGTCAAAATCAGGTAAATTGAGACTTTTGTTTTCTTCTCATTCCGCCCCCCCCACGCCCCCAGCCTTCCACATTTTTAATATCTCCTTCTGCTGGTACACTAAATATGTTCTGAGGTTTCAGATGAATTTGGAACATTTTCATTTTTAATTTTAATTAGTAGATATCAGAGGACCTGACCCCTTTTGTAATAACCGGAAGCACTGAATAATTGAGGTCAAAGTAGTCAAGGTCAAAATATGCTGCTTCGTGTACATCTTACAATAATCCAACACTGACTTTTTAACATCACAGCTGTTAAACTACAAAAGCTTCAGAACCCAAGGATCTGATTTTTTCTTCTGCATACAGATTAAATAATGTGTGTTTTTTTAAACTGAAGATTATTAATGGCGTAGCAGTAGTGCATCTGCTCATGTTTAGGTCTGTTCACATCAGCAATGATACTTAGGATAAAGCTGCTTCTGTCTTTAATACAGGCTCTGTTATGTCACGGGAGGTTCAATGTCTGCAGCACAAGCACAATTACGTAACGATGCTTCACCCACAGTATCCGTTAGTGTGCATCAGTCAACAAGGATGATAGGCATGCGCTTACAGGGATCAACGCTACTGCTAACACATCACATCAGAGAGATGACCAGACAACCCCGTGAAAAGGGTCTAAGAAGCAGAGGACCTTATGTTCTTAAGACACTGCTCTCATTCTCCCTAAAAGTAAGAATGAGACCATCTCTGGTCATGTTAATCTCTTTTCAAAGCTTGATATAATTTGTCAGAACAGGCTATTTTACCATTACTGTAACACCTAACTCCTGATGTTATTTTTGTAGTAATGGATATAGGAGGAAAAAAAAGGAGAAATTGACTTACATGCAGAGCTGCACAGTAGCACCAGTTTAAGTAAAGATGTACAACTGAGAGCGGTGTATTTGGAGACTGAGGAGAAACAGCTGAAGCTATGCCTCAGAGCAAAATAAGAGTGCTAACACGTGCTGGAGCTAGTTTAACTAAACAGCTGTAAGCTTGTACAGAATTATTTATACAAAGCTGCTTCCTATCTCTTACATTCAAACGGACTGCTTCAGTAAAATAATTATTTTTCTTCAGATTTTTGGGAAGAAAAAGCCAGAAGTAAGGTGCTTCTATCAGAAAAGAGTAAAAGGCAGCAAGAGACACGTTGTAATAAGAATATTATTGTCTCCCCTAGCAAGGAGCAGTTCAAAACGGGGCAGGGCAAGGACGATCAGAGGGCTGCAGCACCTTCCATGTGAGGACAGGCTGAGAGGTTGTTTGGCCTGGAGAAGAGAAGGCTCCAAGGACATGTTATAGCGACCTTCCAGTACCTGAAGGGGCTAAAAGACAGATGGGGAGGGACTGTTTACAAAGGCTTGTAGTGATAGGATGAGGGGCAATGTCTATAGACTGAAGAGGGGCAGATTTAGACTAGACGTAAGGAAGAATTTCTTCGCCATGAGGGTGGGGACGCACTGGCCCAGGTTGCCCAGGGAAGCTGTGGCTGCCCCATCCCTAGAGGTGTTTAAGGCCAGGTTGGATGGGGTCCTGGGCAGCCTGAGCTAGTGGGAGGTGTCCCTGCCCACAGCAGGGGGGTTGGAACTGGATGATCTTTAAGGTCCCTTCCAACCCAAACTATTCTATGATTCTATGATTTAATTTCATAGATTTAAATTCTATGACTTAATTTGCTGGTGAATAGGCTACCAGCTGCCCTAAAGGCAAATACAGTGTATCTGTTCCATAACCTCATCAGTCCACACTAGTGGGCTCACCTGACCATTGTCCTAAAGCCAGTTTGTTTTTTCTTCACCGAAGTTTTCTTCTCCTGCTAATTTTGGCTCAATTCCACTGGAGTTAGTGGCAATGGGAGAACGGGTACAAACGAGACTATTGGCACCTTTATCATCACATTGCCAAGACCTGAGCTGAGGTGAAAAAGTGGTTAAACTGTTACATCGAGATGTTGCTTCATGAGCCCATCTGGATTTAATTAGGACAATGGAGAAAGCTGCTGGTCCTCTGTCTCAGTAACCTCTTGGACCAGTGTAGCGAGGAGGAACTGCTGCCTCAGTTCTCAGACTAGTGTGTTAACATGGACAGAAATCAGGGCCCGTTTGAGTCAATACGCTGCACTCTGAATGTGGCATCTGAAGGCAAACCCTCCATCTACAGTTTCGGAATGCAGTTGTTGGCACCAGCAGAGAAATTGAAAGCTGCAGCAGTAAGCTCATCTCCTGCCACAGATAACTCAGATAAAGACCATGAAATAAGACCTCAACACTCCATAAGACCTCAACAGTCCAGTGAGAAGCGTGGGGGAAGCCAGTACTGCAGACAGGAGAGGGACCACTATCAACAGGCAGCTTCAGAGGCTACATTTCACTGGCTGTACACATCGCTAGGAACTGACCCTAGACTGGGTTTTAAATGTCAACCGATGGCATAAACTTGACCTGGTCTGAGAGACTGTGTCTGAATCTGTGCTGAGATCAGCTGAGTTTGAGTAGTACTTGAGGGGCATCTCACCCATGTTAGGCAACCAAATACCACAACTTTAGCTTCAGGCACTTGCTTGGAAATTCATTCCCTCCCTGACACAACTTCTGTTGAGAAAAAGCCATTATACAATATAAACCAGGAATCAAACCTCAATCAAACCTCAACATGCTAGCCCTAACATTTGCTCTATACGTAACTAACACTGGTCATGTATTCCTACGGCTTAAACTAACATAAAAATGAAGATTTTCCAGAACAGTGCAAAAATGTAATGCCTCCCATCATGTTTACTCATCACTTTTAACTATGCAGCTGTAAATGTCATTCTTCCATTTAGTATTGCCACACACGTCCTTACTGCCTTTTCCTTCCTTTACGCAAATGCTAAAACAAATTGAAATCTCTAAATATCCTTCAAAGTTTTTCCTGTCAGTACATGGTGCCACTGAATAGGAGTGCCTTCCCACCTCTGTACTTTCTGTGCTATATGGTGGGGCCCTGAGATAAGCAAATGAGCTTTCTCCTCATGTGATACTTAAACCATTGCTTAGCTAAAAATCCAGAAATCACCATCAGCAGAGCTCTTCCCCAGCTCTGGGAAGGCACATGGGCAGGGAGAAAGTAAGGCTAATAAGAGAGCAACATCTTGTTGCATATAGGAAGATGCACAGAGTTGTTTTGACTTTCACAGAATCATAGAATCACTAGGTTGGAAAAGACCCACGGGATCATTAAGTCCAGCCATTCCCGTCAATCACTAAACCATGTCCCTCAGCACCTCATCCACCTGTCCTTTAAGCACCTCCAGGGAAGGTGACTCAACCACCTCCCTGGGCAGCCTGTTCCAGTGTCTGATGTCCCTCACACCGATTCAATTTTGTCAGCCTCCAGCTTTTCAGAAATGCAAATGTCTACCTGGCAAAAAAGGAGATACCATCTGCGATGTTTGATTTAATTACCAGCAGTCAGTGCACAAGGCAGGAAAGAGAGAAAGTAAATCTCTGTGTGGAGCCTTTCCATACATAAAACATATTCTGCACAAATTCTTAAGTCAACTCCTACTCCCTATGGAAAAACATACTCAAGACTCCCACATGCACATTATTGTTTGCTCATTAATTTACTTTTAAGTAACAGTTACCATCACAGTAATAGGTCTGGAGTAACAGACACCCTGCTTTATCTTTGAGGCATACGTTGACAGCAGTGATCTGAGAACACAGGCTCCCATTTCAAAGAAACGTGGGGTGGGGTTTCTTCCCCCCTCCTTTTTTTAACCAATTCAGTTGTCAGTTTTATGCATCAGGACACTTACTGTTTGAGTTTCTTCTGGTTTACTCTCAGCCTGTAGACCATAAAACTGCTGTGTGGTGCCGCTTTGGGGCACTTTCTAATCCAGTGCCCTGTATAGCGTCATTGACCAGCTTATTCCTCGCAGCCATCAACAGTCTTTAAAGAATCCCTGAGGAAGTTAAAACATGAAACTGGATTATGACGTAGAGGAAGACTGATGAGCTGAAAAGCTGTAGTTTTCTACAGCTCCTTTTTGTTGTTGTTGCTTTTTTTTTTAACAGTTTTACCCTTCATAACCTTCAACAGCAGATGATGCAACATTTAAAAGAAGTAAGTATAATTAATGGTTAGCAAAATGTATTTTTTTCCCTCCTAACTTGCAAACATCGCAGTCTTTACAAAAATATTCTTGTCACACTAAATTTCTTTGGTGGGTGCCACATTTGTACATTACCTTGTCATCGTTATATACACTTTTAATATCAAGTAAGGATTATTGCCATAACCTGGAGACTTCCATGCAGTGCTTCAGAGCAAGGAATTTTCTGTTCCTGCAGTTTTGTTCACTTACCCATGGCTCCAGCCTTTCTTACTCCGCAGCTTATTCCTGACTCATCTTCTGAGCTTACAAAACACGAGATAAAAATAGATTATTGTTCTATCTGAACTCCCATAATCCTTGTGCTCATTAAAAATAAAGTCATGCAACTGTTCTTAGTCAGGATTGCACTAATTAGTGCAATTGGCACTTCTGACCTTGTGATATCTACTCTTAATACTCTCAGGTTTGCTGTGCTGCCTCTGTTGCCATGCACAGCATAGCCAACACCTGCTGACGCAACGAAGTGCTGGAGAGCGAGCTGCAAACCAGAAAATAAAGGTCAGGAGCTTTTTACATAGTAATATGTAGTTTTTCCACATCCTCACCCTTTGGCTTAACTGAATACTTTGGATATATTTTCATATTAAAAATTAAGGGGCCACAAATAAGAATCAGAGGGTAACTTTTCATAGATCCTTTGAGGAGACAGAGCTGTTCCCCAAAGAGCTCTCGACCACTGGCTGTGGTTGAGGGTAACAGCATGTTGGTTTCTGTGAGCAGCTGCTTGCATCTCAAAGACTTAAAGGAGATACCAGCAGCAGATTATTAAACTTAACCTCATTTGAATGTTTTTTAAAGACAGACAGACAAGGATGAATTAAGTAAATTTCCTGTTTGCTCACTACACCTCATGGAACAATTCGTATCTTTTTAGTCTTCTTAGCTATGCAATAAAATTAAATCTCTATTTTTGTGCAGGAAATGAAAAAACTATTGGTGGTAGGTTTTTTGCTGTAGCTGCTAGTGTATTTACTGTTTGATTTATTTGTGTTTCACTGGAGTCAGGAACTTGCTCGTGGTAAAACCATTAATAAATCAAATCTTCTCACCATCAAGCTGTATTTAAATAAGTATTTAAATAAATTATACTGATAGGACAATCAATTCAGTGAACATCATAATAAAAAGCAGAAGGAACTTAACTATGCAGGTGTTGGATCTACCAGAAATTCAATCAGTTCAAAGCATCTTCAGTTGTGGCAGACTGACAGAGATATACAAAAACCAGGAAAGGTAGAGGGGAAAAAAAGTTACACCAGGGATTTTTTTTTGATTAAACCTCTCATAACACAAGAGGGAAGGAACAACCAATGCAAAACCAGAATGTTTATAACAAGTGAAGCTGTTTCTGAAGCAATGTGGACTTTTGAAAGAGCTTACAAGTGGCCTGCAGAGCTCATCAACCTCCCCAAGCTCAAAAACGCATCAGGAAAACAAACCAAACCCCACACCGAGGAAGCAAACTAAAAGGAAAACAGAACAGGGATATAAATTTCAGTACGTTGGGACATAATCCAGTTTCTAATGGAAGGAAAATCCTCTATATAGCAAGATTATTTGACGCTTGCCTACTCCAGGGATCCTTACAATTTTCCCTGAGGCATTTGCCCTGGTTGTTCTGGGATTGAGAAGAATGGCTCAGACATATCTGGGCCCAAATCTCTGTGCGGCTCACCATCTGTGTTGAGCATAATAAAGGAAGGTGTTTTAACTGTTATTCCAAATATAAAAAATAATGAGTCGTCTGAAAAATTAGTATTGTGTTTGTCGCTAGTTCTTGCAGCATCAGGGTCTTTGTTCTGCAGCAGAAAACAGAAACATTACGTTGAGAAGTCATAAGCCTTGTGCATCTAGTCATAAGAATTGTGCATCTAGCTGCTAATAAAATTATGTTTTATAGACTTTCAGGGCCAAAACCCATTGCAACAATTATCTGGTCTAGTTACCTGCACAATGTAGGTCGCAACCTCCCATTGTAATTAGGCTAAATAGTACCTATTTCTATTTCAGCTCTGTAATAAACTAAGACAACAGTTTTGATTTCAGGACTTAAGGGATGAAGAACTGAACACATACCCGAGCTGGGGCTTTCTCGCCTCCTCATTCTGAATTCTGCTCCATTCTGCACTTGCAACTGCTGTGTCTTACATCTGTTACTTCATATTGAGTCCCTGCCTGGCGGTACTTGTCAAGTATCTGTATTTTATTGATCCTTGGATAAACCAAGCAACCTAGACTTTATTCTTCCACTAAAATAGTTTTTCCCAGATTACCTTTGCAGTTTTAATTGGCACCGCCTGGGGTCTTTTAGGGGTTGGGCTGGTACAGCTTCATTTTGTTTGTGTGCATATGAAGGTTTATTCAACGGCTAATGCCAAAAATTGGTCTTAATATAGATTCTTCTCTCAACACAAAGGAGAGACTTGTGTAAGGGGAACACAGTAGTAGGTGTTAACAGGCCTCCCATACACACTGCCTTCTGTCTGCTTAGCAAATCATATATCATAGAATGGTTTGTGTTAGAAGGGACCTTAAAGAGCATCCAGTTCCACCCCGCTGCCATGGCCAGGGACACCTCCCACCAGATCAGGCTGCTCAAAGCCTCATCCAGCCTGGCCCTGAACACCTCAAGGGATGGGGCAGCCAAAGCTTCCTTGGGCACCTGTGCCAGTGCCTCAACACTCTCACAGTAAAAAATTTCTTCCTAATACCTAATCTAAATCCCCCTTCCTTCAGCTCTAAAACTGTTACCCTATCACTGCACCCCCTGATAAAGAGTCCCTCCCCAGCTTTCCTGTACCATAGAACCATGGAATCACTAAGTTGGAAAAGACTTCGAGATCATCGACTACAGCCCTACCTCTCCACTACTAAATCATATCCCCAAGCACTTCATCGAGTCATCTTTTGAACACCTGCAGGGATGGGGACTCAACCACCCCCCCGGGCAGCCTCTTACAGTGTTTGATAACCATTTAAGTGAACAAATTCTTCCTAATGTCCAATCTGAACCCCCTCTGATGCAGCTTGAGGCCATTCCCCCTTGTCCTGTCCCCTGTCACCTGGGAGAAGAGGCCAGCGCCCTCCTCTCCAAAGCCTCCTTTCAGGTAGTTGTAGAGAGTAATAAGGTTTCTCCTCAGCCTCCTCTTCTCAAGGCTAAACAACCCCTATTTCCCTTAACTGGTCCTTGTAAGACTTGTTCTCCAGCCCCTTCACCAGCTTCATTACCCTTCTCTGGACTCGCTCCAGGACCTCAGTGTCTTTCTTGCAGTGAGGGGCCCAGAACTGAACACAGGATTCAAGATGCAATCTCACGAGTGCTGAGTACAGAGGCAGAATCTCTTCCTGGTCCTACTCTGATACAAGCCACCTGGGCACACTGCTGGCTCATGTTCAGTCGCTGTCAACCAACACCCCCAGGTCCTTCTCCTCCAGGCAGCTTTCTAGCCAGACTTCTTCCAGTCTGTAGCTGCGCAGGGTTGTTGTGCTCCAAGTGCAGGACTCGGCACTTGGCCTTGTTTAACCTCATGCCATTGGCCTCAACCCATCAGTTCAGCCTGTTCAGATCCCTCAGTAAAGCCCCTCTACTCTCAGGAAAATTGACGCTTTCTCCCAGCGTAGCATCATTTGCACTAAGGGTGCACTCAATCCCTTCATGCAGGTCATTGATAAAGACGTTGAACAGAACTGGACCCAGCACTGAGCCCTGGGGAACACAACTTGTGACCGGCCTCCAACTGGATTTAACTCCATCTACCACAACTCTTTGGTCCATCCAAACAGTTTTTTACCCAGCAGGTAGGACCCCTTTAAGTACTGGAAGGTCGCTGTAAGTTCTCCCCAGAGCCTTCTCTTCTCCAGGCTGGACAAGCCCAACTCTCTCAGACTGTTCTCATATGGGAGGTGCTCCAGTCCTCTCACCTTTGTGATCCTCTTCTGGACTCGCTCTAGCAGATCCATGTCCTTCCTGTGCTGAGGACTCCAGAGCTGGATGCAGTACTGCAGGTGAGGTTTCATAAAAACAGAGTAAAGGGGCAGAATCACCTCTCTGAACCTGCTGGTCACACCTCTTTCAATGCAGCCTGGGAGACTCAGTCACCTGCAAAAACGTACTGATGGTCTATGCTGGAAAACAGCTAAAGTGCAAACATAGAATACCCACCGTGCATTATTAGTATATGAACAACTTGGAGTAGCGAAATCCATCAGCTACAACTTTAAGTGACAATAGAATCAATACTCAATATTGGAATAAACAAATTATTTTCCAGAAATTGCCACCAGTGGTTAACTGACATCGTTCCAGCAAATATTAACACAGGCTTGTGGGTTATTAACCAAGCTGGGTTTTAAGACTTTGCTAGTCTATTAAAATACTATTTATACTTATTTTTGTCATCAGGTTTAGCTAAGAAACTTCCTAGAAAAACAATCTCACTCCAATTATAGCACTTCAGGTTCAGTTCTGAAGGCTCTTAGAATTGTGCTTGTCAGGCACAGGTCCCATAAGTCACTTGCTGTGGTGTAACAGAGACCATAAAATATTCCACTTCTTTTACCAGCTGCCAGGGAGTAGTTAGTGAACGCAGTGACAAAAAATTACTGAAGCCATCGATTCTGTTCCACACATTTTAAGTTTGCAATTTTCCTTGCAGGAAAATTACTGTCTCATCCAGTGGAAGGAGTTTCCTTCCCTTTTCAGAAGAACACAATGTCTTGTGCACCTCGATACGGGCACAGAAGGACAGACTCCTTCTATTTGGTCTGGTTTTCTCCCCTTCAAATACTTGCCGATGAAGAAGACAGAGTGTGTCAACCTAAGAGAGACACAGAGACAAGAGAACACAACAAGAACAACGATAAAAGCATCTTCAGTGTTTCCGAAAGTATGGAGGAAGAAGAAAACCCAGTGGCTTCACCATGGGGGATAAGTCCTAGCAGGCTGGGTTTCACAGTGCTGCTGTGCCCATCAGCTCCTCAAGAAAGGAGGCAGCGCAAGGAAGAGGAAACAGGCTTGCTGACTGGACTGACTGGAGTTAGGTAAGGGTGGGACAGAAGTTAATCAAAAGCCGTGTTTATAATCAATGCATCGGAGTCCGAAGTTTCAGCTTCTAACCTTGCGTGTGACAGTCTCCTGCTTCTCAGGGAAGAGCCAGGAAGTGAAGGGGAACGACATTTCCTTCAAAAATAACCAAGGTTGTGGAGCAAGGGAAAAAAAAGAAGGTCCAGGCTGCAACGAGCAGATGGGATAGAGCTATAGCTCAGAGCTAGGAGTGTGCAGCTTCAGCAAAGCCCAGAGAGCTGAAAGGAGCAGTGAGCAGTCAGCCACCACCCAGAGGTGAAAAAATCCTTACTAAAGGACTGGACAGCATTTATTTAAACCAAGAGTGAGCCGGTCAGCCATGCCTAGCCTAAGAACAAGGATATTGTGAGAAGGAAAGACTGGTTTAGAAACTTTTCTATCTTTACCTAGCCATTTTCAGTCAATATTCAATAGACGGTCTCACTAATGCTGCAGACAGAAATTTATTGCCCTCTGGTCTTGCTTGGCATATGTGCCTAAAGGGTCAGATCTGCTCTTTTATTTGTTTATATGCATTTATTTATTTATATGCATTTATTTACAATGGAAACTCACATTCAGCAACCAATTGCCACAGTCGCTCAACTCTTTTTAGCGTCACTGTCTTCTGGGTAATTACCTGTTCATTGTTTCTAGGTGACTTTCCTTTTTCTTATTGTCAAACACACCCTTTATTAAGTGCTCTGAACTACTCTGTGACTTGTCCTGATGAATAACAAATTGGTAGAACAAAAAAATTGTCTTTTATTTCATATAATTTATGAAACTATTGCACATTGTTGAGCAGATGTGCAGAATTAACCTTGCTAACCGCTAAGGGGAAGTTTTCTCTTTGAAAACAATTTAATACAAATTGATCTTGTTGCCTTTTTCTCCTTTGGATTGTCAACTCAGATTACAAAACCACAACTATATTCTGTCACACAATAATCCGCCACACCTGCCATCTCATCGTTTAGTCCTGTAGTTTTGTTTAGCAAAGCCACTTGCATTTTCCCAAAGCCACTCTGACTGACTTTACTGAGGTTAGCTTATTATTTACTAGAGCTGGATCTTATCACTGTCGAAACGCTCACTTTTTTGGACCTTTC
Organism: Clamator glandarius; assembly: GCA_033459285.1. Lineage (NCBI taxonomy): Eukaryota > Metazoa > Chordata > Aves > Cuculiformes > Cuculidae > Clamator > Clamator glandarius. The sequence continues at coordinate 980,309 of JAUNZM010000244.1, read as the reverse complement.
TCAGGTTTCAAAAAAATCCAGTAAGCTCCTTGCCATTTGTAATGTTCTTGGATCAATCTATCCATCCCTGCCAGCCTTTATTACTTGTGCAAGAATATCATTTACAACAAATACAACTTCTTTTTTTTTTCAATAGTAAATACATCAGCAGCCTTTACTCAGTCGCACTAGGTGCTAGCAGCAGCTGTTTGGACACTCTCATGTGTCACTTCTCTGGCCTCATGGAAAAGTCTTAAACCAACCGGCTAACTCAGCAGACTGACATTAGAAAAGACAGTCAACCCAAGAGACCTCTTTCTCATTCCACAGAGAACCTAAGGACGCATGGGAAATCGAGAATCCCAGTGGATTCTATCTCTATAAAACAAGAAAGCTTTTTTTTTTTTTCCTCAGAAGATGATACTGTAGCCTCAGAAGAAAAGGTGAGTGGAGCACATAAATGTCTGACCACCTCAGATGCTCATTTTTGCCCACACCTGAGAGTCCCCCAGTCCATTGTGAGCCCCATTTTTACAGCTCTGCCAGTTACTCTCTAATGTTTTCTTTTAAAAGAAGTCCTCAGTGTGCTTAGCGCACAGGGCACGCAATTTTATAGTATACTGAAAGTTTCACTGGGCACGGGCAGAGGCTGCCCAGGGAGGTGGTTGAGTCACCTTCCCTGGAGGCGTTTAAGGCACCAGTGGACGAGGTGCTAAGGGCCACAGTTTAGTGTTTGATAGGAATGGTCGGACTCGATGATCCGGTGGGTCTCTTCCAACCTGGTTATTCTATGATTCTATGAAAGCTCACAGCAGCTCTCGGAGAGGCAGAGGGGGACAGAGGGAGAGAAATACCTGGAATTGGAACCTCACTGCTGCACTCTCCCCATGCCTCAAGCTAACCCACAGCAAAGCCCTTCAATACATTTCACAGGGTCTATTTTTTTTTTTAATTCAGCAGGAGATGTTTCTTTGTTAACTGGAATGCGCATAAACAGCTGTCACATTTCTTTTTTATTTGCTGCCTCAACTGAAATTAGTGAGCATCCTTTCAGAAAACCTGCGATAGTCACAAGAGTGAAAATACAAGGTAGACTCCTGAGAGATAAAAATTTATTTGTATCTGATCAGCACATCATGATATGGTCACAAGTCACATAGCTGATAGTCTCACAGCCAAAACAGGGATATTTTTTCTTTTTTAAAAATACATTTTTCTTTCCAGCAGGAAGGATTTTTTAAGACAAACATTTCATACTAGGCAGGAATTAAAAACAATGGCTTTTTCAACATGACAACACAGCTGGTAAGCACTGGATCCCTTTCCAGTGTCTTATATTTGTATTTCAAATTCTCTCTCCCCATTTTTACCTTCCCCCTTAACACGCACCCCCACCCCCCCCACCCCAAATCTCCCCACCTCTGACAGAAAAACACCACACACAAAACCAAAACAAAACTCAGAAAGGAAACAAAGAGGTAGCTGTAACTACAGCCATGGTGCTGTTTTGGAAACTGTGCAAGATGACTTACTATGCTCCAAGGAGGAGTTCTTTCCTTTGTTATGTGTTGCAGTATTACACACCAGCAGCTAACACAAAAGGCAACATGGAGCTAATATCTATCATTAGCGAGAGATGCCAGGGCCACAGAATTAACAGTGCTGTTTCACTGGATATTGCTTTGCCCAGCTGAAGTTGTCTAAAAACAGACCGCTCTGTTAAAAAAATATATGTATCTACAAAACGATTACAGCCTTGCTGCAGAAAGGTTGGATTCACACCTTTTCTAGGATGGTGGCAATCCAGGATTAATGGGGGCTCAAGATCTGCTCTTGTTATGCCCTCAACTCTCAGAAACTTCAAGGGGAATCACTGCTACGCAGTGGCCCATGGAGAAAGTCTGCAGCCTGAGCACTGGCACAGTTTCCAGAGGGTGCTGGAACAAGCAAGGACTGTGGAAGCTGCTTCCCCCTCTCCTCTCAACTGCTCCACTCCTCCCCTTGCCACTTCTGGCACAGAAACACTGTCTCTCTCCTTCGTGATGAAAGCTCAAATAAGCAATGTTATCTATCACAAATTAACACTGCAATTGTATAGTGTTATTTTGCTATTTGTTGTGTTTACGGTAAGCACAACAGAGATTGTCTATCTATTAGACAAAAGCATAATAAATACAACAAAGAAAACCTCATCCATTACAGATTAGAAGCACATGAAATAAACTTTAAAAAACTCCATATTTATTTTTGCCACACACACAAAATAATGGGAAAAGACATCTAATAATCTCTGCAGAGAAATGCTGCTTCTCATATCTGTCCACATTTCTGAAAGACATCTTGGCTGCCGGAAAGTTTTGACAAAAAAGACTCAATGAAACAAATTCAATAAAATAATTCCGAACACGACCAGACCTTGGTCAAAGTCACCGAGAGTCGCTACAAGCTTCTGTATCCATTTTATCACATAAAATGAAAATGCAGGTAACATGGAAGGAGAGGAAAAAATTAGAGGTGAAAGTAAATGGTATCAAGAAAACAAATTATCATACAAAATGAACACCACTGTAGAGTATTTTTAAGGAACTAACTCACTTCAAGAGGACAGTTGTTCAGTGTATAGTTACTTCACTATCCAATGATAAAATAACAGGTTTAACTTTAAAATGCATAGAAGTCTTTTAAAGACTTTTTTTTTGTATCACAGCCAATGAGTCTGCAGGTTTTACAGAAAAAATAAAGCTGCTTTATTTTTTATTTTTATGCTTGAAGTGTTTGTAATGTATGCAGACACTTTAAACCAGAGTATGGTTTCAATTTTGCTCTTCCAACTGTTTTATGTTAAAAAAAGTGTAAAAACTATCAAATATGCGATTTTGCAAAATAATCCTTTATTTCATATGGCTCCATTTTTTTCCAAGCAATACAGTACCCCAGATGTATAGTTATTTTGTGTGATTGTATTGGATCATCACAAAATCTCCAGCTGACTAACAAGAGAATGCACTCAACCCTGGTCTCATGGTTTGAAAATCCCAGCTTTAAGTACCTTTGGTCCCAAAATTTTGTCAAGGCAAAGTGGAGCAGTTGAATCCTGTCACACACAGTGATCGGTATCTGTATTTATTTTGTACAAACAGGTGAAAAAAGTTAACAGCACTTCATGGCAGTGTCAGACAAAAGAAAGTTACATCATTTGCAAAACAGGTGAATAATGAACTGTCCCACAGTGATCATTATATTTTTACTGCAGTAAGAGACATCTTATTTTGGATGCTGGGGGTGCTGGAGGGTGAAGGAAGCTTTTAGTTTTTCTGGTAAGCATTGTAAATCGAAATCTCGCTCTTCAAGATCTGATGAGAGAAACTTAGGAAAAAAAAAAAAGAACCCAAAACCCTCCTGCAAGAGATGTCACTGTTGAAAAGCTTAATAGAATTGTACATAAAATACTCGAGAACTTGTCAGGAAGGCGCACTCACCAAAGGGCACTGAAGAAAAAACCACAAGTTTCAGATGGGCAGATACTCTTCGTGTAACAGGATTTGAAGAGTAGTGATGCTAAACCATTAAGACTTGCATCATTCAACTGTAACAACTCGTTTATGAACAATTAAACATAGAAAACATGCAGATGTTTTGCATGTGCAGCCCTGGCAGAGAACCGTCTTTATTTGCAATACACTGAAATTGCTATGGTCTCACTTCTGTGTGCAACAGCTTTCTGTGATTTTTTCATTCCATATCACTTTATACATTCTCCCATTCTATTTCTCCCAATACATATTCAAAGTTATATTAACCATTTTGTGATCAACTGCATGATTCACTAACATAATTTTCTGCCAAACGCATTCTGAGCTCTTCAGAAAAGGAAACCCACAGATGATGCAACAGAATGCCCAGTGCAGCTGTAACACTGGCCACTGCCAGAAGGTAGAACCGAACTGCAACCAACAGGAGTTTACATTTTACAAACTCACCTGCTAAGCTCCAAACAGTCTTGACCAGCATGGGCATTTTTAGCATAGATCTTCCTATATATTGTATACTACTTTTGTTTTTCCCTTAACAGAGAAGCTTCTTTTAGCCAATTTATTCTCTTTGATGAAGCAGCATCCAAGATCATGCTGGGAGGGTACTTTGGAGTTTCTGAACAGTGGTATCATTCCACTGTTTTCCACAGCAACTCAGCCTTAAGGAGACACAACATCAGCCTCTCTTCAAATTTTCCAGTGCAGGCAGGAAAGAAACCTAAGAACTAGTACTATTTACTCACCCTACAGAAACAACAATCAGTGCCTGAAAACAATGTCTTGGAATAATAATAATAATAACTACAGAGGAACAAACTGAAAAGGAACAGGACCAGGTAAATCAAATTATTATCTGAAACATTATTGTGCATAACTAATTTCTTTAGGCAGCATGTGAACACTCACTATTGACTGCAATCCACTGGAAAAAAATTAAACTGCATTTAAAAAACAACAGTATGCTGTGACATAATGTTCACAGGGTCTATAAAGAACAACCTCCTGATGTGAGTTGCTACTGTGCAATCTGCTTATATAAACTTCCCTTTGTATATCACTTCACTCTGTCCTAGCTCAAAATAAAACCAGCTGTACTACGGGCATCTCCATGGTCCTGATTAAACCACCTGGTCGAGGACAGAAATGAGTAGCTTGCCATCTGCATTTTGCAGTTTTGAGAGTCCGTTTATGCCCACGTGCAGCAGACAAAACCGCTTACACAGTAACAGCGCTGGGCTGCCGCAACACCCTCCTGTAAAATGGCAGATTAAATACATTCATTCCATCAGTTGTAATTTAGCAAGAGCAAGAAAAAAAAATACTACCAACGGTGCTGCCCTTTCAGAGCATAACTCTTCTTAAATGGATTTTACCTTGCATCAGAATTCAGTTGTATCTTATCTTATTATCTTACCTAAAACTGCAGGCAATGTTAAGCTGTAGGCAACCACCATTTATTGCCTCCCAGCTGCAGTGGTTCCTTTACAGCCCAGAGGGGATTCAGTTCAGGGGAGCTTACGGTGGTTCATCATGTTGCAACCATCCCCACTGAGCTAGTGGTGGCATATTTGACTAAGTATTTTTCCATTAAGTCAGGGAAATCAGCATTGCCTCATATTTTGGGATGCACTCAGCTCCCCCTGCAAAGCAAACACTGGCTACATTTTGTATTCTGCACACCACCCACTGCGATTCATGTAGCAGAAGAGCAGGAAAGAGGAGGAGATCAATATTGCTGACTCAGAGCCAAAACTACAGAGGGCTTACTTTGTTCTCAGTAAAATTATTCTGTGAAAGGCAGTATGCCAACAACTGAAGTTCTGGCTATCCTGCGTGTATTTAGAGAGATTAGTTTTATTTTAGGAACAGCTCTCTCAAATCTGTGTATAATCACATAAACACGATGCCAACTAGACCTGCCAGAAGTAAGACCATACATCATAGGTGTTCTTTCAAACGTATCTTATCTTGCACATCTGAGTCTTCAATCACATCTGAGTCTTCTATTCTCAGTTTGCCTTTAAATTCAACTAATCCTTCTTCCAGCAAGATTTTAGCAGTGGTGAGCTAAGTAATACTGCCCTCCACGCAGTTATGCAGAGTATTTACCACACTTTTCTTTTTCAGTAGTATCTTCCTATAGATTTATGATAGCAATTACACCTATTTTTTTTTTTAAGAAACTAGTTTGTCTTCTATTACTTCTTAACAAAACATTAAGATGGTTGGCATTGAATTATTTAAACTCTCCCACAAGTATATTTAGTGCTATTGCAACTAGCGGAGAGAAAAAGGCCTCTATAAACCACTCCAAGGTCACCTTGGTTGGACTGCAGTATACAAAATACAAAGGTGGCTAAAAATCACCAACAGCACCAGCAGACCTTCAGGAATAGGCAGAACTGCTCTGGCTTCCAGTGCGTGACAAATAAAGCTTTCCCCTACTCCCTAAGTGTTATGTCTTTCCTTCACTGTATTTTCATGTTTAAAAGTGCGTTTTGAAAACCAATAACGATGGCTGAGATGCATTCTGAACAAGAAGAGAAAACAAACTAAGTGACTTTGTAATTTCAAGTTTCCTCATAACATGAGATACTGGTAGCACACGGAATTCAGACAGCTGATGGTAAGACCACAGCAGGGATGGGCCGATTCATCTAATGTGGATAGCTTTTAATCACACTATGATGCTGCAACGCTTTTTTGAAGACTGATTTCCCACAAAACACACCCGACACTGGACCTCACTTGGGTCTTGGTTTTAGATCAAAGTGTCTAATACAACAACTGCTGACTGCGTAGCTACAAAGATACTGCCACCAGCTCTGTCAAGTATCTTTGACTCCAGCACAATGAGTTGCGATAAAGTACAAGTTTGTGCAAATGAGGAATCTCTACCACACCAATGCTGAACAGACTACTGAAGACAAGTTGCTGAATTTTCTGAGCTCTAACTACAACACCAAGAAATACTTGTGGTGACAGAGTTTTCTTGTCACAGACATTCTTCTACAATGGTTGTATGATTGCACCTTTTGTCCAAATGTTGAATTTGCTTAAGTGTGGGTGACAGTATACATTTTTTTAAAAATACAGACAATTCTTTTAAAATAATACATCATCAGGTCATTATGTAACTGATCTTCACTTTTAGTGGAGTTTAAAATTTCCACAAAGAGAGGTAAGAGTCCGTCCAGTATTTTCCTTTACTCCTGAATATTCACATTTGCACATATAACATGATACTCATTTGCAAGAGCCTGGTTTCCCATCGTGTCCTTAGGTGACGTTCCACTTTTAAAATAGGCAATGATAAAAATACTGTAAGACGCAGTACCACATACCACCTGACAAAAATGCAAGTGATTGTATGCCAACTAGCCACAGGTTACTGAGTGTCATCTCCCGAGAAATAGCTTTTGCTTGACCCTGCAGTGGAGGAAAAGCTCCTAGAAGAGAAAAGAAAACACATTTAATGCTTCTGCAGCAGTGATGACAGCATTAACGCACAATTCTTTACCACCACTGTCTGTCCCAGCAACAGCGCCCACAAACAATTAGCTGGTTATTTCTGTATTATGTGTTAAACTTTCAAACGATTCTCTTGTATTATCAGTCATTTTCAAAAAAAGAAAAAAAAAATCCCTTTCCTCATTAATAAGAACAATTTTCATTTGGATATGTTTCTGCTTTAAGCAGAAACATATGAATGCTCTTAAATTTAAAAAAAACCAAGAAAGCCACAACCAAAAAAACCACAAAACCCCCAGCCTGATGAGTCCCAGTCTCCTCTCTCTGATAACTATTTTCATATGGGCAGATATGCCACACCATTTATTCCCCAGTAACTCTCCTTGCTAAGCTTCTATTTATCCACTCTACATGACATTTGCTCTTCCATGGCCCACTTGTCTTCCTGTACCAACACTGACTTTTGGTTTAAACTTCTCTTTCTCCTTGGTGTAGATTGCAACTGTCTCTTCCCCCTCCTCCTCTCCCAAGCCAACTTGTACCTTACAGAGAAAACAATCCATCACTTTCCTAGCTGAGACAAGCCAAGCAGTTTTAGTTGCCCTTCACGGATACAACTCCCCCTTCCCCTTTACAATCTTAACACCTATTATCCGTTCCTCTGTCTGGTTCAATTCATATTTCTTGAACAGGGAAGACAGATCTCCACGCAGAATTTCCTGATAAGGTTTTGGATTTGGTACAACGAAGAGTATTTCCGTAGCACTAGTGAAAACCCTCTCCTGCTGCCCTGTATGATGACGTTGCTTCCTTTTTTAGTTACATCACACGAGTTGGCTTATGATCGGAGCAAGTGAGGAGTATGACAGTATATGACTCTTTATTTCCAGCTGTGAAGCTCCTCATTTATAGTTGTTCTATTTAATTAGTCCGGGAGCGCTTTTGTCCTGCTAAAAGTAATCTCACTTGCGTTACTGCAGTGTTCAAGGTTATCTCGCTGATGACTTCAGAGAAATCATGAACTTGTCAATAACAAGCTTTCCACTAGCTGTTAACACAGGAGTCTTGGTGTTGCTTATACCTACAGATATTAACTGTAAATGGTTTTAATTTTATAAATGAAATGTGTAAATGCCTCTGTAAGAAAGGATAACTTTATACTCAAAATTTAAGTAGGTACCTTTTTGTTTATTTTTAAGAGATACAACAGATTTCCCCCAGATCCATTTAAGTCCTTAACACTTAAGAAAATACATCAAAAAGAAAAAAGATGTTTTAGGCTTCATTTTTCCTCTTCTTAAATAAAAATATGCAAAAAAAAAGTATTCCTACCAATGACGTTGTCAATACAAACTTTTAAAGTTATAAGTAGCATTAAATATTACCCCAGCTTTATGAATCGAGACAAGTTCCTAAGTAGAATGAAAAAAAGAAACATAGTAATAAAAGAAAGAATGCTGAAACAGCCCCAAGTCTTAAAACCACACCACCTTAAGACAATGCAACAGGACAATACAAAGCTAGCTCTCAGGTAACTTCAGGGATTCCCTTCACATTAGGCCTCAGGACTTTTCCAGAAGGTTTCCAAAAACTTTAATAGCACTTTTGCATAAAGCCAATGCAAGCAAGTTCTCAACTTGTATAAATGGTAGTTTCTTAAATTATGCTAATTTATGCCTAATAATGTCCTATGTCATAGCATTTGCATTTAAAACATGTCTTATTAATTCACACTGATTACACTTGCAAATTATAACCAATTATCCTATTTTAGAAGTGCATTTCAATGAATAAACCCAATTATATTCATTATGCTCTCTGAAATTCTGGTCTAGTTAGATTTCGTGGGTATGACTTATTTTAATGTCATTTGTGAAACAGCATCTCAACAACAAGAATTCCTTATATGCTACTGACCACACTTCTAGTTTTAAACAGACTCACAAAGTTATTTGTATAATAAAGTCTAATATATGTATTTGGATTTATATAGCAGGGTCTGACTTTTGGCATGAAGGATGGCTGAGTGACAGCAATATTTCATAAACAAAAAATAGAACTCTGGATTGTTACATGATTCTATTAATGTTTTAAGCACTAAAGCTGACAAACTAAGCACGCAAAAATGAATTAAAGTTGCCTTTGCAAGAAATCATCTAATAAAAGTAGCTTTGTTTAACAAAGTCACTCTGCAAGTCTATTCAAGAGACTGAATATTCTTCCCCTTCAACAACAGCGCTACCTGCTAATGGAGAGATTCTTTTCCTTCAGAGACGATCTGCATTATTTCTTCTGCAGTCTTCCTACTCAGTCTATATTTTTTTTTTACTACAATTACTTCTTCTGTTTATATTCTGAATACACACAGGCAGATGACATGCTTGAGTATCAACAAATGGAGGGAAAAGAAGAGCCTTAGGAAACACCTCTCCAGCTATAGTTTCATAGTATTTATCTGATATTTTAAATTACAGTTGCCAGGATCCCAGCATTTCTGTTATGAAAGCTCTAAATTTATTTAGATTCATGTGATCCATTAACAATGAAAGCATTACAGGTTATGATAGAAGTCATCAGTCCTCAGTACCCTGCAGCAAAGAGGGCAGCATTGACAACACAGGGCTGCAGATTCCACAGAAATGCTATGCAATTCCTTGAGATCCCTTTAATTGTTGAATCTTTCCATTTAGCATAAGAGTAAACTGAATCATAGAATCACCAGGTTGGAAGAGACCCACCAGATCATCGAGTCCAACCACTCCCACCAACCTCTAAACCATGCCCCTCAGTATCTCATCCATCCGCACCTTAAACACCACCAGGGAAGGCAAGTCAACCACCTCCCTGGGCAGACCATTCCATTGCCTAGTGACCCTTTCCGTGAAGAATTTTTTCCTTATGTCGAGCCTGAACGTTCCCTGGCGGAGCTTGAGGCCATTTCCTCTTGTCCTGTCCCCTGTCACTTGGCAGAAGAGGCCAGCTCCCTCCTCTCTACAACCTCCCTTCAGGTAGTTGTAGAGAGCAATAAGGTCACTCCTCAGCCTCCTCTTCTCCAGGCTAAACAACCCCAGCTCTCTCAGCCGCTCCTCATAAGGCCTGTTCTCCAGCCCCTTCACCAGCTTCGTTGCTCTTCTCTGGACTCGCTCCAGAGCCTCAACATCCTTCTTGTGGTGAGGGGCCCAGAACTGAACACAGGATTCGAGGTGTGGTCTCACCAGTACAGGGCAATGAAAAGGGCAATGGTTTGGTATTAGACCTGAAGACTACTTTCATCAGTTTTCGCTAATTGTACAAGTGCCAGAGGAACACGTTAAATAGCTGCACTAAGCAGATAAAACAACCTGCCTCACTTAAGAGTCTTATTTAATCCCTTTTAGTCAAGAACTTAGTTAATTTAAACTCTGAAGGTTTTATATCCCATCCAAAGTTAACATAAGCTCTGAATAATTTTACTGTGTGCGTAAACGTTCACAGCCTCTTTGAATCTTGATACAATTATTCCAACTAAGTGGAATCCTATGGCAGTATCAAGTTTCATGGCTGAAAAAAAGGGACTTCCTTAGATCAACTGGAAATGTGCCAGATTCCAAATGCTGGCCTAAAGATACCCGAGTAATTTAATTTTCGTAGGTCATTTCTTATACTTTTTTTGCCACGTAAGAACCATTAGTAATTACATGCATTTTATTCATGTAAAGAATGCATACATGTTCTTAAGCCATTTTGAGATCCTTTTAAGAAAAGACATAACAAAGCAAAATACTTTCCTAGATACCATCCTACCTGTTTCGTAGAAATGTGTCAAGAGATCCTCCTTTTCAATGAATCGTTGATATAGCCAGTTTGTAAGAGCTTCTGGCTCTGCAGGTACATCTTTAACTGGAAAAATCCTACCAAAGAATCAAACATAAATTAAACCTAGGAAATACATTCTATGTGAAGAACAAAAGGCGTGGCATCTGCCCCAGCCCACTCTAAAACAAAAAGAACAAGAGTCTGGTATAAATCTAATTGCAGGGTTCATTCTCTCTTCAATTCATAGATGACATAGGTATTATGGATACAAAACCAGAATATCCCAGGTTACCCCACAGAAGGCAGAAGTGTTATTTGCTTCTATCAAATGCAGCAGTACTACAGCATACAATAAATGGTACCAAGTTGCCTGGTCTTTTTTAACTAGAATACCACCACACTGTATTACTATCCTCATAAAAAATACAAACCAAGAAGCAACAAAGTTCATGTGCTGAAACACAAGGAAATAAAAGACTGAGAAGGTTCGCTCACAGTTCTGAAGAAACAGTTCTTCAACAGGCAAAATCTACGTAACATCATCATTAAGTACCAGTAGAATTATTTATTGCAGAAAATGAGATCTCTGTGCTTTTCAAAGGATGCAAGCATTTGCCTGAAATTTCTAAGGCAGTTTTTGCACTGCAAATTGACCATGTAAGTAAGTGTACTCAAATATTGCTGCTTTGTTTAAATATCCCAAATGGAAGGATTACCAGTGTTTTGGCACTTCTACAACTTGTCAATCAACACCCCCAGGTCCCTCTCCTCCAGGCATCTTTCTAGCCACTCTTCCCCTAGTCTGTAGCACTGCACAAGGTTGTTGTGCCCCAAGTGCAGGACCCGGCATTTGGCCTTGTTAAACCTCATGCCGTTGGTCTCAGCCCAGCAGTCCAGCCTGTTCAGGTCCCTTTGCAGAGCCTCCCGACCCTCCAGCAGATCGACACTTCCACCCAGCTTAGTGTCGCCTGCAAACTTGCTAAGGGTGCACTTGATGCCTTCATCCAGGTCGTTGATAAAGATGTTGATAAAGAGTGGACCCAGCACTGAGACCTGGGGGACACCACTTGTTAACCGGCCTCCAGCTGGAGTTAACTCCAAATAATCCACTATACCTCACAATTTCTTTTCAAACTAGAATTCCAAGTCTTACAGTAAACATGAAATCTCCTCAGTCAATCCTAAGTGCCTTTTTATATATACAAGAACTTAAATAAGGTCCAACATAAAAAACTCTGAGACTAACCCTATAGCTCAGAAACCAAGAGTGGGACATATTCTAGACTGTCACAGCTAGACTTGGCTCAAGTCAATTGTTTCAACTCGGTACAAGTGGATACTTAGTGAGACATTTTCTTACCTTCAGTAGGAAATGGTCACTGTGCACCAGCCCACAACACTTTGTGATGCAATTTTTAGCTAATAACAACATCATTAGCTCGAGCACCCACCCTACTCGCCAGACCCGAGATCAAGTTGGTGCTGGAAGGAACCGATTTTTTTGTCAGCAGAGGATGTGAAAGCAAAACCAACAAAGATCCTGTAGAGTTTTTCAGGAAATGATCTGCAGAACTGCTTTGAACGTAGCCAGCTGACATTGTATGCAGTCGACTCAGAAAGGAACTATTTTGAAGGTGATCACAGCTGATTTTCTTAATTTGTTAAACAAAAAAGTTAAAGCGACCATCTTGTTTTTTTTTTTTTTCATATTGGACCTCATATTTACATTATATTTCACTGGGATGCCAACGTATAAGAGATTTGTATATCAGGCTACCCTTAAAAGCTCATACTCTGAAATTTAAGACCGCTTTTGTTGTTTCTTCTTCTCAGGTGAGCTCCTATTTAATATGTCATTTATGCCATGCTTCTGTATTCATTAATGGATTTTTCATTTCATTTTCACCACAATCTCGACTGATTATACTGAAAAGAATTTGAAATAACACCACAGTCATGTGGGCAGTGCCCAAAAAGATACAGGAATGTCAGACTACAGAAATAAAACACTTCCGAATAAGGTTTTGTTGCTGTTATTGTTTTAAACATCACCGCTGCCAAATCATTTGTACCTCTCCTTTTCAGTTTGATGCTTCACAAAATATAAGTGGAGGAGAAAAGGGGCAAATATTTCTCTAATGAGCAAATTAAAAATAATAGTGCTTCAGTATACAGAGATAACTTCAATATATTATGACATCCAGATCAACTCTAGTATTTTTGCAGCCTTTGTAGCAATTCTACCTAAGGCCTTCTCACACTGCAGAGTTCTCTGTGCTCTAGTAAAGTCAGCATCAGCGTCAGTAACCAGAAATTAGCAACTGTTATCTCAAGTAAAATACAGTTTGAAGAAAAGTCTCTGGCCAAAGACAAATATTATGAAATAGTCCGTGGTCCAGTAAACAGCTCAAGTCCTCAGCGTGCATATTAAGAACAATGACAAAGAAAGATAATAAAGAACTATTTTATCTTGAAGTCCAGACATTGTACAGATTAAAATTAAACCATTTAGAGGCAAGTAAATAAAACACGCACAGAGAAAGGAGCATTTTTGTTGAAAGTATAACACTAAGAAAGACTTACTCTCTGTCTCCAAACACAATTGAGTTGCCAAGCACTATTTTTACTCTCTTCTGCCTATCTGCTGTGAAGAGATAAAAGGACTCGGCAACTGAATATTGTGTTTCACAGTATATTTCTGAAGGACAGATGCTTGCTTACGCAAGTCTGAAGATGGCTCAGAACTAACAGAATGCATGTGTGGGCTCAGGACAGAAGTCTAGGATTACCAATGCAGTTCCTATTGTAGAGCTGGAGACATTCTTCACCTCCACCCTCAATTCTCAGTTACCTAATGGATAACAACTCTGCAGCTCAATAACTTAGTTAAGCCTGTTATTTTTCAAAAAAATGCACCTACTAGTCTCAAAACATTACCACAAAAACTCATAAGATACTCATTAGAAACAATTTATGAGGTGGCACTCTAATAAAGTAGCAAAGTAATGTAAATGATATCAATATTGTGAGAGACTAATGGAATGCAGCATGCCACTTCCTTGCTTGAATGCATCCATGCTCTTGTATGAATCAATGCAGTACCAGAATACTGAATTGAATCTCTGGACATAAACCCTGCTTCACAGAAGCTCAGGAAGCAACCACCATTACATCCATTATTTGAATGAATACTAATACAGAGTGGATAACAACTGGTTTTCCAGGAATGCTATACTGGCTGTCACAATTTAGCAGTGGTTAAGTGCTAGTGCATTTAGAAGCATTTTCAAACATACTTTTAGATTATTCAGAGTTATTTTTACAAGTAGAACATTCCAATTAATGACTGAGCTAAATTAAAGTTGATACATTTTTTAAAAAAATCCTTAAACTGTGAAACAAGCCCTTCCTATACTAGATAGATAACATGAAGCTAACCCTTCTCCCCATCCTGCATTTGTACTAAACATACTGCCAGTATCATCATTCTCTGCCCATGGGATGGCTCAGCTTGCATCTGTGTTTTAAAGAAAAAACAAACAAATAAACAAAATACCCTCTTTGAGGAGATCAGGTTCAGGAAACCTAACTGAAAAAATCTACTGTTACAAAAACTCTCTGCACAGACAATGCAAAACAACAGCGTAAAATCTTTCTTCTAACCAAAAAGCAGGGTTATTTCCAACCATGGTCTACAAGTTCTGCCAGGTCTAAAGTCAAAAGAGGCAGGAAATAGTTTCTTCTTTTCAATGAGATATGTAAACTGTTGTCAATGTGGTCACAGCATGAGCTTTGTCTTGGCTCTATTCCACCTTTGGGTATGCAGCATCAGGAATGTCACTAAAAGTAGTGTCTCCAGGAGGTTCCGCTGGACTGGAGGCTGGCTGATGTTGTGCCCATCTATAAGAAGGGGTGCAGGGAGGATCCAGGGAACTACAGGCCTGTCAGTCTGACCTCAGTGCCAGGGAAAGTCATGGAGCAGGTGATCCTGAGAGCTATCAAGAAGCACTTGCAAGAGAACCGGGTGATCAGGCCTAGTCAACACGGGTTCATGAAAGACAGGTCTTGCCAGAGTAATCTGATCACCTTCTATGACCGAGTGACTAGACTCTCGGACAAGGGAAAGGCTGTGGATGTGGTCTTCCTGGACTTCAGTAAAGCCTTTGACACAGTTTCTCACAGCATTCTGCTATGGAAACTGTCGGCCTCTGGCCTGGACAGGCGCACACTCTCCTGGGTGAAAAACTGGTTGAATGACCGGGCCCAGAGAGTAGTGGGAAATGGAGTAAAATCCAGCTGGAGGCCAGTGACAAGTGGGGTTCCCCAGGGCTCAGTCCTGGGTCCAGTCCTGTTTAATGTCTTTATCAACGACCTGGATGAAGGCATTGAGTCCTCCCTTAGCAAGTTTGCAGATGACACTAAGCTGAGAGGAAGTGTCGATCTGCTGGAGGGTAGGGAGGCTCTGCAAAGGGACCTGAACAGGCTGGACTGCTGGGCTGAGACCAACGGCATGAGGTTTAACAAGGCTAAATGCCGGGTCCTGCACTTGGGGCACAACAACCCTAAGCAGAGGTACAAACCAGGAGAAACCTGGCTGGAAAGCTGCCTGGAGGAGAAAGACCTGGGGGTGTTGGTTGACAACCAACTGAACATGAGCCAGCAGTGTGCCCAGGTGGCCAAAAAGGCCAAAGGCATCTTGGCTTCTATCAGAAATGGCGTGACCAGCAGGTCCTGGGAGGTTCTTCTCCCTCAGTACTTGGCACTGGTGAGACCGCTCCTTGAATCCTGTGTTCAGTTCTGGGCCCTTCACCACAAGAAGGATGTTGAGGCTCTGGAGCAAGTCCAGAGAAGAGCAATGAAGCTGGTGAAAGGCCTGGAGAACAAGTCTTATGAGGAGTGGCTGAGGGAACTGGGGTTGTTTAGCCTTGAGAAGAGGAGGCTGAGGGGTGACCTTATTGCTCTCTACAACTACCTGAAAGGAGGTTGTGGAGAGGAGGGAGCTGGCCTCTTCTGCCAAGTGACAGGAGACAGGACAAGAGGGAATGGCCTCAAGCTCCGCCAGGGGAGGTTCAAGCTGGGCATCAGAAAAGAATTTTTCACAAAAAGGGTCATTGGGCACTGGAACAGGCTGCTCAGGGAGGTGGTTGAGTCACCATCCCAGGAGGTATTTAAAAGACAGGTAGACAAGGTTTAGTGATTGATAGGAACGGTTGGACTTGATGATCCAAGAGGTCTTTTCCAACCTGGTGATTCTATGATTCTGTCTCCAGGGATGGGGCACTCAGAGCTTCCTTGGACAACCTGTGCCAGTGCCTCACCACTCTCAGCATGAAGAAATTCCTCCTTATGTCTAGTCTAAATCTTTCCCTCTCCAGTTTATACCCATTGCCCCTAGTCCTATCTCTAAAAGCCTTTTTAAACAGTCCCTCCCCAGCTTTCTTGTAGCCCCTTCAGGTACTGGAAGGTTGCTATAAGATCTCCTCGGAGCCTTCTCTTCTCTAGGCTGAACAAGCCCAACTTTCCCAGCCTGTCCTCACATGGAAGGTGCTCCAGCCCTCTGATCATCCTTGTAGCCCTCAACAGCTCCATATCCTTCTTATGTTGACGACTCCAGAACTGGACACAATACCCCAGAAGAGGTCTCACAAGATAGGAACAGAGGGGCAGAATCACCTCCCTCAACCTGCTGGCCACGCTTCTTTTGATGCAGCCCGGGATACGGATGGCCTTCCAGCCTTTAATCCTTTCCTACACTGTTAAGGACAAAGTGGTTAATACCCAATTGTTACCAAAATTAAGAATTACTGAGGAACCACCTCAGATTTGTGACCTGCAGAACAAATGCTGATGTTCCCAGCTGACAACTCCAGATGCTCTCATGGCTCTGTTACAGCAGTATTTTGGTCTCAACATAGGAGGTGAGCTTAAAGCAGTTGTATAGGTCTCCTAACCAAGCAGTACAGTTACACAGGTCTGGTATATCATCCTCTAAACTGCAACCTGAACAGCTTTCCAAGAGCAAGACTGCACAGAAACCTCCCAAAACAGTTATCAGCACATTTAAAGGTAGCTCTGTATTTTCAAACAGAAGTATCAGGTATGAGAGAAAGGAGTTTGATATGGTTGGCCACAATGTACAGCTGTTTGTAGCATGCACAGTTTAACCAGCATAAAGGACCTCAGTGATTTTCCAGAATTGCTCCTGATTAAGATCTGACACATGAACAGGCTTGAGATATCACTGTATTTTCAGACAAATGAGGACACTACCTAGGAGGCACGTGTGCAAAGCTCCTGAGAGACAGTTTTCCATTGACTTTTCCTATAATTTAAGAAATACGTATCTGCCACTGGGCTTCAATTTTTCAGCTTCACAATCCTGAAGAAGGTCCAATAAAGTGATAGGAGAGGTTGTAAATTTTTCTTTAACACCAGAAAACCTTTAGGAGGGAACATTTGTTCCCTACTCTTCCTTGTCCACCACCCCCAGTTCCTCTGGCACATATTCCATCTTCACAGGTTCTCAGGAGTACCAACTACTCTGTTCAAGTCATCAATACAGAATTTAAAGTTGTCAAAACCACAAAGGTGTCCATCATGTTACAGCATTCTGCTAAAAAACATAACCCCTAATGAGGAAAGTCAGGTGATCAGGGGGAGAAAAAAATCAGTTGCTGTAATACCCTGACAGGAATCCAACAGGAAAATTTCTATACAAGCAATAGAAAAGGATGACGAAATGCGAGTGAATTCACATACACATGCTTTTTAGTTGCTCTCTGCTAATCCTGCCATTGATAAATATATCCTTTACTATTATGTAAAACAGAAAAAGGTTTTAAAGCCACAGAAAAGTACCTAAAAATAAATTTTATTGTCAAAACCCCTGAAGGTAAAAATTCACCATATTCATTCCAAACTACAGCTCTAATTCCAGATGCATTAAAAGGTCTTAGCATATCATAACTAGATGACATGCTAAATCTGGAAAAAAGGATACAAATGCGGTCTGACATTTTTTTGGATAAAATTATTCTGGGTAGTCAAAGAGAAGAACTACAGAAGGACCTGGCAATAGCTGCACATGGAATTAGACACCAGTAAATGCAAGGCAATGAGCATTGGGGAAAGAAAAAGCACCAGCAGCTACACATACACTGCCACTGAGCTGTTATTACTCTGGCAAGCAATCCTGAAATCACTGTGGGGAATTCAAGATGTCAGTCAAACTCACAAACTGGTTACAGGAGAACCAGAAGAAGCGCAGACAAAAGTAACAAGACAATCAGAGAAAGGCTTTTATGTAAGAAGGCACCGAACACATGTGGCTAGAAGTGGGACAGGGACAGCTAAGGCAGGATATGAGAAAGCTCTGTAAAATCAAGGGTCACGGTGAGCATCACTGAGGAATGATTCATCCACTACTGGGAGGACACAGGGAAACAGGGCGCACCCACAGAAGGCATCAAGTGGATAATTTAATATAAGCAAAAAGGAATCAGTCCTGGCTGCCACCCTCAAGAACAATTACACATTGCGTCATGGGAAATCACAGAAGTGTAAGTACAAGCCCATTAAAAAAATTAGAAGAGTTCATGGAGGCCAGGTCAATCAGCACCAAAAGAGCAACCCAGATGTGATGCCTACTCAGAACACATTACAGCCACCGCATGTTTACATGCAGAGGGATTGCAGGCAGGCTGCTCTCCCACACCTTCGCTGCTACTGCTCACAGTCAGAGCCAGGCTATTTTGTTAAATGCATCTTTAAGAATTGCTGCCTTGTATCCAACTAAATCCTTTACAGTCTAAAGGACACATGCCTGAACTCGACGTGCCAATTGAAGAATTACCAAGACTGGAAAGTTCACCAAAGCTCCAGTTAAAACCAAGACACGTGGCTGTCATTTCAAAACGTCCTACATCCAGCTCTCAGCCTTCAGAGACAGCCCGTGGGGCATAGTTCAAATGTTTTTATAGGGTCAGCCATGACAACTAGAGGTTAAATCAAGTAGAGAGACTTGCCCTAAACCACTAAACCATTGATTTCAACCCTCTGGAAGAAAACAACAAACCTACACCCACCAGTAAACAAGATCTAATATTTTTTTCTTAGAGTTATAGTACTAAAAAGAACTGTAATATTCAAGTTCAATGGAAGGAAGGTTGCATCATCTTTATGCTTGTGTTCAAAAATAGATTTTGAATATACACAGCAGGAAGTTAATTCAGTTTAAGATAACTTCAGGAAGTATTTTTGGAAATGCTCTTTAGTAAAATTCCAAATACATTCAACTTGCAATTATCCCAGGGATCTGAGAGACTACTAAGGTGACCTGAATAAAGCACAATAGATATTACAGTATCTTACATAAATAAGGGTGTAAGTCTGTTCACCTTGAGAAAAACTTGAAGGCAGATTTCTATAAAAAGCAGGGACAGATTTAAACATGGCTGTGGAAAGGAGCTCCAGTGAGCAGCCTGTACTTTGCATCACACAACACTGACAGAACAGCGATGCTGGAGAAGGTCATTCCCAGTTAAACTGCCACTCAGGGGATCCACACAAGGATACTGTAAAGAATATTTTAGGCTTACTGTAAAAGCCTAAAAGCTGACCAAATCAGTAAAAGGGAATTAAGACAAAAACCATACAACTCTGTGATAAAATGTGACCAACTTATCTGGTCTAGGAAGTGTGTTAAAATATTTCAGGAGATTTTAGATTTGCAATTAACTGCAAACCAAAAGCAAAATGCAACTTCTCTCTCAATCAGTTTAGGTCCTGAGACAAAGAACTGCTGAGAAGACAAGTTTTAATAGTATCCCATCTGAAGTATCAATGAGATTTGCTACTATTTCCAGGAAGGTCGTCTTCTCAACTATGAAGAACATGCTTTGAGTCAAGAAGTTGACATTTCTTTGTCAGAAAGTTAAATACAAGATATAATAATCTCTTCGGAAACCTCTTATTTAATAACATAGTGATTTTTAATTTGTTGTCATCATTATAAAGAAAAAAAAAATCAGTCTGAGTTTACCAGCACCTTAGCATTAAAAAGGAAAAGAAAAATTAGCCATCAAATATACAGAATGGTCACTGAACTTTTAAGAAGAAAACCATGTTGAGTTTAGAAAATATGACTTGACCACCTGTATGAGATGCACATAAAGAAAGACATCGCTACTTATTTCTCATATGCTGGAACATACTGTTAGTAATTTGTGAATTGGTTTTTAATATTTTAGTTCAAGGTAACAGTAGAAGGTTTATTTCCTACCTGTAATGTACATGTGTAACTGTTGGTTGCCGGTAGCCAAGAATCCAAGTTTGGATGTCTATAGGATCACCTTTGGGATATGCAATGGTGGTGTCTATCACCCACTGCAGACCTTTTGATTTGCTCTCTAGAACAAAAAGAAACCTGCTATTAAAAGTAATCAGAAAGTGCATGTCATGTATTTGATTGCCATTCCATTTTTTTATTACTTCACAAGTATGAGGCACAAATAAAATAAAACAGCCAAATATCAAATCCAGTTTTTATTACAGAGTGCAGAAATAATCTAACAAACTTCAGCTAGATCAGTGTTTAATTTTCACAGTTATTTTTGTTCTTACATATCATAGTACACAGAATAGAACACGCTCAGTCACTGGCATCAGTACAGTCACATAACGTGTTGGCCCAAATGGTAGATGCTTCCTTCCATTCTCCATAAGGAAGACTTCAAAAATAAAAATCTAATTTTCTTGGTCGCACTTTAAGCACGCTGACAATTGACAAAGCTCAGTGATGAAGCAACAGCCACACGGATCCCTCAAAGGTTCTTAAAATCTGAGTTACAAGAAATACACTGCTTTGCATCTTAAAGACAAGAAAGCAATGAGGAGAGGATGGTCAGTTTTCACAATGGAGAAGATACTGCATCCACTAGGTCCCAGAACGACTGATACATGTTCATGTGTTGCTCAGTATATTTAGCAATTGAAAAAAAGGATCAAAGGAGGTGAAAATATTTGCTATGAAGATAACTCAGGCAAGTCAAATTTAAATCTGAACATGGATTACTACAAGCAATAGTCAAGGTCAGATATCAACCAGGCTGTGACGTCTTTCTGGCATGTCTTCAATTCACAGGTTTGCAAAGAGGAGAGCAGTGTATCTGGAAAGCAGTCCAGGAAGGAGGGGCACATTGCCAAGATGGCACATTGAGTTTAGCTTGTCAATTTTACATCTGTTCTGTGGGAACTGGAGCTGACTTCTACCTGAGATTGTGTTACGTTGAGGCTAGTATAGCAATATTTTTATTTAATGCTTAACGCCCTAGTATAGTAACATGCTTACATCATACCCAGCAATATCGTAAAGCATTTAGAAAGCTGACTATTAAAAACAGCCACCTGTTGGCAGAAGCATGGGAAGAAGTGTTAGGTCTTAGTACAAAGTATAACACTCAGCCTGCAGCTGAGACAGCTATGAAAGGTACGTGACAGAGGTTGACAAAACCACTGTTGGCATGAAGAACGTGTACAGGAATAGACTGACCACCATCTTTCTCAATACAAAAACAGATGTATTCAAAATGCAGCAAAGTGAAAAGTTTTTAAAAGAAAACAGAGAAATCACAGAATCATACAATGTCATAAGTTGTAAGGGACTCATAAGGATCACCGAGTCCAACTCCTGGTGCCCTGCATAGGACAACCCCAAAATTCACACCATGCATCTGAGGACATTCTCCAAATGCTGCTTGAATACTGTCAGGCTCGGTGCCATGACTGCATCTCTGGGCTCCCTGTTGCAGCGCTCTGCAATCCTCTGGGTGAAGAGCCTTTTCCTAATATCCAAACTAAACATTCCCTGGCATAACTTCCTGCCACTCCTTCCATTTTAATTGTCTATGCCTTAATCCTTACCTAGAGGCTCTCAACGATGCCATAACCAACTGCGATCTCCATGCATTCCAGTACTTCCACCATATACAAATGCAACACACATATCATACAAAACATACATACAAACTGTTCTTCATGCAGAGTGGATTAAAACTATGGAGAACCTCTTGCCAAAGGACATCAAGGATGAGCTGCATTCAAGAGGAAATTTGGACAAGTAAACAGAAGAAATCTGTTGGAGGGTTAACTAAATAGGCAGAAACCCCCACCTGGCTTGGGAAACCTCCACACTGGAAACTGTCAGAAGCCAGTAGAGTAAATGGGAAAAGCATGATGCATCTTTACTGTGTTCACGCTCTACTTCTGATATCCCCTTGGAGTCACAGACAAGATGTAAGGCTAGGCAGATGTCTGGTCTTGCCCAGAACCACTGCTCAAATTTTACAGAAGAGCTAGCACACACAGGAAGAAATCTGCAACACACAGGCTGAGACACACTCTAAAAGCCAGTTAGCAACACCAACTAGAACATACGCACAAGGACTGACTCATCAGCTTCTACCTGCATTTAATTTAATTTGCACTTAAATTAGCAAAGTCCAAGATGACAATTTCAGCTACACTATCACAACATATCTATCAAGTATTTCAACAAGCAGTGGCATTGTACTGCTCTACTACAAATGCATAATCACCACCTGCATAAAGCCAGACAGCATTTCCTAATATTTAGGTTATGAGTTATTAGCTACATACATCAAGTTGAAACATCCACAGGGTCACCTTCTGGGAACGCAGTATTTCAAAACCCTGAGAGACACATGAAATGAGAACACAAATTCCTCTTAGAGGCTCAAAGCTTGCCAGCATCAGAACAGCCCTTCACAATAGAAGTAGCAATGTAATTAATAATAAATCCACAGAAGTATTCATTTAGAAATGAATCTCAGAGAAAAGCCATTCAATTTATTATTTTCCCAGATGTAAAGAAAGAATGAATAAAGACAAGTAAATCATCTAAGTGAGTAAGCGACAAAGGCCGTTAATTACAATTAAAAAGTGCCAGACGAATACAGGCACATTATCTTATTATTTACAGTAAAGTGTTTTAAAATATTTAGCTACCATTTCAGACTGCTCTTTCTGTGGATAATGGTTCAAATCTCATTATAGGAAGATTCCTGTAGTTCTCCTCTGTGCGCTTTTCCTACCTTCTGCTTTTGTGGAGCAGAGTTGCTGCATGGATTCCTCTGGTAATTCCAGCCTCACCTCCAGCCCATTCAAGGGTGAGGTGGGAGAAAAACCTGCCACCAACAACCCACCAGGAACCCCAATTTAAAAAAAAAAAATAATAAAATATATATTTAAGAAACTAACTTCAGCCTCCACAGACCCTCCTTTAGAGTAAGCAGGTCTTACTGCAGCTACCTCCATGTGCAATTACCAAGATATGCTTTCAGATCACAGTTACAGACATATTTCTGCATGCTCTGGTTTAAAATGAGCCTTACATAATCAACCTTTGCCAAAAAAGTCTAAGTCAACAAGGATTTAGAAAATTAATTTTTAAATTAATCTTGCTGTCCTTCTTTTGGAGGGTTATACTGTGCTGTGCTCTGCCCATAAGCGTCTTTATTTTAAAGCCATGAAACTCTAAAAGATCCTGAAACTGAAAAAGAGAGACACTACCGCACACAATACAAAGAGGGAGGACCTCAGTGCGCCTGAGAATGCTGCTTTCAGGCCTAAGCAGACCTTTGAACAAGAACAAACCTTATTATTTTTTTAAATGGAGTACACCAATATGGCCGTGAGCCTGGTGACACCACGAGCACAGATGAGGAAAGGGGAGCTCCGAAACCCTCGTTCCTATCTATCGTCCCCTTTCCTGTTTCAGAAAGATTTTCATGACATAGAGGTGATCACAGAGAGAATGCTATTCATGCCCAAAAGGATGCAGCAAGGACAAGTTCCATCTCCCACTGACTCCTGACTCTCTCCCAGTGGGGGCTGTTGGGGAGCCCTTGGGGTTACCCCATAACCGCAGAGATGCAGGTGCAAGTCACTGGACTGCTCTGACTCCATTCAAGGTCAAGTTTGATGGGGCTCTGAGCAACCTGATCTGGTTAAAGACGCCCCTGTTCCTGTCAGGGGTCAGCGGGGAGAGTGGACTAGATGACCTGTAAATTTCCCTTCCAACATAAAGTGTTCTATGAATACATGAATTCAGAACAGAAATACTGTTGCATTATTTACAATATGATGTGATTCACAGGTCTAGCATTTGTAGCTGGAAAAGAGGGAGTTGAGTGTACCTGTTCAGGAACAACTCCTGCCACATTTGGCTTGAACAACACAGCCACAGACACTTCTTAGGGCCAAACTCTTTTGAACTTTCTACCCATCACTGAAAGACACGCTTATCACTCATTTCTAGTACCTGCTGAAAGACTGAGCGGCCTGACTGCCAGAGACTTTAGCAGAAGAAACTGCTGTAGAGGCTGAACTTAAGCTGATCTCTCTCACGACTTGTTTTTCTTCTGTGCTGTCAGTCTGCTTGCCACTTTCAGCACAGGTGGAGGGTTTTCATTTCTCAAATTGCCTCAAAACGTTAGCAATTTGATTCTTTTTAAACAGCACCTAAGTGTTCAAAACAAGCCTGCAGGCATGTCCTACACAGTTGCATCCAAACCATGTAGTAACGATGTACCTCAGCATGAACAGCATGTGCTTGCCTCATGAGTGCTAAGACAAGACTGAACAATCACATGTAACAGCTACTTTCCAGCCTAGACAAAATAAAGCTAATAAATTTTGAACAGTCTCATAACTTGGTTTTTTGGTTTTTTTAACCACCAGACAACGCAAATTCTTCACAACTATTTTTTTCCTTACTTTTGTTCAAGTTGTGGATTCAGTGATAGCAAGTTGCTACGTATTAAGTTATGAAGCAACTTACCATGAGCAGCTTCAAGCCATTCAGTGCTCCACCATCCTCTACAGTCCTCTCATAGCAGATACTTGACTGTCTACAAACACAAAGTTATTGTGGTTCAGGGCTTCTCTTCGTCTCCTCTATACCCTCCCTGGGGTTAGTCTTGACGAATGCTAAAAGCTGGATTTGACTACATGCAGGACTCTCTAAAATTGCCAGCAGACCATCAATGTTTACCACCCAGAAAAACATGAAGTTATAAAGACAGGTTTTCAGCAGGAAACCTCGCCTCCAGCCGAGCTCTGGATGGTGCGATACTGCCAGACTGCATTCGCAGTGGAAAAGAATGCACCGGCCAGGCGTGAACCTGTGAGGACCACAGTTTTCACTGGAAAAAGAAAACATTTACTAGCATTCATCAGTATTCAGGTGTGGTTTCCTGAACTCTTACATCACTTCAAATGCAGCCAAAAGAGGCTATCGCCTCCTCCTGCATAGTACTACGTTCTTGTAACTTGCCAGTAGTCCTCTACTTGTCCTTGTGTGATCAAATGAACCACAGACCTTAAAATTAACTCTACCTCCAAAGATCAGCTCTCAGACTGAACATCTTACTCATTATCCCAAGATCTCGCCATAACAGATCACTTTGGATAAAACAAGAAGTCCTTTTTCCAGAATAATAAAAAGTCTTCTCACATGTTATTCAACTCATATTCTCCATGTAACTGAATTTAAAAGTTTGATTTTAAAAAGTTTGGATAAAAAAAAAAAAAAAAATCAAGTCCCATGTACAGGTCTGCAGCAGGGAAAACTGAATTCACGGAGAATAACCATCAGAACTGAAAGTATGGTGCTGCATTTTAAAACAGTTCAGATTGCAATAAGGCTCTAAACAAGCTCATAGCAATCTCTTAACAGACAAAAAAATTGCTGCACAGTAAAATAAAGCAGAAATAAAAAACATATTAGAGCAAGGATGATCAAATTTAAACTCTGGAATGCATATCTTCAGTGAACAATTGCTCCAAACTCCTTTGAATTGCCAGCTGTTTAGCACATAGAACATTTCACTAGTTCTAAAACTCAAAAATATCAGTCCTTATTAACTGAAGAGTCATCGTACCTGCTACGATGGCAGAGACTAAGCATTCTGTTAAAAAAATTAAACAAATCTATAAACAAAACAAACCTATAAAACATCAAACACACACATCAGTCCCTGCAGGGCTAAGGTGATGATGGCTATGCATCAAGTATTTTCATGCTGCCCATATTTCTATTTTGCCCTTAAACCTTCTGGAATGCACGTGTTGGCAGCAGTGCTCTGTTTGCAGGGCACAGCACATCTGCTCAGAGGGATGCTTCCATCAAACCCCAGGATTAACCTAGACCATTTTGTTCAGGGATAGACACCACTTAACTACACGGTCTGTACTTTACAGCTTCAAAAGCCATCAAGTGATAACACTACCTTTCCTCTATGTTTTTCCATCCTTTTATATATTTATTTAGGAATTAAACCATAAAATTTCATTATAATTAAACAGATATTTCAAAAGGCAGCAAAAGCAACAACTGTTTTAGTCGTTTAATTTAGTATTTACTAGCAATAGGTTAAATTTCACCCCAGTGAAGGCTAGTATTTGAGATCTGAAATATGAAAGGCAGCTTAGGAAATCGTTAGGAGGAGGAAATAAAAAAAATAGAGGCTGCTTGCCTTGGAAAAGAAACCAATAAAGAACTGATCAGTCTACGTTCAACAAGAGTCAAATAGTATTGATTGCCTAGTTCAGGAACATTTGTTCTTGCTGTCACTTTACAAGGACGAATCAGGCAATAAACTGTGGGAAATTCCTAACTAGTACAAAAATAAAACAAAAAGGGGTTTGAACATTAAGAATACTAATATCACGATAAAGGCTAATGAAATTTTGGGGAGCCTAGTGAACCTTGTGCAACATAAAAACTTCCTCTACTGAAAAATGATAGAAATCAGATTATAGACAGTATAGAAAAAGGAGAGATGATGGAGCATCTAGCTGTTGCACAATTCTTGAGCTACTATTTGAAGGCTGTAACTTCAGTGACATTTCACATACCAAAGCAAGCTAGCGGGCTGGGAAATGTGGGGGTGACATGATGAAATAAGGGTATGCAACTTGATTTGTACCAAAATTAGGGTGCAACAGAGCAGTATATTAAGAGTGAACCAGCATTTATTATCGTTGCTCTTCTCATGTTTTTCTTCTCTCACCAAATATTATTCACCATTCCAGCTGAGAAAGTTGAATGGTATAAAATCTACAAAGATAATTTAAATTTAAATTTAATTACTCAAGAACACCACAACTGTGTATCATGACGAGCCATAACATAGCTACCCAGGAAACTCAACAGGAAAGAGATGTAACTTTTGATGAGGAGTTACTTTTAATCTATAAACCAATTCAACTAAAATCATGTAGTGGGGAGGTAAATCCTCCTCATTATCAGTAAAACTTGGTGGTAACAAAAAGATTGATAGAATGATAAACAATGGAGAAGCAAGCTTATTATAGTAAACCAAATAATTGGGTAACCCAGGACACCAGGAACATTGTCAAATTAAGACAGTACAGAGCACAAAAAGTGGTGGAGAGAAAAAAGTTTTCAGTGAACCATGATGTTCAAGTGCAACATTACTGACACAAAATCCATTTCCCAAGCAGAGAACATCCAGTTCTAACACCCACAACTCAACCACAGTAACCCCCAAAGGATATAGGTAAATTTGATTTTGCCGAGCCAGGTCTTTCAAGTGGTTTAACAAAAAAGGAAGGATAGAAGAGATAAAAAGTAAAGACGATCACTAACTTGTTAGGTTTCCAACTATGTAACAGAACCTTATCAGTGTATACAATTTATTTCATGTAACTGAACTAACATTCTTAGAAAATGTTCTGAAGTGGCAAAAGTACAGCAAAAGCATTTGGAAGGCAGATTAGAGGAAGAATCTTTTATACAAGATACAGATCAAGAATTCACCTTTTGCACATCTCTGAAAGGGAAGTTTTACCACACTAGAAGCATTTTTGTGCGCTTAACAGAAAAAGGACATAAAATATCCCAGCTTCATATGTATCAAATATTACTCATTCCTAGCATATAACAATTACTTTCACTTCTCATTTCCATCCCTTTTATTACATTTGCATGGCTATTATTCTAAAAGAATGATAACTAAACCCACACACTTCTTTCCTATTTCTGCCCACCTATCTTCCCTTCTGTCTTTTGAGTAGGATGGACAGAGGTGATTCCATTGTATTTCTGAGACAATTCCTTTATTTTAGTACCCAGTTAGGTCAACTCTTATCAAATGCTCATTTCTCCAGAGTCAGAATCATGCTGGTAAAACAAAAAAAGCCAGCTCAGCTAAGTTGATAGCAATCTAAGAGTATGAAAATATAAAATTGGTATTTGACAAGTCCTTTTGCTCCCCTTTCAGAACCAGAAGGCCCAGAATTCATGTCTATTGAACTTCTTACTTTTCAAACTGTTTTGCCTTTGAAACAGGAATAAGTAGAACAGGAACAGGCCAAATTTTTTCCTTAAAAAAATAAGGAGGAAAGTTTTAACAAGGACTAGGGTATTGTTTCTCCTTTAAACCTAAAATCTAAGACAAGGGCTTTCTTCAGCCTTTCTTTTTCTGAATGTAGTCTGAAAGGAAATATTTTGATGCATTTCAAGGCTTTATTTTCAGTGCATTAAAAAAAAATCTTCCCTCTGCTTCTGCAAGAACTTCACCACCATTCATTTCCTATGTTGACAAGATTAACTTCAAAATTAAAAATTTGGAAACAATTTCTGTATGAGGCTCTCTGCTAACCCTGAAATTTGAACTTCAGCACAGAAAAAACCCAGTGCCACCTGCATATATGGCTTCATTAGTACAGATCTCTGGTTCAAACTGCTGAACAATCATAATAATTTGGCTATGGAAATACTGGCACCAGCGGTCAATATGAAACCACCGCAAGTCCCCAATCCATTGTTTATAAGTAAAAGAAATCCACAACTGGGTTAAGTAAGAGCTAAACTTGCCCTGTGAAAGTACCAAGAAGTTAAACTGAAAATCTGAGAGACTAAAAGCATCAAGTCCTATAACTACAGGTACCATTTATATCCCAGCTATACTCTCCTCTACAGTCCAGGCATCCCACAACAGTAACACTGCAGGAATATTCTTATTCCCTCATAATTCTTATGTTAAAAGAGCCAAAACAACCCTTCAAATCTCATCATCAGCAACAGTTAACTTCAGCAAGAAAGAGGACAGTCATCATGTCTTTATCAATGACCTGGATGAAGGCATCAAGTGCTCCCTTAGCAAGTTTGCAGACGACACTAAGCTGGGTGGACGTGTGGATCTGCTGGAGGGTCGGGAGGCTCTGCAAAGGGATCTGAACAGGCTGGACTGCTGGGCTGAGACCAACGGCATGAGGTTTAACAAGGCCAAAGGCCGGGTCCTGCACTTGGGGCACAACAACCCTAAGCAGAGGCACAGACTA
Organism: Clamator glandarius; assembly: GCA_033459285.1. Lineage (NCBI taxonomy): Eukaryota > Metazoa > Chordata > Aves > Cuculiformes > Cuculidae > Clamator > Clamator glandarius. Next base: position 951,144 of record JAUNZM010000244.1, on the reverse strand, counting down.
GGAGAAGTTTGGCTGGAAAGCTGCCTGGAGGAGAAGGACCTGGGGGTGCTGGTCGACAGCCGACTGAACATGAGCCAGCAGTGTGCCCAGGTGGCCAAGAAGGCCAATGGCATCTTGGCTTGTATCAGAAATGGCGTGACCAGCAGGTCCTGGGAGGTTCTTCTCCCTCTGTACTCGGCACTGGTGAGACCGCACCTCAAATACTGTGCTCGGTTCTGGGCCCCTCACCACAAGAAGGATGTTGAGGCTCTGGAGTGAGTCCAGAGAAGAGCAACAAAGCAGGTGAAGGGGCTGGAGAACAGGCCTTATGAGGAACAGCTGAGAGAGCTGGGGTTGTTCAGCCTGAAGAGAAGGCTGAGGGGAGACCTCACTGCTCTCTACAACTACCTGAAAGGAGGTTGTGGAGAGGAGGGTGCTGGCCTCTTCTGCCAAGTGACAGGGGACAGGACGAGAGGGAATGGCCTCAAGCTCCGCCTGGGGAGATTTAGGCTGGACATTAGGAAAAAGTTTTCACAGAAAGGGTCATTGGGCACTGGAACAGGCTGCCCAGGAAGGTGGCTGATTCACCTTTCCTGGAGGTGTTTAAGGCACGGGTGGACGAGGTGCTAAGGGACATGGTTTAGTGTTTGATAGGAATGGTTGGACTCGATGATCCGGTGGGTCTCCCAACCTTGTTATGCTATGATTCTATAAAAATCTCTACCGAACAGAAGAACATGAACCTAACAGAAAGTAGTTCAAGAAGAGGAATTAAGTATAGAGTACTAGAAGCTAAGAAACTATTAAAGCCAGGAATAAAAATGCGAACATAGTTTGCATATTCCAGTAATTCTTTTACTACAGTGCCATACTACCATAAACCAGTGCAAATCATCAATCGTGTTGAAAGGAGCAGTTATTTTCTTGTCCACTCTGAGTGCCCATTCCATTATCTGCTCTACCCATACCACGTGTATGTGACGAACACATTCGTGTAGGCACACTTTAGACTAAATCAAATTAAAATTAAGGTTTCTTCTTCGTTTGAGTCCTATCATGGAAAATAAACGTAGTGCCTCTAAAAGCAAATATGAAAATAATTACATAGTATGATGGTGCATTGTGGATCTTAAAGACACCAACTCAACACAAAACATTTTGCTCAACTCAAATACTGGACATTCTTTCTGCCTTTTGGGCACAGGAGTGAAGTGGTCTTTACCTTTTATCACAGCATCTCCACCTGCTGGAGTTCCATTTTCTTGTGGCGCTACAAGCGTTTTCAGAATTACTTGCGTTGCCCCAAGTCTCGGCAGGGTGACATGTTTAAGAAATGGCAAATTGTTTTTCTTGGCAAATGCCTGGCTTGTTTCTCTCCTTTTTCTAAGAAAGCCACCCTCTGGAAATAAAACAATCCATTTCCGATTGCGGCTCCTGTAATATTTTTCTAGATGCTCCTTAAGTAACACAAGCTGCTGGTCACGGTGTGCTTTTCCCTGAAAGGATAAAACATTATCTAAATAATACAAATGCTTAAAAAAGGTAACATTAGACAGATAATTATTGCATTTTCAAGATCCTCTCTTTTCAGAGACACAAATTAGCACCTATGACAACACAAAACAACATTCTCCTCGGACCACCTGCTGGTGGCTGAACTAATGCCACTTCACAGAAAGGCTGAAAAGCACCCCTGAAATTGAGGATGAAGCTCCCAGCTTGAGGAGTTCTCCGTAAGAGTGAAGTCCAGACTACGAGTGGGAACTTCATATAACAGTAGGATGCATTTACAGAATTCCCTAGTTGTTACTGGGTCCAAAGTTGAATTTGCCAGACTGAATTTTGCAGACACAGCCAAGGGGTCAGCTATGATTTTGAGGTCTGTGTTTCATCAGTGATTTCTGTGGGCCAAATAGTATCTTTGCTTACATTGCTTTCTACGCACCTCTCCTCTGACACCCATCCCATATTAGAACTGCAGAGGGACCACAGGGGGACCTTGAGACTAGGACAGCACTGGGTTACCACAGCAGAACCACAGATGTCACCCAGATCTGTGACGCTTCAATGACTCATTAATTTCTCCTCTCTGATGTATAAACACAACTTCTTCACTTAAGACAGTAAGATATGCCCTTAACTACTACAGAAATATCTTCGATATCTTCAACAACAATCTTTCATCTTCCCATCTCTGCATAGAGCAAGAGAAAGCTACCCACATTTTCATAGGAGTGAATTTACATCTATTAGCATTTTTAAGTCCTCCAAAGTGACTTTGCTAAACTGCTCAAAAGACACACAAGTCCAAATTAAGCTCTCTTCAGCAGAGGTGACTTTAATTCTCTGAAACAAAATTGCCACAAACCTCTCACTGTTTTGTGGTTGGTTGGGTTTTGCAGCACAAGGAAGGAAGGAAAGAATGGGGTTGTGTGGAAGGCAACAATATTTTATTGAAGATCAGTTTTGTGAAACTGCTATTCCTAGGTTTTGAAGTCTCATGATGATTGCAACTACCTCCATCTTACCTCATTAAAGGGAAGGAAAAGGTTCTGATTGCTCTTAATAATGCAATTAAAGAGCAATCTAAAAATTCCTCAGTTAAATCAGTCCTTTCTCACCAGACCACAGAATTCCAGGATAGCACAGTAGTTAAGAAAAGAGCAGTGAACAATAAAGTTCTCCCACATTAAATATTAGAACTCGCCAAAACCTAAGAAAACCTAACAAATACAACTGATGGATACATTGCAGTTGAGCAAATACAATGAGGTATTTCAGTACTGCTGTTGCAATACTGAAAAAATTACTGGACTACCAGGAAAGAGAGGAGTGTTTAAAATTGATGGTGACCAATGGAATATTGAAGAGACCCAGAAGATAAAACACAGTTAACACACTGTCCAGAAAGGAGAGAGTAAGTTATACAGAAGCAGGAGCTTCTTTACAACCATTTCTTGATGACCATGTCCATATGATCAGTATCATAGGGAATGGGCTTAGCCTTCTTTCCTTCAGAAGAAAGAAAACAGGTAGCAGTAGACAGATGACAAATTCTTTAGGATGCCATGCACTTTGCACCACTGAGATGGCAAATTACTGACAGTGCCTGTTTCCAGTGAACTTTTCAATTGAAGAAAACACTAGTCAACTGCCAGCAGACCTCAGAAGCGTTTGTGAAACTGCCATTGGTGCTGCTCATGAGAATGAGGCTGATGTACATTTTTAACAAATAGGATGTATTGTACCGTGATCAAATTACATATCTTACAAGGGGGAAAAAATTAAGTATTTGCTCATCCAAATATTACTAGGGCTTTTCTATAGTCAGCCATAGGGGATCATCACTCACTCACCTCAAGTGTTTCTTGCTACAGCCAAAGGCTGACTAACAGCCAACAGACATTTTATTTTCAACTGGTTTATATTTAGACTCATGATGACATCACTGCATTTGTGATATTGCATATCTCAGCCACCTCACAAAAATGAGGACAAGTCTCAGCTTTTGCAGCTGTTTTTTGTAACTACAATCGCAACACCACATTCAGAAGCTACAGTTAACCAGCTGACAACCATGTGTACCTTAAAATGTGTATCCTGTGAATTTTAATTACTGAAATGAATCTATAATTTACGAAGTGTCAAACCCTCTTCTTTTCCACACTCTCACAGTACACAGTTGTATAGATCTAGAGACCTTTATTTTACTACCTAGTTTTGTCTGAGATTTTCTAACTATGCCAAATCCCACTTCAGCTGTGTATAGCTATGAAATGTATCTGCTGGACATCACAGTTTACATTAACTGGCAGCAGGTTCATGCTTATTGTACTTTTAAGTTTCTACTTTTATAGTGCAATTTGATCAACAGCTACCAAACAACAGAAAAATTCCCAAATTTTATGAAATAACCTGAGGGCTTCATTCCTTAATGCTGAGCTCAACACACATTCTTTTCCTGATGCTCAAATAAAAACTAACTTTCAAGAATCAAGTAAATACTATTTATGCAGGTCCATCACCACTTTAAACTAGTCTAGTACCGTATTGCCACCAAAAGGGATGGTCCTGCCTTTCCTTATCTGAAATTTTGACAGTCAAAACAGTGACTTAACCAGACTCACTGCACAGCTTCAAGGTCACTACGGGAAGAAAAGAGGAGCCAACAATGGGCAGTCAGAAGTGAAGAGACAAAAAGGACTGCCCACGTACTTTGTGGACCTCTCATAAAAGGCTCCAATCAAAACTGGGTTCTGTAAACATTCATGTCTAGGCAAATAATAAAATGAGCTTCGAAAAAAAAGCAGTTTCAGAACAAAGCTCTACCTAAATATACACACATTATAGCAGAGTTAATTCATCCTGCACACCACCCAGGATGTAATAAGTTCCATAACACCCCAATGTTCCAAATACAAGGATGAATCGAAGTACTATTATGTGTTTTCATTTACCTGTCTTATGAAGAAGTCTCCATGGATTAGAGACACAATGCCAAAGTTTGTATACTTAAAAATATGATCCATCAGCCACATCATCTGACGGACAACCTGAAAAGTTAAAAAGAAAAAGTTTAGTAAATATCAAGTGCAGAGAACTATCTATATACTGGTCACATTCTTGTTACCCTCTCAACAGCAATAAAATTGGCAAATATATGAATAAAGTCCTTTATGTCCTGAAGCATAAAGCAGGACAGGTGTTACACTCTCCCTTCAAGAGCAGTATGAGACAGACTGCCTTTTTGTAATACAATATACAGCTCTACACTATAAGCCATATGCTAGAATAATTGTTACTCCATCTTTTCACACAGGTAATGTAACACTTCTTACTGACCACCCCAATTTCCAGCCAGTTACAAACTAAAACCATTTTCAGTGCCTGTTAAAGTATACACAACAATACAGATCTGTATTTGAAACTCCAACTGTTTTACATCTAGCAAAAAAATCTGTTTCCTTCTTTGTTTTGTACTTGGGGATTTTCATCATGAGATCATGTTGTCTTTGTGCTTTTGATGTGCATATGCTCCATACATCTTTGAGAATTTCATTGAGTCATGCTCATTGTCCCAGCCAAGAAGCACGGTGAAAACGGAAAAACAAGTGGTTAAGCCATTAGATTCACTTTGACCATCACTTCTTACAGGACAGTGAGGACAGATACTACACCTGTTCAGTCCTTTGAGATTTAAAATAGAAGAATTACTCCAGGAAAGGTAAATAACAGAAGGCTTCTTCTCTTACAAGGTCTTTCCCCTCTACATCTACTACGTGTAGATTTTGAGTGGTCAAAATTTTTCCAAAACTGGAAAATCCAGTGTTCTCAGTCAGACACAAAGCTAGCTGCCTTTACTCTTCTCTGTGTTATAAGACCACATCAAAACTGATTCTTAAAAGTCATATAACATAGCACTCTTCCATTTTTCACTATCAAAAAAGCATATGGAGAACCAGGACATTTCTCTGCCAGTCAGAGTCAGGCACCTTCTGCTTGGCATCTTTCAGCTGTTCAAGATACATAATTTGGAGCCAAGGCAGAAATAGAGCAGTCTAAGATATAAAGATTTCCTCTAGAAAATAAAATGTATTGTTTATGTATCAGTTTATTACATCTACTGCTAAAGTATACTCTATGCCTCTCTCTCCAAACACAAGAGGCTTGCACAGAAACTGAAATATTCAGAACCCACATTGATGCCTTTAGCAATACTTCTAAGGAGATAGTTCAGTACTGTGGAGGATGGTGGCTTTTACCTGCTTTCACATCTTCACGGCTAAGTAGAAATTGTAGAAAGCAGCAGATCATGTTCCATGCAGGAATTCTGTTTTGTAAAAGCAGCTTGGTAATCTGTAATTTGTATCTAGAATACCATGTAGCAGCAAGCCTTTCTTCCAAAGAAAATTATTTGACTCTTGGAGTGCTCTGGTACCTATTCTCCCTTTTGACCACAGAAGCTATAAATGAATTCTGGGTTACATATTTAGAAAAAGATAACTGTCACATATCCTGTTTCTTTTCCTTATCTCTAAACAATTGTGGTTGGATGCTCAGCAAAGTGAAGTCTTTACAGGCTTGCAAGAGCATTCCACCAAATAGCATTTAAGATACTTCCTTGCCTTAGACATACAGCTGATCTCCCAGCTAAATCTGAATGCCACGTTTAGAGGGTTAGCTACCCTTGACTAAGAATGCATTAAGGCCACCTTAACTCTTGTGGTTTTTTAATACCAGCAAACTTGCTATTTTAAGATCTTATCTAACGCAAGAGCACCAGTTTCTGGACCCTCCAGCATTACTGGAAGTAGAAGAAGATACTGTGTCTGAGAGAAAAGGACAGCTCTCAAAGACATGAAACCTTTTGCTTTGGAAGCAAGTATCTACTACTTCTTTGTGACATACCAGCATGCCTTCCACTCTGCCAGTGGCTATTTCTTACTACATGCTACACATCCAAGGGAACAAAAGACACACTTTATATTTGTGAGTGATAAAACAAAAAATTATTTCCTAGATATAGTTCCTCCTTTGAGAGCAATACCTGTGAAACAGTTTCTCATACATTCCTGGCCCTGTGTTAAGTAAGAGAGAGGATTTTAAAGCAAAACTTCTCTGTAGAGATACACGTTCTTTCAATTTCAGCAAACTAGAAAGCCTTAGGGAGGAGAAAAAAAACCCCAAAACAAAACAAAAAAAAAAGAAAGAAAAGGTGTGCCTTAGGGATAAGAGTTTAAAAAAACATTATGAGAGTTGTTACTGCTCTTCAAGGCACTACAATACCATAAATTCATGCCCCCACATCAGCCCAAAGACGACAGGCTGCTGTAGGGAACCATGTCCTTTGGCAAAAATACCAACAAAATTCCACTAATGACAACTTAGCCCGCAGCAGTACCCACAACTGTCAGCGTTCATCTACCACTTTGGTATTTTGACAAAAATCAAGTAGAAGCTACATAATCTGTTTTACAGGAGAAATAAGCAAGCTTAATTTGCTTCCCTTAAAAGGTTTGTGTCTTTTGAGAAGCAATATCGGTCCCTGTACATCCTATGGCAATCCTGGAGGAGGAATTCTTCCTTAATAATGCTGGTGCGTCTCTGCTTCTACACCATTTCATTGTTGTATACCAGCTAGGCATTTAGATGATGGAAGACTTATCTTGAAAGCTGATCATTGCTCTTCAGAGTCTAAAGTCGTCTCACCACATTTTAGGGGACACAGAGTTTCTACATCTAGCATCCCTGGGCTTTCTCAGCCCTTTTGAGAAGGAGTAATGAGATTGTGTAAAAGATCAGTGTACCTTACAAGTTATAACTAAGGCAAAACACACAGACATCTTGCTGCAAGTGGGCTACAAAGAAGCAAACTCCATAACTCACTGATTACAACTCTGCCTATAAACCTGGGCAATGACAGAAAGAGGAAATACAAATATTTCCATGTATATTAATTTACAAATATATATACGCACTCTAACACATAAAATGAAAAAGGGGGAGTTTAAAGACCAGCACACAATTATCTTGCTTGCAATCAAAAGGCAAACTTGATTAATGGATATTCTCTCTGCTGCCAAGCGTAGAACAAAGGACACTGCAAGATACTGATTGTGGCTCTTTCACTTAATATCCTCGGGAATGAAACAACACTTATCAGTTGAGTCTTCTATCACATGCATTTAAGAAGGTTTAAGCCATTACATTCAGGAGTGTTCTGAGCATAGATTCACAGCTGTTAATGGACTAAAAGAATTTCTGGATGCTGTTTAATGTTCTTTTTGCTTCACTCACCCTGCTCAAATAAAATGTTAAAAATGTAGGAAAAGATTTTACCAATTTTGTAAAAAAAAATCTAGGTGCCTCCTACTCAACAAGTCAATTTTTCATTTCACTCTACAGAGATTCCATAACAAAGCAACTTGAACAGCCTGACTTTTATCGTTCAAGCACCTCTACACTTTAACAATGAGACCTGGAAACATGTCTTGAAACTTGCACTCAAAACAGCTGCAAGCTCTTTTCTCTCCACTGCACCCTTCCTGGCACTGCTTTCTGCTCTAAATCAGGAAAAAACAGCTAGTCAGAAAGCAGTAATAGCAGCATTTTAACCTACTTCTCTTTGTTAAATACATAACCTTTAATGTTTATGAAGCCTCAACCAACTTACTAAGTTTATTTTAACACCTACTTTCACAAACAAATTGGAACAGTTTCTTGAACTACATAAAAAGTATAACTAGGTCACTTATGATTCAGCTGAAACCTTGCTGTATGTGGCTTGTCTTACGGTAACATGCATTAGTCAAACAATATCATTCCAGCCCTTCCATTAAAATTATAGCTTCTAGCTAAGTTCACTTGATTTATTTAATAAGAGATCAACTTTTCCTTATGCACATAAGTGAATCTGAAAGACAAGAAATATCTTAACACAAGTATTTTTGTTCACTGATTAGGGAGATTAAATTTGCTTAAAACAGATTAGGCTGCACTATCATTTCTATATCAGAATTTATGAAATACTAGAAAAAATTACCATCACGTGGCCCTTAGGAACCACTGTCAAGTTACAAGTACATTTCAGTTCTCCACTATGCAGAAAAAGATAGAACTTGAAATTGAACATGTCTCAAATTAATGTTTTTTAAAAAGCAGCATTAAACTGTAAATGCTTGCAGGTCACATCTGCTGTCAGTCTGTATTGGCTGCAAAGCAAGCAAAAGACATTTTGGCCTGTCACAGGTCTTCCTAGTTCAGCCAGTGCACTATCACTGCCAAGAGGCCACCTTTGGTAGCTGTTTTAATTCTTTGCAGGCCCTTACTAATGGATGAATACCAAGGTTGTCAGGAACTCCATGTTAAGTTTAAATGGCATTTGAAGAAAATTGCCTTATTTATACAATAGGCAACCGTTTAATGATTTCTTTTATACAGTGGGATTTGTTGTTTGTTTTCTTCTTCCAGTGGTTTTACAGTCACACAAAGTAAAACCAATTCCCTCTGCTCAGAAATATGAAGCATGCTATTTAAAAATAGGTGATTCAGCAAGCTCTATCAAGGATAAACTATCATGACTTTTCTCATTATTTTTAACCATTGGTAGTACTCACGGTATACTTGAAATATATGCCAAAGTTTGTACCTTGTTTATTTTTATTAGCTAAAAACATTAAAGCCATATGAGGCTCTGGACATGCACCTTCCAAGAGCAAAGACTACAACTATTTAAGGGAAAAAATACAGATTTTAAGGAAGCTTTCCTCTTCTGAAAACCCACAAATCTAACAGTTTCCACAGTGAAAGTGATTTACCATCTCAATGCCTTCCTCCATTTTTAATATCTTGCTACATTCACTGTAACTTACTCTACCTGGACTGAAACTTTTTAGCTGTGGAGTCAAACAGGAAAAATATGGCTTAGATCTATATAAACACTGGTTTCCATACATGAGTCAATGAAGCTTTAAAACAAATTTTAAACACCTGGGACATCAAAAGTCAAGATTATATGCAATACATATCCACAGGACTATACTTTGTCATATCTATATTACAGTATTGTTCTATGCATAATCTTGTTTAAGGGAGTTGAAGAGTGTTTATTCTGTCATTCTGCTTATTGGGGTACTATAGTACAGAATATCACATGTACCTAACTTACTCAGAAGAATTTAAAGCAATTAAAAGTACTTTTAAAACAGTCTCCCCTAAGCTACAGCAGAAAGAAAGAAATTAAGCCTCTACTCAATCCTGAGTGGCATTTTCATACTTTCTTTTTTGAGTTTGGTTTGTTTGAAGGGTGTTTTTATTTTTTTATTTTGGGAGGGTTATTGGTTGGGGTTTTTTGTTGTTTTTTTATCAGCTCATATGTAAGATCTGGGAAAATGTGCAGTGTACGCGCAATCCATATTAACACACACAAGAAGAACAGTGCCAGTTACAAGTAGTACAGATGCAACACTGGATTGCGTGGTCATGAGAAACTATGATGGATACAGCTGGTGCATATTCTGAGCTTGCCAAGGATGTCTCCCACCCTTTGTAGCCTCATCATACATACATACTTCCTCCTGATTTGCACATAAATTCAACTTCCTGTTTAGATCCCATATTCTGGTTTCCAGCACTCCAGTCTCTAGATAGGAATTTTCTGAACAGAAATGTGTGAAACAACTGACATTAGTGGCACTTCTCACCAAGAAATGCTTAAGAGTGTGTAAAATAAAAGCTCAAGCAATTTTGACCTTAGATAGCCAGCTTAGCTTGGACATGACCTCACAGGGAAGTCAATTCCAACTCCTGAACTCCTACCAAAACCCCATAGAGAACTAGCTTCTAACTTTGAGAAAATTTCCATGCTGGAATAAAGTCATAACCAAGAAGCCAGACCTGCACGGGTTTGAGCAAAACTAACATGAGCAGCACAAGCACATGAGGCAAGAAGGAGATCTGTTTCCCTCTATGCTAACCTAGACAAGATGCACGCTGACTCAGCTTGTATAAGACCTTCTTCAAAGGCAACCTTTGTGGCCTAAAACCTGCTCCAAGCTACTGGCTGTCACATTAAACGAAATCTAATCAAAAAGCTTTCTATTCAGGGCCTTGGGATTATTTGGTGGGTTAACACACAAAAGTCAGTCATCAGTACTGCCCGCAGATGCAAGCACGCCCAAGGTAACAGATCACACACACAGAAGCTTTCCCACTCCCCGGCTGTAGCCTACCGTGCCTTTATCCTGAAGGCACATCATCAGAGTGCAGACGTCACCCGTTGCTTGATGGTTCACCAGCACCATGGCTTCATCTTCCGATACTGCTTTAACATCATCACCCCACTCCACTACTATTAAAAAAAAATAATTAAGAAGGTAAACTTTACAACAAACACATGGAAATTTTACTATCAACAAAACAAAAAAAACCCCAAAGATCCCACACCCAGTTATAATAAAGAAACCTACATTCTACTTAGCAATTTAAATTTGCACATTGCACAGGTCTATTAGCAAGACCATTTTTCCAAGCAGAGGGTATCCAGCTTAGTTTTAAATTGCATGCGCAGAATAAGAACAAAACAAAAGTACTCTACCAGAACATATGCATAGAGATTGATCTTTTCATGTCATTACACCATTCTATATTTAGGGTCTAAAAATTACATAAGCTTTTGACCCAGCTTTCAAATTCAACTGTCTCACATCATTAGATTTTTTAAAATCACATTGTCAAAAAGTTTTTGTTGTTTGTTTGTTTGTTTTTTAACCTCAGCAAATTTGTTTAATTTCTATACTTACTATTATTAAACTACTCTGGTAAAAACAAAACAAACCCAAAAATCCGTAGTCGGATCATTATATTTAAAACGCTACATTAAACAAACTCAGTAATGCAAATCTAAACAAGTTAGCTATAGGCAAGAAAGCGGGTTCAGAAAATGTTGCTCAGACAACAAAAACTATTAATCATTATTTTGCAGACCAGTGACCAGATACTCCACTAGCAAGAATGATGTTAGGAGGAAGCTACAGCTGCTGATCATTTAACATCTATATCGACTAGCAAAAGTATGCTGAGGTCAGGAAAAGGAGTTAAAATTGCCAGTTCCATCATCATAAAGTAACTAAATACAGAAAGAGAAGACTGCCTCCCAAAGAACACCACAAGATAGAAAACTAGAAAAGCCTGCCATAAACTGAAAGACCAGAATACGTCCAATGCTGTTATTGAGGCAAAGCAACAAGTGAATAGAGTCTGGCTCTCTTAAATAACAGGAATGGTTACTGCAATGCAGGGTAAAGGGAAAGGAAAGCCAGGCTGAGTACCTCTACCAAGTTCAAAAAGGAAGAGACACATCGCCCACGTAGGATATGATTTCTTTTCTGTGTTAATTCAGGATCTTAAGAGGTTCTTATTGGCTATTATTTTCATTTCTGACATCAAAGGAAATACTTCACCTCCACTACTGAATTTTTAGTACTGTTATTAATAGGTCTCCAGGCAGAGAACAACTTTCATCACAGGACAATTACTTACTTCACTACTGTCTGTCTTTTAAGCAGTGGTTTAATTGATGCAAAAGCAATAGGCAACATACTGAAAACAAGAAGGAATCGTCCACGCATAGCTTGCCTGCCCTTACAGAAACCCAGTTGGCACCACACCTTGACAATTGCCACTTCTACTGCTTTCTAATGGGTCCCAAATTACTACTGAATTGAGATTTGAACACAAAGTAAAAAAAATAAAATGCTCTCTTTGGTCACAAGTAGATAGAATCAGACTAGGCACAGGAAAGTAGGGAGGACTACTCATTCCAAAATGTTCAATCCCCTTCCCTTTTCCTGAGGAAGTTAGTCACAGATCCCTCTTTATTTTTCTCAATGTGACCTTGAAAGATTCCCTTTATCCCTCTTCTTTGATTACATGCAAACTCTCGCTGTCAGCCTCTCAACTCCATCGAAGTTGGAAAATGCCTGGACATGGCACCTGTAGTTAACCATGTATCTTCCTTATCAAGTAGTTCATAGAATCATCAGGTTGGAAGAGACCCACCAGATCATCGAGTCCAACCATTCCCACCAATACCTAAACCATGCCCCTCAGTATCTCATCCACCCTCACCTTAAACATCTCCAGGGAAGGCGAGTCAACCACCTCCCTGAGCAGACCATTCCATTGCCTAAACGGCAGCACCCCAACAAGGCAAGAAACTAAATAAAATGAGATTTTTTTTTTTAAAGAGAAGTTACTCACACATTGATTTTGAAATTATTACTTCAGTATCTTTATTATGCAGTCAATATACAATAGTCTTACAGAGCCATGGCTTTCCAAAAGTTCTAAAAACTAAGTACTGAAGAGATTAAGCATCTGTAGGAGTTCTCACAAGTAGCTAATTACTTCCAAATAAAATTATTTTATTTCTAGATCACTCAAAATAAAACTGATTACTATGGATGCTTCTCTGGCACATATCAATTTACACTTCTAATAATTTCTACTGTAAAGTAGTTTAAAAAGAAACTATTTTTAATCTTCAAAAATCCTCCACAGACCTAATGTTCTGAAAGATTACAAAGAAGTTCATGACTAAAAAAAATGTAAGCCATGAAAAGTAGTGCACAATTGAAAATAACTAAAGGGGAGAACTTAGGGAGCTTAATTTGATAGAAAAAAGTACATTTTAACACACTAAGTGAAGATTGATGTCTGACTTTAAAACTTTCAGATATGCCCCAGTCAAAGCAAAACAGGGGAAAAAGCTTCTGCTGTTACCTACAGTACTTTACCCGCTCTTGATAAACACAAGTGACAGTGAAAACACACAACTAGCTTACAATGCACTAACAAGTTTCAGCTGAGAAGTAGTAAAAAGGAGAGCTCCAGTATCCCACTCTAAATTGAAGGTAAAAAAGAAGTTTCACTTAATTCTTTAATTGCTTTACTCAATTCATTTTACCCATCAACTGGCCAGGCTAACAGCTCAACTTCTACAGCTCAGCTGACAGGTAAGAAGTTATTAAATCACAGCGATTCAGCTGGATATCCTCTAGTTTCTGTTCCCTCTATCATTTCTCCTCAGGCAATCAGGCTGTCTCTTCTGCTTAATAACACTTTATGGTCAATTGATTGACCTGTATTATCAAGGAGAAAAGAATGAGTTTGTGCAAGTCCTTCACAGAGCAGTTCTGGATCAGAAACAGAACAGCAAACCACAAAACTGTGCAGAAAAAACACTGCCCATTACCACCATTTTTGGAAAAAGAAAAAAACTCTCAAATAACTAGCATTTTAAGTTCACCATGTCCATTTAAACACAGTGAGGGGAATAACTGCTTGTCTTCACTTTTCTCACAGCACTGAAATTTTCAAGAGGGGCAGCTTTTGCTTTAAGAAAAACTTGTGCTATTGCATTCCTCCACTGCAGCTGGAAACATTCAAATCAAAATCTCAGCTGCCAGCAGCAGAACCAGCAACACTCTTTGCTCCAGTGTAGCAAGACCAAAACCAGTTCCAAGGCAAGTATTTGTCACTCAGGGACTGAAACCCAGCAAAGATTACTCCACGGCTTCCTTCTATTGCCAGGGTACACTGGGTTGCCAGGGTTCTGTGTCTACAGCCTCGCGATAGTTAAATTTCTGCAAACACAGTTCAACATAGTAAAATAGCGTAAGGGAAGGAAGGAAGCAGGAAATCAGTTTAACGTGGTAATTTGAAATCACAGTAAACTCAGTACCAAGAAAATCTGAGAATCCTGACTAGTAATGTCATCTTTTACCCACAAGACTGAGACGGAAGTGGCTTAGCTGGAAGAGATACTTCATTTGTGATCTAGTGTTGGAAGCTTCTCCAGGAAACAATGAAGACAAGATTAATTGCAATTGCACGTGCTGCAAGAAAGATTTATCCCTCTCCATGATGTACACAAGTCCCTAAAACATCAAGGTAGTATTTCATGTAATGAGCTGCAATACAAGCTTTTTAATGAGCTAATTGTTGCATAGCTTAAAGAAGAAAATAAGAGCAAGAGTTCTTCCCACATCTTTACTGAACTATCACACGTTTAAATGTAGCTATTGAGAGTTCTTAAACACTTGAGTGCTTTGTAACCAAGTCCTTAACGTAACTGTGTGCATGTGATGAGCAAGCATTCAAACACTTCAATTGCAGCCTGTCATTAGGCTGGGCAATCGACTGTTCAGCTAAGTAACAATTCAGTAGATTTATGTTCTACTTTTGAATACACCTGGCAAGAATGGCAATCAAGGGTTCTGCACAATTGCCTAGCAATTTATATGAACTACTTCATTTTGCATATCACATTGCTGAAATGTTTGACTATCTCTTCTTGTGTCTATCTTGTCTCTGGGCAACCTGTTCCAGTGCCTCATCAACCTTGCAGTAAAAAAATTTCTTCCTAAAACCTAATCTTAATCTCCCCTCCTTCAGCACAAACTCACTAACCCTCATCCTCTCGCTGCACTCCCTGATCAAGAGCCCCTTCCCAGCTTTCCTTTAGGCCCCCTTTAAGTACTGGAAGGCTGCTCTACAAGGTCTCCCCAGAGCTTTTCCTTCTCCAGGCCAAACAACCCCAACTCATCCTGTCCTCGTATGGGAGATGCTCCAGCTCCAGGTGCTCTGATCATCTTTGTGGTCCTCTTCTGGACTCACTCTGACAGATCCATGTCTTTCCTGTGCTGAGGGCTCCAGAACTGAACACAGTACTCCAGGTGGGGTCTCTCTCGAGACCAGGGTAGAGGGGTAGAATCACCTCCCTGGACCTGTTGGTCACAATTCTTTTGATGCACCCCGGGATATTACAGGCCTTCTGAGCTGCAAGCACATATTGCTAGCTCATGTTGAGCTTCTCAACCTCCAGCACCCCAAGTCCTTCTCTTGTACCATATTAATCCATATTAATTCCACAAATATAAACCACGAAAAGACTGATGCTTAACGGCAAGGTCACAGAACCTCTTTTAAGTACTCTCATCACAATTATTAAAACCGCAAACCCATAAAACAGCCAGATGAATCACTTGAAAGATATGATACACGTAAAATGCATAATTCATGTGGATATCTACTTTGCCATTTAGACGAGTCTACATACAACAGTCACAAATTGCTCTAGAAACTGGAGAAGTTACGAACTTCCAGTCCAGAACTTCCCACCTCTTAGTTTATATTTCTTCTAATCACTTCCATCCATGAGGCAAGACTTCACGAAAACCTGTTCCAAGGAATCACCAGTTTGTAACCATTAAAAATGAACAGTACCAGTTAATCGCTTGAAAACCTTCAGTAACAAAAACCAGAGCGTTAACCAGCCTCCTCTGCTTCCTCAAAAGCCATCCTGCTTTCTAATAGATGGAACGGTACTCAATAGTGATTGTAACTCATGGCAGCCAGGTTTCTATGTTTTGAACATTCTTCCTCATACTCAAGCATTTGTGTCTGGCAAGCCACAACCCTGCTTTACTCTTATATTCACAAATGGCTCATTAAGGCATGTTTCGGCTAGAATAGTTGCAGTTGTTAAACTCATTTGTCTTGCCTCTATAGATGGGATTCTTTGATAGCTGGTATTAAGAAATCCCAGATGTGATGCCAGAGATTAAATATTACTTAGCATGCCTAGACTGCATTAAATAAAAAAGAATAAAGACATGCTAAAGGTGTTCTTTTCCCCTTAACAAAAAGGTTAAAGACAATTGTCTCTGCAAACTGGTTGCCTACAGTGAAGAGAGGAAACAAATAACAGACTAAGCGAATCAGCATAGTTAGTGTTTTAAATTTATTAAGTGTGTATTATAAGGTTAGAAGTTATTTAAATAACACCTATATAAAATAAGACACACACTCCTGGGAAGAGAAAAATAGCTCTTCCTATCCCACCCATTCCTTCCAAAATTTGTACTGTCAAGGAAACCTTCATATATTGTCTCTAAGTACAAACAAGGGATGCAGGTGATCAATAAAAGTACAATTCAGAAAAGGAGGGAAAGAGAATGCATTAGCATCGCACTGCATCAAACAAAGCTTCATGTAACATGCTGTGTTTCTTTTCCTATGTACCCTTACTAACAAAAGTCAATTTCCACGTTATAACAATATATGCATTTTAGGATTAGAAAAATACAGTTTCAAACAAGATTTTGGTATCTAAAATCCTATCTTTAACAGCTAACTTGATTCAGACTTTTATGATAAACTGACCTGCACTGATGAACTTTTCCTTTTATTTCCATCAAGAAAAATGCTTATTATAGAGAAGTCGGAAAAGAAACAGCAGCTGAGAAAGAGAAGCCTGCATCTAAAAAGATTTTTTCTACAGTACATGTTAATAAACCAAAGCTGAGATTAAGATGTCTCAGTCAACATCTTCATTTTTCTGCAACAAACCATTCTGCACACCTCTACACCACTGTAGGAAATAATGCATGTTGCCTTTTGCGTTCAGTTCCATTCTTCATAGCTTCCACACTCTCCTTTTGCAGTTTACAGATATATCTCCTTTGTGGAGAAGAGGACTTTAGCAGTCACAATATTTATGCACTAAGTCAACTCACACTCTTACTTCAATTAACTGATAGTAAGAGGTGTCAAAAACAGGAGACAATTACATCAGAGATGCCCAGGCTCTTTCATCTTTTAACCAACCCAAGAACCACGCTTCTCCTAAAGCATAGCAGTTCCTTTTGGAAATAGGTCCTAGTGATGACTGCTTCTGAAGACCAACTATATTTTCCAGGAGTGCATGTTCAAGACCTCATGGGTACAGTTTGCTTGAGTTCTATAATTCATTGGCACGAGAGACAATACTTGTGGCTGAAGAGAGGGCTCCTTCTACCCATATGTGACTGAGAATCAATAAAGGTGAAACCTTAGCTCTTCTTCAGTGAAGTAAACTTCTACTGACTTCAGTACAGACAATATTTCAAGAGCTTCTCTCCACAATTATGCTAGACAAGCAGTTTATACAATAAGAAAACATTTTAAAGTTAATAAATTCTGTCAGGATACACAAGCTATGTTGATTATAGATATTTAAGGAACAGTTCCAATAGATCTTAAGTCTTACAAGAACATATCTTTTACTGGACATACCCTCCATGTTTTGCTGGAGGTCTCCAATAGCTGTTCTATGTTACTCCCACAACGCGGCTTTTATTGTGGAGGCACCAAAGTCCCATAGGTCATAGTTCTGATCATCCAAACTGTAACATCAGTTGTATATGGTGGTTACTACTTCCAAGGAGCCGCACAAGAGATGCAGTGTGCATAACTACACCGGCGAACATCGACTGCGAAGTGTGAAGACTGCGATTGATGTCAGCTTTCATGACTATACTGGTAATAGACGTTAGCAGCCGAGAAGCAACTCTGCTGTCTGTTCTGCTGCTTCTATTATTAGAAAAACAACTGTAACATTGAAGAATGGGATAGTGTGTTGAAATCTTTTGAAGTACCTTGAGCTCATGAGTCAGGCCCCTCACAGAAGGAGCAAGATGTACAGCACATTCCTCCCCGGTGACAGATAAAATACATTAACTACCCAGAAGAATATCAATGCATTCATAAACGACTATCCTAAAGGTCTACTATCTTACATACTGCAGATGTTATAACGGCCAGAAAGAAAAAAAGAAAAAAACCAACAAAAAAAAACCCAGTTTGAAGCCTAGAAGAAGGAGAAGCAAAACAACAGGGCAGTCTCGCAATTTTTTTCTTATCATGAAAGAATACTTTTTTTCCATTTTTAACACATTTAGGAAATGAAACATCAGATCAAGAAGTAAAGGTTATTAAGGGATAGTGAAAATCAAATAGGCTTGAAAGCAGAAAAAAAATCCTAAGCATTTTTTAAGTATGCACAAAAAATTACTTAGAAGCACGTAATCACCAAGGTCCTAAATTGAGAGAGGGATCTGAATCGACAGTAAATGTACTTCAGATCAACTGCTATCACTTCGGTTCATATTGATTAACATTTTGGTCATTCCTAGTTACACTGTGGAACGGTACACTGAGAACCTATGTTAAAAACCAGGTATTTTCTATATTGTCAAATAAAGGCAATGTTTACAGGGCTGTCTAAGACAACCATAAACCAAGAAGAGGTATATATGCTAAAGATGAACTTTTGCGTCTGCTGGTTAAAAGTTTCTAAACACTTTGGGGATGACAAAAAAACCACAACATCGTAAGTAACAGGAGCAAAAAAACATATTTCTGAAAAACAAGCATCAAAGAGACTCTGAATAGAGGTATCTCAAGCTAAGCTGTTATACAGAGCAAAGACAAGATTTGCAGCTTAATAAGACTGCACAGTTTTACCTGGCAAGAAACCTGCTTTGACAATCACAGGACCACAATTTCATCTGTATGAAAAAATGTGCTGGGAATTTTCTGTCCACACATGTTTTATTGCTTGCTAGACAGATTTGAAATGTTTAAGAAGAAGAATGAAAACAAAAGTTTTCCTACCAGTTTGCACTTTCTGTCATTCAATCTCAGGTCAGTGACAATGGAAGCCCCACAGTTGATGCAAAAAGGTCCGGTACTTGCATAAATAGACTTGTTTTGTCAGACAAGGCTGTGGTCCTACATTCCATTTTTTTTCTCTACAAGGTTGATTATTACAAGGGAGAAAGGATTCTCAGCACTCAAGCACATCACTATGTACGAAATCCACAGAACACTTTTCAGTTCCTTTAAAATCTAAGAGTCAAACTCTTGGAATTTTACTCTTAACACCCATGTTTAGTCTTAATGAGAGGGTAGTCCAAAATCTAATTTGCATATTTTGATACCACAGTCATATTCAGTGTACTTCATATTGAAACTGCAGTATTTTAAGTATGACTACGATGCAAAATACATCTCAAGTTCAAAGAAATTTATATCTGTAAGACAGTTTTATTAAAAACTGACTGGCTTATCTAGAATTAAAGGTACAGAATACAACACCATTACAACAACTCAAGCAGATTTATCTTTGTAAAACGTTGAGTAACATAGAAGAGCAGTAAGAATAGGAAAGTGTGTTTCTTTTCCCTGATAAAAAAAACATACCAGTGCAGCTGGGTAACTAAAAAAATGCTAAACAGAGCTCACTATTATTGTTACTCTTATCACCCTTTCAAGCAAGGAACTGTTGGCTGCAGCTCTGTCTTGTAAATAACTTGCACCCAGCAGGCTACTACAGTACTTTACCCATACCCATTCACCTTGTCACTGCTGCTGAGCAACTAACCAAGCAGGAATAGAACTGACAAACACAGTTTGACACATCCAACACTGACCAACACGAGCAACTCAGTAAGTCCCATGACTTCCCCCAGTCCCTCCCTCTAAAAATTACACGTATATTCACAAACGCTCTCATCTGGAACTGGAAAAATTGTTTCTTCCTGGGTTTAACTCGGAAGGAGTTAGAGGCAGGCCTCCCTATATGTATAGCTCAAAAGAATGAGAAATAAAATGGGAGGAAAGGGGAAAAGCCATTCAGAGCACAAAAAAGGGGGGGGTCTAAAATTCAGAATGTTAGTACTGGGACTTGAGCTTTAAGAAGGAAAGTTTTAGGAGAAAAAAATCATTACCTCCAGCAGCACAAAGTCCAGCTGGAGGTCAGTTCCTAGGACTGTACGTCAGGGTCAATACTGGGACAAGCACTGTTTAACAACCTCATTAGTGTCTGAACGAGCATGCACGCTCTTCAAGTTTGCAGCTAGTCTGCAGACAACACAGAACTTGGAGAAGTATTTGGTAATGCCAGATAGCTGTGCTGCCATTCAGAGGGATGCAACACAGGTGGGAGAAATGAGACAATAGGAAAGCCAGGGACACAATCACCTCCCTACTCCTGCTTGCCACACTATTTCTGATAACAAGCCAGGATGCTGTTGGCCTTCTTGGTCACAATGACACACTGCTGGCTCATATTCAGTCGGCTGCCAAACAACTCCCCCAGGTCCTTTTCTGGGGGGCAGCTTTCCCGCCACTCTTCCCCAAGCCTGTAGCGCTGCATGGGGTTGTTGTAACTCAAATGCAGGACCCAACACTTAGCCTTGCTGAACCTCACACAACTGGCCTCAGCCCATCAATCCAGCGTGCTCAAATCCCTCTGCAGAGCCTCCCTTCCCTCAAGCAGATCAACATTCCCACACAACTTGCATTGCCTGTAAGCTCATCAATCCCCTTGTCCCAATCATTGATAAAAGATATTAAACAGAACTGGCCCCAATACTGAGACCTGGGGAGCAGCACTTCTGACTGGCTGCCAGCTGGATTTAACTCCATTCAACACAACTCCCTGTGTCCAGCCATCCAGACAGATTTTTACCTGAAGAGTACACCCATCCAAACCACGAGTAGCCAGTTTCTCCAGGAGAACACTGTGGGAACCGTCTTCTAGGTAGGCAACATCTACAGCCTTTCATAGAATCATTAAGGTGGGAAAAGACCTCCAAGATCAAGTCCAAGCATCAGTCCAACACCACCATACCTACTAAACCACTTCCTCAAGTGTCAAATAAACACATTTTATTTAACGCTTCCAGGGATGGCGATTCAAATCTCTTCCCTGGGCAATCTGTTCCAATGCTTCGCCACTCTTTCAGTAAAGAAATCTTTCCTAATATCCAATCTAAATCTCCTAGATCAGGTTAGTCAAGCAGGGCTACCTTTCCTAAACCCATGCTGACGAGGCTTGATCATCTGGTTATCCTGTACTTGCCACATGACGGCACACAACATGATCTACTCCATAGCCTTCCTCGGCACAGAGGTCAGACTGACAGGCCTGCAGTTCTGTGGATCCTCCTTCTGGCCCTTCTTGTGGACTGGTGTCACATTACCTGACCTCCAGTCAACTAGGACCTCCCCAGTTCACCAGGAATGCTGGTAAGTGATGGAAAGTGGCCTGGCGAGGACTTCCACCATCCCTCTCACAACCTTTGGGCAGATCCCATCTAACCCTATAGACTTGTGCATGTTCAACTGGTGTAGCAGGGCGCTAACCATTTCCTCTTGGATTATGGAGGCTCCATTCTGCTCCCCGTCTTCCAGCTCAGGGGGTTGGGTACCCAGCGAACAAGTGGTCTTACTGTTGAGGCAAAGAAGACATTCAGTACCTCAGCCTTTTCCTCATCCTTTGTCACTATAGTTCCTGCTGCATCTGGAAAAGGCTGGAGATCCTCCTTTTGCTGCTAATACATTTACAGAAACATATTTTTATTGTCCTTTACCACAACAGCCTGATTAAGTTCCAATTAGGCTTTGGCCTTCCTAATTTTCGACTTGCAACACTTCGATGCCTTCCTGAGAGACCCAGGCAACCTGCTCTAGTTGTCCCTGCTTAGAGCAAGGGGTTTGACTAGATCATTCTCAGAGGTCCCTTCTAACTTAAACATTTTTATGATTCTGTGATCTACAGCCTCATGTTGGGAGGAAAAACCCAGCGTTAACAAAATTCTTCCTTAGTGGATACCTTCAACCACAACAAAACCTACGTTTCATATGGTAGCATGAATAGGAGCAGCCTTTAAAGTCCCAATGCACATGTTATAAATATAAAATTGCAAAGTTTTCACATCTTACTGCTGCAGAACTACAGCAAAGAAATAAATTTGATAGATAGTTCAAACTTGAACCACAGAAGAATCAGAATATGATTCATCTGGCATCACGAGACCCAGGTAAAAACATGGGGCCTGTAACCAACACCACAAACTTGAGGTAAAGATGTATTTTAGCCAGGTTAAGGGATAGTGCTCAGTGTTATAAAGGCCTCAGATCATCACTCAAAGACAGATCTTCATATCTTCATCTGTAACATCTTTCTCTGTTCCAGTAGCTATATTATAAAATACTACAGCAAATTAAACTATGCCACTGATACTTTCTTGTCTGCCTGTCAAACACTAAGTACATAAACAGCTACATTCAAATTGAGCTACTTTTCGTTACTCAGACACCAAGACATTTAAATTACTAGTCAGCATCCAGGAATAGCTACTGAAACCTACTTAAACATAAAACTTAAAGATCAGAGTATTAACAGTAAACAAAACAAGAAAAAGACATGTAAAGTGATTATGCCTGAATTATTTCCCCTACTATCATTATGAGATTATTAGGATATTTCTTATTTTTACTATTTTGGGCAAGTTGCTCTAATTCTTAAGAAGTAAAACAGAACCACTGTAACATCTTGTAAGCGCCTGTGCTGGTGAAAAAAAAAAAGAAAAAAAAAAAAGAGAAGAAGGGGCAAGACAGCAGCATCGGAGCTATAAGAAGATGGGATGACAGGGCAACAAGTATGAGTTTGAGTAGAATGAACCTTTACGGAACCACACTCTGTTATCTCGCACACCTGCCAGGCAAGTCCCCATTGGCCCAACCTGCAGTGCGTAACCAGCACAAGTTACTTAAGTTGCCTTCTGAACTGCTAGGAATTTCTTTGTAAAACAAACAAACTTGTTAGACATGCTGTGGTCTTCAAACATGTAGGGTTTTGTTCTTTTAAAGAACATTAGAACATGTTAAAAACATGCAACCTCCCACTCTTCTCCTTTTCCCTGTAAGCTTATGTCCGAGAAAGATAAACATCCTTATAAAAAATCTGTAGCCATGTGCCACAGATGCAACAGAACTGCTATTTCGGCAGGGACACAATGACAGCTGTCTGATTTTTAGTGTTTTTTTCTTATTTGTTTGAAAAAAGCAAATTAATTAAAGTATTTTCTCCCTAAAAAAAATGTACACTGAAAGCACACACTCAGTCACAGTTAAATTACTGCATCCTAACAATAACATGAGCTGTCTTTGCAGAGTCAACTGTCTAGCAGCAGAATCTACCCAGGGGCAACATCGCAAACTACAATAATATTACTACAGTTTCCTTTTGAGTCACTGGCAATGGTATGCATTACTAATTTATCCACTGCTTGTCTTTCCAGATGTGAAATTCCCTGTGATGCCAAAGAGTCATTCATAAGATACTTCACCTCCCTCAACTGTTAAGGTGGCTCCAGAAGTGCAGCTACCATTACAGAGCCTCAAAAAGCTAACAGATAGCAGACAAAATCAGATCTTCCCAGTCAGGCTTCTGGGGAGACAATACCCAGAGAATACACCCAGGTTCATGGCCCTAAGTAAAGGGATACTTTTCAGATTGTGTCATCAACACTAATCCACCTAGGTTCATGGCCCTAAGTAAAGGGATACTCTTCAGATTGTGTAATCAACACCAAAAAAACCCTATCTCTCAAGCAACTGCGTGAAAAATCCCATTAGGGTAATGGTCTATGCAAAGCAAATGACTTGTGAAACAGTAGTCCAGCTTCCTCTACCCCTTTCAAAGCACGGGGAAGGGTTGAAACCTGCTTAGCAGCATTAGCTGTTAACTCAGAGGACCTTGATCGAAACAAAAAAAATGCAAGATGCAAACAAGCCGGTCTAGTGCAAACTGGCTAAAACAAATAATCAACAAGCCATAGCACAGGACCACAGCACTCCTCATTTCCATTCAACTGTTCATCTGCTCACACACAGCTGTGCACTGAAACATCACAGGACTTTTGATTAGGAATCAAACTTTCTTCTTTATACAAGAGAAAAAGTCCGTACTGCTTAGCTCAGATAAATACAAATACTGGGGAAACTGGACAATGACACTGCTGGAAAGAAGTGCACCCACAAGATAGAAATAAGACTTCAAACAAGTAACAGGAGAAAACTTATAATTCTATTTCAAGAAGAAAAACAAAGACATAAGAAGAGTCCATTTCCTATCAAAAAATAAAGATAAGAACCATCTATTATCATACTCAGGTAAATAGATGGGGGTAATCATACTAGGTATTTTGCTTTTGCCTTCAAAATGGACAGATCTGAGTAGTTACTGCTTCTGGATAGTGATGTGTAAGACTTGCAGGAACTTGCTACCAAAAGTATATTCTGTGTCAATTACCCAAAATAAACTCCTGATAAAGCCTATAAAAATTTTCACTGTTATTTAAAAGGGAGCAAGTGCTATTAAAACAAAGTTCTCCAAAAAGGGCTGGTTAACTTTTATTATTATTATTATTATCTGGAAAGCCACTGTTCTTCCTCCCAAGATTTGGAGACTGCAAGCTTCCTATATAATTCCAAGGAAATCAGAGCATCTAGCAGCTATCCAGATATTTTTGAAAAAAAAACCTAAAATCAACAAAAATCAGAGCTGCAGAAATAACACGACATATTGAACAATCTTAAAACAAATATCCCAAGGCTATGGAATAGCAAGTTTTTCTGGGGACAGTGGAAGAACTGAACCACATTTAGTTATTACATAAAAATGTCATTACAATACCGAGCAAGGAAACAGTTTTCCCAGTGGTCGAATCCAACTGGACTCCGTAAAACATGATTTTGCATATATCCTTAAAAAAGTCATATTGATTAAAAAAAAAATTACAAGATCTTCATCAATTTTCCCTCCTGACAGAAGCAAACTGCATTACTTCAATCACTGGTTTACTTGACTTGACCCTTCAGTTAACAATACTGGAATTCATACTGGAAATCAAGATTCTGAATGTGGTAAGACCACTCCTTTATCCCATCTCTGGTCATTACCTTCTTATCTAAATTCAGAGTTACTTCTTCACATTCTTCAAGTCTTTCCTAATTTACTATAAAATGCTGTGAATACTGTCTCCTTATACAGCTCATGTTTTTCAGCCCAGCTCATGATGCAGTGCAAATAATCATGACATAAAAGTAGTGCCAGATGTATTTGGAAAACCCTTCCAATTATCTCTGTTAAATGGCCTACATGGGAAAGGCAAAAGGCCATTCTTTGCACTTATTTACCACCTTCCTACAGTGATCTCACAACAGAGAAGCTTCTCTCCACTTGAAAGACACTGACTACTTAAACCTCTCCAACTCAGTCAACTTTGGACCGAAAAAACAGAGCTACTACACCTGAATGATCAGAGTAATACATATTCAAATAGGGTATTTTGAGATTGCATTAGCAGCATAATCTAAAAATCAATATCCACAAGCAATGAAACTGGCTACTAATCAAACAGCTGCTGCATTACTCTCTTCCCCCCCCAACAAACCACCTCTGCACCTTCAGTTCCCCTGGGTTAATGTAGCCTTAAACCACAAAACAGAACTAAGACATCAGATGTTTAAGTTGCAGTGTGGAGAGGAAAACTTAAAGGCATGTAAAGAACCAAAAATAACTGGATATAGATGCAAGAAAGCAGCAGGACATCTTTTAAAAGCAGCTTTGAATGTTTGCATCGTTAGATTTCATGGATTTTTCCCCATGCTACAAACAGTCTTTTCAACGAAGAACTGTAACATGAACAAGAACTGTAAAAAAAATTTCCCCTTGGACTTTTTAGATACTAAGTTCATTTTTTTTCAAATACTATATTTAATAAAGGCCAGGGGGAAAACAATGCTCAGTTAACATGAATTTAATCAAAATAATTTAATCATAAAACAATAAGAAGCTAATGATGCAGATTAACATAACAATAAATTCCTCTATTTAGTTTTACGTTTCTGTTTATGCAAGTCCCATTATTAAAACAAGAGGTCACAGTAAGTTTGAAAAGCATGCTGAAAAACGCATGACAATAATTCTAGCCAAGAACTTAAGCTAGTACTTTTGCTGCTACGATGCAGGAAATGATTCAAGCCAACAAAGCATCTCGCTGTGATTAAACCTACCCGGGGTTATTTTATACCAGTTTGGCAACTCTTAATACTCAAGCGCGTGGCCATGTTTCAGGTTGCCAGTAATCATAAAATCAGAAAGAACACCTTTAACGGCACAGTCAGACTGTCAGAAATAAAGTAATCAGCCAGAAAAAAAACAGCTTCTCTCATTAGATTATTCTAGCTGATGTACCTCAAAGCAGCAGCAGAAAGTTTACTGTTCCTAATTTTAAAAAAAAATTTAACTGTCTGGCATCTGTTACTATTACAAAACAAATAATCCTCTTACACCTGCTGCCAGCTGCAAAAAATACCTTGGATTTGTGGCTGACAGTCTTACTGGGAGCTTCAGTAGTACTTTTTATTGACACAAAATGGTCAGACATGATACAAACAAATTTATTCAAACACACTTGAATGGCTGGGTCCAATACCTACCCTTCAGTGCACCCTCAGCACACAGACTAATGTTCTTTGTACCTTCCTGTAAATAACCAGGTCCCAATTTTGAGATTCGCTGCTGCAGTGACAGTAATTGAGGCTTCTCTTCCCCCCTCTCTTCTCCCCCCTCAAATTAAAAAAAAAATATTCACATCTCAGATCAAAAAGTTCTTCTATACATTGGGAGCAAATGGTACAAAAGACAGCAGACAACTGCTGGGGAAGCAAACAAAGAAAAGAAAAGGAACAGATTTCCAGTATATTTCCATTAAAAACAGCACTTCGCTGCAGAGCAGTTTCTCTGGAGAGCGTCAGTAAAAGGGCTGAACAATAGAGTTGTGAAAGAGACTGTGGACTTGGACTTCTCCTGAAAGGAGGTTGTAGAGAGGAGGGTGCTGGCCTCTACTTCCAAGTGACAGGGGACAGGACAAGAGGAAATGGCCTCAAGCTCCACCAGGGGAAATGTTTTTTCACAGAAATGGTCATTGGGCACTGGAACAGGCTGCCCAGGGAGGTGGTTGATTCACCTTCCCTGGAGGTGTTTAAGGCACGGATGGACGAGGTGCTAAGGGACATGGTTTAGTGTTTGATAGGAATAGTTGGACTCGATGATCTGGTGGGTCTCTTCCAACCTGGTTTTTCTATGATTCTATGATTCTCCATTTCCAATACAGCAAGTGTGCCACAAATGCAAGAATATATTAAAAATCTTAAAATTCCTCTTTACAATTAAATGATTAGTGTGACTACTCCAAAGTCTGTGGGTAGCTCTGTAAGAACTTTACAAGCAACTTGTGATCTGTGGCTGCAAATGCCTTGGCTAACTCAGAAAGCACTGTGCCAAAAGTTTTACAAATTACTCTTTTCTCAGAAAAAAAAGAAAACTAGGCAAAAATAAATTTATCCAGGCTACAAAAGTCCAGCACTCCCACAGAGTAAGAGCTTTGGTCAATACACTTCAGACATTGAATTCTACTCAACTAAATTCTCTAAGCAAAGAAACCCTGCTTCAAAGCAAACCCAGTAAGTGACCAGATATTCACACCTACCACATTGGTTTGGCAAATACTACGAAAGGGTGGTAAAGGGACTGGAAGAGGAAGGAGCAGGCCACCTGGTAACACTATTTCTTCATCACAGCAGCCACCCAAATAACCCTTTACCTTCCTTCAGTGATGCTCAGTGATGCAACTCATGGTTACATGAGCTCAGGGACAAAAGTGCTTCTACAGTCTGAAAAAACCTGCCAAACGCCAGAAGCCCACGGTAAGCATCAAATGATCTTTAAACACATCCAAGACAACAGAATTACCTGGGCAAAGGCCTTGCTGTTGTCACATTCCCTTTCTACATTACTAGGTTAGAAGACAAAAGTATTAGGTTTGATGATAGAAATATAAGAGTTTCAAATTGAAAAAAACCCAAAACATTCACGTTTGTTTTCATGTAATCCACTATATGCAAGACACTTATATTAACTGTACCTGCATCTAAACGAATTTTTACAAAAGTAAAGAGTTCCCAAGTCCTTCATGTTATATTACTACATGCACAGGCTACAGTTACATTTATTTCCAAGTAAAGCTGTTGCTAGTAGCAACAACAACTGCATTTTATGCCAGAGACACACACAGGAAATAAAAATGGATATGCATTTGGAAAGGAAAATAGCAGAAAAGTTGGAGTTTTGCCATGTCATCTATATACATTTATGCATATCAAAATAGAATAGGCTCAGGTACAAACCCTCAGAAGGCCACATTACTAATGTAATGCCTTCATGTGAGCTATACAATGCTACAGAACCCTTCTTGACAGACTCTCAAGCTGCTTGGCACCCACACCATTGTGCTCTCCCATGTCTCCCCAAATACACTCAAATACACCTCAATCCTCGTATTTCTACATGTCTTTGGGTCAGATTCATGACTGACTTTCTCTTTGGTTCTACCCTGCCTACAGTAATCCGAGCATCACTATGATTTCTTGAGAGTTTAAGTCAGGTTGCTCTCCTTCCAGTCCTGTGCCAACTTCTATTTCACATGCAGATCAGAAAGTCTTAAAAACAGTATATGTTAAGTTCTTTCACTTCCTTTTCTCTTATTAAGACTAAACAGTTACCTGCATATGCCTTTTGGATCTAAAAGGCTATGATAATTAAGGTGGACTAAACACCTCCTGAAAAAATGGATGCTGCTTCATGCACTGCCTGTCACTGCCAGATTCATATGTTGTTTCAGAAGCAGCAGAAGTAACAAAGTCTTGTTGTCTGACCTCCTCCTCAGTGGACTAGACAAGATATGCTGCACTCTGGCAAATCCAAAACCACCAGTGCACTGGCTGGACATGCAGCAGCAGATGTCAAAAAAAAGACATACAATGGCCAAATCTGTTTGCACTACCCCAGGTGAGGCACTAATTTGGGTTTCTCTGCCTGGCGTTCAGCTGCTGGTTTTCACAAAATTCATGGGGACACCATCATGGCTGAAATCTGAACCATCCTGTCAATTGCAGACAAATTTGCAAGGAGGCAAATCAGAAGTGTGGGAGGGGTGAGAGAAAGAATAGCTGTTTAAAACAAACAGCTAAGTCCCATCAGGAAACTATGCTCAAAACACTGTCACTTTTATCTAGATAGGTAATAAAATACCCAAGTCACCAAATTACATTGAAATAGTGTTCAATGGCAGCCCTAACCAGCACACTCAAACATAACTGATGCTTAAATTAACCAAAAACATGCATTCTTAATATTATTTTTTGTTTCAGTTCTGGCAAGCAAACACAGACACTACAGACTTTCACAGGAACTGCACAGGCTTGTCACTTCAGGATGCCAGAAAACAAATGAAACTAAATTAAAAATCCTCCTTATCGCCACCAAAAAACCACATCCACAAGCGCTCATGCTATTGCCCTAGTGATTCAGCTTCCCAGAATCCACGTCCTTCCAAGCAGCAGCAGTGCTGACCCTTGCTCTTAAAATACAATTTCTATTTTTGGTTCTACATAAGTGAGAAGCCGCAATAAAGCTATTAATCTTTCCTCTCCTCCTTTACTTAAATTATAAAACTGAGGTGAATCTTTAAGCTAGTTTTAACTATTGGACTCCTTAAGCAGGGACAATTCCTCACCTTTTAGAACTACAATGTTTAAACAACAAATCTTCAGTTTATGTCGTATGACTCAAAAGAAGTAACAGCATTAGCTTTATCCTGCAAAGTAAGCATTTGTGGAAAGACACAATAAAAGTATTTAAGAAAAACACCCAAAAAAATAAACAAAAACCCCAAGCACTGCTTATTAAATATTAAAGAATTTAATTTTCTGCCTTCCAATGACACTAGAAGTCCCCTTCTTCACACAGAGGCAGGGAGATTGCACGACTTCTACTCAATTCCCCCTGGGAAACAGAATCACTGAGTTATCCAGTTCAGCTCTGGTTCAAATTCAGCTGTGACTGAAATTATTCTGATTTGATTTCAATTTGCACTAATGAAGCTGTTAAGCTCCCTCTTAATTCTTCAACAGCTTTAAAAAAATGAGACAAACCCAACAGAGTGAAGTTGAACCACTGGTAGTATTTTAGTATTATTCTCCGTTCCGTCTTTTACATATTTTATAATAGAAGGCATAGCTGTGTACTGAGCCAAAACTTTCCCTAAGCTCTCCACCATGATACCAATCTCTTCCCTAAATTGCTACTTTACTTAAATGTTTATTACTTTGGACTATTCAACATTGAAAAACAGCTGCATTTTGCTGGCTGCTCATACAGCTTAAATACTTCTGAAATTCTTTACAAGTGTCTCTGCAGCTGACAAACTCAAACGGTACCCACACAAAAGTTCAGAGGAAACACTGCTAAGTTTTCATCAAAATGAACACCAGTCTTAACTCCTTTATTGACTAGTTTTCAGCTTATAACCCTTTGTTCTCACCCTATGTGTAGCTTTCTTCTCTAAAAGAACTTTGCAGAAGGCACTTCTCCAGTCCAAACTCACTAACCAGTTAACAAAATAGTAAGAAAAGGTGAAGAAGTCTTCTTCAGTTACATTTTATTCACCTACTAGAACCCTACGCGGCTTGCTTGAATTTGGGTCACAAGCAGTAGCTCAACTAATACATTAAACCTGGTACTGTCACCAAGAGATGGAATTTCTTCCCCTTCCCCTTTGTACCTACCTTCTTATTTCACCACACCCGCAAAATGAACTGAGGTACACGCTGCGTTTTCAAAGTCACTCAAGCAGAAAAAAAGGGGATGGGGAACTTTAGCCTGGACCAGGGCCGTGATCCAGATCACTAAACTATGTGGCTGATAAGACTGAAGCAGCAGTGGTAGGATGTGTCTGAAGGGCTGGGATCGGCTTTCCTCAGTAGTGCTCCCTGCTTGAAAAGCTCGTGGGGAGAGGGTAGGAGAAAAAAAAAAAATAGAGAGAGAGCTTCATATGCAGAATCCCTCACTGGTGTCACGGAAAATTTTTAGGAACGCAAATATATTAGCCTTATTTATTTCAGTAACTGCATATACAAATGGCTGGACTATTATCTCAAGTGTGGTGACTGCAACAGCAGTACAATTACATGCCTATGCAATCCCGCATTTGACATGTCATCTTACCCATTAGAGCTTATATTCCACTGTAACAAATGCAAGCAGATTACATATCTCGGAGCTGTATTTTGGCTTAGTCCACACTGGAAAGTTACACCACTAAGCTTATATTCTATAAAGGATTTGCAAACTATTCTGTCTAATTAAGGTTGCACAACTTTTCCATTTTTAAGATGTTGGTTTCAGCCACTTAAAACCTTGCCAAACTAACCTTTGGCAAAAGACTTCTCTGTCCCTCACAAATACCAAACAGAGAAAGGGAGGGATATTACTGTTCATCTGTTTGAGTTCCATTCTAAAATAGCAATTTCCCAGAACAAAATGACAGAGGAAAAAGGCTTTATCCACGCTGAATATTCTTTCTTTTTCCTCCAGTTTTCTTGAAAAGCTCTAAAAGACATCTATTATTTAGAACAGTTACTTTGAATGAGAATGAAAAATTGAATCTCTGATATAAAGGCATCATCTCTGACATGTTCCAATACAGACACAACCGCACTGTTGAAGTGGAAAAACACTCCTCCTTCATACACTCTGCAAAGACTTTGTGGACAAAGAATTCAACTCCTCAAGCCCTTGCTTTGCCAAGTCAGAGCTTTTTTAGGACCCCTTATTTCACAGGGGTCCTAAAAGCCCACCATTAAGAAAAAACAAGAAAAGGTAGGGAGAACAGAGACACATCTCTCAGGTATTCTTAGTCATATCCTTTCAAGCACTCAACCAGCAACAAAGGGAGAAGTAAGATGACTAGTGTGAATAGATACACTAAAAACAAAGGCCAAGAAGAACTAGGAAGGATGAAAACACATCCTAAAACCAGCAAACAGCCACACACAGGAATAGTACTCAGAATTCACAAAACCTTTCCTTCCTTTGGCTGTTACCACATAGGCTAATACAGAAGGAGCCCATTCTGGACTTAAAAGCAAATAACCGCACCTTTCTGGACAGGTATTCCTCAATGATTTCATCTTTACTATCCTTAGGCAGATATGACAGATTTGGTATGCTCACAATAGTTTGTGCATTATCCAGAGTAGGTGAAACAGGAGCAAAGACTAACCCACTTTAAAAAAATAAAAAGGACATAAATAGCAAAACAATAAAAATACCACCTGAAAAAAAACAACCGTGTGGACTTTTTCCTCAAAGTTTTGTGCCAGAAAGCAGTAGCTGTCTAAAAATAAAATTCAGATACCATTTTCAATGCCTTATCTTTTTGAATGATCCTTTATAAGTAAAGGATACAATAGGAAAATCAAATTGTGGTTTTACTGCTGTTGACGCATTGCTGATACCAGATGAACTATAGTATCGAGAAGTATGGTAAAGCCATAATTCATGTTCCAAAAAGGAAAGATGGGAATTTCCTGGTGCAATTTTACACCTTATTAAACTAGGACAAGGGTCGTAGAGCTCTTTATGAACAGACACATCACTTGCATGAAGCAGCTGACAGTAAGTTCACTGTACTGCTGACCTGCTCTTACGCAAAGGGACAATGAGCCTTTGCTCCAAGGCCAAGGTAGATAAAGCTCCAATGTCCCCAACTCATTCAACTCTGACCTTTTCTTATCAAAACTGCTCACAAATCACACACAAACTTCCTCTTACAAAGAGCAAAAAAACCTCAAAGATCCCTGCTTGATCTCAGCATAACCTACACAAAAATCATACACACCAGAGAGCTGCATTTAAGCCAAGGATTACTAGAAACTCAACACACAGCCATAGCATAAACCAAGAGTTTCTGTTGTGCTGCTATCCAAATCTACTGAGTCACATCTTTTTTTATTTTGAATATGCAAAAAAAACCCAAAAACCCCCTGTCTACATTTCACACCCTACCTGACCTCAAAAATACAAGTTGTTTACCCCACGCACCTCCCTACACAGTGCTCAGAGAAGTGACCAGTCCCAAAACCAGAATATTGCCAGCTAAAAATCACAATGCAGAAATAGAGGAAGGAAGTTAACAATAGCAGGGTTACAGACACAGGTAGGTCTCCTGAAAAAAACACCTCCTGCCCTATTTGGGGCAAAAATATGTACTTTATCTCATCTGCTTATCTCCAGCTTCTGCTGCACTTCCAGCCCAAGGAAAGAGAACGACTCGTCATGAGAAGCAGCAAGAAGCAGCACAGACAGCGAATGCTGCCTGTACCGAGGAAGTGTTGTAACAGCAACTCCACCTGTCTTTTACAGTTCTGCAAGACAAAAGCATTCACATTCTTAGAAGACCAGTGGAGTTGAGGGTGTTGACTGATGAAAAGGAAACAAAGATTTTGAATTGGAGAAAAAAAAAAGTATGATTGCTTGAAAAAATTATAGAGTGGTCACTGCTTAATCATACACACAGATCAGCCAATAAATGTTAAATCGCTTAGGGGGCGAGGAAGAAGGATACAACTAAAAGTCCAGATCTCAATGTTACTATACTCGGCTGAGTAATAATGAACGAAGAAAGGGAAATGTCCTCACCTGACAGAACCAGAAGGTTCTTACACACACTATTTAAATGTCATCTTCTTGGCAATACCACAGGATTAGTTCACTTTTTATTAAGCACTGCATCATTACACCAGTAAGTACACTTACACCACTAAGACTTTATGTGTGTTAAGAGAGGTGTATTACTCTTCCCTTCATCGCCTACAGCCCACCAACCTGTCCAACATTACTGCAAGACTCTGTGTGTTGGCAAGAGGCTGAAACATAGGGGTTTATCGAGTTGCCCTCTTCACTGCTGGAGTATGAAATACTCCAAGCAGAACTCTCAAGGCCATCCCCTCCCAAGACGCACACAACCCTGTAGACAACATGGCACAACTTCTCTGCTGCTCCGAGAGGCAGAGGAGCGTTCCCAGTTGCTGCAGACAGAGGACATTCATCCTCCAGCAGGTCCTCCCCATCCTCAGCCAGAGGTCCAGGCTGGGCAGACACCACTGCTCCCTACAGTGGGACTGAGCTATGCAGAGCAGAGCGAAGCACAAGGTTAGCATCGTGAGTATCAAGACTGTATTGCTAACTGATTGCTCTGCTGTAGCAGACACTTCTACTTGCAGTACTGCAACAACAGTATCACAAGGCAATACTATGTCTTTAGACAGCGGGAGAAGACAACAAAAGCTCCTCTAGGTGCATTTAAGCAAAGCAAGCTTTTCTCTAGCAGGCCCTTAGCAATTTGATATTAAACTTCAGTCTGCAATTGTTACTTGCTTGAAGAAGTTCTAATCTAGAAGATGGTTGCTTCAGAACTCGTTTTGTAGGCGAGCAGGAGGTCATCAGAAATTCATCACCACAGATAAGCTCCATCTCCCTCCTATTACATGTACTCCACTATTTAGTGGTTTCTGGTTTACTTGTATATAAAATGACAAATTATAGTATAGGGAAAATAGGTACTTGCCAACAAAGAATCAAGCACTCTTGAGTTTGCTTTTTTTAGAACTCATCTTCCAACAAATGCAGGAAAATATTTAGAAGTGTTATTCAAAGATGCCTTTCAAATGACAGCAATAAGCAGATTCTGAGTGTTCTAACTGAACAGCTCCTACAATTAGAGCAACAGTTACACAAAAAAGCCTTAAAAAAAAAAAAAGAAAAAGGCTAAGAAGAGTCATAAGAATGTCTTTCTGAAAGCATATAAAAATAAAGTAACGTAGCTAGACTATCTGAACACTCTTCACAAAAAGACACTCGGTTTTCCTTGTCATAAGAAACACTATAGAGTTCAAGAGAACAGCATAGATATTTATCATACCCTGCCCTTTAAAAATCAGTGCCAACCAATTATACCCAAGTTCTTGCTTATACTTGCATCTTAAGAAGAAAAAGATTAGAGAAAAGAGAGTGACCTTTACAATTTGTCTTCCCATTCCTTCCTTTATTTTGCTTGTCCATTTATACACTATCTCTTTACATAACGCCAAGTGCATCTGCTAACACAAACACCTATGTTTATTAAAAAAAACGTATTAGAGCTGCTGATACAGACACAGATCGTGAAATTTCTGTGACAAATCCTCTAGGGTCCTAGCATGAAAACACAGGTGTATTGGGGGGGGGAGGGTGAAGAGAAGAAGGGCAGACCTAGTTCATTAATTTTCCTCAGCTCCTCCAGCTTCATTCAATAAAGTACACACACCAACAACTATGCAACAGCAGTAATGCCCATAAAGAAAATCTAGCGCTCATCACACTTTCTTCATTCTGTGTTGAGCTCTCTTCCCCTACACATTACAACAGACGTATGGAGGGAGGGGAAAGTCTACCCTGAATCTACTTTGCAGGCTGAGTTTAAGTTCCTACTTACAAATGGTTTGTGTCACTTCTCATCCAACAGATGAGCCAAGCTAGGAGGGAGACAAAGTAAATGAAAAAACTAAAACACACCTTCAACACAAATAAGGCAGAACACTACCTCCAACCAAAAGACAAGTAAGCTTATTTAGCTGGTTACCCTCTCAATCAATAAAGAAAAAAACCCAAAACTTCACCAACTGCTCTGCTACTCAAAAAAAACCCCAGAAAAATCCTTGTTCTCCTCAATACATCCATATTATTATCTTGAATTACTTCTGCAAAGATGCAATATATTGAAGCCTATCTTTGACTTAGTTTTTAGAATTGAAAACAGAAGAGATCTGGAGCAATGTCAATTTCAGATGCACCACTGTAAGTCTTGGACACCATATCCAATACATCAGTTTTCAATTTGAAATCCAGCATGACAGTTATGCCATACTCTACAAAAAAAAAAAAAAGGTGACCTCATGATAGTATTTTGTAGATCTATCAACCTGGAAACAGTCATATGAAATTACCCTGTCTACGTATGTTGAAGGCAGAAAGATATGCCTTCCAGGTATGTTCTGCATATGGTGGTGAGCACAGGCAAGGGTAAAGAAAGAACAGACAAAGAGATAAGCCATTCTTGCTGGTTTTTAGCTTTTGGTATAAAACGTGTCAATGCCTTCATACCAAATAAAATATATTTAAACTGAGACTTTGTAGATGTGTTTCCATAAAATCCTCCCCAAAACAAAGTCATGCTTTACAGTGAAAAAGCAAAAAGGGCCTCCTTACCATACACCATCCCAGAAAACATTCCTGTGTAGCTGTTTGTAAACGATACTTCAAACAAACATACTAAGCCATTTCAAGACTGTAAAACAAAGGATTTCAAACTGTAAACAACAATTTGTGTCAGCAGCACCAATCAACAGATGCTTCAGGGAGACTCTAGGATATGCAGATCATGCTAAGACCACTTTCCAAGCAATAGGCAAAAGAAACCACACAGTTCTGCAGTCAGCAGTAAAGCTATGCCAAGGAAACTGCTTTCAAAAATTGACAACCATATTATCATGGGACAATGCCTTGCATTTTAACTAGCACGTTCAAAATACACAGTGAATCCCCAGGGTCATACACCATATGACTTTAATATTACCATCATGCCCACAAATTTTGCAATTTCCAATGAATAATGCACGCAATACCTTGAAAGTCAGTCCTTCCTTTAGGAAGGTCTTTGTGCTTTAAGGCATAAAGCAGACTTTTAAAAATACCTGCCACTGCAAATACTATGTGGACTTCTTTTGATGAGCAAATATAAACATATAAAAAGATTTTTAAAACAGTGCATCTGGAAAAGCTTGAGCTGTACCAGGCAAGGCAATTCTGAAGCAGTGCAATGTTGCAACAGTTCTAGCCCGACACACCAGATTCTAGCTTGCTGCTGCCACCATCTCCTTAAGAATAACTGGAAGCTCACCTAGAGTATCCACAGAAACTTTGTGCATCTCGGAAAGGCACACAACCGGGTACCAAAAGTGACATTATCAGAGTAGCTTCAGCTCTTGTAGTCTAACAAAAAGAGCACTCCATCTGGGTCATCACTGACTTTCTGACTAATCAGGAGTCTGACCAGACTCCAGAGCTGCCATTCCTTTTTTTTCCCCCCTTGTTTACATGGACAAGACCTGTGGATGCAGCCTGGGCAGAAGAGAGGGAAAGAATTTTAGGAGGGCTGTTTGTATTTTGCACTCAGTAGATTCATTTCCACCTCTTTCCAAGGTCTAAGCACACACAAAGAACTGATGCCCATTTTTGTGCACAAGGTCGGCAGCCAGGATGAAAATCAGTGCATTTGAGGACATGACTAGAGCCTTCCTAAATATTTCAGTTCAGTCCATCACCTTGATGAGCCTATGAATACTAACTAGCAAAAACAAGTTCAATAATAACTGCAAATCAAGTACGTGGAGAGAAAAAACCCTACGGACTCTGTAATTAGCTCTACTAACAGTAAATGAAAAGCCACACAGTCAAGAAACATTGCATATTGCCGTTTGTATGAAAGAGGCTTCCTCTGCTTCCTTCTCCATTCTGAAGCAGCAGAAAAGACAGTCACTGTTGCAAGGAATAGAAGACCTACTCTTCTGACATGAGCTCTGTGTCCTGCTGCTCTTAAGTGGAGATGATTTAGAGATGCATAGCCTTAATAAAGAAAAGTTTGGCTCTAACAGCTGCATACCCAGCACAGCTTAACTCTTTTAAGTAAGTGTACCTTTTTTTTCACGTAACATTAAAACAAAGCGATCGAGATAGGAAAAATGATATTTCCGATCACGCTAGGGCAAAACACGGATTGAGAAACTCTTGCTTAACATGTAGTAAGTACGTACCAGCAATTAAAAATGTTTTGGTACACTCAGTACATCAATCCAGAAATAGAAAGCATCCATATAAAAAACCTGAAAGAAAAACATCCCACGTATCCACCATATTTACATAGCCCCCACGCTAAAACCCCTAGGTTTTAAACACTTATTTACAACCTCGTATTTGTGCGATTTAAATCAAGGAGACGTTCTTACCCGTGTATCCTGCCCACCAGCCCCAGGACGCCACCATGGCTAGAAGCCACTTAAACAACACTCCCTCGATGTACCAGAAGCTTTTACTGTCCAGCACCCGGAGCGGCTGCAGCACGATTAAATACAGCACGTAGGACGGGATGGCGACCAGGTTGTTGGCGACCATGAAGGCGAACCTGAGCAGCGCCTTCAGGCAGGTGCAGCCCAGCCGCCGCGCTCGCTCCAGGGTCACGGCCATCCTGCCTCGGTCCTGCGGGAGAAGGGAGGCAACGGCAAGGCGCAGGTAGCGCTTTCCGAGCGGGAGAAGCCGGGAAGGGAACACACACACGCACGCGCTCTCTCTCACACTCACTCACCGGGGCGGCGCTGGGCCCCGGCCCGGCCGCGCCGCTCGCCCTGCGGCTCCGTGCGGAGGGAGGGGGAGAGAAAGAGAGAGAGAAGGGAGGGGGGACCGAGGGGGCGGGAGCGCGGGGCGGGCAGGCGCAGACCGCGCCTTCGCCTCCCTTCTCCCGCGCCGGACACCTCGCCCTTCTTCCTCCTCCTCCTCGTCTCGTCCCGTTCGCCCTCTTCCCAGTACCCACCCCCAGCACGTGCCGGGGCGGGGGCGCGTACCTGCGCGCGCCGCCCAGTGCGAGCACGCGCCCCGCCGCTGGCGCGCGCTCCGGGCCCGCGAGAGAACGACGGGCGGGGGAGAGGGGGGCGGGGGGCGGTACAGGCTCCGCCCACGAGCCGGGAGAGCGGGGGAGAGAGGGAGAGCGCGCGCGCACGCGCGCGCATTGTGACACACGGCTGATACACGCACGGTCAGAGGCACGTGGTCGCACACGCGCGAGAGACGTGTTCTCACGCTCACTCATACACACGCACCACATGCTCTCACATACACACGAGACATCCTCTTGCACTCACTCACACACGAGGCATGCCCTCACACTCACACGAGACATCCTCTTGCACTCACACAAGGCATGCCCTCACACTCACACACGAGACATCCTCTTGCACTCACACACGAGGCATGCCCTCACACTCACACACGAGACATCCTCTTGCACTCACACACGAGGCATGCCCTCACACTCACACACGAGACATCCTCTTGCACTCACACACGAGGCATGCTCCTACACACACTCACACACGAGACATCCTCGTGCACTCACACACGAGGCATGCCCTCACACTCACACACGAGACATCCTCTTGCACTCACACACGAGACATCCTCTTGCACTCACACACGAGGCATGCCCTCACACTCACACACACATGAGACATCCTCTTGCACTCACACACTATATCCTCTTGCACTCATAGTCGCACAAGACATGCTCTCACAGGACATGTGCTCACGCTCACACACACAAGACATGCTCTCACACTCACACGACATCCTCTTGCACTCACACACAAGACATGCTCTCAGACACACACACGAGACATGCTCTCACTCATACACAAGACAAAACACACTCAAGACAGACACATGCACACAAGACAGACACACATTCACACACAAACACAAGAAATGCACAAAGCGCAGTCACTCTCACGCACGACACATGAGACGTGCTCTCGCACAGACGCACAGGCTCACACACTCATATGCATATACACACAAGACCCTCACACAAAACACACACAAGATGGATACAATCACACAAGACAGATGTGCACACTAAGGACAGATGCACACACACTCAAACAAAAGACACAAAGCACACACACAACACAAAGACACACGCTCACACACACAAGACATGCTCTCACTGACGCTCATATACACACAATCACTCACACACGCGCACGATGACACACACAAGACACCCACTCACAACACACACAAAACAGACACACTCAGAGAAGACACACAAAACAGACACTCATGCACATGCTCACAAGACCTCACACAAGACAGACACACGCACTCACACAGACTCTGATACACACTTACAAGACCCTCACACACACGCACTCACAGGACCGATGCACACACACTCAACACTCACAGACAAGACACACAAAACAGACACTCTCTCTTGTACACACACTCACGAGTCATTCTCACACACAACACACAATCTCACTGTCATACAAAAGACACGCTGACACACAGACACTCATACACACACATACAAGAGACACCTTTGCGCTCACACACACAAGACACAACTCACATGACAAATGCACATACACTCAAGACAAAACACTCATACACACACAAGACACTGAGACTCACAGACACACTCTCAAGACCCTCACACAAGACATGCACACTTGACACACACAGGCACACAAGACACTCATACATGAGACATGCACACACACAGACTCACACATACAGTCTCACAAGGCCCTAACGCACACTCACTCATGCACTCACACTTGCACACACACACAAGTCACACGTGCTCCCACTCACACAAACACACATAACTCACACGAAGACACACAGAAATGCTCATCAGCGGGGAGCAGAGTGCCCCCCAAGCTGTCCTGTGGGTACCCCTGCTCTGCAGAGGGCACAAAAGCAGGGGCTGCCCTCTCCCTGCTCCTAGCTGGGGCACACACTCCCCAACTCCTTAGCAAGACACTGTTCTAGTCCACTTTGCAGCCGCTGTGGTGAAAGTTGGGTCACAAGGGCCCCTCAGCACCACCAGAAATCATAGAATGGTTTGGGTCACAAGGAACCTTAAAGCCCATCCAGCTCCAAGCTCCCTACCATGGGCAGAGGCAGTTTTCACCACATCAGGTTGCTCAAAGCCTCATCCAGTCTGGCCCTGAACACCTCCAGGGATGGGCATTGATGACTTCCCTGGGCAACCTGTGCCAGTGCCTCACCACCCTCAGCGTAAAAAATGTCTTCCTAACCTCTAATCTAAATTTCCTCGCTTTCTCCTTAAAGCCATTGCCCCTCATCCTGTTACTACACTTCCTGATGAGCCCCCTCCACAGCTTTCCTCTCAGCCCCCTTTAAGAAAGACCCTCCTGGCCAAGACACCAACAACTCATCATGTTTTGTCTCTGTACTCATAACTCCTTTTTGCATGCTTTTTATATATCAGTTTTCACAGCTTCTGCCTTCTCTCCTCCCTCCCCTACAGCCACAAACACCTTCTTCTGCTTCCACAGCCCCCCTGCAGATCTACAGGAGTGCTTGACCTCAACTCAGAACCAGCCAAGGATGCTGGATAGAGTATCTCCGTCTCTGGATGGAGACCCGACAGCCCCCCTTCCAGACAGCCTACACCTCCAGAGTGAGGAAATTTTGCTTTCTGTGTGACGACATCACCCCTTATAGCAATACAGGACTGTTGCCTCTCATCCATTCACTGTGCGCATCCAACACAAGTCTGCTCCTTTCTTTCCTGCAACCCCTATAGAAGCCTCAGCAGAGCTCTTCAGAACTCCTCCAGCCCTCTCTGGACTGACTCAGCTCCATTTCCACAGCTCAGTTCAACAATTACGATACCTACATTGAGCAGAATGGCTTGTGCAAGCAATTTTAAGGGTTCTTAAGGAACAGAATCAGATAAAAAATACCAAAAAAACAACTACACCTTAAGAAGATGTGCTAGAAGATCCTTTGTGCTGGGGCGGGGGGAAAAGAAAATTTTCAAATTGTAATACTCAGACTGGAAAACATATCGCTTTCACTAGTGTGAAGCTAGTCCACTGTTTCCTAGACAATGAGTCTTCAGAGATGACTGTACCATCAACAACATTAAATCCCAACCTCTATTCCAGGAAGAAAACAGAAGTTATTGCAGA
Source organism: Clamator glandarius (assembly GCA_033459285.1). NCBI lineage: Eukaryota > Metazoa > Chordata > Aves > Cuculiformes > Cuculidae > Clamator > Clamator glandarius. The sequence goes on along the minus strand of JAUNZM010000244.1, from coordinate 909,213 downwards.
TAAATTTCATCTGAGAATTTAAAAACCCAAGCAGCCAAATAATGCCATCATGTTCTCTTTCAGCAAAACTAAACAAAACTGCTGAATTTCTTGACAGAAAGGACACATCTTCCATAAGTGTTTCCAAGCCGGGGTGTTTTTCTCTCTATTTTTATTACTAGGTTAAACCTGACAGATGCATGCAGCAATGACTATGGAGACAGCTTGAGCCCTTTAACGTGTTACCAACTTCAGTAGGACTTGGTTTGTTGGTTTTTTTTTCTTTTATATCTCATGCAAACAACTGTGAGCCTACACTTGAACTTATTGTAAGCAGATTTTGCTCCAAAATCCTTAGGCAGAAAAAGGACAATTTTTAGGCTATAGTTAAAGCTGCCTTTAAATCTTTACATCCCAACAGCAAAAGTGAAGCCTTGTTTATATATTATTCCCAGATTGAAAATATTAATTATAATTACTTTCACTATCCCTTAATTCTAGTCACACTGTAGAATTCAGAATAATATTCTCTAATCTGACGCGTCAAAATGAGGCACTGCAGAAATTACGTTAGACAAGTAATGAATTAGGCAATTTATATCACAAAAAGGAATAGCACATGGGGAAGCAGGCGTACAAAGCATTCTTTGTCAGTGACTGCCTTAAAGCTTAGGAAGCTGTGGTTTAGCATTTTGCTGAATGAGCCAGTAGCAAAGATCCACCCCTGCTCCTCATTTCCTGGCCTTCACATGGACAAACCAAGCCCTAGGAAGTGTGCACAATGCAATACACCCTCGTGGAGCTCAAGAAGCCTGCTGTCAGCCAGTCTTACCCTCCAAATAATCCTTTCCAGTAAAAAGTACCAAAGCCATTACTGCAAACAACAAGGAGAAAACAACTAAGGAGTAGATATTATTATTTTTATTTGGTCAATAACTGTTAATGCTAAAGCTTAGAAGTTTTTATTTTGATTTTTTTGGTTTAATTCTGATTTCTGGAAACAATTTCTCATAATCCGAGCTTCATGAGCTTTCACTATATATTGTTTGCCATTTTACTATTATAAATGCAAAAAAGGGCAAAAGATTAATAGAAGCAACTCTCAATTTGCAACCTTTTAAACAATTTCCCTTAAGTTTACATATTTTTTTTGACTGAACACCCCCCATGACTATGCCTTTTCAGCCTTTCAGAAATACTGACAGGAATGTCACTAATGATCATTGTAAAAATACATTTTAATGTGCTTATTAATTGGTAGATACAGATACTAATGTTGGTAATATTAGGTGATTAACTGATGTCAAGGATTGGTGGAGATAATTAAATATTGGAGGTGTCTCTAACTCACCTCCAAAAAAAACTCTACAGACCAAAGACACAGATAAAGGTTAGACTTATTCCTGCCTAAAAGAAGGAAAACCACCTTATTACTGAGGTGGGAATATTACACAGTAATAAACACACACATCTGTAACATTCAGTTACTTTGAAAAGTTACCCCAAACAGCATGTAGGTTACTGGGAGGGAGCCGCACGGTCTAGAAGATTCTTAATTCACACAGTCTGGATTTGATCACTGTACCTGGCTGCAAGATTCACATCAGGTTTTAGCCAAACATCTTGAGACACTTTTGACAAGGATAACAAAACATAACATAACATTCCTTGTTTCAGGATACACTTCAAGAAGTGATTGTCATTCTTATTCTCCAGTGTTCAATGCCACGTATTTGCATCCCAACTTTATTACAGCTGCCTGCAAGCGTAGCTGCTAGGAGGGAACACGCTGCACATTCAAGTAGTCCACGAGTCACAAAGACATGGATAACCATAATGAAATCCAGCTTCAGAGCTGTAAACAATAAAACAGCTAAAAGATGCATTTCTGGAGCTCGGAAGCAGCAGCGAGTTTTGAAATCCTTTTTGAACCTCTGTCTGGGTCAAAGATTAGGAAATAAAAAGCCTCTCATTTGTCTTGACCAGATTCAATCAGTTCTTCCTGCTTGCCTTACTTATAACAAACTGAAGTCACAGATACCATATGGTCAGAGAGAAAAGGGTTAGGAGGATACACTCATGATGACAACACTAAAACAAAAATTGCCTTTAAAATGCATAAAGGCCTGTCATACAGAGAGCAAAGAGAACAAAACAGCCTGAGAAATATCAGAAATTCTACAGAGCAGAAAAAACCTGCTCTTTCCAGCCTCTCAGAAAAAAAGCAACTTGCTACTTGGGAAACTATATAAAATTTTATTTAAAAAAAACCCCAGTATGACAAAACATTAAAGTAGACAAAATGGCCCTAAAGAACTACAAAAATGGGAGCACATGTATTGCACAGACTGCTGGAAGGTGCATAACATGAAACAGGGCATACACTTGGGGAATACAAATCCAAAAAACATCTCAAGTGGCTTAAGTGGTTAGCACTGATTTGGAAAAATAACAGTTTAAAGCACCACCAAGAAGAAATTAACAACTATGTTTTCTATAGGCTGAAATAAGCGAAGAAGGGGAAAAAAGTAAGGAAAAAAATAAATAAACAAAAGGGAGGAAGTTGTGGGCCCTTTTAAAAAAAGAAAGATAATTAAATTTTAACCTCCAGTTCTGAGCTGCTTTACAGTGTGTCAGATACCCTGGTGTGGAGGATTTTTGCATTGCTGTCTTCAGAACATGAAACATTTAATTCTCATAATAACAGTTAAACCTTCCAAAATATTCTGTAGCAGTAGTTTCCCTTACATCCTCTGCTTGAGAGGCATAAATCACCTCCATTTTCCGAATAAATCTGTAAATGTAAAGTGCAGTTTCAGTTACTCCATCTCCACTGGCTGTACCTCAGGAGGAACAGAAGAAACATGCTTGTTAAAGTCTCTCAGTCTTCAGTGGCAAGCTATTCGTACGTCTTCTCTCTTACTCATCCAACAGTAGACCACATGTTTTAAAAAGCTCTACTTTTGATAGTCTTTTAGATACATGAGTTGCTTTTGAAGACTGGCAGCTAGTTAATCACACACGAAGTGCAAAATCCAGACCACTTTGCTTTTCTGATTTTTCTCCGTGAAGTAAATATTATCAGACTATTTGACCTTTCAGTCAAAAATGCTTATAATTGTATCTTAAGGACACTTCAGGGTAACATGAAGGAGCTGTTAAAATGAGAGTAAATTGTGGCATTGACTTTAATACCTGTTACATTCCTGTATTCACATGAAAAGCCTTTAACTGCCCTGACACAGGGCTCAGCTCCCCAAGGAGCTCCCTTCCCTTGCCTCTCCCTTCAGATCCCACAAGCAGTGACCCTCACCAAGACCAGTCAGCTGCAGGTAAGTCAGCTTGGCCAGTTCCTGCAGTTACAGCATACAGAGTTATAACTTTTTCTCTTTTTCGCTAACATTTTATGCTCTTAAGCCGGAGGTTTTTTCCCCATTAAATAACTAAAGGCCTCAGAAAATATTTCACAAGTATGACCAAAAATTTCAGGCTCATGATAAATAACATGCTTCCTTTTCCCCCTCTACTGTCTTGAGCTGATATCAGACCTCAGATGGTGTTAGTTCTAGCAAGACTGCAGGATGCCAAGTTAAGATCTTGAGTTGTCTTAGAGCCACTTTTTTCCTGTGAGAAGGTGGCAAAGAAGATTTATTGGTTTTAGACAAACAATCTATATAAACACACAACCGAATAAGCCAAGGAAACCAAAGTTATTGCTAGGGTAAGAGACTAAACAAACAGAAAGTATTGGTTCTGAGTAACTAAAAATAGTATTGAAGTAGCAGTGTCATGTTGTTCCACTCAAAATTTGTTTGGTTTTTTTGTTGCTGTTATTTGGGTTGTTTTTAAATCAGGAATCATTAAATATTATGCAGATGGGATTGTTATATAGTTCTTTGAGTTAATATTTCATTCCAAAATTTTTGTAAGGCTAAATTAGACTAAATGATTTTATAACTAGGTAGTATTGCATTTGTAATTTTGCACTATGGAATTTTACTTAGACAGAGACAGAAGAACAAACTCTAGCTCCAGTGAGCAAACATCCTCTCACATGCCACTCTAGTATGATGCTTGAAATCAAAAATTTGACACACGGCTCAGAGCAAGCTGAACCATAGCCAAGGAGTCTGTATGACATGGAAGACATAGCTATGCTAAATCAGTACAAGTACGAACTATTAAATGTGCTCTTGAGGAAGATAGAAGACCACTCACATCTAATGGTGGCTCTGGCTATGGTCCCATCGCACCATCTAGCAAGTCCTGCAGCGAAATGGATCTATATACAGTGAGAAATCTCAGGAACATGTGTACTGTACTCTCCTTGCTCCGCACTTCAGATTGAACTCATCTGTTGGACTACTGCTTCTGAATTTAATTGGTCAACATAGTTAGGCACTCTCTATGGGAATGTATTTTTGTCTCATTTGATTGCTATTTATCATGTTTTTTCCAGTGGTTTACTGAGGCCAAGGCAGTGTTAAAATAGATTTGCTGGGTATGGACACATGTAAAGTGATAGTCTGTAAACTTTTTTCAGGTCGAGATTATGCTGTAAAATTTAAAGTACTCTGTTATTTTTTTTTAAAAAGTACTCTGTTATTTATTATTTGTCAAGGGTTTGGTTTTAACTATTTTTAGACCATTTATTTCCTTTGTAGTACAAAAGCAAGAGTGATAATCAGTACCTATACTGTTTTCACCACAAAGAATCTAAAGAGACTCTGAATCTAAGCTACAGAGATGGATCAAGCCATATGCTGCTCCATCATGTCTGAAGGTACTTAATCTTTCTACAGCACAGCAAGACCAAATCAAGTAAGCGTGGAGCTGGATAAGAACAGCACACTCATCTTTGTTCATGACCTTCACCATTTGTAAGGAAGGTGAAAAACAGAATACACATCACTTTCAAACCATTTGCCACTTAATCAAGACTAGCAGAAGGCAAGACACGTGTAACCATCTCTCCCTTTCTTCTACCAGCTATACACAAATTTCATAACTTTCCACTTAGGCAGCACTTGTTAGCCTTTACAACAATACCATTCTTCGATTTTCCATCTCCATTTTACATAAAATATATACATCATCTTTCTAATATTGCTTGGTTGCTTCTGGTCTAGCATATCAGGAGTATGAGCCCTGTTGTTGTAGCCACATTTTCTGTAACACATATGTAGATTTAGTAAGATTACTTGTAATGGATTTCACAGATCTCCAAATCAGCACTGCCTTCAGAAATGGAGAGGTTAGCTATCAGGAAAAAAAAAAAAAAGTTCGCTTTTAAACCCATAACCCTTAATATCTCCCAACAGGAAAAGCACTGTTGTTCCTGCTATTACAATGCCATTTCATACCATACTAGATTTTCCCATACCAATGCCTGTAACTGTGAGCTGAATAATTCAGATGCTTTGAGGTGTTTAATTTCTCATTAAAACTAAATCAAAGACTTCAACAGAGACCACTTATTAAAGACAGATAACAGATACACCAAAATGCAGCCAGATGGTCAGTGAGAAATCCTTTCATTTGTTACCGCAAGTGATGTGTTTCTGCCATACTCTGTGCATCAAACAATGGGCGGCTTAAGTAGAGCACAACAAAGTTCAGTTCTCATCTCAGTTACATGGTTGTTTTTTACTCATTGACACTCCTGTCATCAAGGTAAGTCTGAGCTGAGGGTTTGCTCTTGGCTTTGGTTTGTCTGGGTCTTGTTTGGGTTGTTTTTTTTTGAAGGACGGGAGCTCTAGAATTACTCCAACTACTAATTGAATCTATAACTTTTGTGTTAGCTTGGTTATGAAATCTTTTATCCATGACAAGTGGATTTAGTTCAATTACATCTACAGAATCATATATTACTTCAGGCAATAATGATTTGCCAATTTTATAGAAGCTTGCACTTTGCAAGGTTTTTATAAACCCATAAAGTTTGCATATGGAAGATGGTACAAACACAAAGATGAAGCCAACCAACCCTTAGGCAGCCCAGACTCCTAACATTTTCTAGCTATCACACTGTTTTGTAATTAGCCATTTAAAACAAAATATAGTGAAAAACAAGGACTTGACTGCACTGAATTAATCTCCAATATTTTTCTCCATGTGTATCGGCAAATTAAGCACTATGCTGCATGGTCCTGATTACATGCTGTGAGGCAAATCATCAGATGAAGCTCCTGTTTTCTTTAAACCTGTTCAAATTCATTTCAAGTCAACATTTACCAGAGTGACTGACTGACTTGGGCTTTGGTAAACTCTTATCAACATCCAGTCAGTGTTTGCCAAACAAACCGCAAATACAAGAGAACTAAATAAATATTATACTTATCACTGTTATTAACATGATTCTTAAACTTAAATCCCTAGTGAATAGCTTGTTATAAAATTAAAGAGGTATTCAGGCAACTTTTTTCTTCTTAGGTCTTTTGGATTCCGTATCATTACAAGCTAAAATTAATATTGATGGTTCAGAGAAGTTGTGCTTTTTCTAGTTGAAAAAGAAAGTAAAAAGTCCAATGCAACAATGATCACGATCTCTGTGAGGGAATATATTTGTCCATGTTCTGAATACTCCAGTAACTTCAAACTGCACTGTGCAAAGTGCAAAGATCCATCTCATTCGAGCTGGCTGAAGAACTGGGAACAAGCTAATCGGGTCCGATCCAAGGTCCACTGAGCATTTCTAGGAAATAGGTATTGTAAAATAAATACCATAACTGAAATTTGATCAAGACTGAGGTCTATTAACCCTCTCCATCTTTCCTTCTGCAATTTAGTGCCCTTTAACACAGCATACAAACCCTTTGTCATCCAATGCCATATGCAGCTTTGCAACTCTTGCTTTGCTTCCGCAAGACTATGTTTAACCTGGTTACTGAAAGAAGGTAATGATGTATTCTTCCATGCTGCAAGATAGTTGTGCAGGTTTTGCACAACAAGCTGACACTGATGTAAGAAATAACGCAACACTGGGAAATCCAAAAGGAGAAGTCACATCATAATTTGCATTTAAGCTACACACTCACCTACATCCACTTCAGTCTCACTATATGCTTGTTTTATGGCTGAAAAACACTACTGTTGTCTCTCTGCTGGATGTTGCAGGAAACTTGTCCATTACTAACAGCAATTCACCATTTATTTGAGAAAAGATCTGTTAAAAATACTCTTGGTATCGATCAATCAGTAATCATTAATTAAGTTAGATAATGCTATTAGTTATGCATTAAAAGGTAGCTTGCATCTTTTTTTTTTTTTTTCCTCCCCAGAGTTAAAGATGGAAGAGGAGGTTGAATTCCAGGAAACTTACACATCTTAGTTCCAGTTTCACATAAAGTTTATCATCCTAAGCCAGGAACAGGCCCAAGGTGAATCAGAGGAAGATGAAGGGAGGAGGCTACATTACCACTGCCACGTTACACGACTAGCACCAACAAGAAGGCCCTTTCTCATGCTCTCCACAGCAAACCCAAGCCAGGCCACTTTATCTTGATTTATACTAGACAGCAGCAAAGACTTAAGCAACAGTCACCATCAGTTGAAATAGAACTTTAATCTAGAGAGATGGAAATATTGTTTTTATATACTACTTATTACAGACACCAAAGACCAGTTCCCATAATTCTGTGCCACAGCACAAACGCGTTTGTAAGGGACAAATATTCTGTATTACCATTTCAATAGTTGAGTGCTGCCCAAAAGCTCTGCAGGTTGGCATGTGCAGTAAGTACTGGGAATTGTTCCTCTTAAAATATCATGATTGTTTATCACTAGAGCTATTGATGCATTTCAACTTAATAAAATGTAATAAAAGCCATTACACCGTTGTTAGCTGTGGCTAAGAAAAGCAATCCTAATGGCATGGATGAAACCAGCCAGACCACGAAGTATTACATAGCTTGATTTGCTCAACCTAATGTTCATAACAAAAAGGGAAACAAAACTAAGGTTTCAAATGATCAAGACATAACTGTAATGCTACTTTTTCATCTATGTCTTTAGGGACATAGATGAAAAATTCATCTACGTCTTTAGGGAGAAAAATGATTGAACATCATAAGAAAAAAAACAACAGAAATTCTAAATGTAAGACTCCCTTTACTACACATAAGTAGTGCAATGGGAAAAGAAAAAAAACCCTTTCAAGCATCTGCTAAATTGTTTTCTCCAAATACAAATACCCTGCGCTCAATACTCCATAGCCCCAGTTCCACTGAGTTCCTTTGGACACACGTACACCCTTGTAGATTCCACTTAGCCCATACTCTGGCTAATGCAGCCTACCAGTGCGTTATGCCTACTGCCACTGTCTCTTGCTTAGGTCTCAGCTTTCTCTTCTTAGCGGTTCATAGCCCTGAGGATTCAAACAGAAGCTAGGGCCAAAAGAGCCCAGAGCAGGAAGCAGAAGTGCATGACCTGATCTGAGAGTATATTTGAGTAAGACATAGTGCCTGCAGTATACTTACACTCATCAGTTCATTCAGATGGGGACACATCCCCAGCCTTGAGGGGGAAAATTGGTAGTTAAACGGAGTTGTGAGACTGAAGTGAGAAGTTTGGTTATTGGTATAATTCAGATGTTTCTGCTTGCTTCCACTAATAAGTGTCAAGACTGACAGGCAGCAGTGAAAGCCCCTATAATTAGATTTTGGGGTAGAGGAGAAGATGAATGAAAAAGGAAAATGTGTTGAGGTTCTGAAAAAATATCAAAAAGATGTGCCTTGTGTTAATGCTGAGTGGCAAAGTGATACATCGCAGCAAAGTTCAGAATCATAGAACCACAACTGCTTATCACACTGAGCTGTGAGAAATTTGTACTGTCTTAATTGAGGTCAAGATTTAATTGCATGTCTTTTAGATAGCACTTCTAAATGGCAGTATCTGTCTAAAGAGAAGATATTAATTCAAGCCTTTAAGGCAAAAAATCTACAGAGAAGTAGAAATTTCCTGTCACATAAAGAATGAAAAAGTAAAAAAGATATCTTGTCATAAAATGTGTCTTGATTGGCAAACTAAGCAAGGATCAAACCAGTAATATGCCAGAGGAATTGCTAGATACAGCAAAGTGTACGCTTCAGTATTTAACCTACTATTCAACACTCTCTTCTCTGTACTTGTGAATTTGAGGGGATTCTTGCCTCCCAAAACCAGCCAAGCGTCCTCTTTTCTGTTGTTGATCCTCAAAGATGATGAGAGTTAGACCTTCATTAAAATGAAGCTACTAAAGATAAAACACAAAAATAAAATCCAGCAGTTGAAGAACAAATTGTGTTGAGTTTGTTACAGCTTGTTGGTAAGATTCTCAAGCTTGAGTTGTAAAGAAACGGAACGTACTAGGGGCTAGTACTTTAATTTCTTGGTGCCTGAGATCACCATCTAGTAAGGGAGCAACCCTAGCCAGAGCAATGTCTAGGTCACAGGAATCTGCAGGAGGATCTACCATACCCAGCTATAAACTGTTTCTTTTCCTGAAGGCAGGGAGGAGTGGAAGCAGAAGTTTGGCACCTTCTAGTTCCACACGAGCTCAAGCTGGGGTGGAGGCCGGTAATTCGGTATATTGCAAATTATATTGCACATTCCAGTCTGTACAACACACACTCTCATTGCGTCAACTTCTGTCTTCAAGTGGAGGTAGTATAGGAGTTCTTACATACTTTAGATACTGATCATCTCTCCTGAAGGGATTGGGTGCAAAACAAAAACAAATGAAGAACAAACAAATTAAAAAAAAAAAAAACCAAACCAAACAAATGAACTATAAAGCAACTGCAGTCATTACATGAAGCCACAAAAATATTCTCTGGGCTCCACTCTGACAGATGGCAGAGGCAGAAGCTAGGACCGCAAGCAAGCATAAGGTACTCATGTCCCAATCTATAGGAGAAAGGCTCACGTTCCAAGGAAGGAAATGCACTTAGACCTCCGCTATTCATGACACTGCCAACCGCCTCAACACTTGCACTAAATTTTCCCAGCGCAGTGTGAACAAGGAAGAGAGAAGCCCTAACTCTGCCAGGTTGGGCAGAGCCTGTTTCTCACTGTAAAGCAGCAAGGGTGATCCCTACTATCACTCCACCACACACATGCACATTACTTCCCATCTCTCTCTGCTCTTCCTTCTCTTCTTATATTCTTAAGTATCACAACTTCTGCAAAGATAACTTAAGGGAACGACAAAAAGAAACACTAGGTGTATTCGGAAGGACATGGATAAAAAGCACAAGTTACCAGCTAAAGACACAATCACATAGAAATCCACTAGTGAGTTTGATGAATGAAAGCAATAGATTATAGGGTAAAAAGTTGATCAAGTGTTATTACATAAGATTGCTCAAATGTACTACATAATATATTCTGGAGAAGCCTAAACCACTGCAGGATGCCGGTAAGATCTGCAAATCATTACTCTAACCAACACACCCAGAGGCAGTCATTCTTCACCACTATTTAACAGAGGCCCTAGAAAACACCACTGCTTGACTTTACACTCAAAACAAATAGAAACATTGATTCACGATTTGAATCTTGCAATCCTGTAGTCCAGAGATCAGCAGTCACCGAAATCTCACACTGTCTCTGGTCACTATCTTTAAAATCAGATGACAAATTAAATATCCTTGCAAGACACATTGGATTAATGTTCTGTTCCATAAGAAAATGTTGAGCGACCCAGAAAAATGTATATGTTATTTCAGTTGAAAGCCTGTATTTCTGAAATATTACCACCACTTTTCAGTAGAATCTCTACTTTTCTAGGTCTCCATATTATCCACAGAGCCCTTCACCCATTCTGTAAGGTATGTTGCCGGGATCCTACCAAGCCTCTAGCAGCTGATCTGGTTCACACTAAATTTATAAAAATTATAAATTATAAAAATCCTGCAGGGTTTCTACAAAGGTCATCAGAACGTACACAAGCATACATTCATTTATAGGTTTTCATCATGTAAGATAAACAACATGAATTACTGATTAAAACCAGTTCGTATAAACCTAGATATTAAACATAAGCCAAAGATTACTCTATATAATCTGATAGCCATAGTCAGTGACTTCATTATGCAGTGGGTTTACCTGAGGACTAAAATGCCTTAATTTAGCTTTTTGTTTGTTTGTGGTTTTGTTTGTTTGTTTGCTAGTGGATATATGCATAATTGTGGATGTAAATCCTATGAAACTGCACAGGAGTTGGACAGGTTTAGAAGCAAGTTCAGTGGTCCTTTAAACTTCTGCATAAACTTCAAAAAATGTTGTTTAATGCTGTCAGTTAAAAAGCTACTCAAACCTATTGAAACCTATTCTGTGATTCTGTGAAACAAGAGCTGGAATACTTTTGCAGTCCAGTCTATGGTTTCAAATAAACAGCCATGTGCATGCATTCAGTTCTGGGCTAAGCCTACTCGTAAGTACATTTGCTGCCTCCAAACAAAGTTCAATAGAGCTGTCTATGTAAGTGCAAAAAACCAAATTTTATATTTCTTACACAATGCTACTAGATTCATCATTAAAGAAAAAAACCCCAAAACCCCAGAAGCACAGAAGCATGTAAATTCCAGCTGTTGATACCAGCTAGATTTAAAAGGATGCTTATGAGTAAGATTCAAGCTTTAGCAGTTCAGAAATATCCAAAAAAGAAAGTTTCATATTTCTCTTTCCTTCAGTGAAGCTACAGTACCAAAGGACACTTTGGCTCTTCTCTCCAGCCTGCCTCCTTAACACTGCTAATGATCTTTGCAAGCCCCATTGCATGTATTCTGTCACAGGCCTGATGTTTACTTTGTATTTACTGAACATTATTGCTTCCAACAGCTAAAGCAAGGAACTTACTCAATAGTCCTGATTCTTATTCCTTGTTCTAAATTCTGTTACAATAGACTGGATCATCAAGTACACTTACATTAGTCATTAATCAGTTTAGTTTCACGTCTTAACATATTATTTATTAAAGGTACTTAACATCTCTTCCCCCTCAGCTACCTCAAGATTCTTTTCATATTCTTTTAGGATTGATCTTTAATCTCTGCTTATACAGAAGTATAAAATTCATCCAATTTCTCTTTTATCTTCCAGCTCCCTTCAGAGTAGCAGTTGCTTATACTTGCAGAATTACTTTAAAAACTGAAATTATTGAAGAAAATGTACAAAGCTTTCACGCATGTCCAACATACTTTATGAAGTGGAATGCCCATTCAGTTGCAGCTCCTTCTGCTCCTAGATAGTCAAGATAACAAGAATAAACAATTTAAATAATTACATAATCATTCACAAGTAGCATTCTTTGCAATGACTAGATTCTTTGCCACTGTGTGGATAACACAGGTAAATATTTCACTGTATTGAGTTATATGTCCTGCCAGGCTTGTAACTGAAGTGCCCTGGAAGTTTTAATATTTTAGAGTGGCACAAATGAGTCATGGTCTTGACTGCCTCTGCTGAGCATGAATTATGTACCTCATTTTAATGTAAGTCCAATAGAGAACTACAGCAAACAACTTGTGCCCTGTGTCAACTCTACTACAGCATTAACAGGATTTGCCCTATACTGAAGGAAATTTTGTCTACGTTATGTTTAGAAATTTGATGCCTGTGAATCCATCTAGACTATTAAATAACCACATCACCGTCAAACAAGTTATGCCTCAGGCAGCACAACTGTACAATGCTGCTTTCTTGCTGGACAAGGCCCTTTCCATCTCTGCCTATCTGTAATTTCAGCCACCGATTCTTCAGTACCAACACCGTAACTAAGAACTAGTACAAATGAATTGGAGCTTAAACAGCCAGACAGATATAACTAACCCAGGCTCCATAGCTTCTTTAGAAAACTGGCTAGAGTAGTTCTGTGAAGGTTACGTTTTTATTCCCAGTGATCTCAGTATTTCGCAACTAGTTCACTGAATATATAACTTCGTTAGCTGTAAACATTTCTACAAGCACAATCGGAGTGTGTTGACCTTCTCTTCCAAAAGGTGGAGACTAGGAAATAAACCCGGTGATAATTACAGTGATACATTTTTAAATTGCTAACTTGCAATCAGCTTTTGCCAACCTGCAAGTCTCACTCGCACAATTGCTCCCCAACTCCTACTTGCACTTCCTTTTCTACAGGAAGACACTTGGCTTGTAAAACTTCTATTAATTCCATTTGTGCCGTTCCTTTACTACTTGAATGGTTGGACACAACCTAGTAAGACTGAGAATTTCAAGACCAAATCAAAGCTAGCTGCATTGTCTAACGATGTTGTCAGAAGGACAGATTTTACTGAACATTTGGTTGTTGGTATTTTTTTTTTTTTTTATTTAAATGCCACACTTCCTGCAGTCAAACACTAAAAATAAAAATGAGGAATGAGATTATGCAGAACTCTATGATGATTGTGGAGAAGTAGCTGAAAGTAAAAGCTCAATAGAGTAAAAGCATTTTTAGTTTATTCAGATTGCATAGCAGAGCATTTAAGGTGGCCAATGCCAACTTCTCCCTGGGCTGCCTTGGAGACACAAGAAGCAGTGCAAGATTTACAGCAGGAAGAGGGTGTCAAGCTCCCAGTAGCTTTTCATTTCAACCAACATTCTCATCTCTGCCAGCAGAAGATAAGTGGTCAGACATAGGTGAGAACTCATGAATCAGAAAAACTACATTACCTCACCAGTAAACAGTGGCTGACTTGCCAATAGATCGTTTGCCTCTAAGTGCTGTTATTAGCTATGGCTATAAGGGCAGTGCCCAGAAAGCACAAAGCCCAGAACAAGCTAAAGGGCACATTTCAGGTGATTAGGCAGGCATTGCAGAAGGCTCTTCCATCTGTTGTGTCACAGTAAGAGCTCACCATGTTTATACTACTGAATGAGCTTTGCTGAAAACACATTTTAAGGTACCATACCCCTCTTGGTAAGCTGTTTTTTGGTGAGGTAATGTTTACACACATACATAAATCTATTCAGTGAATCATCAACATTTCTATCTGCCATTTAGTACACTCATATCACTAAAGGACAAACCGGAACATGAGTAACTAGTCTGCAGCACTTTTTTGTTTATAAAAGTTTTCATTAAAAAGGAAAAAAAAAAAAAAAGACAGATAATTGATTCACCAGCCTGGCATTTTAAAAAAGTATTTCTCCAAAGCATTTCTGCCATGCAAGTTCTGCACTGTTTTTGTTATCCTACCAAGCTGAACTACTGTAGGTATTGCAAGACACTAAATAGTCATGTGTTGGGACCTCCTTTCTCCTATACAAAAGCAAAAGAAAAAGAATCCCTCTACAAAACAGCAGCACAGTAACTTGTACTTCCATAGCACAAATGAATTTCCAAAACTATGAATAGCAAAGGAAAAGGAATTAGGGTTTCAGTCTGTGGTTTGTTTATTTTTTTGTTTAAATGGGAAGCCCAACACATAATAACTAGGTGTTTTTCTTGGAGCCAGGCTGAAATATCAGGAACATAACTAAACTTGCAGCCTTCAAGCTATCATTATGCTTCACCTGTTTTGTCCTCCTCCCTCCAGAACTAAAAATCAGAGTATATTTTTGTTCTTAATCTAGTGTACATATTCTAACAGAAATACAAATCTCTTTAGGGGCTCCATGATGTGTGTTGTACAACCCAGATACACTCAGAATTAATCCTTTCAGAAATTCCTCACAAAGACTTTGCCCATGCTACCACACAAACACTTACAAAGTGGCGAAACATAGAAAGGTTCTACATGTCTCTCACAGGACATAGAAAGCTGTCAGGTAAATCTTTTGCTCTGCAAGGCTGAAAATGCACATCGATTCTTCACTGGTGACATGTACAGAAACACAAAGGAAATAAACTATAAGAGTTTGTGCTCTACAGACAGGATCAATTCACACTACTTAGGAAAAAATGTCAGTGTAACAGCTTCAATCACTTAAACGCAATTACTTAAAACAACTGACATAATTACTTACAATAGCTTTTGTTCCTCCTTCATTAAATGAGGATAAGAGACTTCTGCAGAAGTCAGACAACATTATTTGTGTATTATTGCAGGCCCTGGAATTTCCTATCTGTCTGAAGTGAATGACTAGCTCCAAGAGGTCTCCATTTATGTTGCTTTTCCACTTTACTCAAGGAATAACGATCGAATTTGAATATTGTCATTCGCACAGACCAGTTTCTACAAATACATACCCAGGAAACTAATGCCAGTGGATTTAAGATTAAGTGATAAAAGCCTGCTTTAGCCAAAATCTCAAAGTGTCCATGTAGAAATAACATCGGAATAGCCAAAAAATAATGTGAAAGCAGAATCCTGACATCTGCACACTTTGGGATTTTGTGAAACAAGGTGAGTCAGACAGCTGTCATTGTCCTTAGGCACCACTGGCAAATCAGGACATATTCAAGTACACCTCACACGCTCCAGAGCAAAGGCTGACAACTCGCTTCAGGCTTGGCCTCATCCACTGCTCCACAAAGGCATTTCTTCCCTTCTGCTGTCTCCCTTGTGGGTGGTGACTCACGGCAGATGGGAAGGCCAGACAGCTGGCCAGTAACAACCGCAGCGATCCCTGCCCTCTCAAACTGGCTGTGCCACGGTTCAGAGGTATGTGAACAGATTGTTCCCTCCAGACTTGGGTTAAACACAGAAATATAACATAGATGCACAGTCAGCTAGTCCAGCAGTTGATTATTACCTTCTAGGATACACTACGTCTTGCACAGCACCCTCCTTGTGCTGGCTCTGTTGATCCAGCCGCTGCGCACCCAACCAAGACAAACCTGACGATTCAGCTGAAAAACACCCTAGCAAAATGAAACTGTTGTAACTGGATAAACTCGTGATCTGATGCAGCGATGGAGGCAGGAATACACAGCAGAGAGCCCCTCTGAGCAACTCCACACACCTAGACTGTGTTAAGTTAAGCATGAAACTGTACCCTGAAGATTCACCCATTATGTTTGGCAGAGTCCACTCAGCCACATACCATTTAATTTATATCTATTACAGACAGCCTCTTGGAGTTCAACTGCCACTCACTGTTTCTGTCCTGCAGTTAGAAGCCATGTGTTAAGCATGGACAGCCATTAATTCCAAATTAACCGCGTTCCTAAATTTAGTACTTGCAGTAAGCAGGGAAAGGATGCAAGATGGACTGCCAGCAAGAAACATAATTAAACTGCTGGGTAAAAGTATTTTAAATCAGCCAACCCACACAAGACTTGATCTTCTTTGGAACTTTGATAGCCATAAACTCCAAACAACTTGGTTTATTAATCAGAGTTTAAAAGACTTCTTAAAAAATCCCACCAAAATAAGATGAGGGAACGTGAATGTAAGACTCCCTCCCCTCCACTGAAAATATTGGATGATATTTAAGACCGAAGTGGCTACAGCCTAAGTTTTATTTCTACAAAATAGAAGAGCTACAGTATCTCCTTGACTGCTCTGCTGGGTCACTGGTTCAGCACTGACAGCAGGAAAAATCAGCTTTTTACTAGTTAAGTGTCCAGTACACTAAACACTTTAAGATATTGCTACAGGCTCTTTTTAGTAACAATTTTTCTCTCAAAATTCATTGAACCCTCTTCTTAGGTGGTCTAAGGATCAGGAGGCTGAGGTCAACTGAAAACTCCATTAATACATGGCAAGACTGTCCTTAATAGCACTGCTTTGAGATGGGCAAGCAAGAGGTAGATAAAGCTTTTATCAAATGAGAGCACCAAGAAGATACTTCCTATTTCTCAGCACCATGCAGACAATCAGCACAAGAAGTTTTCTGGAAGTATGAAGAACAGCAACTAGGATGATGTCTCACTGAAATACAGGTAATCTGTGATTTCAGCAGTGAGTTTGTGCAGCTGCCATTTGTCAGACAGACGTCCCTTGGAGTATAAAAACCTCAGGAGCTAACTAGGGTCACCACTAAGATACACTGGCTTCCCAGTAACGCAAAGCAGCACCCGTCCTAAAAATTCACAGAGGAGAAGATAACTTCAACGTTGCATAATATTATCTTGTAAGAAAAGCTATATAACGTCCGTTTTCCCCTTGCTTTCAAGAAGTGCTTTTATCTCTCTCACTCTCTGTTTTGCTGTTTAACAGGCTGAGGCTCTGGATGAGTCTTCAAACTTCTGTCCTTGGAGGCATCGATGTGCGTGAAGCAGGAGCAGCTCCAGTGGTGCTGGACGCTGGGTTACAAGCAGCCGAGCAGAAAGAACTACCAGCTCTTGGGCCCTACTGAACTCAGAACTGCTCTGTGAGCTGGCAGGGCTCCTAAATCCCCACCCCCTCTACCCTCCCTTACTTTTCCCCCCTCTTGCTTTGCATAATGCAGATACCTGGCTACACCTGCACTGCCACAAGAGGAACAGACTGTTTTGAGAAGATGCTGACCAAGGAGAAAGCAAGGCACTGCAGGACAGCAAAAAGACAGCAGCCAGAAATAAAGCTACCTTGAAGGCAAGATGCTTCTATACTGTGTTTTACGAGATCTCTCTGTCTCTTTATCACACAAAAATACACATGTTGAACATAATTCAAAAGCGATTTTAGAAATGCAAAATAATTCATGCAAATCCTACCAATTACTTCAACAGGTTTGAGTAGCTTTTTAACTGACAGCATTAAACAACATTTTTTGAAGTTTATGCAGAAGTTTAAAGGACCACTGAACTTGCTTCTAAACCTGTCCAACTCCTGTGCAGTTTCATAGGATTTACATCCACAATTATGCATATATCCACTAGCAAACAAACAAACAAAAACCACAAACAAACAAAAAACACAAACAAAAAGCTAAATTAAGGCATTTTAGTCCTCAGGTAAACCCACTGCATTTCCATGGGGATAAAAAGGCAAAAAAGAGGGAAGTTCAAGATGCCATGAATACTCATGATGAGTGCAACTTCAGGGAGTCACTTGTGAAACACACTCAAATGACCTGAGCAGGAGATTATACTCTAACCTCCTGAGGAAGGCAAAATTTGACAGGGGAAATTCTTTTCCTACCCTCTTGCTGACTTGCACTTGCCTTGAGGAATAGGTCAGCCAGAAGTCTAGAAATGACACTTTCTGTAACATCTGAGCACAGGTTCACAAGAACATGGGCAGTAATTACTTCTGAGTGTAACTGGCTACTTCATACACAGAGAGGTCAGGTTAAATTCTACAGCCTAAGCATCAATTACTATTAGTTTAATGCAGAACACATTACGGATGTATTATGAATACTTCCAGTCATCTTAATTTGATCATCTCCACCCTTTCCCAGCCCAAGAATTTTTTAGAGCCAGATGAAAACCGATGTTAATCATTAAGACTAGATAATGCTGTAACTACCTGTATAAGCCTTTTTGTTGTTTGGATTCTTAGCAGCAGCTTCAAGACCAATGTCTAGCCACTGAATATTTTCTTTCTTTCACCAGTCGGTGAACAAGATCTGAATTGTCTTCCATTATCAGTACGCAACTATGCATAAGTGTTCAAGTTACTGCTTTGTTTATTGAGAAACACAAAGGAGTCTTAACTTGGGTCCATATAATAGAATTACTTTCTAGGGTCTTTGCTACACATCTTCTAGTATGGGCACCAGAAACAGAATGCAGGATTCAAGCAAAATAACCTCCCTGCTTCTGTTAATTTGAGGATCACATTCACTGGGGGTCGCTCCAACAACAGCTTTCTGTACAGTGCTGTAACTGTAACACCCTTCCCCACTTCTCTCTGGGTATTCGGAGTCTCTGATTTCCAGGAGAATCTTGATTCCTGTTTGCCAAGTGTGTTTCACAGTGTGATAAGAATAAAAATACACAATGACTGAAAACAAAACACCCACCCAAAGAATAACCTCACTACAAACCCCACATACCATGAAACACCGTGCTTACGCAAAAGGATGATTTAATAACAGGTCCAAGGTGTTTCCTGATCAGTATACAGATATAACAAAGCTGGAAACAAGCCAGCACAAGAAATTTTTCACAATTTGTTAGAAATTCAGATATCTGTACTGCAATACACTTTCCCATACAAACTAATTTCCAATAAGTACTACTTGCCATTTTCTCGAAGATATTTACCCTCACACCTCAAACTTGCACACCCAGCATCCAGATTCTCAGACTTCACCTACTCTTTGCCTGGCTCCAAAACTGACACAAATTCCTGGAATTCTACATCAGGTGAACAAACTTGTTTGGACACGAAACAATTTTTCCAACTGCAGACAGGTAAACCTGACTGCCTCGCAGACAATTAGGCCTCAGGACAGGTCAGGGATTTCCCTGGAGAAGTTTTTCTCTACTAGGCTTATCCTAAGTTTTGCTGTGCACTGTGAATATCATATGATTTATGAGAGAAGACTGCTCCCCAACGTGGAAATTTTGTTTGGCTTCTGAGATTTTTGGAATGCTGCCATCAGAGGTTTCCAGAAACTTATTGGTCAATAAAGAGCAAGAAACACACATTCATCATGCAGGATAAAACAACTGTTTGACCTATTAGTCTTTTGGTTTTTTTTTAATTACAATAAGGAGAGCTTTGTGGTTAAGACACTGATCTATGGCTTTAATGAAAAAACCCAACCAACCACAAACAGTCCACATATTAAATCTGACAGGCTGCATGCATAATATATAAAACTGTATGCACCACACACAAAACTAAGCATATACTCATAAAAACAGGGACAGAAGCCACTACTTCCCTCAGACAGCTTGAAGAGCAGTGGCAGTTTGTCCTCTGCACAAAATAAAAATCAGATTTAAGAAGGATGCTAGAGAATTTTTCACCAGTTTTGTGAGTCTCCTATTTCCACCTTGCATCCCAGTTAAATTTTCTGCATATGATTACTGCCTGCCCAAGATATTACAAAATCTACCATGATCACTTCCTTTTTTTTTTTGTCATTGTTAGTCTCGAGCCAAGAAGAAGAAAGTAGTTCTCTTATGCAACTGTTGCAGGAAAACACTGAGAAAACAATTCTTCATCCAGCTATGCCAAAGAAACCTAGGCTTATAACAAGTCATTATGATATTCTCTGCATATAAAGCGAGCAGGATCTGCAAGCTCTAGTTAGCTTCTATGGTTAAAACAACTTGAAGAAATAACGGTATCTAAGGATTTTACTGAGAAAACAACAATGAAAATTTCTGCTCCAATGAGAGGGATGAAACCATTTACAAACTGAAGCCTGTAAGAATTGTAATCCTTCCTCTTTCCCATTCAAGTAGGTCCTAATTTCCTGCAGAGTGACAAGCAGAGCCTAATTATGAGAACCAGGTGAAAACATGTTATGTGATCTGCTGCCTGGGAGTCCAGCCTTTTTACACCTGAAAGATGCATGAAAACTATGTATGAAGCAGCACATTGCCAAAATTATTCTGGATCAATTTCTAGTATTGGCAAAATTATCCTTCAAGTTATCCTATAAAGGTAAAAATGAAGATTCTCAAATTGGTCAAAGAGTACACAAGATTACAAAGCTCTGGTATACAAAATTCCTTTTTACAAAACACAAGTAGTTAGAACAAATGACAACTTGCAAGTTAACTACCCTATCAAAAGAGCAAACAAACCCCCCCAGCAAGACCAAAGCCTTTTGAAATACAGATACACAAAAATTTTAAAAGAACATAGCTATCTTTTCTGTATCATCTGAGAAACAGTTCTTGTTCCCACCTGTAAGATTGTGCCTTTTGTAAAACTTCCTGGACAGTAACCTCTCAAGCAGCCTCTTACTACAAGGACTGGGTATGAGAAGTGAGTTACAACTGTTTTTTTTCTTTGAGATGCATGCATCAAGCAGTGCTGATGAATTGTAATAATACACATACACCAGGCAAATACTGGAAGATGCTATTAAACATCGTAAAATAAAAATTCTGGATATTCCTGCCAATTCCTTCACATTAGAAGATACAGACTAAACACCACACTCAGCTGTGTAACTAGACAAAGCATCCTGTAAGCCTAACATTAGAACCTATGCGCTTCAAAAAAAAGAAAGTACAGAAAGTTCTAGTCAAAGAGCTCTTAGTGTCCCCTGTTACTAAAGTTTGAGGAGCCTGCTGCAACAAGTGCGTAAACAGAAGTCAAGAGGTTCGGCAGAAGTTCTAATGTTAAAAGCACAACTCCAAATTTGAACACAGTTGCCTCACTCAAGTTCCAATTTACCCCAGATAATTCAAGAAGCAGCAAATTGGCATCTGAGACTTGCTAGAAAGTTAAAAATGTGGATCTTTCAAAAAAGTGTCCAACAAAAACAGTAATACCATTGGATACAGAATGACTTCTGGGAATTAAAACCGTGAGTATGCTGTTCTTTGCTGTTGCTGTTGTGATGGCGGCTGTCCTTGCTGCTGCTGAAGACGAACCTGTTGGGAGTATGGATCCTCAAGAGATTTAACAAAAATAGTTGTTTTAGGCCCAGTTTTCCAGACAATACCATTTGAATCTATTACAGAGGACTCTACTGTGATGTTGTGGGTGCCAAGTACCACAAAGTTTAATAGAAACTGAGTGCTGAAGTAGTCGTTGTGTGGTTCCACCCTCTGCTCCATTTCATTGGTCATGTTGTCAATAGGAATCTGAGAACACATGGAAGGTTAAAATGCCATTTTTTTAATAAACAGTTAAAATAAGTTTTCTGCTCTCCATTTGAAGGAGAGAAAAAGAGAAAAATCTTTGTCCTCAAGTTTCCTGAACTAATGTATCTGCCTGTTTGAGCCTGCTTGACATGCTTTTTCGTCAATAAACGAGTTATTTTTATATCTATTAACAGAAGTAAGGTAGCTAACAAGTCTTTCTCCTTGAGGCTCTACTTTTCCACAGAGTAATAAGAGTCAGGCAAACATTGCACACCTCCTAGTCAGGTTCTTTTAGAAGCAATTGACTTTTTTCCCTTCTTCCTCTCCCCAGTTTAAAAAAACCCCACCCAAATGACAAAATAAAAAAAAAAACACAACCAAAACCACCCCCAAAACCCATCAAAACAGGCCTTTTACTAAATGTCATATGTTATTGGAGTCTGAACTTCAGACATGCAATCTTTGATAAAACTGTTGACTTGAATTTAGAGTGTATCTCCCTCAGGGACTATTCAATTTGGACAGCCAGGCCTCCTGATTTCCATAAAAAAACAAACCTCCCTTAAAATGAGGATAAAGAATTTCTAAAGACTATGTGGCCGTAAATAATCAACGCCTCCCTTTTTACCCCTCTGTGGGGTTTTGTATGATATATACCTAGGTTGAATTTTCCTGATCTCAAGCAGATTCCTAATGCCTTCTTCTGAATATCACAAAGCCTCTTTTGTTTGGAAAGAAAAGCAGTAACAAAAAGGTATCAGCATACCACAGACTCAAAAATCCTAGATCCCTTCCATGCACTACGCCTGGCTCTAACCAGTGCTTGAATGTCAACTGTCAAGAGTGAGAAGATTACAGAAGAACACATTCATTTCAAACCAAAAATTCTGCTAACCAGAATAATGCCAAATAAAAGAACAGGAAAACACAGCAAGGAAGCTTAAGACTTCTCCTGTCTCTATTCTATCCATACCTTATAGTCTTGTCCAGATTTGCTCTGCAGCACTGAAGAGACGTTTAGACAGACTGATTGGATCTTACGGAAAAGGCCTGGTTTAGATCCATGCTGAACCACTCCTTCCACCTTTAGGGCCAGTTGTTGATTGTTCTGTACTGCAATAGGTTCTGCTGGGTTCCTTGGAGATGGGGACAGAGCAAGCTGAAACAGAAGGAAAGAGATCAAAATGTAATTTTGTGCCTCCAGAAATGCAAACAATTCAAGGATGAAACAGAACGCCTTCTTATTGAAACATTTCCAAGGAGCATTTGGTAGCAAAATCAGCAAATGGAAACACAGACTTTATATCCAAGACTTGTTACTATCATTATTAATAAATATCATTAACAATACCAAATGAGGTCTTTATATCAGTTTCCCTAATTGCACTTCTTCAAAAGAAGCAGAAGAAAAATCTTTTATAGAATAGCCACAGGTAAGTATATAAGGCTGAACAAAGTAGTAAAATGCAATAAGAGTAAATATTTAAAAAAATCTTAAGGCTTTCACTTTTCCCAGAAAAAAGGAGTACTTGAGTAAAAAATAATATAAACATTTAAGGCCACATGTAGCCATTCTTAGCCAGTCAGATGATAAATATTAGTGTTCTTCAAGACAGTAAACATTGCTTTTTAAAGGAAAAGGAATATAACACAAATTATAAAAGTTGCCTTCCCAGGACTAGAACATATTTAGCATTTGCAGACTTAGAATCAACAAAAATTCCAGATAGATTTTAAGGCTTTGCAATCAAAAAGCCTGAATCCTATTTAAGTCACAGCACAGCAAGTTATTCCTAACAGACAAACACAGATGCTATTTACAGTTAAGTGTCTTCACTAGAAACACTGAAACTTTGTGTCTTGAGTAAAGCTTTTCTCATTAATATGAAGAGACTTTTTAGGGTACATTTGAGCAGTACTTACCTTAATACTTGTAGACTGCAGCTTTTGAAAAAAGTACCTCTGAAATGAAAGGGGTACCTTCAACAAAGCAATGACAGCATCGCACAGACAAGCTGTATGCTGTAAGAAACAGAACCAAAACAATTGAGAATAAAAATATTATTCATAGCATAGGAAAGACATGCACTTGAGGTACTGAAACAGAAATAATTTCCACCAGAAGTCCAGAAATATATTGATACAGTCAGAGGGTAACAGCCACTGTGATGTCAGTGACTACATTCAACCTCTGTTTATGTTCTGCTTTTTACGAAGCAGGTATTCTGCTCTAGAAAGGACAAGGAGGCCAAGAAAAACAAAAATCCAGATCATCTCAGTCCTAACGTTAGAGTCAGCAGAGCAGGATCTGCTTGAAGCACTCCAACACAAAACGCTCACACACAAACTCTCAAATAAATAACAATTCTCCTCCAAGCAAATAAGACTGGCATCTTCTGTGACTCAATGTGGTGCAATAATTAAATACTAAGCCTCTTGTTCCCTTCCCTTCTGCACTGCATTATACCATCCTTCTGTTCAGATGAGCAAAGGCAGCACTATGGAAGTTCAGCTTACAAAAGCGAACACTCCAAGCAGATCACATATCAACCTTCCAGTGCCTGAAAGGGGCTACAAGAAAGCTGGGGAGGGGCTGATTACAAAGGCTTGTAGTGATAGGATGAGGGGGAATGGGTATAAACTGGAGAGGGGCAGATTTAGACTAGACATAAGGAGGAATTTCTTCACCAGGAGAGTGGTGAGACACTGGCACAGGTTGCCCAGGGAAGTCGTGGCCACCCCCTCCCTGGAGGTGTTCAAGGCCAGGCTGGATGGGGCCTTGGGCAGCCTGAGCTAGTGGGATGTCCCTGCCCATGGTAGGTGGGTTGGAACTGGATGATCTTTAGGGTCCCTTCCAACCCAAACTATTTTATGATTCTGAGTCACTGAGCTGCACTGGTACAGAGCCCGTGACAAATAAATTCACAGGGTTTATATTTGCTATATGTTTCACAACTCATTCTTCTTTTCTATTTGGAATTGGTAAGGACTGTTGAATGTAGAAATGAGGCAAATAGATCCCAGTCATGACAAATCTTCCCACTACCTTGTTTCCATCAACATCCACTTCAGCCTAATGATGTTCACTGACAGTAAATGCTGAAACCATATCAGTCCTGTAAACGAGTAGGCTACCTGCTCACTGTTTGCATTCAGCACAATTTACATTGCGTTCTCTGATGACCTGCATCGATAAGAGAAACTCTATACTCACAAAACAACAGCATTAGCTGCCAACAGCTCAGTGACCAAAGCTAGGCTACTGCTGGACCCTCCAGTACTACGTGTGGTAAGGGAAGAATTCCTTCATGACAATAGCATGAACAAAGACAGTGTGCTGCAGTGTTTGAATGCAAATGTGGAGAGAGATCTGACAAGAGACTTGAAACTATTTTTAGGAATCTTTTCAGAATCTACTATACTCTTAGTACTAGAATTTTTAATATGTTACTTTTAATCAGACTGGTAAGATTACAGATGTGTCTTAGCAAAACCTTTCTTAAGGTATTTTTGAAATAGTGACTCTCCACATAGACCATCTGTACTAGTCAGAGGTTATATTATGTTAATTAACCAAGTGTACTCTTCAGTTTCTTGATCACCATAGGTACATCAAATTGCTGAGTTTTTGGAACCTTTGTCTACAGAATACATTTAAAACTATTACTTGCCAAGTATGACACAGGAGCATACTTCCTGTTCAGGGATTCCACTTCTTCCAGTACATGATTAAAAACAGACATCATTCTCCTTTCATATTCACTCTCAACCTGTGCAGTTCCATTCGAGCTATATTCCTGGAAACTAAAAAAATAAAACTTTTCAACACCTTCAAGATACTTTCTTCATTGAAATCTGGGAGTCTCACTCCCAAACAGGCCCAACAAGACCATCCTGTTACAACTGGAAATTAAGAAATAACTGTCTTTCAAACTGTTTACTCCATTTCTTCATTATTTTTCCACTATAAGACCTGCCCTTTAGATTTAAATCCTTTCTTAACTACAGCTTATTCACCGCTTTGTCCCCACCCTCTCTCACTTGAAGCAGTTACGTGTCTAACACTCAGCGTGCTTAATTCCCCCTAGCTTTTATTAAAGCCTGCAGTGTTTAATTCCCCTGGCTTCTATTTAAGCTTGCTGTGTTTATAATGTTTTTTAAAGTCTCAGAACTCATGGAACAGCAAAAATACCAGTTATGACTAAATCTGGAAGTTTATAATCTCATGCTCTGAATACAAGTCCATCTCCTAGATACCCAGTGTTTTGAAATACACAGCTTCATAATTTTTACAAGCATGATTAATAAATCTTCTGAGCAATGCTTAGATAATAATGTAGGACAGCCACTTAGGATGTTCACTTTTATTTCCAGTTATAAAATCACGCATTTAAAAATAGTTTATCCGCATTATCTTTCATGTAATCACAGCCTGAGAGTTTTAAAGGGTGATCAAATACATAGGTACTTCAACACAATTTTCTAATCAGTGTAAGTTCACTATTAAAAAAGAGCTGGAGGTGATAGATTTACATTAGAAGTTTAAACTAATTTAGCGCATATATTTTCAGGACTCTGAATGAAATTAATGTGTACTTACAAGTGCAAACAGTAGGCATAGGAGCTACAGAACAACGTAAGTTAAATTAGATGGGTAAAGAAGAGTTTACAAGTTTTTTTAGCTTAATGCAAGTCTGTATTTAAGACAAGCCCAATATAGTGCTCTCAAGAGCAAAACCAGTACAAAATATTGAACTTGAAGCACAGTCCCTAGCCTGCCAGTTACAGCACAGCAGCAACAAGTCCTCAAGTCTGCCCAGAGCAGAATTAGAAGGGTCTCCAGAGAAACTTTCTGAACATTCTTTGAATTCCTAGGCTGAAAGCCCCAAGGACTTCGAAGTAAACAGCAAAGAAGTAGAAGGTTAACCATCAAACCTACCTTACTGATTCTGGATCCAAAATCAGAGCTTCTATTGCATGTGAAATCAACAGACAGCTCTGCTGTTGCCTGATATTAATAATAAGGGGATAAATGACTTATAAAGTTGGCACCTAAACCAAGAAATGCAGTGTATTTACTGCTACTTGTCCTTATTTTTCCAGCTTTTGTGAAGAAATCCTAGTCATTACTCCTTTAGTAAACACAGAGCAAGAACTACAAAAATCCCAAATCGTATGCTGTTGCAATTTGTGTGTAATAATTTGTTTCTAAAGTAATTCCAAACAATAGTACGGCAATGTTTATTTCCAAATAGGTTTTAAGCAATTGGTGTCCAATTTTTATGTTACTAACTACTTCAAAATGATTTTGTGCCAGTCTTCAAATAAAAGAGGACTGTTAAGATTCATGCTATCCACATAAGGCAGAAAGTGGATAAATTGTAAAATTTTAAAAGGATACAGTTCTACATTTCTTAGAGTTGCAGAGTCTGCATCAAAAGACGACTGATACAGATCCCCATACCGCGTAGCGAGGTTTCGGAATTCCTCCATTGAGTGTTTCATCTACAGAGACAATGTCACTAGTCACAAAATCAAATCAAATCAAAACAGAACACCACATACCCAGAAACCCACAACATTATAAAATACAACTGAAGAAATAAGACAACATGCTCTGCCAATATATATGCAGTTCTTGCTTCACACTTACCAAAGTGACAGACTATTATTCATGCATTAAACAGATACTTTTCCCATAACACAACACCAACATGCTCTCCTCAGGTTAAAAAGAAAGCAAAATAAAACAAACAAACAAACCCACCAAACTCACACATCCCATAAGAGTTAATCAAACTGCTTTGTCTTTCAAAGACTACCCACCAACTCCTTACAGACTACATGCATTTTAGATGCAGACTGTCTTGGTGTTCTCTACAGTATCAAGTCAGTTGCCAACGCTTGCCAAAAGGAGCTGCCGTATGGTCCTAAAGTATACACTCTTCCTGAGTGTA
Organism: Clamator glandarius; assembly: GCA_033459285.1. Classification (NCBI taxonomy): domain Eukaryota; kingdom Metazoa; phylum Chordata; class Aves; order Cuculiformes; family Cuculidae; genus Clamator; species Clamator glandarius. Next base: position 881,706 of record JAUNZM010000244.1, on the reverse strand, counting down.
ATCACAGTATCTGAGGTGCTTCAAAACAAGGTGTGAAAGGTCCTGCTGCAGGTTTGAGCACACTGAGTGGCTTACTACACACGCGTCCTTGGAAATGGAGAGCCTGAATGTATGAGAAACCATTTGTATGTGCTCAGCTTCAAAATATGGCCTGCTACAGGCAGTCATTTTTACAGCTAGAGGTGAAAACGGAGGCCCGCTCTTTAGGGTAATGCTTCACTACCATGTTTCATTTCTTTCAGCAGATATTTTGCTGTCAAGCAAAGTTCATACCAGAGTCATTGCTATGACTCTGCACAAGAGAGGAACAAGAACACATGCCTGGTTAGAGATACGTCCACACCTCTGGAGATCATTTCCTGATGTCATAGCAATCGTTGTGGCAATAGCTGGTGGTGGACTTGTTTTTAGGCTGTTGCAGGTACAGATAAGTTGAGAAAAAGCTTGCAGAAGGTCAATCCTGAGTTTCACAAATCCACACTGAAAGCTCAGAGGATTAAGTGGCGTACTAGCAGCCTGAAACACAGGAACAGGAATGTTGGTAATCTCAGTCAAAAGCAAACATGATAAAATAACTTTGCCATGTCACTGAACTGTCTCATCAGACAAATGAATTCTTGGTTCAGTTCTAACAACTACTTTTTCAAAACTACACTTAACAGGTTTGTTCAATTGAAACCAGACCAAACACAAACAACACAGAAGTTAGGTAATTACTAAGCTGTATTTTAAGCACACCACCCTTGTAATAAATGTGACTTAAGCTCATACAACACTATTAGGGGACCTATTTCATCTTTTCCCCAAGGCCAAGCCATTAGACTTCAAATGTCATTAGTCCAGACAGTTCTTGCCATAAAAGAAAGCACACTGAATCGGAAGGCAAACAGAAACACAAAGGACCAAAAGAGTGATTCTTTGCATTGGCCAGAAGAGAAAGAAGTGGCTACAGTTACCTGCAGCAAGAAGAGGGAGTGATAAACTTTGATTTTTTTTTTTTTAGAACTGTGAAATGGACAGGAACAGAATGAATGCATTGAATCAGAGACACAATTCACTGACAACTGAGAACAGTAAATAACAGAACTCCAGGAGAGCAGACATGCTGCTATTATTTAGAAAATATGTTTCTGTGACACTTTGCTCTTTAAGAGCTTATCTGACTTGTAGAGGCACCCGTGCCAGCTTAGGACACCCTGGTGAGTACTCAAGATTTGATAACAGTTAACCCAAAAATCCACTACTCATTTTTCTTTTACCGTTGGATTTTTTACTGTTGGATTTACACTTTTTTCTGGGGGGGGGTGGGGGTGGGGGCAGAGGGGCGTGTTGGGGAACCATCCATAAAGCAAAGATTGGAACCTTTTCTTACTCAAAGAATAGATGTGTGTGAATTTAACACACATCCTCCCCAGTGCTTCGTATTCCTCAACAGAAAAGGTCACCTCTGGAAGCAAGAAGTCATAACCCATACCAAAACCTTACTAAGAACCATTTCTTTGCTGGCAGTAAAGCAGCAAACTAGTTTCTCACAAGACATCATGTTATCTGAGAAATGGTCCACTACTGACCAAAACGAGAAAACAGCAGCCAACTGCAACCACTTTAAACTACTGAGCTAGATTTCAACCAACAAAATAAGGCTATTTAATCACTTGAGCCATTCTGCCCCTCTTATCTACCACTTCGCCTTCCCTTCTCCAAAGGCATAAAAGAAGTCCCTTTTGAATGGAAATTGTTCAGTTTATTCTGCAATGGTGGTTTCAGAAAACCCTCTGTGGAAGAGATCTCATTGCACTGTAATTGCTGTACAGAGACTACATGCTTTTATAGTGAGTAAAGTACCAGCACTTCTATCAGAAAATCCAGACAATTTTAGTAGCACAAATTGGACTTGATTCTTGTAAATGGAAATACAAGCTTGTCTCATTAATACTGCAATTTGCTGTCCATATAGCCAAGGGCAATGAGTTACAAATCTTTTTTTAAAACGACAGAAAGTTCTCTGGCTCAGTCAAGTTCTTCAAGCACCACCACTTGTTATCAACGTATTTGGAGGTAGTGCTATTCAGCCAATGGTTCCATTCGTGCTTTGCTCAAGTTCTGTGCTTCTCTAGATTATCAGCAGTGAACGTTTAGTACAATGCTTCCCATGAAATGCATGTTCTGTGCCAGAAAGAGCAGATCCTATTCAGAATCTTTGCTAACTGAACAAGCAAGTACACAGCAACAGATGGGGATGGGGGCAGATATGCTCTATATCAAGTCACTGCTCTCTGCTACCACCCATGAAGTAATGGGACTTATTTTTCCTCAAATGGACTAACTCACATGGAAGAACATTTTGCATACAGCAATGAAGACAGACAGTTGCACGTATATCTAAAAGGAATTGTGAAATTTCCTGACAAGATCAAACTGCCTGAATATTTCACCATCGCTAAACCGGGCTGACAGATCATCTGCAGATTTACTGGCACAGTGTCTTCCAGCTACAAAGTGGACATCCATGCAGGGTTCATCAGACGCATCAATCGTCTGCAGGGCCAGTATCAAGTCACGCTCTACACTGGAAGAGCAGCACAGTAAAACTGAAATCAGAGGGAAAAAGACAGCAGAAGTCTTTAGGAGTAAGACTATCATGTGCACTTCGTGGCACATGGTTCCCTTCTGAGATGCTGAGTTCTGTAGACGCAAGCAGCAAGTGGCTTCTTTTACATTCTACACATTCAAGCATGGTTAGGAATTTGTCTAGAGCAATGCAGTAAGTTAGCAATAGTCAGCAATAAAACACAATTTCCTCTTCTGTAGCCCTCTGAAACCTGTACTTATTCCTCTGGACCACAAGGAAGTGCTTGTCTGAGTGAAAAACCAATGTGTAACACAGAGGAAGTGAAGTCAGCAGTAGAGATGGAGAGGAATCCCTCAACAGAAAAAATAAAACCAGACTCCAGGGAAAGATTAATTAAATTACTGAGTCACAGAATGATCTATTTAAGGAAATTATTTTCTTGCCTGTATTAAATATTAATATCTAATTAGATGAGGTGTCCCCCTCCCCAGTGTCTTCTAAATGTTAGAGAAATCTTGAACTAAAAGCCTTATTTGCTTAGCCAACAAGTTAGAGACAAATACTTCAGGAGCTATGGAACTTTCCTTCAGAGGACAAAGGCATAAAATAAGTATCTTTCCTGCTTATCCAAGGACAGACTATTAATAAACAACAATATCTGAACTTTCTTAAACACTAATATCTAAATTATCATGACACTGACAGTTCCATTAACAGAAAAAGAATAAAAAAAAGCAGTTTTATCCAAGATATACAGAAAACTGTATGTAAAGATTCCTTTATGGAAATCAAGTCATGAAAGAAAGTATTGTGTATTTTATATTTTGTTAAGGAGCAACTCCACAATAGGAACTGATGGTCCATATATATTAATGCTTTTTTTTTTTTTACATTCACAGCCATCACACACAGAGCTTCTTGCTGTTTTCACCACTTCAGAGAAGCAGAAAGCATTTGCATAAAAGCAGGCTGACCATCTGAATTCTGCTGATCTGGTAAGATTGAATTGTCCTTCCTCTTCTTACTAAATTGCCTTGCTGCCTTGTTGTTAGGATTCCATGAGATCACATTGTCAAATACAAAGCAACACAAACTCAGCAGGAGGGAGGAAGACAATAAAATCCTTCTCCATATCTGAGAAGATAGCAGCCAGTTTAGACAAATTCCCAGGCTTGGCTATTATGACAGCATTTGTCCAGCCAAGACAACGAGTGGAAATTTTAAGTACTGTAACTTTTAAAAAGATCTGTCACATATCATATAATTTAATCAAGACGGGAAGGCAGGAGAGAAGAAAAGAGAGATCTGGCTAACCATACCTAACTGAGCTACATGATCTTCTCTCTGAAGATGCAGTGTGTTACAACTGTCGCCTTCCCTGCAGCCCTCTCAAAAAAGAATCTGGCAGACGTCAGACATTTTTAAAAACCTCTCAGAGTTTTAAGAACAAAAACAGAACAGACCTGCTGCAGTATACAAACACCATCACTAAAAGCAGATGATCCGTGCTCACCGTCAGTGATGCTATTCCTTTGTGATAGGATTTTAAAGCTTCAGCAATGCAAGAAAGCGCTGAGCTGTAGTTGTCCTCTTGCAAACCTGCCAGACACTGTTCTGCATGGGAGAACTCCTTCAAACTGTTCAGCCAGAAGTAGAAGTGTTCTGAAGCCACTTGAGTCAGCAGGCTTTGATACAGTTCTCTGGCCATGTCATGGTTGCCCTGCAATGACAAGAATGTTTCTAAGAGGGGACATGAAAGAAGGCTGCATCTCTCTATAGAATAAATACAAATTAGAGAAGTAAGTATCCAGACCTACTCTTCCTTTGAAAACAGAAATAGTGGAACTTCTTCCAGTCATTTGATCACGACAATCCTAACAACAAATAAAAGCACAAATGCTTTTTTATAGAACTATCAGCCTGGATAAAGTATAGTATTCATTTACATAAGATAATTAGACAAGATGAGAAACAACTATGAAAATTTACTTTTACCCTAGCATCTCATACTGGGTTTTCTACATAATTCTAACCTCAGCTGTGACTACTGAAGGGAAAAGAGAAATAGTATCTTTTCCTTCCTTTCTTTGCATTGAAGAAAGAGAAGCTCACATAAGGATGGTCTATGTCACCTTCTAAAGAACAGCTACACAATGCAGTTCGAGAAAGTATCAGGTCATTACTTTCTTTCTTCCCAAATACTTCAGAAAGACTAGTGAAAAATCATTCTGATGGGATGACTGCCCTAAATGGAATGTATCTGTGTCTGCATTCCAGGGAATTCAGACGGCAAATTACATTTTTTGCCCCCCATTCTTTTCTTCCTCCCAAGTTCTAAAGTTTTCCTTACTTTCTTTTTCCAGTTCAAAGAAATTCCTAGCATACTTCTAACAACACCAAACCATTTTCCTGCAGGTATTTTCACATACCATTCTTGAAGCCTGCCTGGCTATCCTGTAGGCTGTCCATCCATTGGAAGTATTCTCAAGCTGCTGTTTGATAACTGTTTTGATTTCTGAAGACAAAGCTTTCTGACTGGAAACAAATATCACTGTCGAGAGAGAAACCTAATGAAGAGTTCAAGAGTGAGGAAGGTTATATTTCAGAAACCGAACAAAGCAAAAAAAATTATGACTCCTGTTTCTTACACTATCAGAAATAATCTGCTTGATTTTGGACTCAAAACCACATAGAAAGTTAGAAATACATCTTAACCAAGGGACTTTTCTCAGTCATATACCTTTTAAGTAGTTATGGCAACCCAAGTATTTCTTGTAGATTAAAGTCACTTTCATTTAAGAATGAATCTTTACTGTGGCTTTTAACAGAAATTTCAAATGCTCCATATGAATTTAACAGGAAGACTGTCAGTTCTTTCTCAAAATTCAAATGCATTTCCAAACAGATGTGATAAAAGCATTTTTTCCCCTCTTACAGTATATCACAAGTCATGTGCGTAAGAGTACCATCCATATATTAGGCTAACTGCCTTTTTGTTTTTCTCTAAGCGTTATTTTACAGATGCTCCAATGATTTCAATGGCTAGGTTTGTCTAAGCAGTGCCACCTGCTGGAAAATCTAAAGGAACACATTGCACAGTTCAGCTCCAACCACAAGATATGATTTCATTGAACATTGACGTTTGCAGACAAAAGTTAAAGCAAAATCAGTATATCAATCTGGACATAGAAAACAGCTTAGCTGCCTTTTTAAATAAAATCTATCCTCAGTAGTTTATATAGACTTTATCCATCAAGGGCTATTCGTCAGAAGGGGGTCTTACCAAGAGTTCCTGTTTTTTATCTGTGGTAGATCGTCCAATTAATTTATAGAGGTCCATCAGGTCTCCTAGCATCCCGTCTGCTAAGACAGGCAGCTGCATGGCAATAGCTGCTAAGCAGTGGCACATGAGAATCCTGGCCGCATCCTGGGCGCTGTGTAACTGCGTCAGCAGGGATTCAACCACTGACTGGCTCAGGTGAGGACGGCACTTGACCAGCTTTACCATGCAAGTTAACGTGATCTGCAATTCACACAATCAACAGGTAAAACAAACGCAACGTCTACTTAGAAATTAAAAAGGCAGACATGCTTAACGGCGAGTACGACTGCAGAAATATAGATCTGTTATTTTCAGAACCATGTAGTCTAAAACAGATGAGATTTTTCTAGAGGCCGAGACTCTGACCCTGAGCTCACAGCACAAAAACATAGCATAAATTAAAAAAATGATAATAATTTTACTCATACCATCAGCCTGCATAGGTAAATAACTAGATAAAATTACTGGTAGCAGCTTATGAAGTGGGAAAATAAAAATAGTAGTTTATAAATCATTGTACATGCATCCCCATCTCTAAAAAGCAAGTTCTGTCCAAGATTCTCTTCGTCCTCCAGAGACATCCTCATCCCATGTTCAAGTTTGTTTTATTACGGCTGTTCTTATGAGAAGAAAGCATTTTTTCCCCCTATAGCAATCAACTTACTCTAGTGCCAGGAGGAGCTGCACTATAGTTGTGCTCCATTTCTCTACTGCTCTAAACTCCGATTACAACCAAAACATAGAAAATCTTTGTTTCTTTCCAGTATGTTATGCTTCCACTAGAAAGGATCTGGTGCACAGTAGCCTTTCTGTTACACAAGCTATTACTATAGCTTTCATCTGTGCTATGGGAAGACAATAATAATGTCACCTTTAAGGTTGCCTGAGCTCCTGGACTGTCATCTTGACTACAAAGAACAAGAAGAGCTTCTAAGCCAAAAACCGCATCTTGCTCCAACGGCAAAAGATCTAAGAAAAGAAAAACAGAGGAAGTTAGTTCCCTGTTACATTATCTGCCCATAACTGGTCAGAAAATAACTGGTGTACAGCATGTATAACTGGTGTAATTCTTGCACTGGTACTATCGTCGTGACAGAGGAAAAAAAAATCTTCCTAAGGCTTCTACCTTCCCTTATTTTGAGCACAAACAACTCTGCTATTCCACGTCTCTGGTAACTATTCAACAGTCACATCCACTGTGACATCTGCAGAGTGTGCATAAATCTCTAGTCTAAGACTTCTAAATGCCCCGTCTTCCTTTTGAAAGAGACTGTGCAAAGAGTTTTCAAAGGTTGACAAACAACTCACTAGTTTTACAGTAAAGGCGAGACAAGCATTTATTTAGCACTAACTCTACTGTGCCTAGGAATTTTCTCTAAATTAGACAAACACGGTATCTTCCCAATCATCCATAAAATCATACAGAATATTTTCTACTGGATCATAGCCCCCATTCTCCCTAACCAGCATGAAGGATCAAAGAGATTGACAGACACGTTCACAGTAAAGAACAGTTAATACATGTTAAGTGCCTAAACCCAACTGTAAACAGACAGCATTGTAAGCATTGTCCTTGCATTCATTTACCTTTTTCCTGACAAGAGGCTGATATATTAGTCAGAATTCTCACACCATGAGCTGCAATGCCACGGTTATTATGGTAACAGCACTCCTGTGCTAGTTTTACTAAATCAAATGATCTTGCAGTTGTAGCTGCTGTTCCTAAATAAAAACAAGTCAAACAGGATATAAAGCAGCACAGTCCACAACTACACCACAGGTATTTTCAGGTACATTTCTGCAAAAAACTATACTTAGGATCAATTTATTTTCTCTCTCCACCTACACACACAGAGGCTCTCTCTCCATTCCTGAACATTATATAAGTCAGACATACATGAGAGAATGTTCAGGTCTGAAAGCTCATCTTTCATGGACTCAGAAATATTGCCTTAAGGAATATTATATCTGATTAAAAAAGCTAGTGAGCATATTAATTATTAAGACATGCCAGAGTGACTGAGGAGAATGTGCTATTTTTCTCCATTTCTGCAGCCCATGTAGTTGGGCTTTTAACATCCATTAGGGTGGCCTGGTCTTCAAGAAGGAAAAAAAGAAAACAGTGTGATCACCATTTTAAGAACAAGACATCCTGAATCACTTTAAAATGTCTACTCTGTTTCTCCAGAACATAGTTACGAGGCAGAAAGGTTCACCTGGTACTGAAGCAGGTCATTCCTACAAGGGTGGGGCTTCTTCACTGTGCTAGGGTAAAGTGTCAGCCCACTCTCACACCATTAAGTCCCTATGCTACACAAAAACTATGCAAATCCACGTTTTCAAAGCACCTTAAGCAGAAAGCAGGCCACATCAGCCATTTCAGGTGTTACACCTCTTCATTTTATGAAAAGAAGTTGAAGATCCAAAGATAAAACCCCTTTCATACATATTACCCGCAGAAATCAGAACAAAATCACAGACCTTGATTATTCACAGCTATACAATAACCCTTTTTAAATTTATACACAATGAACACAGTCTGACTCTCAGCCAGTGTTCTGAAGCTCAAAAATAGCTTAAGAAAATGCTACAAAGTGTTTACATGAAACTGTTTATCAGTAGGTAGCCAACCCATTAAAAATGCCACAGATAGTAATCTAATCTAGTTCTCTTACCTGGAGCACTACTGAAGTACTGCTTAATGGCAATGGTCCCAGATAACGTGGAAAGAACGGATAACATGCCCAGTTTCAAGCTGTCATAAGGAGTGTGAAGAGCAGATTCACAGAGTGCCTAAAGATCAGCAGGAGAAAAGACAGAGAGGGGAGTCCCATCAGCTGTCAGAATTAAATGTTTAGTTGCACTTGCCTGTGAAAAGTTTTGAAAAGTTTGGATGTCATGTCCTGAAGTATCTGCTTTAGTAGACCGAGGACATGGCTTGCAGAAAAGTGGCACTGGGTCTCATATGCTAGGAAACACCAATTAAGTTATTTATTAATTAAAAATCTGTGGCAAAAAATATTATCAAGTCTCATTGATCAAATACTGCAAAAGATTAAGACAGTTCTCCAGTCTCGGAGATCAAGCCTTATCACAACTAGACTGGCATAATTCTTAAAACACACCTTATTCTCAGATTCATTACGCATACACTGACCACAATCTAGTCTTTCGCTGGTTTTGGAGGCTTTTTTAGTCAACATAAGAGAAAACAATATACGACACAAATGGAAAACATAGGTATAGTCTGCCTCAGAGTGCCAAAGTTGAATGGTAACACCCAGAAACTGAATAAAGAAAAACAGCATAGAACTAGTTCCAGGAAACAAATGAAACCCTTGAATACTGTTCTTATCAGGCTTTCATACATTCTTGTATGGTGCAAGGGTTAAATTCTAAATAAATTTGTATCAATGTGGTATTTTGCTAATCCACTGAAGAGCATGCCAACAACAAACAGAAGCAACAACAATGATTAGGGTTGAAAATTAATCTTGATGTCTACCAAGACACTGATGTTTTATTCCAGCACTATTAGATCACCACTCAGAGTATATTTGAAACAGTAACTCTGAAAAATGCCAGGAGCATGGGAGAATTAGCAGGATGGATCACAGACCGCTTGTTAACTTTGCAGTCAGCAGGAGGACTGCTCTAAGCATCAACAGCTCCTAAAGCTGATGTCTAGGAATTGGTGAAGTCACCACAATTCAAAGACCAATCCTTCTATCTGACCTACGCAGGCTGACCCAAAATGCTGAAGAAGTTAACACTGCTGAGACTTTTGCTGATAAAAAGATACAAGAAGCAAGTCTTGGCGTAAGAAAAGGAGGATCTGTTCCAGTCCCTGTTGGATAAACATTACAAAGTCATTTAAAAATACTTGGAAAAAAATTGTCCAACTCAAAACACTGACTTTATATTTCAGAAGTCAGAAAAACTCTCATTACTTCTGCATGCCATTCAGCAAACAACAAGCTTCAATCAGTTTTGTCCTAATCTGGTCACTGGTTTAGTTCCAGCATCAATGGAACTCTTGTTTATGCATTTCAATGATCAGGATACCTACTTAAAGACACTAGATAATGATGAAAGCCATTTTATCAATGCCTCTCATGTACTGAGATAACTACCAACCAGGAATAACAGTATAGAGTAGCATTTTGACCGCAAAGAATCTATAAACCGTTAAAGCAGGTCCTTAAAATTTCTAAAAGGAAATACATGTCTGGTATTAACCCATTATGAAGAATAAAGCAGTTCACTAGAACAAAAACTTCTGCACACTCCAAATGATCTTATCTAAGAACTGGGGACAAAGCAAAACATGCTTTATTTCTGAGTGATTTTTCCTCCTAGCTGCCTTGTGCTCCAAAAGCACGTAGCAAAAATAGCTTCTAAGAGTTGCAAAAACAAAGAAAAAAGATTCAGAAGAGCAGAACTATAAAACTGTGCCATTAAGTTCTTGAAATATTTACTTTCCTATTAATCTTACCTGAAGGCATTTTCTATAGTAATTTCTAGCAGAAAAGTGAAACACAAGAAGAAAAAATGTTCATATGCGATTGAAATACAGTAGCAATATTATCTATGATATAAAACTGTTTCACCAAGTAACACAGATGCACTATAAACACCCTCTAGGGTCTCACTCATAAAACAGGAGTCACAAGGACACTACTGAAAAAAGTAGCTATTAATCTTAAGAAATGAAGTAAAAATTGCACTTGTCCTCTCAAGTAAACCTTGCCAGATGACAAGCTTTGACAAATCCCAGAAAGACTCTGTTACATTAAAGCATTAATACATACTCAGTATTAATGTAAATATTCAGCTCTCATATCTGTCATCTTAGATGAGTTTGTCAGGTGGAAAAATTATTTCTTCTTGTAAAAAAAGTCTACTGTGACACATGCTTTCCCTCAGTTATAATACTTCAACTTCCAGCATCTGAAGGGGGCATTCCAGTACCCAAAGAGGCTACAAGAAAGCTGGGAAGGGACTGCTCACAAAGGCTTGTAGTGACAGGGCGAGGGGCAATGGGTATAATCTGGAGAGGGGCAGATTTAGACTAGACAAAAGGAGAAATTTCTTCACGCTGAGAGTGGTGAGGCACTGGCACAGGTTGCCCAGGGAAGTTGTGGCTGCCCCATCCCTGGAGATGTTCAAGGCCAGACTGGATGAGGCCTTGGCAGCCTGATCTAGTGGGATCATCCAGTTCCAACTCCCCATGGCGGGGGGGGGTTGAACTGGATGATCTTTAAGGTCCCTTCCAACCCAAACTATTCTATGATTCTCTGAACTTTGATCCTTGTGGGTTAACTTACCCAATTCGATATATTCTATGATTGTATGAACTGTTCATTAATATTTGGCTACTCCACTTAGCAGAGTAACCTAACTTAAGGATATGGAGATGTACGTTGTTCCTTCTTTTACCTCCCAAAATGCTTTTCTGGAAAGAACTCTACAACTAATTGCAAAATTTCATACTGAGCTTTAGCTTAAAAATGTATAAACCTGAATATTTTCTCTGCTCCACGTATGTGGTGTCTTGTTGGCCAACAGCTTTAGATCTTGGATTGCAAGCCTCTTCACAGCCTTCCTGGGGTCATTCTTCAAGTACTGCAACAAAAGCTGGATCTGGAAAGTAAATTCATTGTTTGAGAAAGACATGTTACTAAAAGGAGGTCTTTTCGACAGTACTTGTGAAGAAATACCAAGCATAGCGATCCAAAAACTAACTTGCCTCATCCCTGATTAACTCTCCACATGGAAAAGCCCCTAAAAGCCCCTACTTGGGCTGGGATACCATGGCAAGCTAGAACAGTCTGACAGTTGGTTTCTACCATCCTGCTCTCCTCGTTCAAGCACCTTTTCTCTACATCACCCTGCCTACCTGAGAAGCCTTGAGACCTATTTCAACACTCTCAGAAATTCAGTAAAAGAGAAGCTCAGCAAACTCACTGAGAAGCTCAGTAAACTTCATTGTACTGTTGCGATTATGGGACTAGCAAGCATTCTGCGCATTTGATACTAATTCAGGTGCCTGCATGATAGGCAGTTAACAGACAGCAATACAGACCTTGTAGGTGTCAATAGCTGCCAAAACCAGCCCCAAAACCCCAACTGATACCAACCCCTACTCACCCACTCTGAAGCAATTATCTCAAATGAAGTGACACTTAACTGCTTGTCCTTTACTGTGTTCATTGCATGCAAATTTACAGAGACATAATAGCCAGCACATGAACAAGCATGAACATGCCAGCCATGGTTTTGCTCTCCATCCCCACCCTGGCTACATCACTTTTAAAAGCACTATTGGCTGTTGTTTTGGAAAATTACAGCCTAAATCACCATGCTTACAGCCATTAAAAAAAAAAAAGAACATAAACTGTTCTAATGTCATTTCAGGTCATTTCGGTTGGATTAGATTCAGTATTATCAAAACCATCCTCTGAAACACAGAAATAGCCCATACCAAGAGACAGATCAATGCTATTAGCCTAACAGTAAGAGACACCAGCCTTCCATAGCTGTACAGGATTGAAAGAAAGCAAATAGGTTTTTATGACTACTTTACAAGGATTAGTTAGATGAATCTCAAATGTCACTGTGTTCAGACCTGCTATATAAATCATGTCTACAAAGCACATTACCAGAACATAAAAGCATTGTATTCTTCCATCTCTGCTTTCCCATAACTTGGTTTTTAGTCTTCAATTAGAGCAACAAATTCAAATTTCTTGGAGTTCTTCAAGAAAATACACTCTATGCTATTGAAATATTCATTTGCTTGCATGCAAGGCATGCAAAAGGTACATCCATGACCCAAGAGGATATACAGCAGCGAAAAGTGAATGTTGGGTTCTACAGGAAAGATGAAGTGTTCTCAAAAAAAGTCAGGGTTTATGTTTTCCTGAATGCTGACTGAACCTAGCTGAATTCAATCCCAGTTTTTCAATCCCAGTTAAAGAACAACAGGTTATATTCTGTAAAGAAGGATTCCTGTGTTTAATGTGGTTATCTGGAAATGGGACCAGGGAAGGCAAACTATAAAAGCACAGTTTTCCGGGTATCCTTTTGGCATAGCACACAGAAGCAACTATCTTAGCATATCCATCACGATTTATTTTCAGCAACAGCTAGAATCTGAGCTTTTTTCAATTGTACTGAACACTTTAAGTTTAAAGAAAAAAATAGGAAGAATTACCTGTTTAGGAATGTCAACCAAAGAAGAAGCAGCAAGCAGAGTAAAGGTGTGCAGAGTGACAATGACCATCTTGGTAGAGGGATAGGAAGTTACCAGCTGCTGAAGCAGCTGCCGGGAGCTGGAGGCCAGGCTAGCATCATGATGCATGTGCTGGAGAATAGGGATCAACTTCAATTTCAAGTCCACAGGTGTGGCCAAACCTGCAACAAGGAAGGGAAACACAGGCTAGTATGTCAGTTCTTTGTACTGGCTTTTGGCAGTACACACAATGTGTCTGCTCAACGCAGACTGTGCATCAGCTTTATCTACTAGCTAAGAGCAGTACCAAGTGCTTTCGTGGTTCAAGAAAGTTTCTCATTGCTTCTTTGTAGGTAACACATATTAATTCATCTGAAGCAACTTGTGACAGTCTTTGTAAGATTATTCATTGTATTATAGACGAGCTTTTCCTCTTTACTAAACAGTTGTTTTGAGAACTCAGATTTAAAAAGGACACAAGAGTGAGACATTAGATGGCTGGTTGGCTAGTTTAATTTAAAAACTGGAATCATTTGATAAGGACAACAACATTCCGTTATCCAATATTTACATAAGGATTATAAAGAATTCTCAAGAGGAACTGAGCTTTTCCCTTTTATCATTGAATACACATACGTACCTTGAATCATCTCACTGATTTTATTACAGATTCCAACAGCAAAATCCCTGTAGAGAAAAGACAAAGTAGCAGGTGAAATAAAAAAAAATTAAATAAAAAAATTAACCACTAAATATTGTGTTTTAACAATAAAAGCTTCCACAAAAGAGTGCTCGCCAAGACCCAAGTAGTTTCAGAACCGCTGCATGTGGGCACAATCAAATGGCAAAATGGAAGCTTTCCAGTATGTGTCAGTGACAAGCAACAGTACATTTTCACAGAATCACAGAATAACCAGGTTGGAAGAGACCCACCGGATTGTCGAGTCCAACCATTCCCACCAATCCCTAAATCATATTACCTAATATAATTTCTGTAAAATAATCTATGATCAATGCTGCTATTACACTTCACATTCTCATATTTCTGAGCTTTCCTTACAATTCTAGAAAAAAAATTGGTCAAACTTGTATTCAGATGTCTTTACAATATTGTTATTGTACATAAATGTTTTACTATAAATGACATGGTTAGCACTGCAGAAGGAAATATTAAGGCTTGTGAATGGCAGTGTCGATGGAGTTTCCACTCTCTGTAATATGAAAAACTGAAAAAACTTTCATCTTACTTAGATTGTGCAGAAAAGTTGGCAGCAGCAAATATAGCAGCTTCAACTTCCACATTATCATGAGAATCCAAACTCTGACGAATACTGTGATGTGCATTTTTCCTTTCTGGAATAATAGACGCCATACTGCCCAACATCCTACAGAAATAAAGCACAACACAATGAGGAAGAGCAATGACTTTAAAGAAGCACAAGATGAAACTACACAGAAATATAAAAAGGAATGCCTAAACCACTACTTTTATATAAATATGAGCTCTTTCATGTCTACTACAGAAACAAGTGCTAAATATAACCAAAAGCTAATACACGTTCTTACATGGGTTATATCAGAGGTTTAATGACAAATAAATTATATTTTCATACCTTTTAGCTTGTAATAGGCATTGGGAAAATCTTACCAAGATTTGTTAAAATATTAAGAGTGCACTAAGGCACTGGGAACCGGTATATTTTAGACGCTTTTACATTCAAGCTCAGGTTACCAATGCAACAGATTTAATGCTAAAATGTATGTATGGCTGTCTTCAGACACACATGAAGTACACATCATGAAATATAAATTCAGAAAACTGTAGTCTAGGGGGATAAAAGAACTGTTTTCACACTTTCTCTCCCTCCCTCTTCCCAATTAAGACTGCAGAAGTAAATAAGTGACAAGGTGTTTGAACAGTCATGAATTTTAACCACATGCTAAGAAAGAGAAGTTTCTAGAGTGCTACTGTGATCAAGTAAACAAATACCTGACTTTCATCATTTGTTTCTAAGATTTTTGACTGATGTAAAATAAGGTTATTACTGGGAATAGTAAAATATCTTTTGTGTAACTGCAAAAAGGAGCAAATCTATCTATATCTTTGCCAATAACATCTCAAAGGCACTTTCCAGATATATTTATCATAATCCAATTAAAAGAAGAATGAATGCAACATTTGCAGGGATTGTTATTTTAGCAAGAGTTCTAAGCAAATATTTACATACAATTATTTAGCAATAAAATTCCACAACGTTCTGTTCTTCTTTACTGACACTACTTAAGGAGGACAAAAACAATACAATTGAAGGTTTTACTCTGAAACCAGATTAAACCAACAGTCATTTTAACCTTTCACTTGAAGCATCATGTGAACTGATTGGTAATTTAAGTATTTTTCAAACTAAACAGATTCCTGAGACTTCTAATAAAAACAGCCCTCAGTACCTTTCAACAGCTGTAACCTTATGATAGAATACTGAAGTGAAACAAGAAAGAATACAAGAAAACATGCAGATATACTGTATTTACAGATATCTGAGACACCAGAGCATGAAAGCATAATCTCAAATAAAAATATTAAAGGAAGAAAGGAATGGATAAATGAGGCAATCAAACAATGCCTTGTTAATGATTCCTATCTTTCAACAGTGAAATCAGTAACAGTTCTAGCTGAATACAAGAAAAGAATACATAGGGAGAAGGAGTGGTATCTTCACATTTTATGTAACTTGCATGGGAGCTGGAAGATGCAGCTAAGATGATTGCGCAG
Organism: Clamator glandarius; assembly: GCA_033459285.1. Classification (NCBI taxonomy): domain Eukaryota; kingdom Metazoa; phylum Chordata; class Aves; order Cuculiformes; family Cuculidae; genus Clamator; species Clamator glandarius. Next base: position 865,805 of record JAUNZM010000244.1, on the reverse strand, counting down.
TTAAGATGATCATGTTGGACAGAGCTGGAGATACTGGCAGTTAAGAGAGCTTAATTCTCCTCCCACCTCCATCTGACTCCCAGGAAATCCAAAACAATCAACAACACAGTGGCACTTCCTTAGAAGTTATTGATCAGAAAACAACCAGGCAGAATACAGAGAACAGGTGCGAGTATATGAAGTACTGCTTACAGGTTAACAAAAAATTATTTTGACATGTAAGGAAGCACTTTCCTTTTGGTCCTGGTCTAAATATATCATAGATAACGTATGATATATTGTTTATAGCTACTATCTCATCTCAAATACAACACTTAATTTTTCTCTCGAAGTACACAAAATTTCAATGCCACAAATTCTGTTTTGCCCAAAGCCATCACAAAATTCTCACCATCATAAATGCGAACCTCATGAGGTTCAACAAGGCCAAGTGCAAGGTCCTACACCTGGGTTGGGGCAACCCATAGTTTCAAGGCAGGATGGGGATGCTGTGATTGAGAACAGCCCTGCAGAGAAGGACTCAGGGGTTGCTGTTGAATGAGAAGATCAACATGAGCCAGCAATGTGTGCTCGCAGCCAAGAAGGCCAACTGTATCCTGGGCTAAATCAAAAGAAGCATGTCCAGCAGGTTGAGGGAGGGGATCCCACCCCTCTAGTCCTCTCTTGTGAGACCTAATCTGGAGTATTGTGTCCAGTTTCAGGAGAAAGTCGTCCCCAAGTTCCAGAAAAGTAGCCGGAGGGGTAAGAAACCAGCGTGGTTGAGTATGGAGGTCCTAAGAGACATCAATAGGAAGAGGAGGGTCTATGACCTCTGGAGGAAGGGGCAGGCATCCTGGGTGGACTATAGGGAGGAAGTGAGAATGTGCAGGGAAAAAATCAGGAGGGCTAAGGCCCAACTAGAAATGCGATTGGCCAAGACTGTGAAAGACAACAAAAAGTCTTTCTACAAATACGTCAACAGCAAAAGGAGGGCTAGGGAGAATCTCCAGTCCCTAGTAGATGCAGAGGGAACGAGAGTAACAGGGGACGAAGACAAGGCTGAAGTGCTCAATGCCTACTTTGCCTCAGTCTTTAACAGTAAGGAAAATTGTTCCCTCTGTGCACAACCCCAGGGGTTGGATGAGAAGTATGAGATTCCCAAGGTCCAAGAGGAGGTGGTTAGAGACTTGCTTGCCCAGCTAGATGCCCACAAGTCTATGGGGCCGGATGGAGTCCACCCAAGAGTTTTGAGGGAACTGGCGGATGTGCTGGCCAAACCCCTTTCCATCACCTTCCAGCAGTCCTGGATGACTGGGGAGGTTCCGCTGGACTGGAGGCTGGCTGATGTCGTGCCCATCTATAAGAAGGGGCACAGGGAGGATCCAGGGAACTACAGGCCTGTCAGTCTGACCTCGGTACCGGGGAAAGTCATGGAGCGGGTGATCTTGAGTGCGATCATGAAGCACTTGCAAGAGAACCGGGTGATCAGGCCCAGTCAACACGGGTTCATGAAAGGCAGGTCTTGCCAGAGTAATCTGATCACCTTCTATGAGCGAGTGACTAAACTCTTGGACAAGGGAAAGGCTGTGGATGTGGTCTTCCTGGACTTCAGTAAAGCCTTTGATACAGTTTCTCATAGCATTCTGCTTCGGAAACTGTCAGCCTCTGGCCTGGATGGGTGCACACTCTCCTGGGTGAAAAACTGGTTGAATGACCGGGCCCAGAGGGTGGTGGGAAATGGAGTTAAATCCAGCTGGAGGCCAGTGACAAGTGGGGTTCCCCAGGGCTCAGTCCTGGGTCCAGTCCTGTTTAATGTCTTTATCAACGACCTGGATGAAGGCATCGAGTGCACCCTTAGCAAGTTTGCAGACGACACTAAGCTGGGTGGAAGTGTGGATCTGCTGGAGGGTCGGGAGGCTCTGCAAAGGGACCTGAACAGGCTGGACTCCTGGGCTGAGACCAACTGCATGAGGTTTAACAAGGCCAAATGCCAGGTCCTGCACTTGGGGCACAACAACCCTAAGCAGAGGTACAGACTAGGAGAAACCTGGCTGGAAAGCTGCCAGGAGGAGAGGGACCTGGGGGTGCTGGTTGACAACCGACTGAACATGAGCCAGCAGAGTGCCCAGGTGGCCAAAAAGGCCAATGGCATCCTGGCTTGTATCAGGAACAGCGTGACCAGCAGGTCCAGGGAGGTTATTCTCCCCGTGTACTCGGCACTGGTGAGACCGCACCTCGAGTACTGTGTTCAGTTCTGGGCCCCTCACCACAAGAAGGATGTTGAGGCTCTGGAGCGAGTCCAGAGAAGGGCAACAAAGCTGGTGAAGGGGCTGGAGAACAGGCCTTATGAGGAGCGGCTGAGAGAGCTGGGGTTGTTTAGCCTGGAGAAGAGGAGGCTGAGGGGAGACCTTATTACTCTCTACAACTACCTGAAGGGAGGTTGTGGAGAGGAGGGAGCTGGCCTCTTCTCCCAAGTGACAGGGGACAGGACGAGAGGGAATGGCCTCAAGCTCCGCCAGGGGAGATTTAGGCTTGAGATTAGGAATAAATTCTTCACGGAGAGGGTGGTTAGGCATTGGAACGGTCTGCCAAGGGAGGTGGTTGAGTCACCGTCCCTGGAGGTGTTTAAGGTTAGGGTAGATGAGGTGCTTAGGAGCATGATTTAGGGAATGGTGGGAATGGTTGGACTCGACGATCCAGTGGGTCTCTTCCAACCCGGTCATTCTGTGATTCTGTGTGAGTTCTGGAATCCTCAACATAAGAAGGATATGGAGCTGTTGGAACGGTCCAGAGGAGGGCTACAAAGATGATCAGGGGGCCAGAGCACCTTCCCTATGAGGACAGGCTGAGAGAGCTGAGGTTGTTCAGCCTGGAGAAGAGAAGGCTCCAAGGAGACCTTACAGTGACCTTCCAGTACCTGAACAGGGCCTACAAGAAAGCTGGGAAGGGGTTGTTCACAAAGGCTTTTAGCAATAGGATGAGGGGCAATGGCTATAAACTGGAGAGGGGCAGATTTAGACTAGACATAAGGAGGAACTTCTTCACGATGAGAGTGATGCAGCACTGGCACAGGTTGCCCAGGGAAGCTGTGGCTGCCCCATCCCTGGAGGTGTTCAGCCCCGGGTTGAACGGGGCCTTAGGCACCCGGTCTAGTGGAAGGTGTCCCTGCCCATGGCAGGGGGGTTGGAACTGGATGATCTTTAAGGTCTCTTCCAACCCAAACTATTCTATAAATTCTATGATTCGATAAATGCTTAATAACCTTGTTGTTCTGATCACATATACTTATCGCTCACCCCCTTAAGAAACAGACGCGTTTGCTTTTAAACCTATGAGCAATGTGTAAGATGTTTCCCATATTTCACTCATGGTAGTTGCAGATTTTGTTATTCCAGACTAATAATTAGCCAGAGATTTGAAATAATTTAGGTTCATGTATGTAGTACATACCGAAGCGTAATAGCCCGAGCAACTGGATCATTGCTGTGAATTACAGAGAAAACTCTTTTGACAAACTCATCCACATTCAAGATCTTCTCCAAGTGCTTCTCACTCTGCTGAGTAACTTTCAGCACACACAGCCTCAGAAAGTTGTTTCTGTTAGAAAGCACAGATATTTCATTATCAGGCTGTTTTTATAATAAAAAGTCAGTAAAAAATTCCAAGAGTAAATTAAAACAAGGAAGGTCTATGCTTTAGAAACATTATATTTAAGTAGAATAATACAGTCAAAAAGAGACTGTTAACACACCATTGGCTTATTGTCTACAGGTAGTGCCAATTTTTTACACCAGTGAGGAGAACCGCAAACAGATGCCTGTTTTGTACATCTTAGGGATCTAATTCTGCAGAAAAGCATGGCCAGGACTAAGCCTAATTGTCATTGCCAAGTGTCAGTGAATTTCTTTTCCTTCCTGAATACAACAGTGAAGATTCCACAACAGCAACAGATAACTTGGTAATCTATTACAAGGCATCTCCACTTCCATCACGTGATTATTTACATATCAGGCACTCAGAAAAGCTATACTTGGAACTTTTTGTTAACACTCCTTAAATAAGAAATTTTCACAGATGATTATTCATATATTTGTTAATTATAACTAATATTATTAATTAATAATACGACAAGAGAAAATTGTCTCAAGTTGTGACAGGGAATGTTTAGATTGGATATTAAGGAAAAATTTCTTCACTGAGAGTGGTGCGACATTGGCACAGGGAAGCAGTGGAGTCTCCATTCCTGGAGGTGTCAGAAAAGGTGTAGACGAGGCACTCTGGGATATGGTTTAGTAGGCACAGTGGTGTTGTATTGATGATTAGACTTGATCTTAGAGATCTTATCCAACCTTAACAATTCTATGATCTATGATTCCATGAATTTGAACTTGCCTAGGAGCAAAATTTACAGCAGTAAAATTAAACCAGTCAGCAAGTGAATCCTCAAACCAGGACAGATGGAGAGGAACTGTGTCAGTGATACCTCACAGCCACTTAACCCCTCTGAAGATGGGGAAAGGAAGCTTCAATTAAACCCCACTGGTCCTCGGTCGAGTAGGTACCACTGCAGTGTCACCAGGCAAGCACAAAAACCCCACCACTGCCCAGGTACTAATGCAGCAACACACCAAGACACAGGGCATTCCAACGGATTAAGATTTGAACAGACAGAAACTGACTGACACTACTTACCCCACCCTGAAAACATCAGCTAGCTTCAGGAAAGCTGAATTAATGAGAATAGGGAAAGGATACTTCTGGAAGAGCCTGGGAAAACGAACAACAGCCTCACACTGTTCCCCGAGTTTGCCAGACCTAAGACCTAAACAAAACAACAATCACGGTAGTTACCAACGCTCCTTCCATTGCACTTCTGAGCAAACCAGTATGAGCAGCTAGATAGAACGCGGAGTCTGTACTAATGCCTAATTACAAGTGCATGGATGAGGGGGAATGGCTATAAATTGGATGGTGGAAGATTTATACTAGACATAAGGAAGAATTTCTTCATGCTGAGGGTGGTGAGGCACTGGCACAGGTTGCCCAGGGAAGTTGCGGATGCCCCATCCCTGGAGGTGTTCAAGGCCAGGTTGAATGGGGCCTGATCAGGTGGGAGGTCCCTGCCCATTGCAGGGGGGTTGGAACTGGATGATCTTTAATAACCTTTCCAACCTAAGCCATTCTACGATTCTAATATCACAGAAATCAATGAACAGTAAAGGTAAAGTCCTTGTTTTCTGAAACTTAAGGAATAAAACAAGGAAGGCTGCAGAAGACTGGCATCTGGACAGCATTTAAATAGCCAAAAGACACAGAAGGTCAAGATAACCCTTATTTCGAACCTTTTTTAGAAGCTTCAAAGAGGGCAGATGCCAACGAAATAGGGCAGGGGTCTAGTCTGCAGACCGCAGACTCAATAAAGGCCTGTGGGGAGCGTGTGTAAGGGGGAGGACACCTGTTAGCCTTGGGAAACACAATTAATACGCACAACTTTTACAAGAATTGAGTACATACACATAAATTCAGTATATAAAAATCCTGCTACTTGTAAAGGCCGGTGTATATGCTAGGAGGATTGGTTGTCCCTGATCCGGTAACGAATAAAGGGAATGCCTGCTTCTTGAGACCCTCAAGGGGTGTTATACGAAGTTTCTTTTTCCCATTTAGGTGGCACGTCAAAAGCTGCGTCCCCCGCCCCCAGCTTACGGCAAAGTGCTGTGAAACAAAGCTCCTGACCGCCGGGGAGCGGCGGAGGGGACTGATGGGACGGGACCCATGGGATGGGATGGGACCGACGGGACGGGGCAGGACAGGACTGACCGACGGGATGGGACTGATGGGACGGGATCGATAGGACCGACGGGACAGGACCCACTGATAGGACGGGACTGCCCAGCACGGCCCCGGCCCCAGCCCCAGCTCCAGCCCCGCCTGACCTTTGTCCAACTCCATAAGAGCGGAGTTGGCGTCCAGCTCCTGCTCGCCGTAGCCCGCATCGGCCAGGAAGGACTTGGCGCTGGCGGCCATGCCGAACCGAACAGCTGCTCAGTGCGCAGGCGCGGGGCCGGGCGAGCGCCAATGAATGGCGAGAGAGGGGGATTAGCCTGAGGGGGCGGGTCTTATCCCCGCGCTAGCCAATCAGAGGGAAGGGGCGTGTCTGGGCAAGACGCCTGATGACCGGCTGGAGAGTGGGCGTGGCCTGAGCGACGCTGCGCCCCCGCGCCAGCCAATCAGCGCCAGGGGGAGGGGCGAGGCTCTCGCCGGGCTGGCCAATGAGGGGGCGCGAGTGCGTTTGGCGGGAGTTTGGTGGCGCGAAACCCGCCCGCCCGCCCGCCCGTCTGTCCGTCCGTCTGTCTGTCTGCCCACCCACTCGCGGGCCGGCAGCGGTGCTGGGCCATGCTGTGCCGCGCGCTACTCCGCCGCTCCAGCGCTGCCCAGCCTGACGGTAAGTGCCGCGACTCGGTTCCCCGCCGCCAGCCACGACACCCCCCCGCCACTTCCCAGCTTCTCCTCTGCCCCAGAGGTTTCTCCACCCTCCAAGCTTTCCAGCTTCCCCCCACACCCCGTAAGCTTTCCACAAAACTTCCCAGCTTCCTTCCCCCCCGCCAAGCTTCCCAGCTTCCTTCCCCCCCGCCAAGCTTCCCAGCTTCCTTCCCCCCCGCCAAGCTTCCCAGCTTCCTTCCCCCCCGCCAAGCTTCCCAGCTTCCTTCCCCCCCCGCCAAGCTTTCCAGCTTCCTTCCCCCCCGCCAAGCTTCCCAGCTTCCTTCCCCCCCGCCAAGCTTCCCAGCTTCCTTCCCCCCCGCCAAGCTTTCCAGCTTCCTTCCCCCCTCGCCAAGCTTCCCAGCTTCCTCCCCCCCCGCCAAGCTTTCCAGCTTCCTTCCCCCCCGCCAAGCTTTCCAGCTTCCTTCCCCCCCGCCAAGCTTTCCAGCTTCCTTCCCCCCTCGCCAAGCTTCCCAGCTTCCTTCCCCCCCGCCAAGCTTCCCAGCTTCCTTCCCCCCCGCCAAGCTTCCCAGCTTCCTTCCCCCCCCGCCAAGCTTCCCAGCTTCCTTCCCCCCCGCCAAACCTCCCAGCTTCCTTCCCCCCCGCCAAGCTTCCCAGCTTTCTCCCCCCCCAAACTTCCCAGCTTCCTTCCTCCCCAAAACTTCCCAGCTTCCTTCCTCCCCAAAACTTCCCAGCTTCCTTCCCCCCAAAACTTCCCAGCTTCCTTCCCCCCAAAACTTCCCAGCTTCCTTCCCCCCCCAAACTTCCCAGCTTTCTTCCCCCCCCCAAACTTCCCAGCTTTCTTCCCCCCCCAAAACTTCCCAGCTTTCTTCCCCCCCAAAACTTCCCAGCTTTCTTCCCCCCCAAAACTTCCCAGCTTTCTTCCCCCCCAAAACTTCCCAGCTTTCTTCCCCCCCAAAACTTCCCAGCTTTCTTCCCCCCCAAAACTTCCCAGCTTTCTTCCCCCCCAAAACTTCCCAGCTTTCTCCCCCCCCAAAACTTCCCAGCTTTCTTCCCCCCCAAAACTTCCCAGCTTTCTTCCCCCCCAAACTTCCCAGCTTCCTTCCCCCCCAAACTTCCCAGCTTTCTTCCCCCCCCCCAAACTTCCCAGCTTTCTTCCCCCCCCCCAAACTTCCCAGCTTTCTTCCCCCCCCCCAAACTTCCCAGCTTTCTTCCCCCACTCAAGGTTCCCAGCTTCTTTCCCCCTCCAAAGCTTTCCAGCTTTTCCCTCCCCCCAAAAAGCTTCTCTGCTTTCCTCCCCCGTAAAAAAACTTTCTGGTTTCTCCCCCTGCCAAAACTTCCCAGCTCCCTTCCCCCTTCAAAAAGCCTCCCAGCTCCCTTTCCTCCTCAAAAAACTTCCCAGCTCCTTCCCCTCTCTGGGAGCCACTATAGCCGATGATAGGAGAAACACTTATTATTACAAGAAGTGGAATTAAATTTCATCTAAGTAATTGTATTCTTTAGACATCAGGCAGAATGTCCCTCTGATAACACGTTTTCTTACAAGCAGTGTTTTTCCAGATACTTTTCATTCTTTGGAGAAGAGAATGTCTTGTGTGCAGTGTGATCTGTGCTGAGCAGATGTCTCTTCTGTAAAATCTACCTCTGTCCCTTTTCCCTTTCTCCAGTGCAAAGTCAGGCAGGGACCTTGCTCCAAAGCTCCAAATCAGCAAGAGTTTTGGCTGTTGTGATGTTGATAATAACATTAAAATTAGTTTTTGGAAAGTAATAGAATATGCATAAGATTTCTTGGAAAATTTATCCGTATGCGTGTAAGTGAGAAATACATCCTGTCCCAGCTCTTGTCTTGCTGCGCACCATGGATGAAGATCGCTCCCTTGTGTTGCCCAGGCCTGATAAAGGATGCTTGCTTTCTGGAACTCCAAAATGAGTCTTAGAGAGCTTTATTTGCCAGCATTTTCGGTGCCCCTAAACCCTTCCACCCATGAGGTCAGAGAGGCCGGATTGGTCGCCTCAATAGCCCCCACATGTCCAGGTCTGTGGTGTTTGGTATAATTACAGTCTGTCTGTCTTGCAGGTCGTTCCTCACCGCTTCCCCTGCAGCATCTCTTGGATAGCTACCAGTGCAGCAAAGAAGATGACCACCTCTCCTATGGGGAAATGGGAATGCCGGTTCCACCTTTCGGCTGCACTTTTTCTTCAGGTAAAGTCACCTTCCAAAAGGCTCTCTTAGGGGCCGGAGTGTGGGCACCACTCTTTGCTTTTTCTTATTTTTGAATGTCTCACAATTTGGTTTCAGAGTTTCTTCTTTCAAAGTGTGGTAATGGTGTGCCTGCACTCAAATGTGATAAAAATTGGATCATGGTGCTTCTAGATGTAGTAGTAGAAAGTGTTCCCTTAAAGAAGCAGCTATGAAGCGTTTACAGTAATGTCTCTGGTTCAGCTTTGTGTGTTTCAAGGTATGTCCTCTTGGTGACAGCACCAGGCTGTGCAGTTGAAAAAGTAGGTTTTGTTCAAAAAATACATAATGGGTAGAACAGGATGGAGAACAGCATGTAGGAATCAAAGAGGTAGATGGATGTCACTAGGCTGTTACATGTAGTATTTCCTCATGATAAATGCATGATGAGTGAAGTAAGCACGGAAGCTCCTGGGTCATTGGTCCAGCGGATGACTATGACGATGATCAGATGGCTGGAGCACCTCCCCCACGAGGACAGGCTGAGAGAGTTGGGAATGTTCATCCTAGAGAAGAGAAGCCTCTGGGGAGACCTTATAGTAGCCTTACAGTAAAGAGTGCCTACAGGAAAGCTGGGCAGAGGCTCTTTATCAGGGAGTGCATGATAGCATGAGGGGTAATGGGTATATAGATTAGGTATTAGGAAGAGAATTTTTCTAGTGGGGGTGGTGAGGCACGGGAACATGTTGCCAAGAGAAGTACTGGATGCCATATCCCTAGGGGTGTTCAGTACTAGGTTGGATGACCCTTTGAGCAACCTGATGTAGTGGGACATGTCCCTGCCCATGGCAGATGGGTTGGAACTGGATGATCTTTAAGGTCCCTTGCACCCCAAATCGTTGTATGATTAGGGCAAAACTTTCATTTTTGGTACTTCAGTTTTGGTGCGATCTTATAAATTTCTCCAAGGTAGCTTTTTCAACTCTTATCAAGAGATACTACTTGAGGCTGCAGAGGATAGGTGCCATAGATACAGAAAGCTGTAATTAGAAAACAATTATAGCTAGTGAAAGAGGCCATTATCTTTAAAGTTGTTCCTGGAACCTTTTGATTCATAGAATCATAGAATGGTATGCATTGGAAAGGACCCTGAAAATCATCTAGTTCCAGCTCCCCTGCTACAGGCAGGGACATCTCGGGATCAAGTTGCTCAAAGTCTCACTCAGCCTGGCCTTGAACACCTCCAGGGATGGGGCATCCACAACTACTTCCCTGGGCAGCCTGTGCCAGTGTCTCAGCACACTCACAGCAATGTGTAGTAGTTTCTGAGTGAAAACCTTAGAAAAAATGCCTGCCAATATTTCTGTATTTTCAACACTTAAAATACTGTGTATTTTCACAGCTATATGTTTGTTGTGTATGCCATTTAAAGTGTTTGTGGCCCTTCACAAAGAGCAGGGCCACGATTATGAATCAGATACATAACACAAATACATTTCAATTTCTTTTCAGCCCCAAATTTGGAGCATGTACTGGCAGTTGCAAATGAAGAAGGATTTGTTAGACTGTATGACACTGAAGGTCAAACTACCAGGAAACCCATCTTTAAGGGTAAATATAATATGGAATTCGATCTTCTTTTAATGTGACAAGTACATGATTTACTGGAATCAAAGAAAGCTTTTTGCGAGTCATTTAAACATAAGTGGGCATTTCTTGAATCCTCTTATGTACCTTGCTGAGTCTTCTTTACAATGGCAGGGTGAGGGTGCTTTTACAACTGTAGTAGCAGGTGAATTGTTCCGTGTTGCCTAAGGCAAAGCCGTTAACAAGTTTTGTCATCTTGGTGTCTGATGTTCTTTAGTATTCTGCAAAATATCAGGCTGCAATGCACTGAACTAATCTTGGCTTTTGTTTTCTTGTTAGAATGGCAAGCACACTCAAACGCTGTATTTGACCTTGCCTGGGTACCAGGGGAACACAGGATTGTAAGCAGTCTTTTGCCAGCTAACTTTATTTTTAATGCTTTGGTGACTGTGTGCAGATAAAGACTAAAGGTTTTTATTTTTTCCTCTGAAGGTCACTGCTTCAGGAGATCAGACAGCCAAGGTGTGGGATGTGAGAGCTGGCGAGCTTCTTGGCATATGCAAAGGTCACCAGTGTAGCCTCAAGTCAGTTGCTTTTTCTAGGTTTGAGAAAGGTAAATGTTGATATTCACTGTTGTCTGGTTTTTCCTTCTTTTTCCCCCCCCGGCGCAATGGTACTTTTGGGGATAAGAAAAGGCTCTGGAAACTAACAGTTACAAACAATATGGGCCAACTGAGCAGTGACCCAGCCAGTGAAGCAAAACTAACTTGTTTGGAACTTCACAGTGACCTTATGCTAACATCTGTGCATTTCTGATCTTGGGGAAGTTTAAGATACGATACCTACTTCCACACGTAAGTGTGTAAATACTCTTCATTAGCAGGTTTCTCTAGAGGAGTAGTAAAAACTTGGAAGAATAAGATGTTCAAGACGAGGTTGCATGGGACCTTTGGCACCCTGACCTAGTGGGAGGTGTCCCTGCCCATGGCAGGGGGACTGGAACTAGGTGATCTTTCAGGTCCCTTCCAACTCAAACTATTCTATGATTCTATGAATAAGGAAATAAATCAAAAAACATGACATGATTTTTGCATTTCTAGGTCTTGCATCCCAGTTGTTGAGGCAGAAGGGCCAGAGGCACATAGATGGCATTGTACTGGTTAATTAACACTTCTGGAAGCTAATATCTCTTTTTTATTTTTTTTTCCTCTCTCAGCTGTCTTCTGTACTGGAGGCAGAGATGGAAACATCATGGTTTGGGATACCAGATGCAACAAGAAAGGTAACTGAACTTTCAGTTATGTACCAAATGACCCCAGTATCTCATGTAAAAGTGGTACCCAGATGATGTACTTGTTGGACTAATGGTTTTGATTACCATATAGAAAGAGGAGGAGGATCGTCGCACAACAGTGTACTGCTTTCATACAGCAAAAGGTTGAAATAGGTGTTTCTTCTAGGGGAGGGCCATGTATAATACATCTTTCCACTTTGTAATAGTCTCAGATTTGCAGCAGGATGTACATGCTAGCCTGATAATACCCTGTGTATTGGTAAAGAGGTACAGAATACAACCCCGTATGGGACAACGTGGAGGTAGATGGGCTTGGTGAGAGTGCTTAGGTCAGAGCATCCAGAGGGATGAAGTGAAGCTAGGAACACTTGCTGCCGGAGTAGGAAGGCAGGCAGAAAGTGCAGCAGCAAAGGAGTTTGTGAGTGCTGAGAGCAACTTGACTGTATTGTTGAAACACGTACTAAATGCATGAGCAAGCTCATTCTGCTCCTCTCTCTTTCCTGGAGCTTCTCCTTCCGTAGTCAGGTCATTCCCTTGTGCCTCTTCTCAGTTTCCTGCTCTGTCCAAGAGATTTCCTGGCCTGAGCTCCCAGAGCATATATCACTTTCAACTGTCCCAGGTTCCCTGGCTCTTCAAACTGGCAAGAGCAGAAAAAGGGAGGCCCCACATGACTGAAGTGGAAGGTATAGGGAGAAAACGTAGAAAAGTCACTTTCCTCTAATAAAGCAGTAAGTTTGGTCAAGTGAGAAGTAGCAGAGAAAAGGCTAAGTACAACATTACAAAACAAAAAAGTGCTGGAAACCTTCCTGTGAGTGCAATTCTGCTTGGGATGAAACCGGTTGAATGCTCCAGACCAAGGTACACGCAGAAGACCAGACGAAGGCAGCCTGCCTGGACTGGTTTTAGCTTCAACTTTCATGCTACATTGACCCTAATTTTTTGCGTTATAGGCTCCTGTTTTCTGCTGTGTTCTTCTCATTGGTTTTGTATGTAACTAACAATTTTTCTTTTGGAATACATTAATGATTTTAAAGGTTAGTCTCAGCTGCTTTTTGGAACTTACTCTAAGCTGATGCCTATTTTATTAAAGTGATAGCAAAATTGCATAGAAACTATTAATTGAGATGTCTTTGATTTCTTTCAGACGGATTTTATAGGCAAGTGAATCAAATCAGTGGAGCGCACAATGTGGTAGACAAGCAGACTCCTTCCAAACTGAAGAAGAGGCAGAACCTAAGAGGACTTGCTCCTTTGGTGGTAGGTATCTGGGGAGCAGATGAAACATAGGCCTCTCTTCTGGAGCCAATGTTGTTTACAGAAGTTTTCCTAAGTAATTATTGTGAGAAATAATTGGTTGGAATGTGGTAAATGCTTCCATTTATCTTTGCAGGAGTAAGTTTTTGTGACCTGGTCATCCGCTATGGCTAGCTTTAGACATTGTTTAGTCTTTTAACAACCCACGTGCCATCAAACCTATCTTTGTGATAATGCCAAGTGAAAATACATATATTTTTATTCAGAGCAGAAAAAAGTGTCCACCATCCCTTTTTCCAAGGGAGGGGGAAATAAGGAATATTGTCAATTTTTCTTTCTTTCCTTTTTTCACCTAATATGACCACACAAATTACTGTCTTGCTGGAGGACATTGTCTTTTAAGCTATTAAAACTTGTGATGAAGGCAGCTCTTATCACTGATGATACGTGAAAGGTATCATCTCAAACTGCTGCCCAAACACTTACTCCTCAGTGCAAATTGTATTTTGAAGGATTGTTGTGTCCTAAATGGCATCTGCTATTTCCAGGTTGCTTGGCTAGGGGGAGGTTTTTTTCAGTATTCATTTAGCCTTGAACTAAGCAGCAAGACTTTGCTGAATTTGGAAGAAAATAAAGTTCTTTCTTTTTTTTATTTTCTTTTTTTTAAGGATTTCCAGCAGAGTGTAACTGTCGTGCTGCTTCAGGATGAGCACACTCTTATCTCCGCAGGAGCTGTTGATGGGTGAGGAGGGAGGATACCTGTTTTTCTGTCTATTCTTTGTATTCTTAGCAGTGCAAAAAGATTGGGAGATTTTTTTTCCTAAGATCATTCAGTGGCCCAAAGGCTTGAGAGTAACTGAGGCAGAATCAGCAGAGCTATGCTACCCACTTGCTTTGGCAAAGCTGAATGCCACTTGCCTTCCTTACTGAAACTTGCAGTGCTGGGACAAATAGCGCATATGTAGTAAATGTTCATTTTAGTGTTTTAGCTTTGAGGCAGAATGAGAGCAGTTCTTATTACGTCTTTTTATTCTCATGGACCTATGGGACCATACGTAAACAGACTATTGTTAGACAGTGAGCTGTTTTGGGATGTAAGTGGGTGGTTGGTGCCTGGATATGTGTAGGCATGCTTGAGAAAATGTTGCCTTGAGTTACAAAAGATGCATTCTTTTAGGTGCCAGGTCCGATGCGGCATCGTGGAGCTTGAGCAAACTGTTTCTTTGAATAGCATGGCGATTACGCTCTCAGGACTCAATTCTTTAGTGGGTTCCATGTGATCAGAGCCTTTCTGGGGCAGATAAAATTGACTCTCCTGCCTATGGCTCCAGAAGAGTCCTGCTTCTGAAGAGCAAGAAAAAAATTTAAGGACTTAGTTTTTAAAAATGCAAGTCAGGAGTATCAAGGCATCCTTGCATTTCCTTTTACTAGTTGAAGAAAATTGTCTAGTACCTCTTGTTGCATTTTATGTTAGTTACAGAAGACAGTGCTGCTTCTTTATCCATACTCAGCTGAGCAATTGTTTTGCTCTCAGCACATCTCTGCTCTACTTCTGCTCAGATGAGTTCCGTAGCACTGGACGCCTCTCAGTAATGAGCAACCTTTCTTCCTGCGCTCTTAAAAGATCATATCAGCACCGCAAAAGAAATGTTGAAGGTGAATACACTTGTGCTCTTCTGTTTCAGTGTGATTAAAGTGTGGGACTTGCGCAAGAACTATGCCACTTACCGTCAGGACCCTGTGCCTTTCAAGTCTTTTTGCTACCCTGGGACCAGTACTCGCAAACTCGGTAAGTTGCTGGAGTGTGTGTGTGTGTATATATATATATATATATAAAAAAGTATATTTAAGAAGTAACAACAATGCCATCTCTTAGCCAATTATTGATCAGACTTAGAAGCTCAGCAGTATTTTTGTTGCCAATGTCAGATTTTCAAGTTGAAATGTGAAGGTGCCCCACTTTTGTATCACTGCACCTGTGACAAAAAACTTGCATAAGCTTCAGCAGTGCATTTTCAGAAATGGAGATGAGGGACTAATAGAGTTCTTCAGGTATAATTTAGTCATTTTGATGCATCAGTAGAAATCAGATTTAACTCCTTCACACTGTATCTTGAAGAGATAACAGGCTGGGATTTTACATTATAACCTTCCAGACTTAAGCAATACTTGAAGCTGTTTGTTATCAAAAACAATAGTGCTCTTGTTCATGTTTTTCTGTGCTTCTTTGTATCTTAACGCCTTGCAATGCTTTGGGGCAACACAGTAATTCCTGATGACTTGTCTAATCGGTTGTCTTTACATGGCAATGGTTAGTGTCAGTTCCAAGAACATGAGGGAAATCCTCAAGGAGCTGGCTGTGAAATAATCTACTCTCAGGGAAAGGTTTTTCTTGAACTTAAATCACTAGCAAATCAGTGGATGTCTTTTTACTAAGGTGTGAGGCTATCTATTTATTTTTAATCTCTGATTCTACAAGTGGTTGTTCCTGTTATCCATTTGAATCTATCAAATAAATGGCTTGTCTGCTCTGAAGATGAGATTCCTCTCTAAATATCACCCTATATCCTCATGAGAAAATGTAGATGTTATGCTAGAAATTTTCCTTCTCTAACAAGTGCACAAGTGCTCTGTGAAACATTAACATTTCCAATGACAATCTGATACGTGATAGAGATCCTTTCCAAATTTCCCTCTCTAGGCATTTATTTCAGCATGCCTGTTTTCCAAAATGTTTGTGCTTTGTTGTTTTTTTTTTCGTGGAGTTATTTCTTATGAAGAACTTCTCTTTATCTATAGGGTATTCTAGCCTGGTTTTGGATTCTACTGGTGCTAATCTGTTTGCTAACTGCACTGATGACAGTATCTACATGTTCAATATGACAAGTTTAAGGACCACTCCAGGTGAGCATGATATCTGTGGAAACAGCTGCAAAAGAGGCGTTAGAGAGCACAGAAAGGCAAATTTCTCCCTGTAACTTAGAGAGAGCAGCTTGGACCATTAGGAAACCTTTTCCATGCTCTCATGTCTATGTCATGTCTTATGTCAGGAGAGAAACATCTATTACACGGGCTGTTCATAATCTTGTGTTAAGCCATCCATATAAAACTGACCACAAAAAAACTTAAATAAATGCAGATACTGGTTCACCCAGAGTGAGACTGAGGATAGTTTGCATGCTATCTGGCAAGGAATGGCTTGTGTCCAGCTGCTACCAACCTGAAGCAACTTTGAATCTCCTGCTTACTGGCAATCATTGATTTTTCAGGCTCTTGGATTTGAATCCATGTAGAATGGTCATATTCAGATATTTTAAGGTATCTTTTAAATGTACCTTCTACCACAGTTTCTGTGAAAAAACATCCTCAGCGTACTGTGGAGATGCTTCAGCTTTTTAGATTCCTTCAGCTCTGCATCTGTGACCTTTACACTGACAAGACGGGCCACAGATTTTGGTGCATTAAGCTGCTTTGTTGTAAGCCAGTGGCTGCTTCACAGAAAGCAGCAGAACTTGTTAGATGCATTCCAGCCAGACACCTGATTTGGTTTCCATTGCCTTTTCTCAGCCTCTCAGTTAATTAAAATTAAAGGAACAACGTATCCTTCTGTCTGCTCTTCAGGAAGGCAGTCTGGTGGGTGGGATTGCTTCCAAGGTCCAGAAGTGGTGCAAGCAGTCAATATTAATAAGTCAGCTGTTGAGGTTAACCTTGGGTGCTACGGCTGAGCTATGGAAATAGGCTCACCATCCAGTGTCCTCCCGTGGGAGCAGGGTTTCTCTGAAGCACAGGGCACCCTGCCCTCAGCCTCCTCATGGAGCTCTTGCTTTCTGTGTGGAGCCAATAAAACCGAGGGAGCAATCTCAATTCATGCAGCTGGTTGAGATACATGCGGTTTGTCGCTGTGCCACTCTTCCCGCAGAGGGCAGTGCCTGCCTGCAGGTTGGTGACTCCTCACTCACTGGCTTGCATCCCAGTCCGCTTATCTGGTGTGCAGGCAGCTTTAGATTGCAGGGGGACTTGAGGAAATCCTCGCTGTAGCAGGACTTTCTGGTTGGTCTGGCTTAGGATAGGACTCGCTGTCCTGTAACAGCTCCACTGAGAGAAATGCAGGTCAAAACCAAGGGATCTTTCAGGGTCTCAAAACTTTTCAAAGACCACCAAAGGCTTGTCCTCTGGTCTGTGGTTTGCCACCTTTGCCAAAAATGCTATTAAAACAGGGCCGGTTAAGGCATTGCCTTGGGAAACGTGCCCCTTCTACCCTGATGAGAGGACAGGACGTGGTGCGGCCGAGTGCTCTAAATCCACACTCGGCTCCTGTGCAGACTGCCACCTTCCCTCCTTTCCCAACAGGGGAAAGAGCAGCCATTTGGGATGATGATTTTAAGACTTTAGCAGGCGCTGCTGAGGCTTTAAATATAGGCAACCAGTGAGCATAGCTGACATGATGCAAGTTTTGTTGATGAAATAAAGATGCTCACAGCAGGAGGAAGGAGCAGCAAGCACCTTCATTGCTGCCTGGGTGTAAAAAGGCCCTTGCTGTGTTTTCTGTGCAGCTGCCCCTGTTAATGTAGTGGGGCTGGTGATGGTGACTGAGAGAGGAAGAGACAAGGAGCCTTAACCAGTGTAGTGCGACAGCCCAGGTGATGCTTCCGTGTGCTTATGACTAAAGCTAAAGCTTTAAGGAAACTGTCACTACTTCCTAATGCTGTGGAGAGAGTTGTTCAGTTATAGCTGCCTTGTCTGGGAGGCCTGAAGGGCTCCAGTTAGACTGCCTGCCCCAGAAGCCCAGAGCCAAGGAGCGGGGCAGCCACTTTCTCCAGAAGATTTGTTGCTAGATGGCAAAAGCCTGTAAGATCAGCTCTGCTTGTGCAACCACAACTGCATGGCTGTGCATTGAGTGGTGCTTCTATTTTCTGTTTTTCTTTTCTCCTCACAGTGGCAGTTTTCAGTGGGCACCAGAATTCAACCTTTTACATCAAATCCAGCACCAGCCCAGACGACCAGTTTCTGGTCAGTGGCTCAAGTGACTGCAACGCATACATCTGGAAGGTAAGGCAACTGGGAGAGACGCAGCCATGCAACTAAGAGCTGCTTGACTCTTTCATTTCATTAGCTTCTCATGTTCATATAGGACACTCCCTGCCTTCCACTCTTGCTTACAGCAGTATGGGGTTGGCTTCTGGCATGTTGTGCTTGAGTGTGTTGCTGTCATGGCTGGATGTAACTGTTTAATGTAAAACAGAGCTAACCTCCTGCCATCAATGTGTCTCTCATCACTGCTGCTTATTACAAGTTGCTGATCTTAATCTGGTTTTAATGGGCATTAAAATCCTCTTTGAATCTTGGTGATTGAGCCAGCTATGACAAGTAGACAGACAGTTCTCAGTTCATATTTAGCAATGGAGCACATTAACAGACACCTAACAGTTTAACTGTTTTAAAGGACAATCTTTCCCCACTTTTACCTTTCTCCAGCTCTTGCTTCAGACATAGCTTTTTCTCACGCTTAATTTACAGTAGTTAAAGCCTTTGTATTACAGCAAGGCCTCAGCCAGAGCCTTCAGCAAAATTCCAAAGCACCATCTGACAGCCGAGAGGCTTCCTCACTTGCCATCTTGTCCTGACGTGTAGCAAATGCAAATGTCACCAAGTTAATAACAGAGACCTCAGAATAAGGCATATGCTTCAAGTTATGCTCTCCATATTTGACAGCTGTATAGGGAACAGCGTGGATTTCTTATCTGAATTAGAATAGATGTAAATTACAGGTGACTGCTTTTTTCAGGTTTGGGGTAAATTTTAAGGAATGCTGACTTGTTTACCACTTTCACAATGAGTTTACAAGTAAAGTGCAAACCTTTGAGAGCAGAGGGCCAGCCTGCAGTTATTGTGGTTTGAGCTTGCGTTCTCTTTGATTTGGAGAACACTTGTAAGCAGCTAGGTTGCTTACTCAGAAGTAGCAGGAGTGCAGTAGCATGACTACTCCCATGCCAAGTGGTGTAATTTTAACCTTCCTCATGTTCTGTGCGAGTTCAGCAAAAATACCTGTGTAAACCTGGGTTGTGCGTCCTGTGTTTCACGTGCTGTGATACTTTCTTGGAACACTGGCTAGGACTGGGTTGAGAGCATTCAAGGATGTCATTATATCTCAAATGTTAAGCATTTAAGCACATTTAAAATGCACTTCTCTACTGAAGACTTCTGTTGCTATCACATGTGAGTGACAGATTGTACTCCATATTTATTAAATAAATAATCAGGTGATTACTTTTATTTTAATCGCATAGTCATGTTTGAAAGTTGGACTTCCAGCAAAACTGTCTTTTTCAAGATCTGTCATATCCAGAGGCTTCTCAATTTGGTTTAAGTGTTGGCAAATTTTACTGACTCTGAAACATATGTATTTTTTTCTGAGGATGTGGACTTTCTGTGCTGTGAAAAAAAACATGGTTAGCTATAGCATGAGCAATTCACAGGTCATGTTGAAAAGACCTTAGGGAAAGCTAGAGCTCTTCATTACCTAGAGAGGAATAAAAGGCAGGAGAACACCTGTCTGAGGAATGAAAGGCAGAGCAAGATATGATATTCACACGTTATTTCTTTGGGAAACTTTTGCAGTGATGCTAAGTTGTGTTTGGGTCAGCAGTTCCCAAGAAATAGTGTGGATAGAAGTTATTGCTGACGAGGATGCTGTTTCAGTCTGTTTTCCATATATAAATAACTTCCAGGCAATGAACACTCACTTCATTGTGTTGTTCTTTTTAATTACGAGTTTGTTGATTAATGAACTGATGTTTGAACAACCCTAAGATTATAAAAGCCAAAGAGCAAAGAGATTTTTCTTACAAAGGTGGTACCTAGCTAAGCTACTTTCCTTGTAATAAAAAAATATATTTTATATACCTATAATTCCATTGTTCCATTGTCTTTTGAATCCTTTGGTACAGACCACTTTGCGGTGACCATATTAAGTTTCCCTTTGCTCTGTCCCAGCAATGGAATAAGTTCTTCTTTGTTGTATGGTGCATACAACTACATACACCATTTTATGCTGAGTTGTGAAGATGGATACAACAGCTGTTTCAGTGAGTAGATTAAGTAACGAAGTCTCATTTCCTAGGTTTCTCTTTTTAACCTTTCCACAATAGCTCCAACTTCCCCACCAATATCCTGTCAAATCAGGCAAAAGCAACATGTGCTGTGGCTAATCCTGACTTAACATGCGCAGACTGGCCCACTGGACAGAGCTATAACTGTGCATCCTCCTTTAGTTCACAATAATATAAGTTGGTTTAATTTACATTAGTATAATGTAAATCCACTGTGTCCCAGCAAAAATAATTCTCTTCCTCTGCTTTCCTTTCAGCAATCAGTGGCTACTAGACCACTATTGTGTCTGTTATGTGTGTGCATAGCAAGGCCATTATTAAATGTAAACAAAGGTGTTCTCTGCACCCAGATCTCCTGTTGTTTTTTTCTCTAAATAGGGGGTTTGTTTCCATGGTATTACATGTTTTGGCAGAGAACAGAATACTCTGACCAAGGCATTAGGAGGATATTTAGTCAAGTGGTTGCCTTAGCTATGCCAGGGAAAAAAAAATCAGCCTGTTAAGATGAACCTGTTTGTATCGGAACAACTTTAAGATCTGAAGCTGGATATTCAGTTGTAGGTCTGCAGGCTGTTGTAGGTGGTGATCCATGAGAGGAAAACTTGTGTGTAAATCAGAAGCCTTCCCTGATGTCTTGCATCTTCCTTTGAAATCTGCATGTAATGTCTACTCCTTCACCCACGCGCTAAAGAAACTGTTCATTCACATAGTCATTTATGCAAATCCCCTTGATAAATCCCCCTTATAATGTCACATCAATAACGGTGACTCATAGCTCCAGAAAGGATTGCCTGGTGAAAGCATGCAAAACTTGGATGTAGTCAGTGTGTTTGTGTCTATGTGTCTGTTTTTCCTTCCTTGGGCCACTTAATGCTAGCTTCAGCTGTATCTGTCTCTTACATGAGCAGTAATTGAAGATTAATAGCAATACCATAGAACAGAAGAAAGATTTTTATGAAGGATATAAGAGAAATGGTGATCAGTTTAATGAGGCTGAGCGATTTAGGGAGTTATTTTACAAGCTCTTAAGAGGATCTCTGGTCCAGCTGGTTGGTTGGAGGAGGAACAGATACCTGGCAGTTGCAAAAACGCCGGTTCTGAAGCCAGTTAAGAGTTATCTATGGGATTTTGTTGGGGAGAGGGTTTATATTTTTAATAAACCATTGACCTGTGATTGGGACATTTGTAAAATGGCAGCAGAATGTATTTGCCTATCCTGATTCAAGGTATGGTTTTCCCAAACTTTTAAGCATCTTACACAGAAGCAGAGGTAGTTAATACAGTAAAAAGCTTGTGCTGACAACTCTGGAGGCAGAAATCCTGTCTTTAGCAAAAATTGAACGAGTGTTTTTAGGTAAGTCAGTGCATCTCAGGGCTGACTAACTGCTTCACCTCTAGAAACAACACATGAACTGATTCTTAGGGTTCCATGAGTTGTTGCCTTGTGATGACAGGCTGAGGGCAGTTGATTTATCCATCTCATACAGGAAAGGTGGAAAATATTCACACGCTTCACCGCTGGGCTGTGGGGTCTTTTCTTAGTGATGTATATGAGGCTGCAGGGCATCTAATGGTATACTTGTTTTTTTTGTTGAATATTTAAGGTTTCTGAGCCTAGTCTTCCTCCACGGATACTCTTTGGTCACTCTCAAGAGGTTACCTCCATTGCTTGGTGTCCTTCAGACTTCACCAAGGTTTGTTTTTTTGGCAAATTTTCTTTCCCATGAAACAATAGATGTGATGTGGCCTCATCTGCTTTACAAAATTGCAGCAGTATTTATTTATTGCAGCAGTATTCATTTATCTATTTGGGAGGAAATTTTTAGTCCGTAAGGACTAGAAATGTGCATTTGGCGGGGGGGGGGGGGCAGTAAACTAAGCTTGTCACATGAGTACTATGTATTAGAATTTTTTCATTATTTTCAAATAATTTAGGCTATTTTATTAGACCTAGGAAACTACAAATGAACAAAGACCCCTCCTAATGAGAGCTTGTGACGCTACTTGTAAGAGACAAAACTATGAAACCATTTAATCAGGGATTTAATAAGTTAAAAGCTTGTTCTGTGGTTCCATACCTACAACTTCCTGTCCTCTCTGACCATTGATACATCTGCTAGTCTTGTATAGGGCGGAAAAAGTGTTGAATGTCCTTTAAAAAAATATATGGGCACTTTTCATTGTGACCTTTTTTCAAAATCTGAGCTGTTTTTATGACATCTTTGTGTGTACACCCAAAAACCTACAGTGAAACTGGGTCAGTAATTATGCACCATGTATCACTAAAAGGAACAGAATTGCAGTAGGAGGTTGGTTCAAATTACTGGCCTAGCTCAAAATGAGAAATGACCCTGAAAACTCCTGGATGGTGTCCTAATAATACCCAGAATTTCTTCCACCCCACAGTATTGAGCAAGTCAACCATTTTCCTTAGCTTGCACTATAGCACTGGGTCTTCAGAAAAGTGTTGCAATGAGGAGGATGGGAGTTTTGCAGGCAAATAGGAGGAATTGTTCTACCTGTATGATGCACAAAAATGAGAATTAGCATTTCAGATGAAAACCGTGACTTGGAGATAACCCAGTGTCCTGATCGTGATGTACTGGAAATGCAGCCTATAAAACTGTTAACTGACACAGTTAAGACTAGTCAGCCATTGTATAGGTGCCAAAGCACCAAGAAAAGTGAAAATTGTGGAGCCGAGACGGGTCAAGAAGCTGCTTGGAGTGATTTGAAAGGCAAAGTTGCTTTCTGTAGGGCCAATATTGGTGTTACAGAGGTCACAGCAAAAACACTTTCCCATCCAGATTACTATGAACTTTGGCCACAGCATTTCCTTTTCTTTCTGCTGATTCCCATGTGAGTCACCAGCTAATCTGTCCAAAGAGAGCCATAAAATGTGAGGTAGCTGGGTTCCGCTGCTTCTTCAGATGAGATTCCACATATCCTTTTTGAATGTGTGATGCTGGAGTGGGGAATCTAGACTGATGTTTCTAGCAGAGTTGGCTTCTCTGCCAGATACTGCTGACATCTGACTCTGAAAAGATAACCCTTCAGGCTACTGCAACAGCCTTCCAATGTCACCTCCTCAGTGTGTTGCAAATGTTTATCCCCAAGCAGAAAAGGTCCTGAGTAACAGGGACAGACCCAGGTGCACGTGCAAAAAGCAGCACGGCTGGTTTTTGTCTACCAAGTGATTGAAATCTCAAAGTACGCCCTGAGCAGACTGCCAACTCGTATAGGCAAATAAGATTGCTGAAGCAGAAAGACATGAGGCTGGTAGCCTTGCCCACTTTAAAGGGAATACTGCTGTCTGGTACAATGATGAAACAGAGTTGAGTCGGTTTGTTTTATTAGCAAATTTTGTAACTTCCCCCCCCCTCCAAAACCAGGCTTCTCCCTCATTCATATTGGTGTGGTGTGTTTGGTGTAGCTGTTCTAGGTCACTTGGCAAGTGATCTATAGGTTATACCCTGGTTACTCTACCAAACTTAATTTACACTGTAGATTGCCACGTGCTCTGATGACAACACTGTGAGGATTTGGCGCTTACGACATTCTCCTGAGAAGGAGAAATCAGCATGCAGCAAAATCAACTTGGTAGGCTGGGTGACTCAAAAGAAACCTGAAGAACAACATGGAGGAGGTAAGGCCCCTGGACTGAGATATCTTGCTCTGACTCATGGCTTCCAAATTTTGGCTGTTCTCTGTACCAACAGAAGTCTTTGGCTTGTCTTATTAGTCTTCTGGTTTTTTCATGTTGGATAATAATCCTTATAGCCAAAGACTTCTACGTGGAAATACTTCTGCCACCAAGACAACAGGCTGGCTGAGATAGCTTACAACACAGAATCACAGAATGACCAGGTTGGAAGAGACCCACTGGATCGTCGAGTCCAACCATTCCCACCATTCCCTAAATCATGCTCCTAAGCACCTCATCTACCCTAACCTTAAACACCTCCAGGGACAGTGACTCAACTACCTACCTGGGCAGACCGTTCCAATGCCTAACCACCCTCTCTGTGAAGAATTTCTTCCTAATCTCAAGCCTAAATCTCCCCTGGCGGAGAGTATGCCAAGGTCTATATGACCAGACTGGAAAGCAAATATTCATGAATACAGCCTGTTGGGCAGGCAGATCTTCAGTGATTATCAGCAGAGCTCAATAACTGAACAGCCAGAGAGTGTCATGGGCTACTGGGCAGTAAGAAACTAGTTCAAAGTTCCATATGCCATATATATGCCATCAGCCCTTTACTAGGTAAACTAACAAACTGTTTGTTAGTTTACCTAGTAAAGGGCTGATGGCATATATATGGCCTTGGAACTTTGAACTGTTTCCTCCTGCCCAGTAGCTGAATTCTGCACAGATTTCTACACAATATTACACAATATTACACAATATTAGGAGCAGTCTGGCTGGAAAGCTGCCTGGAGGAGACCTGGGGGTGTTAGTTGACAGCTGACTGAACATGAGCCAGCAGTGTGCCCAGGTGGCCAAGAAGGCCAATGGCATCTTGGCCTGCATCAGAAACGGCGTGACCAGCAGGTCCAGGGAGGTTCTTCTCCCTCTGTACTCAGCGCTGGTGTGACCGCTCCTTGAATCCTGTGTTCAGTTCTGGGCCCCTCACCACAAGAAGGATGTTGAGGCTCTGGAGCGAGTCCAGAGAAGAGCAACAAAGCTGGTGAAGGGGCTGGAGAACAGGCCTTATGAGGAGCATCTGAGGGAGCTGGGGTTGTTTAGCCTTGAGAAGAGGAGGCTGAGGGGAGATCTCATTGTTCTCTACAACCACCTAAAAGGACAGAACGAGAGGAAATGGCCTCAAGCTCCGTCAGGGGAGATTTAAGCTGAACATTAGGAAAAAATATTTCATGGAAAGGATCATTGGGCACTGGAACAGGCTGCCCAGGAAGGTGGTTGAGTCACCTTCCCTGGAGGTGTTTAAGGCAGGGTGGACGAGCTGCTGAGGGGCATGGTTTAGTGTTTGATAGGAATGGTTGGACTCGATGATCTGGTGGGTCTCTTCCAACCTGGTGATTCTATGATTCTATGATCTCTTTCTTCACCCTTGTACAGCTGTACTGAATGTCTATACAGACAGATGCCATGTAGTGAAAGGACTTCAAAACTGTATGTAGACAATCACGATGTGATCACAATGTTCCAGAAATAATCAGTAGCATTTGTCTATTCACATGTTAAGGCTAGCTAATAAGTGCAATACCTTTCTACAAAGCCTAGGCTATCAGACAAGCTATGCAGCGTGCTCTCACAGCTGGCAGGCAGATCTGGGCTCTACAGATAAGCTACTCACTGGACAGTACCCTAGACCAGAAGAAAGGAGCTCTGGGCCATAGCACTACTTTGACTTATCTGAAACTAGCGTTCTGTTACGGCAGAGTAGATGAAAGAGTAAACCCCCACAAAAGTGAAATAAGAGGAGTTTCTCTGTGGTGTAGCTCTGAAACTAAGAATGTAATAGCTTCCCAGCAGCTGGTGGTGTGACTTCCCGTGTTCCACCTATCTTTTCTAGCCGCTGTGCAAATGGATTTCACCTTGGCTAACACAAATAAAGGCTGAAGGTCTCCAAATCCCACTAATGGGATAACATTGCCTCAAACCCTTTGCCAGTGAGTAACAATCTTGCAGGAAGTTTGCAGGACAATAGCAGGGAGACTGCCAGATCTGCTCTGAGGCCAGTAAATGGTTTGTGTGCACACATACTCTGCTTCAGAAAGGTCTCAAAAATCCCTTTATGTACTAGTTTCAGCAGAAGAGAAGTAATCGTAAATCTAGTCCTGAAGCCTGAAACCTAAAGTAGCTTGTACACTAAAGCTATACAAGTCAGCTTTGGCAATTATACTAGAAAAATAAATTATTTCTTCTTACTTTTGATGCATTAAAGTAACACAGGAGGGAAAAGGAAATTCACAGACACTGCAAACTCAACAGCAGGCTTCCTGCTGACCTTGGCTCTTGAACACAAAGCACGTGTTAAAATTCAGGAGTTGTCTTCAGAAACTGATTCAGAGCTGGCAAGCTAAGTACAATTTCAGACCTGCTGGGATGAGATCTAGGTAGTTCCCCACCCATTTATGTGGAACAAATTGTGAGACTGGGATTGTGTACTGACTGTTGACCTATATTGTCAAATGTAGCAAGCACAGTTTCTTTTTCTTTGGAAATTATTTTGTGGCTTCTCTTAAGTTGCTCTACTTCACTGTGTTTTCATGTAATTAAATTTTTGGAGCAAGCCTGTGCATGGACAATTTGTGACTCTTAAATCTGGAGACTGATAATATCAGTCTAAAAGATTTATAGAAGAGAAGGTAGGAAACATCTGAAATAACCTGCTTTGGCATTATGCAGGTTTTTATGGTATTGTACTACATGCAATGACTGTGTAAATGGAAACAGCTTGGAATTGGCTTAGTAGAAGCATGAATAATGCATGCAGTCTTATGAAAAAAAACTGATATTGTATTCTTCATCTCAAGTTTGGGGATGTTTTTCAAGCTTGGGTTTGATGCTTGCAGTGATGCCCATCCAGCACTCAGGATAGCTTCTTTTCCCTTTCAGGCTGGCATGGGATTGAGAGTGCTCCTACCCAGCTAGTCATGCAATATTTGTGCTGTATGAACTTGTAGATGATCATTAGGGATGAAGAACTGCTGAGCTTGCTACTTCCTTTCTGCCTCCAGGAGCTTAGATTTTTTAAGTGCAACTAATCACCAGCTGAGATATTATTGTCTTTTAAATGCTCATTAAATTAAAGACTAATCTTGGCAGGTACTTTCTCTTAGTCCAGATTGAAGCAAGTTGTTGTGAAATAGCAAATTTTATCAGGAATGTAGCCTTTAACTCTGTGTGTTAGTGATTTGTAGTGGGGTTCAGTAATACGGGATCCTCTTTAATTTTGCTTTGATGCACTGGTACTTGTATTTTGGATGCTAGATAGTACAATAAAAGGAAGGATTGAATCAGGCTTCGTATGGTACATAACGAGAGTCATGTAGATGCTCACTCAACATCATACTTGTAAGGTAGCCTAATTTCCTAAAGAAAATGGCAGGTTATTCACACTAGACTTCTCATTGTTCTAATGAAGTGCTTTATAGTGCAGTGCTAATGCTGAGAATTAGGAATTGGGATTAAAGCCCTGGTATACTTGAACAAGTTCAGAGCTCAGGTGCTTAGCAGTGGAAATGCATAGAGTAATTAAGGTGGTATCCTATTTAATTGCATCACCGCAAGTTACATGAATGAGAAAGCGGGCATCTAACAAGCCTGCTAAATCGTTCTCTGTTGGAGGGTGCCAGAAAAAAGTTAGAAAACCCCTCTGATATTGCTGCAGACCAAGATCTTTGCTGTCTACAATTCCCATTATCACTAGTGAGGTCCTTATGTCCCTACCTATGACTGTTTCAGGCAACTAGATATTCAGAGGCCCTGTTTCTAAAAGCAAGGGGGTTTACTTAATGGCTAGTGAGCTCAAAAGCCACTGTGAAATGTCTGTTTGGGAATAATTTGTTTTAAAGGAATAACTTATTACAGTGACAGGTTTTAATTTCTTTGGAATTTAAGTCCTCGTTCAGAAAGTAAAGAATTTCTCACATTTCCTTGGATGTGGTAAATAACTACCATCTTCATACCAAAGAAAACCCTCCAGCAAAAAGACAAGAGAATGAACCTATGTCCTTTGCTGTTCTCACTTATTTTTTTTAAATAGGCAACTATTAACACCTGACTAGGTGCATTATTCATATAGTAGGGCATTATAGCTAAGGCTTCCTTGGCATTGTATTTATCTGTGGGACTGCTCACAGTACCTTTGTCCCTCAACTCAGTTATGCAGGCATTAAAGATTGTAGTGTAGGTTTGAACCAGCCTTGCTGTCAGGCAGCATCTCGGTACAGAGCTGTCTGGACTGAGCCACTGACAAAAAGGCTTCTAACAAGGCTAGATACACTTAGAAGAGTCAAGATCTAGTCTGTCTGTCTGCTGGTCACTTGGCTGTGGCTCACACAGGAGTGATCATTACAGAAGGGATTGACATCAGACATTACAAAACCATACTGTACTGTACTTACCAATATGCTATAGAACTTTACATAGGACTTGTACCAGTTTAACCAAGATTAGAGGGATTATTGCAACCTCTAGATTCTAAAGGGTATATCTGAGAAGCAGGGTCGGTGATGAGTTCATCTTCTGGTTGGAAGGGTTGCTTATAAAAAGGCTGTCTTTAATCTGCTGTCTTATGTTCCTCATCAGACTACTTATTTCTCCCCTATTAGGACTGCCAGCCAGCCTACAGGAGACTCCTGCCAAGGCCTTCACAGTGGGCAGCCCGTGCATTTCCTCACCACGGCCAGCTGCCTGTGCTCCTGTTTATTCTGGAGACCTTCCCCTGTCTACAAACACTCCAACGGGTGTGCTCAAAACCCAGACGGCCTCAGCCTGCACCCCAGCCAAGCAGACTGCAGCCAGCCCATGCGCTTCTCCCAAACCAAGCTCTTCCTCTAAAATGTCCATTGAACATTGGATTACAAGGACTCCGTGCTCTTCTCCTCCAGAAATGGGGAAAAAGGCTGCTTCTCCTAGAAAAGCCCTAGCAGAAGTCACCCAAGGTCTCCTGAAAGCCACTTGCTTTCCTGAAGTCCCACATTCACAGTTAGAGAAGCGAGCCAAGAGGAGGCTTGAGTGCAGCAAGGAGGATGATGTGGGGCAGAAGTGTCTGCAGACCTGTAGCTGTGTGACTGAACTGGACCATGCAGCTAAGAAATCCAAGCTGAATTTATGCCACTTAGCTGCAGATCAAAAAGCTTGTGATGAAGACCCTTCCAGCCTGACGGACTTGGATAACAACTGCAAAGGCTCCAGCCCAAAAGAGCCTCCCTTTCCTGGAAGTTGTATTAATCCATTGGGCATTCAAACTCCCCACCGTCTTTTCAGATCTCAATGTGGGAAAGATGCTGAGGTAGCAGGTAAAGAGAATAGTTCACCTGAAAAGAAGAATTGGTTGTCTGCTCTGGGAGAGAAGCTCCGGACTGGCAGAACTGGCAGCCAGAGCATGTCAAAGAGCCCCCTGTCATCTTCCAGTCCTGGTGCCAAACGACAAGAGGCTGTGGCAGTGGCCACTTCGCCGAAAACTGTAAGTGGAATGGTCAGTGACAATAGCTATGACAAAAGTTATCCCCAGCTGCCACTCTCCCCATGCTTGTTCTCTCCTGCTCAGGCATTCAAAGAATTATCTGATCCCTTTGATTATGGACAAAAGGTATGATTTCTGGCACAATAAGCCAGATATATTAATGCTGTTATCTACTAATCCCCTCCATGCAGAAAGAGAATTTTTAGGATGTTGGTGTCCCTTGCTTTAAAAGGAATTAGGGCACACAGGAGCTCAGAGATCCTTTCAGTCCCCATTTGGGTGTTCAAAGAATGTAGACATCATCTGAAATGCAGCTCTACTCTGAGAAGCACTATGGTGACAGCACCGTTCCCAGCAGATCTATTGTTTGTGTTCATCATCACATCTGCCTGTTTATATTACCGGAAAGCCACTTTAGCACTGGGAGAAAGAGCTAAATTTTGTTCTAGCCTAGGTAGCAAAAGAATCTGTTAACCATGTTAAAACTATGGGATTAAATGCCTTCAATCTCTTCCACTGAAAACTAACAGAAAATAAAGGAATTGAGAGAGTCAGAGGACAGAACATGACCTACATAATCCACTTTTAATGTATGAGAAACCTGGCACAAAGTTCATCTGAAAGTTAAGCTTATAAAGTAGCTAAAGAAGTGGGCATGAGGGTTTACCATGTAAACTGAGAAATGGTAGTTACATTTTTTAAAGCAAACCAAACTCAACTCATGTCTGAAACTGAACTCTTAAGTCCTACAGTCTGAGGAAACCAGACTGAGTCTTATTTCGGTAAATGTTAGGTGAAGTTCCACTCAGCACATTTTAGTTGTACACTCAGCTAAGTATTTGATGCTAGAAGTTGTTGCCGTCATTAAGGCTTATTAGGACTTATTTTGGTAAGGTATCTCTTGTCTTACATGATTTGACCTCTTCCAGCACTTCTACCAGATGTGAAGTGGGCAAACCACCACTCATTCATTAAGTTATGCATAGCTCCTCAACTCTGCATGTTGTGGTTGTACCAAGAAATTATGGTTATAGTAAACCTACAACTACTTGTGCTTTATGCTGTACACAAGGTAGAAGATTTGCTCTGGAGAAAGATTACTGTAGAACAATTATCTTTTCTGCCCAGGATGCTCTAGTTCAGCTTTCAGGATGCTCCTGAGCTGTATGTAAAGCCTGAGAAGGTGCCTGGAATACCAGCAGCCAAGGTGCTTTTTCTATGGCAGTAAGACAACCCTAGGTTTTAGCCAGTGTTTCCTGTGTGTGGTAAGCTTCTTATCTGTAAGACAAACAGATTATTGTAAAGAACCTTTCATTTACTATCTTATTTGGGAAGCTATCGAACTGGAGGGTGACTTTAAGACTCCTACTACGTATGAACAGTTAACCAAGAAATGTTTTTTGTTGGTTTGGTTTTGTTTTGTTTGTCCTAGGCTGCAACCACCTCAATTTCCATGAGGAAGATCTGCACGTACTTCCACAGAAAGCCAGAGACTGAAGCGGCATGCAGCACTTGCACCTGATGGATGTTGACGCTGTGATATCAAGACCAGATTTAGCAATGTCAACAACCATGTGTGAGGATTACAGTTTGTTGTCAGACATTCATAAATGGGGGGTTTTATTCTCCTGTTTTTAGAGCAGTTAACACTTGAAATCAGTTGAATGTGGAAAATGTACACAATTACAGATACTCATGATCTCTTACTGAGTTCAGATGATGTTGGGTTTTTTTAATAAAGAAAAACCAGTATTTCTTATGTGGCAACTGTTATAGGCCAATGACAGAAACAGCTCTACTGTGCATTGTTGACAGGCACATATAGCTTCTCTGTATATGTTACTAATCTGTCGTTGAAACTTCGTCTGCTTAAGAATAATGTCTAAATCATTACACCCTCCCAAAAAGCAAGCGTTGGAATGTGCGTAAACTTCTTGCAGGTGGATCTAAGCCCCTTTGAGCTGAATGGCATTTGTACCTTTATTGTCTAGTCCCACAATGACTGCTCGCTTCCAGCAGGGAAGTTGTGAATGTGTTAAATAAAAGACTTCTAAACACCTTTGCCCACCCAAAGGTGGTTATAGTCTAAAAGGAGACAAACTACAATAATGTACATAATGCCTGTGTTCCTCTTGCCATCCCCTTGCTTCTCACAGTCTGAAATCTTCCATATACTTACCCGGCTCTTGAACTATCAGCACTACATCTGTTGAGGCCAACAGTTTGTCACTTCTTTGAGATAAAATACTGGCAAGGTGCATTAGATAAATTAGTTTGACCTGTTCCAAACAGTCATCCCATAACAGCCTGTTGCTCAGTCACCTCTGACAGGTTAAGCCTGTAGCAGAGGCATTAATAACTGCTTATATCATAACTTCATAACACTTCTATAATACCATGTCTATAAAATAATAGCTTTTAAAGTGAGGAAGGGGCACTTGACATTTTAGAAAGCACTTGACAGAATTTACATATTAATATTAATTGCTTTGCCTTGTAAGTTGTCACTGGTGCTGAAATGAGATCACTGTCTTGCTGGCTAATGATACAAACTCCTCATCCATGTTTTCCCCAGGAGGAGCTAGTAGAAATTTGATACCTTAGGCTGGACCATTTACTCTGTCTTCTGGTGTAAGAGTTCTAATAAACTTTTAATATAAAAAAAAAAAAGAACCAAACCTCTAAATCCCTATTAAGTTTTTCTACTGCAAAAGAATTGAGGGGATGTGATCCAACTAACTAATGTTTTCCATCTGAAATTTTCACACCTACTTTAGGGTAGCATTGTATAGTACGGCAGGGGAAAGGGATTAGAGGAAAACATGCTGGTTTGTGTTTTATGTTGTAGGTTGTGTTTTGCTAGGAAATAAATGACTTGAAAGAAACTGACTTTTGTGAAAAGTCTCTTACAGCTAAAAAGCAAATCTAAATGTGTACTGTGCTTTTTTTTATAAAAAAGAAAAGTAGTTATCATCAAGTTGCATCTTTTAGCAGGACCACTGAGGTACATATAGGGGTTGGAATAACTTCCTCTCGCTTACTGAACTACAGGCTGTCATCTCATGGTCTTTGAGGAGATGCCATTAGGAAAATGGGAAAGGCAACGTAGTGTTTCAGGCATTTTTTACACTTCTTGTTTAAAACATTGATATTTAAAAAGTGAGTATCTGACTAGTGTCTTGTGTCAATTTCTGTCTTGTGCAAACAGAAATAGAAAAACTAGTTCAAGTCTAACCTACTGGCTGTTGAGGTAGATGGAAGTAGTAGAAACATAACCTAAAATAAGTAGGTGTGGGATTGAATTATGTCTTATTTTAAATTATTAGACCAATAGTGTAGAGTACAACCTGCCTTGCCTACAGCCAGTTTTTCATTGAGGGATTTTCCATGAAGTTGGTAAATAACAAGTTGCAAGCAGGAAAAGATGTGGTTCCTAATTGAAGAACATGAGAGTCATCAGAATTTTCAGCAATGGGATTTCCTATTCCTCTGCTTTTTTCACAAAATTTTCCTCCTCCAGAAACGTACTGCAGTCAAAGTGTCATCTCCTGTAACTCATAAATGGCTACCTAGACATGATTTACACTCATGGTTTACTCCTTGGATGAATAATAGTGTGTAGGGATGTGAGATTTTTCTCCTTTCAAACAGTGCCTGTTTAGTGGAAGAACTTGTTTTATTGACCACCAGGCATAATTTCTTTCATCTTAAGCTGATACCAACCTGATTCAGAGCCGAAGAGAATTAACTGAAACTTATATTCTATGTCCAACTGCCTTGACCGAATCATGATAGAATCATGATTGCAAAAGCATAGAAGGATTTCTGATACAAATTATATGTCAAGTGGTTTAAGGTAACCAGGGCTTTCTTTACTCAAGACACTTGCTGAAATATGTATTCAAGGAACTGAGCCCTTGTTTTGACCCAGCAAGCTATACTTCTGAATTACCTTTCCAAAGGATTTAAAGAAACCCTGTCCTCCACATTTTATAATCAAATTAAGCCTTCTGAGATAATCCTAAATCCTACTTATAGGATACTTTCTTATTGTAAATTCCACCTTATGTATCTTGCAGGGTTTTCCATGCAGATGATACTGCCTACTGATGTCTTGTCTCTGTCCTTTGCATTTGGCCTCTAACTGCCAAGTGGAGTTGGAAATGACCATGACAGTTCATGATGGTACTGTTTCCAGTAGTTGTTACTACTGCTGTGCTGGAAGTTACTCCTTTCACCATGCTCAGCTATGAGCAGTCAGCTAGTTTAGTTTAATACCAGTTTGACAGTGACTTGAGCTAAGCTGGCTTGGCAAAACTTAAGAGGCATTCCTGGGATTTGTACAGGTGCATGGTCAGCAAGGCTTGGCAAGCATTTTTTCTGGTAGCAGCACTGACTTAAGAATTCCTTAGGGAAGCTAACTACAAAGAAAACAAAAACTAATTGCTTTAGTTCCCTGACTCAGCTAAAGAATTGCTTCACTTCTTCACATTAAGGAGCCAGAGTAGTAGCTCTGCTCATATTAACACAAAGCTGCTCTGTGCCTTTCCTTCACCTCAAGGACTCAGCTTTATGATTTACTTCTCCCCTCTTGTCTAAAGAACAGCTGAATAATTAGGTACAGTATCTTCAACCATCCCCATCTCTACTATGCTTGGATTTTTTCATTTGGCTCATAAATTATCTGACTTTCTGGTTGCCTTGCGTGTTCTCACATTGTATTGTGAGCATGGGAGAGGAGACAGGCACACAAATCACAAGCAGCAAAGATTAAGGTGACCAAGAAGAGCCAATCACTCTTACATTGACTTACCTGTAAGTGTGACAAAATATCAATGTGCTCATTTAGTTGGGTATTGATATCATTATGATAAAATCTCAGTTTATTGTTCCATCCCTATTCTTGCAAAAGGTGTTGCATATCCAAAACCCAAGCTAATAATAGTTGGTAGAACTGTAAAGCCAGTTAGACTGTGTGCTACAGCAACAGCTCAGTAGGCTGTGTTGACAGGAGTTGAGCAGATATTGTCAGAGTGTATTACTGAATTATTCAGTGTCACCATTATTTTTGTTCTGCTAATTTTCATAGATTTACTGACAGAGGAAGTGACAGTGAGATCAAGAAACCCATTGGATCCTTGGAAACAACATGTGACTGATATATGAATACAGTGAGCCCTGAGTTACTTGATTAGACTGAATTGCTGCAGGTAGTCGACAGCAAGGAGGTTACGTGAAAATAGGAAACGTTGCATCATAAGGAATCAGGTGTTTGTACACATGCAGCTGTTGTAAGAGGCAGGACAGGAGAGATAAAAGAGAAAGCTGACCATTGCAGAAGTAAGGAGGATGGAAATAATCAACATTAGAATAAAACTGAAAGAACAAAGTATGTTGAGTACGATGCAACCAACAGGAGAAACTAAACTTCACAGACTCATTATGTACTGAGAAGAAAGAGTAGGGCTTGGGAGTCCTATGCTGTGCCTTTGTATCAGACTTCTATCTATATGCTCTTGTTTTTTTCCTCTGTGCAATGGGATGTGCTTGCCAATTCACCGATCCTTCTGTGTGGGCACTATTCTTCCACCTGGTCTGATGTAACCTAACCCACTCTTGGAAAGGAGTCTGTTTTGTCAGACTATTCAGACAACCAAAATAAGGTTTTCTTGTTTCAGAGTAAGCCTGGTTTTGCACGAGGTTGTTCAGAAATGGCTATTCTGAAGTCACAGCTCTAAATTTAAGTCCACCTTGTGGGTGATCCTTTGTGAAAGTGATGTGAGACTGCAAGGTGAGTGGTATAACATAAAACCAAGGATATTCTCAAGCAAGAAGGCATCAGAAATGCTTTTTACCACAGAATCACAGAATAACCAGGTTGGAAGAGACCCACTGGATCATCGAGTCCAACCATTCCCACCAATCCCTAAATCATGCTCCTAAGCACCTCATCTACCCTAACCTTAAACACCTCCAGGGACGGTGACTCA
The DNA here is from genome assembly GCA_033459285.1 of Clamator glandarius. Lineage (NCBI taxonomy): Eukaryota > Metazoa > Chordata > Aves > Cuculiformes > Cuculidae > Clamator > Clamator glandarius. The sequence goes on along the minus strand of JAUNZM010000244.1, from coordinate 830,814 downwards.
ACCACCTCCCTTGGCAGACTGTTCCAATGCCTAACCACCCTCTCCGTGAAGAACTTTTTCCTAATCTCAAGCCTAAATCTCCCCTGGCGGAGCTTGAGGCCGTACGTGAAAACGAATCTCTTAGTTTTCTTGTCTCGGCACCCCCTGCCATACCAGGTAGCAAACAGCAATGCTGAGAACCGCTCCAGCAGCGTGTAACACAACCTGTGGTTCAGGTGTTGACAGGCTGCTGCTCGTCCAAGGCTGACAGAACCCCTGCTGCTGTCTGGTGGCAGAGCCCTTGCCGTCCTGTTGAGTGAGGAAGACTTCCCCTCCCTTCTGGATTTGTACAGTGTTGCACTTCTCCACTTCCCCACTGCACGGAGGCCCCTGGTGACAGGGAGTATTTCCCACAGTCACTGCATCCCTAGCCCCAGCCGGTCCCTCAGCCTGCATCCCTGCTGACATCAGCACAGCCCAGCATCACCCACGCCATCTCCCCGAACTTTCTGTCCCCATCACTGCCCCGTGGGCCCTTGGGGAAGGCCTGTGGGTCCCCTGCTGCACTCACGCAGCCAAAGTGCTCAGAAAAGCGTGTTCTGCTGAGTTTTTCTCTGTTTGCTGTGCGGCCGCTTTGGGTCCACTGGTACCAAAGAAGTGTGTGTGCAGCTTCCTTTTTCGTTTTCTCCCTGTTATGCAGAGAAGAGCAAGCTTTAAATACAACACTGCAAGTTCAATGCCGCTAAGCGGAGCTTGTCTGATTGCAGATGCAGCTGGAGCTCCTGGCTTAGTCCTGGCACAAGCGAGTTAAGGACAAAAAGGTCTTCATTGCTCTTATGCAAAGAGACAATTTCTGCAGCAGCTGAGGGCAGCGTTAGCATTCATGCCTTGGCTAGTCTGGCAGGAAGGCAGCTAAGTCGATATTAACTGTGGCACAATGACTGGTATTTATGGGCTTTTTCTTAATATATATCCCAGGTAGCCAATCAAGTAGCTCTTTATCCGAATTTCCTTGGGGTACCTGCTTGCCTACCTGCTCCAGCATCAGGGCCTGGGTTTTCTCACAATAGTGGTGGTTTTATTAAGAGCCTCAGACAGGTTCCCTGCCCGGCTCATTGGTTGTCATGTTGTAATCCTGCACTGGTTTATTTTTCAGCTGACCAACGTTCCTCATAAAATTAAGTCATCTGTGTTTACAAATACTATATTGTGTAATATACAGAAGCTTTTTCCCAGCATTTGAGTGGCACCATAGTTTTGCAGCTGAGACATTTCCACATTATGTGCATTAGATAAGCGTTCCCCTAAATGACTAATGGAAATTATTTCTGCTCCAGGAAGCAAAATGATCATGAATGACAAAGAGAAGAGGGTTTATGTGGAAATAAGAGTATATTCCCTTTTGCCTGGGCCCACCAAAATGTTCTCTCCCATTCCCCCTCATTGTGTGTCTCACCACAGCACAGGGGTGCGCCAGAACACGTTCCCACAACCTTTCGACCCATTCGGCACAGTCTGCAACTTTCCTTGTTATTTTTGTGTACTCCACTCAGGGATTAAGTGCCAAGGGCCATGATAATACACCCTTTCACAAACAGTGCCCAGAAAAATGCAGTCTCGGCTGCTCATGGACTGCTTTTCCAGTTATTCTTCCTAAAAACTGGATTATCAATAGATTATCCTTCTGATCACAAGGGTGTGGACTTAATGGTGTGTTGTTCCTGGACTCCAGCCCTTTGTAATCAAGTATTATTCTTGTTGACAATATGATGTCTGCATCTAACCAAAGCCCTTTGCAGGCTGCCTTTGCCAACTGTGAGCAAAGTGGCTCATCTGTTGCTGAAGATTAACCACCTCTGGGTTGAAACAGGGTAGCTATTTAATTGTACGAAGCTTGAGCATGCAGTGGTTTCCTGAATACCTCTGCCTATACAGCGGTAGCTCAGCTTTGCTTCAACTTCTTAGTCTATTTACTAAATGTGCTGTAACACTGCTAATTATTTATGCTTTGTAGAAAAGCCCCTTTCTACTCTGATATCTGCCAGTTTTTCCATTGCTCCATCATACTCAGGTCCTGAGAACCCCACTACCACAGCTAGATTAATTCAATCTCACATTGACCAGGCGTAAGAGTTATAATCAAATCCCTGTGGTTCACTAAACTTGTCAACACCGGAACAGAATCTCCCATTTTGAGCTGAGGTGCTGTAATGCAGCACAAATAAACCACAACAATTGCTCCTGCAATATCAACTGACGGCAACCAAGGTGCAACACATCCATCGTGACTGACAGCTCGCAACCCAAATCGCCTCTGTTTCACATCCTATCCTGGTGAGAAAGATCAAAAAAGCCCCAAAATGATAGCATTCCCTTTGAACAGAGTAGGAGAGCAACAGCCACAGCAACGTGGGCAGGATGTGACGAGATCAGAAATCAACACTTTTGTTTCCCACCTTCCCACTTGTCTTCAGGAATGCCTGAATCCTTGAGGAGCCTTCATCCTCTGAGCTTCCAGACAGGCTCTGCAGTGACATTTGAAAGCAGGTTTTTGTCTTCCTAGGATTTGGAGATGATCAAAATACGTGTAGCGGTGGCACTTTGGGACATGAGTTGGTAGGCATGGTAGTGTTCGGCTGACGATTCAGCACAATGATCTTAAAGGTCTTTTCCAGCCTTTATGATTCTATGACATTTTGCACTAGTGAGTATGTCAACATTAAGACCTACATCACTAAATAGAGCAGGGGTAATTGTAGGGAGCCAAAAATCATGATCTGTCCCTGCACACACCTGCGGAGACAAGCAATTTTGCATGCCAAGGAACAAGGTCAGACAGAAGGGAAAAGCACATCCCTAATGGGTTAGTTCTGGATTTGAGAGATGTAGCTACTGAGTCCCACTGGGCAGTGAGGGGAATGTGTCTGTCTAAGAGCAGAAAATTAGACCGTTTTGGGACCCAACAGCCACGGCCAGTGTGATTTGCACAGACAAAGAGCCAAGCTCCACTGGCACTGCAGCTCTCTGACAATATTCAGCCCTAAGATGTACCCAAGAAAATGAAATTCAACAACTTGTTGAAAATGCATATAGTCCAAATTTCAACCCAAATATCTAAAGATCCAGCCACAGGAAAACCAAGACACTAAGAAGTCAATGGGAGGGAAGGGGACAAGATTTTAAATCACCAATGGAAGAAGTTAAGAACTCTCTGGAGCTTGTAAAGCAGAGAATTCCTTAAAAAAGACAGGAGTTTTAAGTTGCACAGGAATGCCAGTCTCTGCAGATAGGCTAATTTGTGATCAGTATTAGGTTACACTAATGGAAGGTGTTACCCACTGTATTTCTGGTGTTAGATTTTAATTTATATTTAATCAGTATCCCAGTATAAAGCAAATCTCAGTCATTGGCAAGCTCTTGGCTGAAGAGAGCACTGCATTGTGCCTTTGGTTTCATTTTAAAAAGCTAAACTTTAAGTCAGTCCTTCCAAATTATGGGGTGAAAATGCATACCAAAACTGTGCTGTAAAAATATTTGGAATGCTAAAAATAGATTGGCATCTGAATAGCTGTTGAAAGGGGTAGCACTCCCAACCAAACCTGGCATGACCAAAGCTGTTTATTTTCCATACTTTTATTTCCAAATAAGTTCAGCACAGAAAGTATCATTTCCTCATAGGGTCTTTGTAAGCCTAGGTACCACTGATGGCAGTTCCGAGTGTCACTGTAGCTGGGTTTCCATTGCTGTCACCTGCCTTCCTGGCTCAGCATCCAGTCAGGGCACTGTCGTCATCAAACTGGAAACCTTTTGCACCGAAGGAGACGATGCAGGTTGAGTTAGTGAGAACAAAAGTCTCTGCTCAGAGAAGACTAACACTTTCAAACTGAAGCCTCTGATATCCTCTATATTATTTTAAAGGCAGAGCTTCCTGATTTATCAAATAATCAGATAGATTGATATATGAAAACATTTACTGCTCTCTCAGTGCCTTGTGTTGATGTACTTGCATATTGCTCATTTTCCATCACTGAAGCTATGCTGTGGTAAATCAAACATTAATATGTAAGTCTCTGCAGCACTCTATCATGGCAAAATAATGATACTTTAGAAGCATTTTTTTCTCAGCTCAACAGTAAGTACAAATGTATTTTTTTATACCTCTACCATCAATACTCATCTTAAAATAAGAGAGACCTATAGCATTTCTCATGAAAGCATTTCATAAGGCCAAAGCACGAGGGGTGTAGAAGGCTTGTATTTCGGAGGGGAACTGATGCCAAAAGGAATGATGAAGATGGTGTGGTGTGAACAGAATGAAAAGATAGAAAAGCAGTAGATAAATTCTCTTATATTATTCTTGCATGATATAAGCCTGAGACCATTTGTACATCATTAGCATGAAAGAGAACTGCTAGTAGAGTTTGAACATCTTCCACTGTATTTTACATGACCGTATTTATCTATGTTTCTAAATAAAATCTCCTTTGCAGCAGACTGCAACAGTCACCTTCACACTTTTCCAAGGCAAAAAGCTTCACCTTTGTCTTTTCTAGCCAGGATGCCTCACTTAAACTGAGCCTGGCTTTTTGATGACTGCCCGAGGTGGTTTCTCTGTGTGCTACAAGAATCATTTCAAAAGGCTTACTTGTTCTAAAGTGCAGCAGAGGAACATAGGGAAGTGCGCTGGCAAGGGAAAAAGATAAACAGTGCAAACAAAAAGAGCAGTTTAATCTTGCTTAGCTGTATCTCAGCTGCAATTCTGCTTTCTCTGGACAACTTGGACACAGTGATGATGCAAGTGGTTGGCTAGAAGTGCAGTTTGCAGCAGCACCTAGCACTGCCTTGCAGTAGAAAGACCAAAACAACCACAGGAAACAAACGGTTTGCTCACCAGGCCATAGTATACACTAAAATTTTCCTCTACCGTGGTTGCAGTTTGTTGGTAGCCTCTTAAATTTCTGTCATGTCTAGCAGGAACAAACAGTCTGCATTCAAACTGATCAAAGCTAATGATTTTTGCTTAGTAAGCCTGCAGAAGAGTCATTAGATCCAGCAGCAGAAGCATCATGTGCTGTTTCAGACCAGGCACAGCCTGAGGAACCAAGGCAGCAGGATAGCCCTATGCATGTAGGTGCTCACAGGACGAGAGGCTTGAGCTGAACCCTGTTCTGGCTGGTGGCAAGTTCTCTGCAGGTTATTTGACATTTTTGTGCTTGTTCCTCCTAATTTGTAATGGGGCTATTCCTCTCTATTTCACCTAATGCTGGTGGCATCTCCCACTTGCAAAATGCTTTAAAATCATTGTGTAGAGGAATGACTCTGAACATGCATTTTACAGCTCCAGGGTAACTGGAGGAATGAGGAGAAAGTATGTTTGCCCCAAAAGCCAAAGAGTCAATGTAACCACAGGCTTACAGTCTCAAAAAAAAAAGCTTCCCAGTGAACTCCCCTTCTTTCACCTCACTGTGGGAGAGGGAAAAATCTAGGGAAGGATCAGTACAATAGCACCTTTAAATAATATTTCACCCATTCACCATCTTAATGCAAAAAAAGGAGTTTGCTTCACAGTATGATTTCTTTATGGTGAACACTCTATTGTACTGACTAAGGTTTGCTGAGGCTATCCAGAAAAAGATCTCTGGTCCAAATGAATGGGTGCTTAATCACAAAACACTCTTGCTCTTAGCATATTCTTCCTGAACTGCCACAAAGCACCTGAAAAAAAAAGCAGGTTTGGGCCAGGGAATCCCTCTTCAGAGCCCTTACCCATGGCAAATCCTGTCCCGGCATCGCTGTGAGGCTGTCTGGCTCTGGCAGGGTCCCTGTGGGTTGCCAAGCAGCAGTGTGAGCCTTTCTGTGCCTGCACATTGGGCTTTGCTTTTATTCTGACTCTATTGCAAGAACCTACCCTTTGACCAAAATAGGATGTTTCCTTCCATCAGTGTGGCAGCTTGGAAAAGCACAGACTTATTTCTGAAAAGCCCAGGGAGCTGAATGATTTGAGATGCGTCACAGCTGATTAACAAAAATCCTTAAGTAAGAATAAGCCTCCCCTTTAAGCTACTTTGAAATAACCTTTAGCACAAATGCCTCTCTAGGCTCAAGATATCGAAATGCAAAGCAGACTGGTCCCAAGGACTCTTTCTCCTGCTCCCTTATACCTCCTCTGTACCTTTTTGTCCTGATGTTTTTGCATTTAAAAGTAACAAAGGGAGAAAAATTACACCTTGTGGGAAGTTTAGCTCTGTTCACATGATCTGCTTTCTTTTTTTAGCGCATGCTTCCTGTACGCTCAGGGACGTCAGCTGCTGTTTCTGGTAAAGTACATTCCCAGCAGAGAGGGGCACGCAGGAGAGAAGGGAGCGCGGGACTAGGCAGTTTCTGTACAAGTAGCTAAGTAGCCCCTGCCAGCACAAGAGGAGATACGGATTCAAAGGGAAATTTTTTATTGCACCGAAATCCTCCTTCCTTCTGGCACCCTGGGAAGCTGGAAAAGTGAGCACAGCATAACTCACTGCAAACTTGTGTCTCAGAGATGCAACTGTTAATTTGGAGCATGAGGGTGAAAAGAAGGCTGCAGCCTCCTTGGACTCCCACTTCCAGCTCCAATGGTATCACTGGAGAGAGCAGGACCTCAGGCCAGCTCTCCTCACCTCATCCTGGAGACGAAGCTCTGGATAGTGCCCTGCAGCACCCACAGGCACCCAGAGGATGCGAGTAGAGATACACTGTGTAGCAGCAGAGCCCAGCTCTGTGCCCTTTGTGCCTTTTGCATTTGGCAGCCTTCTGTGCCGATCCTGGGTTCAGGTGGGAGAGCAGAGGACATCCCTCCTCCCTCCTTCCCCCAGCACCATTGCGAGCATTTCAGCTCGTTGGTGTGCGGATCAGACTGGGAGCAGCTCCTGCTGAGGAGGCCTCCTGCTTGTGCTGCCGGCAGCGGCCATGGTCATTCTTTCCAAGTGATAAATATGGTAACAGAGTTTGCACAAGGTCAGAGCTGGGAATAAATTCCATTGCTCAAATAGGAGAGAGCTAAGTTTCATTCACTCGCTGCCATTCCAGCTCTGTGTCAACGCCATTCGTTAAGGGTAACCTATTATGGGTGACCTAGAGCCTGCCCTGGAAACTGAATTCACTTACTATCTCCCCTGCAAGCTTGCAAAAGCACCTTGGGTACAGCCAGTGCCTGAGCACGCTGGCCATGTTTCACAGAATCACTAGGTTGGAAAAGACCCACAGGATCATTGAGTCCAACCATTCCTATCAATCACTAAACCCTGCCCCTCAGCACCTCATCCATCCATCTTTTAAACACCTCCAGGGATGGTAACTCCACCACCTCCCTGGGCAGCCTCTGCCAGTGCCCAATGACCCTCTCTATGTAATATTTTTTCCTAATGTCCAGCCTGAACCTCCCCTGGCGGAGCTTAAAGCCATTCCTTCTCATCCTATCCCCTCTCACTTGGGAGAAGAGGCCAGCATCCTCCTCTCTACAACCTCCCCTCAGGTAGTTACAGAGAACAATGAGGTCTCCTCTCAGCCTCCACTTCTCCAGGCTAAACAACCCCAGCTCTCTCAGCCGCTCCTCATAAGGCCTGTTCTCCAGCCCCTTCACCAGCTTCGTTGCTCTTCTCTGGACTCGCTCCAGAGCCACAACATCCTCCTTGTGGTGAGGGGCACAGAACTGAACACAGGACTCGAGGTGCGGTCTCACCAGTGCCGAGTACAGGGGTAGAATAACCTCCCTGGACCTGCTGGTCACGCCATTTCTGATACAAGCCAGGATGCCATTGGCCTTCTTGGCCACCTGGGCACACTGCTGGCTCATGTTCAGTCACTGTCAACCAACACCCCCAGGTCCTTCTCCTTCTGGCAGCTTTTCAGCCAAGTTTCTCCTAGTCTGTAGCTGCACAGGGTTGTTGTGGCCCAAGTGCAGGACCCGGCATTTGGCCGTGTTAAGCCTCGTGCCACTGGTCTCAGCCCAGAGCGGTTTGCTCCTGGATGGGCTGGTGGTGCTTGCACAGGCTATGCATTTTCTGGCAGCACTGAGGACAGAAAGCAGAAGGTCAAGCATAGCACACTTTGCAGCTATAGGATGGCTGCCTGTGCCTGGTGGCATGAATACATCCAGGGTGGTACGGCTCTGGATTCATCTGCCTTTTTTGCATCCAGAAGTCTCCTGTTTGCTGCCAGCACTGGTTTCCCAGGCAAAACGAAGCCCGGAGCCCGCCACCATCATGCAGTGGTTGTGCAGCCCCAGCAGCACGTGCCACGTTCACAAAAAACTCGGCTTGAGTGGGAAAGTCCCTTTCCGTGCATCTGGACATTGCAAAAAGGTCTAATCACATGCCAAAAAAATAGTAGTTGGAAACTACATTAACAGAGGCACAAAGAGACAGAATTATGCATTTCAGGCAGTTTTTTAAAAAAATCTGGCATTTCAACAGCTCTGAGCACTTGCCTTTGTGACTTAAAATAGAGAGTAAAAGGACATTAAATCATCCATTTGTGATGTATTTCAAATATGGCAATCACATATTGAAGATCATTAATCTTTCTCTGCTACCCATTTTTCCCTGATCACATAGAAAAGACTTATTTTGGAATACCTGAAATATGCAAGTGCTGTCTGGGTTAATAAATTATGGGCAAATCAACAGTCCATATGCATAACAACGGTTTGGTTAACACGGGAGAGGAAAAAAATCTCATCTGACCATAGCTGATGGCCTTTTACAGTTCTGAGTAGGATGTTACCTAACAAATGCACATTTTATTTGAATGATGGAGCTGCCTCACACCTGCACCAGTGTTTGAGGCCTGCTCAGATTTGCCTTGCAGTTGAAGTTAAATTTGTATTTATATTCATTTATCTCTGCTTGAACAGCCAAGAGTGTCATTTCAGGGAATGGTGATTTGTCTAGGGGGAATACTACATGGAATAATAAAACAACTTTCTGCACTGTTGGACAATAGATCATACTGGGTGATGTGATTTCAAAATCTTAAAGCTGTGTTGAGTGAAGGTGAATTAGGCTTGATCACCCTCATTCTGGTTTGGGTACTCAAGAAAACCATTCTCTGTCTTTCCTATTGAGAAGCTGGACTAGTGAAACTTAGGTTGCCTCTTCCTAATCTGCTCCTGTTCATCATTTTGATTTTGAAAATTCAGAGAATAACGTCATTTTTACACTGATATATGGATGAAGAGGGAAAATGTGTTTTATGGATGGAAGACGGTATAATTTACACGAGGAAACTCTGACAGTGAAAGCTGGCCTCTGAAATCTGATAGCTCACCACCGTACAGATGTAGAGCTACCATAGTCTCAATCTGCAGCAAGTTTTAATGCTCTTAGGAAAACAAAGCATATTACAGTCATGTCCAGTTCTCCTTACATACATTACTAAATTTTTCATTGTCATCCATATGTGCACCACAACCAAAGACAATTCCTGCCCTAAGGAACTGTCAAATCTAATTAAAGAATGATGAAAGTATATTATATTACAGGTAAGCCACTTCCGTATTTTAGAAGTATCCAATTAAAATTGAAAACATACCTGGAGAATCATCCGGCACCTTGTATTCACACAGATATGACTTCTCTAATTGAGTTAGGCAAGAGTATGTATGCCCAGTGCACATCAGGAATGCTTGCTGATAGGTTTGTATTATATTCCTTCAATATCTCTCTGGGGGCCCTCAGGCCAATTAGAAATCTGTATGCTGTTTATTTTCATTTTAGGCTCCCTCAGTGACCACACAATTTGTTCACTGACAGCACACTTGAAAGGCTCTGTCTCTCTAGTGGTTTTTACTGACAGGCTCCTCAAGATCTCTTTGGATGCCAAGGCGATAAGCATCGCAGCAGGCTTTTAAAGCAGGCTAGCAGGGCTCACCTCTGGTGGTTATCTTCACAAGGAGCAAACAGATCTACTCTTGGCATGGAAGAATGGTGGGAATTAAAGCTGGATTAACTTCCTCTGTTTGCATTGCTGTGGTCTTAATGTGTTTGTAGAATGAGTTTAGAGAGACATTCGAAGTTCACGAAGACCCTTCTGCTGTTTTCTGTTCTAAACACGTTCTCTTTTGAAATACTGAGCCTTGATCCAAATGCTTAAGCCTTTAATGAGAATTTTGCCTAAGTAATAAAATGAATAATGACTTCAGGTTTTGGCCCTGGATAAAACCAAATGTTCTTCCTATTACAGAGAAAAAGAATCCATTGATATGAAGTATGTAAGTGGCCACTGACACAATGAATCATTTCATAAATCCCTGACCACCGATCTTTCAAATGCATTGCAGTTTGAAGCTGGTACAACATGTGCTTTAGAAAATCCTTAATTATGTAGGTATCCAATACAAGTTATCAAACCTCTCACATGACTAAAACTTGATTTTAGGAGAAAGCCTAGAGAGAGAGTGAGGTTAGCCGGCCTATGGCATGATGGCTTTCTCCTGGACAGGTGTGCTGGAAAAGCGAAGGGCACTTCTGACACATCCATCCACAGCCAGCAACAGCTTAGCTCTCCTCTCTGGAAAACAGCACCAAAATATTCCTGTCACATAATTTACTTCAATAAATCATCCTCCCCTTCATGATATATTGGGTAATATTACCGTGTTCATATAAAGCATAATCAATACTGCTGACTCAAACAACTCCCAGTTTGGTGCAGCAGCAAGACCATAGAATCATAAAATGGTTTGGGTAGGAAGGGATCTTAAAGATCATCTAGTTCCAACCCCTCTGCCATGGGCAGAGACACCTTCCACCAGATCAGGCTGCCCAGGGCACCATCCAACCTGACCTTGAACACCTTCAGGGATGGGGCATCCACAGCTTCCCTGGTAACCTGTGCCAATGCCTCACCACTCTCATCATGAAGAATTTCTTCCCTATGTCCACTCTAAATCTTTTCCCTTCCAATTTCAGCCATTCCTCTCTGTCGTACCACTACCTGCCCTCATAAAAAGACCTTCCCCAGCTTTCCTGTAGTCTCCTCAGAGCCTTCGCTTCTCCAGGCTGAACAACCCCAACTCTCTTAGCCTGTTCTCATAGTAGAGCTGCTTCAGCCCTCTGATCATCTTCATAGACCTCCTCTGGACCCATTTCAACAGTTCCATATCCTTCTTATGCTGAGGATTCCAGAACTGGATGCAGTACTCTATGTGGGGTCTCATGAGAGTGGACTAGAGGTGGAGAATCACCTCCCTCGACTTGCTGGCCACACTTCTTTTGACGCAGCCTGGGATCTGACTGGCCTTCTAGGCTGTGAGCACATATTGCCAGGTCATGTCGAGCTCGTCATCAATCAGCATCCCCAAGTCCTTCTCCACAGGGCTGCTTTCCATCACATCATCCCCCATCCTGTATTGAAACCGTGGATTGCACCTACCCAGGTGCAGGAACTTCCACATGGCCTTGTTGAACCTCATGAGGTTCTCACAGACCCACTTCTCCAGCTTGTCCAGGTCCCTCTGGAAGACATCCCATCATTCTGGTGTGACAATTGCGCCACTCAGCTTGGTGTCATCTGCAAACTTGCTGAGGGTGCACTTGATCATGCTGTCTACATCATTGATGAAGATATTAAACTGCACCAGTCCCAGTACGGACCCCTGAGGGACATCACTTGTCATGGATCTCCATCTGGACATTAAGCAGTTGACCATTAGTCTCTGAATGTGACCATACAAACAATTCCTAATTCACCAACCAGTCCACTATCAAATCCAAACCTTTTCAGTTTAGAGAGAATGATTTTGTGGGGTTCATGTCAAAGGCTTTACAGCAGTCTTGGTAGATTACATCCATTGCTTTTCCTGTGTCCACTGATGTGGTCACCCCACCATAGGAAGTCACTAGGCTGGTCAGGCAGTACTTGCCCCTGGTGAAGTCACATTGTCTGTCTCTATCCACCTTTCTGCTCTCCATGTACTTTACTGCAGCTTCTTGGAGGATCTGTTTCATGATCTTCTCTGGACACGCTCCATAGCCTCAACATCCTTCTTGTGGTGAGGGGCCCAGAACTGAACACAGGATTCAAGGAGCGGTCTCACCAGTGCCGAGTACAGAGGGAGAATAACATCCCTGGACCTGCTGGTCACGCTGTTTCTGATGCAGGCCAAGATGCCATTGGCCTTCTTGGCCACCTGGGCACACTGCTGGCTCATGTTCAGTCACTGTCAACCAACACCCCCAGGTCCTTCTCCTCCTGGCAGCTTTCCAGCAAGACTTAGAATCATAGAATAGAATCATGGAATAACCAGATTGGAAGAGACCCACCGGATCATCGAGTCCAACCATTCCCATCAATCACTAAACCATGCCCCTTAGCATCTCATTCACCCGTGCCTTAAACACCTCCAGGGAAGGTGAATCAACCACCTCCCTGGACAGCCTCTGCCAGTGCCCAATGACCCTTTCTGTGAAAAATTTTTTTCCTAATGTCCAGCTAAATTTCCCCTGGCGGAGCTTGAAGCCATTCCCTCTCGTCCTGTCCCCTGTCACTTGGGAGAAGAGGCCAGCACCCTCCTCTCCACAACCTCCCTTCAGGTAGTTATAGGGAGCAATGAGGTCTCCCCTCAGCCTCCTCTTCTCCAGGCTAAACAACCCCAGCTCTCTCAGCCGTTCCTCATAAGGCCTGTTCTCCAGCCCCTTCACCAGCTTCGTTGCTCTTCTCTGGACTCGCTCCAGAGACTCAACAACCTCCTTGTGGTGAGGGGCCCAGAACTGAACACAGGATTCGAGGAGCTGTCTCACCAGTGCCGAGTACAGAGGGAGAATAACCTCCCTGGACCTGCTGGCCACACTGTTTCTGATACAAGCCAGGATGCCATTGGCCTTCTTGGCCACCTGGGCACACTGCTGCCTCATGTTCAGTCACTGTCAACCAACACCCCCAGGTCCCTCTCCTCCAGGCAGATTTCTAGACACACTTCTCCCAGTCTATAGCACTGCACAGGGTTGTTGTGCCCCAAGTGCAGGACCCGGCATTTGGCCGTGTTAAACCTCATGCCGTTGGTCTCAGCCCAGCTGTCCAGACTGTTCAGGTCCCTTTGCAGAGCCTCCCGACCCTCCAGCAGATCGACACGTCCACCCAGCTTATTGTCATCCGCAAACTTGCTATGACTGCACTCGATGCCTTCATCCAGGTCGTTGATAAAGACATTGAACAGGGCTGGACCCAGCACTGAGCCCTGGGGAACCCCACTTGTAACTGGTCTCCAGGTGGATTTAACACCATTTCCCACCACTCTCTGGGCCCGGTCACCCAACCAGTTTTCCACCCAGGAGTGATGAGGGCAGTTGTCAGTGTAGACTGAGGCAAAAAAGTTGTTGAGTACCTCAACCTTCGAGTCATCCGTTGATCCGAGGTCACCATTTTTATCCATCAGTTGGGGTGCATTTTCTTTAAACTTCCTTTTCAGATTGACATACCTGCAGAAGCCCTTCTTGTTAGTCTTCACTTCCCTTGCTAAGTTCAGCTCCAGCTGCTCCTTGACCTTCCTGGCCCCATCCCTACACAACCTGGCAGCATCCCTATACTCTCCCCAGGTTCCTTGTCCCTGCTTGCACTGGCTGTGCAGTTTCCTCTTGTTCTTGAGTTTTACCAGCAGATCTTGACTCAGCCATAGCTTTCTAGCAGGAAGGTAGCTTCCAGCTCCTCCTGTTTGTTGTCCAGACTGTATGTGTTTGTGTAGAGGCACTTCAACTGGGCTGCTGGCTGCATTAAGTTCTTAGTGGAAAACCACTTGTTTCCCTTAAGTTGTTCCACAGAAGTTTTCTTGCTGGACTCTGCTACCTCAGGAGCCCCTAGCTTGTCTCCACAAGACTTCAACTGTGCTGTGGTATCCCCAGCACGCCACGGGGCCAGCAGCTGGAGAGCCCATACCAGCACCCTATCCCCCTAACCGTTGTGTGTCCTCCTGCAGCTTGTCATAGCAAAGACTGTTATTATTCCCCTCCTCCTTAAAGCCCTATCAATGAGCCCTGCAAGATCCTGAGCAGAGAGCCTCCTCTCACTTTGAGAAAGGTGGCCCCCATTTGATGCCTGTAAGCCTGGTGCCGTGTAGGCCATCTCATTGTCAACAACCCCAAAGTTGTTAAGGTTGCACCAGCCCCAGAGCCGTGGATTAATAGACTGGACCCGTCTGATCCTTACACTGTCACTGCCTGCAACTGGAAGGAGGGAGGGAAAAATCACCTGAGCCCCAGATTCCCTCCCTAGCTATCCCAAGGCTCTGAAGTCATTTTATAACACCCTTGGGCTATGTACTGCAGCTACCCATGGTCCTCCACAGCTAGAGCATCATATCTATTGTGCAGAGGTATCTGGGGAGGTGTGGGCAAGGAGGGGGTTCATTTTCTGCCCCGTTGGTGGGCTTGCTTCTACTTGCTACTTCCCTTTATGTCCCTGCCTACATTCTGGTGAAGTAAGATACTGAATCCCTTTGATCAGAGGCCTTTTCCTGTAGTTGTCTCCATTCATATTTCAGAGAGCTCAAGGTGTGGTTCCACCAGTCTATCTATTGTTCATTAGCCTGCCTGCTTCCTCTCACAGCTCTGCCACCAGGCTGAGGACATCTACCACCTGTTTACACCTTACACAGCTGTTGCCCCTGCTGCCCTCTGTTTCCAGTGCACGCTGGTGACGATCCCTGCAGCCTGAGACCTGGACATTTGCAGCTCAGTCTGGGCTGGCAGGTACAGAGGATGCAGCTTCCCAATGGGTGGACACCACAGCTGGGCTCCCTCTCACAATCCTTACAGTTATCAGGACCTGGCCTATGCACGTTATGAGAAATTAAACACCAGAAAGCTAGAGTACTGACTGCTCCTAGTGAATTATCTTGCCTACAGCTCTCTTTCAGAATCCTTTTCAATGGAGACTGTTTTCTCCTCCTAGATGCTGTGTATCTACATGAATACAAGTGACCAGGAAAGGAGATCCTAAAGGAAAAAAAAATCCCAGGTAATCTGCTGAATTTGATTACTTACTTGAATGTGATATTCCTTTCCCAAATTGCTTTAGCCTCTCTGCACTACACCAGAATTGCTTCCCTTGAGTGGAGGAGGTAGAACAAGTGTGTAAACATTTCCTAAAAGGCATGGAGTGAGATGCCTCCTCAAGATGCGCCACAAGAGATAGATCCATGAATTTCCTGGATGGCTTTTTGTTTGTCATCCAAGCAGTGCATCATCTGGCCGTGAGTCTGTGTGCTCTTTCAGGAAGATATATGAACCAATGGGAGATACAAACAGGACAACAGATTGGGACTCGCCAAGTTATGCAATTCACTTCCCTCACTCAGTTGGTCAAACAGGGTCCACTGGTTGTTACCAAAAAAAAAAAAAAGACAATCAAACATTTCACAACTCCTTTGTTCCACATTATTGAAAGAAAAGACATATATTTCCCTAAGCTAGGCTTGGGTTGGTAACTTGATATATTCTTAAGGACAAGTATTTGAAGATCAGTAAATCATCCATTATCTCTGTGCAAGGTCAAGAATTTTAGTAATAAGGCATTTCTCTGACCAGGAGAACCAAGCTGATTTTTAAACAAAACTGAATGAATTTATTTCTCATATGCACAGGAGGAAAAAAAAAAAAAAAGGTGGGTAAGTGTATTTGCATAAAATTTGCAAAAGTGACTATTCCTACATTGCCCCATTTGTTCACTCAGATGTTTCTCTCTCCCCGAGATGTTTTGTAGAGGAGCAAACTCTTATCTTGGGTGTTCAAAATGCCACAAACCCACCAACCACACAGTGTTCAGCTCTGTGATGCCTGAGTTTCCTGTAGGGCTCAAAACCACATTAGGGAGACACCCTTTATTACAGAGCAGCCCCTTTTGATACAATAAGAAATCCCCCTAAGCTGATGGGATACTTTTTACATTGCTACTGAAACCTGCTAGTCTAACCTCCATCCCAAGGCAAACTGCAAGAGGTACATATCTGAGCAGCTATACCTCCCCTCATGTGGCGCAGCACTTCGCATCATCTTCTGCAGCTCTGCAGTTTCCCTGCAGTCGTGAGGGTCCCTTCAGCAGAACTGAAGCCTAACTCTGTTGTGTAAAGAAAGAAGTCTGATAAAATCTTTACTAAGAAGGACAAAGAAAAATTATGCATTATGTTTTCTTCTATAATAGTGACCGCAGCTTTATGCAAGAGTGTAAGGAAGGAAGTGAAGAAAGCATCATACTCTACCACACCAACAACTTTCTGCAGCTCCTCAGGGTAGTGAGAACAGGATCTTCTGAAAGGTGCTATGATAGGTAAACACAGCATTGGTTGCATTAAGGATGTTGAGGGTAATATTAACCATATCCCAGGGTATCTTTTTGCCTTTCTAGTTCAGACCCTATGTGCAAACATCAGACACATGGACAAATAAATACGTTATGTATCAGTATCATGACTATGCTTGCAGATGGGATGAAGCAGGATAGAACTTCGCAGAGTAGCTGCCTAACATTATGTTTGATTTATAAGCCAGATTTAGCTGCACACAACTCACACTGATATAAGACTTGCCTACTGTATGCCACAGCTAAATTAATTGCTTGTGTTTATCAGCTAAGTAGCTCACAGTTCTTTTTCTCCTGACTTAAAATACACTTATAGTCAGAAAGGAGCTGACACACAGGTGGTATTTTCTACAACAGCATTTCTGTTTCTTGAAGGGAAAGTAGATTGTTGATTTTTTTACAAATGTTACCTATTTTTTGACAATAATGGAGTACATCTCTCTGCAGCCTTTCCACACACTCCTATGACTCTGGGACAGGTGTCACAGCTAAGCCCTTCCTGCAGGCAAGTGCTTCCCTTTCCAGTAAAAGATTCAATCCCATCCTCAAAACTAATCAAGCACTGGCTTCCAATTAACACCCATTCCCCTGTCTTCAAAAGTTCTCACCTGGTGCTGAAAATCACTGTTTTTCTCACTGCCAGTGCTGCTAGTTCCCGTACAGCGCCTGCCAGCTTCCTGGTGGTCCTGACAGAAAAGGAACAAAAGGGGAGAGGGTTGTGAGGGTCCCCCCAGTGCTGGGTGGATTTCAGCTGTTCCCATTTTAAGTTCAAAGCCTTCTATATGGCAGCTGAATAGGATGCTTTCCAAAATCTACAGGAGGCTGGGAAGAAATCCAGCATCACAAGGAGTATCCTGACAGAAACAGAAGAACTGGCAAATAAGCACATGTGAAATGTACCCCTTTTAGTCACAACCAGAGGCACTGTTTTCCCAACAAACACCCTACCCATTTGGAAAAGAACAGTCACTACCACTTTCTGTAGATATCCAGCCAAAGAGAGCTTAAAGCAAGCAATCCCTCCTCCCTATACATCATATTGATCCTACTTTCTGTTCCCTTTTCAGTGCTGCTACGCTTTTTTTTACCAGACCCACAAACTATAGCAGCATCATGCAAGTGGGTTCATTTGCAGGGGCAAAGACTTACCACAAGCGTGAGTTTTGAAGGACTGGGCCTTATATTTCTCCTTGAAGCCCTTGCAACAATTTCTTTCCTGCCAAATCCCTTTCTGTCTAGATCCTGCTCTTACATTCAGACTCCATTTCCCGTGGCTTTGGTTTGGCTGGGGTTTGTGGCCTTTTTTTCCCTTTTAATCCCTCAACTTTCTTTTGCTGTATGTTTTTTTTCTGCTTCTCAAGCTCCTAATAGTGTTTCTGTAATCAGATTTCTTCTGCACAGCGCTGAAATGGCAACACTGTGGGTCTGTATCAGAGTATTAGTTTGCAAGCCTGGGAAGAGGCACGGAAAAACACTCTTGTGTTTAAATCCTACCCTTTAAACTATTATAATTCATGATGTCTGCAGAAAGTCTTTAAATGTGGGGGGTTAGGATTATGATATCTCAAAAGTCATACATGTTGAAGGCACAGACTTTGTAAGTCACAGATTTGCACCAAAATCAGTGCCTCCTCGACTTTCTTCATAAGCAGAGTGCCTAGCTCTTCCCTGGTTTGCCCTTCCCTTTCTCCAGCAGATGCAATAATACCAGTACTAATTCAGAAAAGCAAGAGGCTCCTGCTTTGTGTATATCAGTGAAAAGCCCAAGGACAGAGCGAGCCAGTGTTTCTGGCAGCACGGCCACATGATGATTAAACAGCCCTGGTTACATATCCGTCGGTGCAGGAGCAGCATACTTTCCTGGTGAGTTGGCAGGGGCAGGTAATAAAGCTTGCATGCTCACACGTTGATTATGAACAGACCTATTAGGAGCCTCTCCTCTCAAAGGAATGCTGTAGAATACATGGAAATGAGTCTGTGGTCACCCGGTATTTCACAGGTATCCAGCTGCGCACTCAGCAGACGCCCAGCATGCAAAGCCGTACCGCTGCCTCCCAGGCAGAATCCAAATACTTTTGCTTGGAGAGGTAGGATCCTTCTCGTCTGAGCAGAGTGGGTCCATTTGCTTTTAGCAGTATTTGGACCCCAGAACAAAGCCATTTCTCACTCTCTTCAAAGGAAGCCAGTTGTACGTGCATGTACATATATACCCCAAGGTATTTTCCTCCGTCTAAAATCATACCGATCACAAGTTTCTTAGCCAATATCTCATTGATTACTACTGCTGTAACTCCTCCTGAACAAAGTATTTCAAGGGCTTCAGAGAAAAGTATGTCCCCTCTCTGCACTGACGTGTGTAGAAATGCCTCTCATGCTTTCTGGATCTAGCTTATCTTTCCCAAGGGCTGAGGCATGACAATCCTTTGCTATTCTTTTCCCTAGCGTTTAGTACAGTGCTTCTGCCTTTTTAAAAGGATGAGGGAGGTCAGAATCCTCCCCTATACGTTTTGCTGAAGTTACAATATTTCAGACAAGTAATTAATGTTAATGTCACTAATTGTTTTGGAACATATTTTTACTGCCTTATAGTATTTATGGACTTCATTGTGAATCATCTAACTGCTCCCTTTGAAGTAAGAAGTACAGTGTAAAGGCTTGAAATCTCAGGAGCTGATGGAGTTTAGGATTCATGTAATGAAGATTAGTATTTCCTTCAGGAACTTCACATTTCTGGGATATTCTTAACATTGTTCTCTCACATCCCTTGGACACTCCAAACTCCCAGAGTATCTAGGGAAGTTACAGTTCAGCCAAGTCCACACATTCCCACAGTTCACTTTCCACAACTCATTTAAAAAGTGATCCAGGATTTCTCTTCAAAGCCTCAGCAGCCCTGCACATGAAGAAGAAACCTTTCAGAAAGAAAGCAGCATGCGCTGTGATGTGCATACAGTTCTGAGAGGGATTATATGGCAATAAGGAAATACTTCTGCACAAAAAACAAAACAGAAAAATATTTTTACTAAGCAATGCAATACATATGAGGCCAGCAGCTCTGCCTGAGTTTAAACAAGATTCCAAGGCCTTCAAGGATTCATCTGTGCTTACAAATTCTGCTACTTTAATTACACTAACACAGAGCAGCATAATGTCTTTCTGGCATTGTAGCAATTATACTGGTATGGTTTAGTCCGCTTACACAAGGCAAAACAGGGTATACTGGAATAAACTGTTTTACAGCTCTATGCAAAGGGCAGTTTTTACTTGCTATATATCAACTGAAAAATCATATTACTGTTAATAAAACCTCAGTGTCGACTGGGTGTAAGTCCCAACTAAAGTCACTTTTACTTGAACTTGCTCATTTCTCTCTCTATCATTTCTCCCAGGATATTTCTATGGGGATCTCTTTATCACACACCCACTTTGCCCTCCCTGCTGGGCTTTACTGCATGCTTCCACAGCTTCCAAACCGCTTCCCAGGTTTGACCCCAGGCTGGACTCCTCTCAATCCATTTGCAATACTTTCAGATCAAACTGATGGGTTTGATCATCTAAATTCCAGTTTCCTTTCCAACAGTTTCTTCCTCTTCTTTCCTGTCAGATGGGTTATCAAACCAGCTGCAGCAGGCAGCCAACATGAACCCAGTTTTTCCAGCAAGACAGGTGGATGTTAGGCAATACTGTTACCTGCTTATTCTTGCATTTTCATATAGGAAGACAGGAAATGAATACAATCTGAGAGACATATAATTTTTGTTCTTACCATCAGACTGCCTCACCAGCCTATTTTCCATTGCAAAGAGGTTTCCCTAAGTACAGACCTTATTTTTCTCTGCACAATTCCTCTCTGAGGCTCTTGCACATTTAGATTTATCAGATATTTGACCTAGAAATTAACAACCACCCCACAAAACTGGATAAGGTACCCATGTGTGTAAACCTCTTTTCCCTACTGCTCCTCTAGTGCAAGTCCTCCTTGCAGATGGGGTAGGTACCAGGCAACTGTGAAACATCCACAACCCTAGTCAAGAAAACTCACTTGTGCCTGAAATGCTTTCAAGACTGCATCTCTGGGAGCTGGGGAAATGAAAGACTACACAGTGCTGAATGCACTTGGATTTTGATCCCTGATTACTTGGTGTTGATTGTTTAAATAACGGACAGACAAACCAAGGAAAGAAGCTAACTGACATGATTATTAAAGAAAAAAAAAGCCAAGCGTCAAAATCTGACTTCATGTGTACTCAACTCGAGTGAGAACAGATAGACTGCAAAACACACAGTGGTAGGAGTAGGAAAATGGAGCCCTGTATTGAGTCAAACATTAGCCTGAATCCTGCAGTGACCCAGATCACAAAGATTAAAAGCGCCACAGTCCTTGAACTAATGAAGTAGGTAAGTGGATAGGAATTAATGATGGTGTGATACTTGGGTTACAGTTTGTGTACATCTTGCAATAAGGAGAAACTCTTTGGCTAACTGATGAATTTACTTTTCCCTCTCCCCCAACCTGTCTGGAACCAGCACTTACCCGCTCGTAGCATTTTGATCCTGTCAACAATTCTGAGAGGGATATTAAACGCTAGTACCTTCAGAAATGTAGTTGTATGGAAATGACTTAACTTTCTCCCCACTGGCTGCTCTTTTTTATTTATTCGCACTGTGAGCTGCTTAACTAGGGCAGGGACAACTTGTTTTTATGGATTTGCATACCAGATGCAAACCACAGCTCCTACATTTCACTGGGACCACTGGCAGCTGCTACAAAAAATGTAAAATAAAAAATCATACAGGGATGTGCAGTGATGAAGTCTAATAGTAACTGAAAAAAAGCACATATAGAAAGAGGAGCAGTCCAATGATAAGTGACATCTCATACAGTTATGTGACAGTGACAGAGACAGCAAACAATGCACTAATAGCATTTGTTATTGAAGGAACAACTGCAGCACTAGCAGATGTGGGTGAATGCAAAATCTCCGTAGAAAAGCCTGAACTTAAATCACACTGCTTTGATAACGAAAGCAAACAAGACACTGAACCGCTAAACTGCTGCATAAAGAAGAAGGATGACGCAAGAAAGTTGGACATTACTGTGCGTCACTTCAAATTTTAGATAGCCCCAAAAGAGATCACATTTTCTAAACCTACGTCTAGGAGAGCACTAGCAGTTAGAGCTTGCAGCAATGGTTTTATGAGGTGTTCAGATACCACAGTGATGTCTGCTACAGATGTAAGCATGCTTAGAAAATATTTCATCAGTGGTAGCTGCTGTGGAACACTCTTTCCATTTTCAAATGAGTAGGATTAGGCTGCAAGGAGCATCATACAGTGGGAGAGACTCTTTGTCAGAATTAGAAACCATTAAAAGACTACAAGTCAGGATGGTGGTGTGGGGTGGTTTTGTTTAGGAAGAGACAAATCATGGAATTTGATGCACTACAGGAGGACTCTCCAGCTCCTGGGAGACAGGATGGCAGTTTTGGAGCACTTCTGTGGACCAGCTCTAACCTCTCCTGAGTCCCGTAAGCACAGAAACTGGCAGGGCTTGGGGCCCCTCTGTGTGTAGGGATGCTCGAAAGCCTTGCCGTTGGGTACCCCTGTATTACTAACTCTGCATCTCTTCTAATACGCCTTACAGACTAGAAACTTGGATTACCCCTCTAGATGCTGCAGGAAAGTACATTATCCTAGGACTTAACATGGCTGCCAGCCTTGTAGATACTGCTTTTTTGTAATCAAAAGAGTGAAGACTGCAATTAGTTGCTCATCTTTCAAGCCTTTATTTTCAAGAAAGTAACAATTCCAGCTACAAGCAAAACAATTAAGACAGCAGAAAATGCAGAGCGGATGAGTAAATAATAATCATCTGACTCATTTTGTAACTCAGAGATGTCTGCAAACTGAAATTAGCAAGTCTCAGAGCAAAAGGCTTCATCTTTCAGCAATCTCAACTTTTGTTTGTATGGTATGTGAAGAGAGAAAATTCTGCAGTGAATGGGCTTTGTGACAGTGTCTTGCAAAGGCCATTAATGGAGGAGCTTGCCCTTCGTGATATTTACGGGCATAGCGTGCCTTGAAGAAGAGCGCATGGCCAGCGGATGCCATGAGCTGCTGGCACCGTGGGGCTCTCTGTTTCTGGGCCCTTCTTATTCCAGCTGCAGGTTGTAAAATATGATAATGGTCAGATGAATCAGGATTGATTTTAAAACAAAATTGTCTTGCTTCAAGGAAGGTTGAGCTTTAAAGAGTAACTAGATTGTGAATTAGCAGCAACCACAAATGAAAAGAATCCTGCTTATGTTCACAAGGGAACTTACTGGCTGAAGGTGGCTGGTCTCTACCAGCTGCTGCTGACACTAGCCTGCTTTTCTTTGCAAATATGTGGATTCACAAATAGACCTCAAGGACTTAGGTACTAAATTGACCACTCTTTGTGAATCCTACGTATCCCTTAAGCTGCAAAGAAGCCTAATTTTGAGGGGCTAAGCAGCATATAAGTGCTGTGTAAGGTTTGTGCTCACCCCTTAACAGAGGAAGTTCTATTAGAATATTTAACTTAACCTGGTATTCTAGAAGGAAGCCTTACCTTGGATGTACCCACAGAAATGCATTACAGGAGTAAAAACATGGTATAGCTATGATTCACATCACATTTGCAACTTGCCATCTGAATTTAGGAGGTCAGGAGGTAAAATGTTAAGGCAGATAAGAAAACCACTTTATCTGAATGTGATTTGAATGTCCAACAGAATGTCATTGTACTTGCAAGTCACCCAGATAAATGACTGCTGAGAAATGAAGTTCAGGGAATATTATTCAGAATTTCAAATTAAGGAGTTTAAGAAATGGAGACAGCCTACATTATTCATAGAGGCTGGCCCAATGAGTGACCCAAAGAGCCCAAGCTTTCAGAAAGTTCAGCCAGTGATGATCCCCTATCTAAAGCCATTGTACCTCATAAATCAGTCAGCCACAGAAGACTTCAACGCCCACAGTAGAGAAGCTTAGATAAAAACAGAAAATTGTTAAGAAAACAAGAAGTCGTAACAATCCCGAGCAGCAGAAGATAGCTTTCAAATCTATGAATCAGTTGCTTCATTCTGATGTTTATATCTTTGTTCTTAAGAAATAGCATCATTTCAAATTTGAGTAGAACAAACTGTACCAAAGCTATAACCAAAAGATATGGTCTGCCTACAGTTTTGGCAATTATCAAGTGTGCTATTTTGAGTTAATACAACTATTAGCAAAGGTTTTGCAAACATTTTGGGTGCCCTGATAATTCAAGACAGGCATAATATGTGCTTGCCCGTATCTGCAGCAGAAACAAAGATGTATTGAGGTCCTGCTGGCCTCCTTGTCAATGCTCTAGAGCTGCTCGCCTGCTCCAGCAGTCTCACAAGCAGGCTGAGGTGCAGTGTCCATACAACAAGGTTTAGCTTCCCCAGCTGCCCTGGCAATCCCAGCGCAGATAGCGATGGCAAGCTTCCCACCCTCATGTCTCTACTCTCTGGCTTCAGAACTGAGGTGTACTTCTAATCTTTCGATACAGTCCCTAGTGGCCATCCCATTGGCCCTTCCTCTCTTCTCCTGGCACAGGCTGTCTCCCTGTCCCCATTACTCAGCTGCTCTCCACCCATTTTCCGGTTATTACGAGTCAAAACCAGGAAAAAGCAGCAACAAAAAGACAATTTTCAGTTGAAAAGTCGTCAGCCAAACAACCCATCTACATCTTTGTCTGGCATATCACCTTTTCCTTTACCTTTATCTGACCATGACTTTAGGAGGCCTCTCATGCAGCCATGTCCCCATTTGTCCTACCCATATAGCTTCTCACCTACTTTTCTGCTGAAATTCCTAGTTGTCATTAGCATGACTGTGCATATGCAGCCTGCTCAATGCAAGCACAATAGCCTTTCATCCAAGGTGACACAGTTACTTTTCTCCTTCCCTTATTACTGCATCTTTCAGAGGTGGAAAATTTAACTCTGTTTGACTCCAAACATTTAACTGAGTCTTTTAAGCACTGACATCTAATCATTCCCAGCTCACTGAGGCTGTAAGAATGTAACTTCAGCCCATCTATCAACTGCCTCTCTCTACTGACTGGGGATAGAACATAGATCCCCAATTCAAGCGCCATAGTTATGTGCCCAAGATTAATCTCTATGAATCTACGCAGTTGTGTGTTAATCCGTATGAGTACTGAGGTCTGATATATATATATATATATAATTTCAAGTAATTACTATATTTCTGTAGGCTTATCCAGTACCCAGGGAACGTGCCTGGAGCTATTCTGGAATATAGATAAAAATAACCATGTGCAGAAGTTGCATGGTTGGTGTAGAAGTGCAGGTTCTCAAGCCTTTGTAGAAAACCTCCCCAAGGCAAGAGATCCTTGGCAGTCTCAGGTGAATTCTGCATCTCAGAACTCTACCATCAGATGCAGGCTTCATGAAAAACAAATATACCAAGTTCCTAAATGGAACCAGTTTGGATCCTAGATTACCCTGCCTCAGCCAACATACAAGTGAGTGCTTGATAAGGAGTACTCTCTACACGCCACTATCAATAGGTAGAAGACATCAACATTCAGTGTTATGGAGTGTTTTCACCACCATGTGTAGGAGCACTGCCTTTATGTGTATTTCATCTGGGCCATATTTGTTTCTTCCCTGTACAGTTGTTGTACACTAAACTAGTGAGCACAGCCCAAGGAATTTTTTTTTTGTTTAAAACCTGCTTGCAGCCATGAGATACTGAAATTCACACTTCTTTTCAACTGCTGATGCAACACTTCAGGATGTCATATCACAAAAGTGAGGCCAACTGCTTTCCAAGAGGAGCTCTATCATAAAATAAAATAAAGAAAAATGGGCCAATGTAAAAGCAAAAGAAAAATACTGGAAGGCAGTAACATAAGCAATCAAAGAAGCAAGTAAAAACCCATACAAGATCTCACATCAGTCCACAAAAACACTCATATAAGAGCAGCAGTGTTCAGTGGAAACTGCACAACAGCACCATTGTCCATCTGCTTTATTTTTCTCTCGTAGAAGTGGATATTATACTAACACTGCAGGTCCTCATTAGAACATGAGGAACTAATGCTGGCCATGCACTATGAATCATGGAAAGTTTTGATCTGCATTTAAATTTCCTGGGCTTTGAGCAAACTGACCCAATACCTAAAATACAATCCAGTTCCCATTTCTAAAATCCCATTTCTGCCCATTGTAGCAGTTCATAGCTAGTGACGGTTCATTGTGAAGGTACCAGAGATGTGATACAAGCTCTTACTGATTGGTATGGGTAAGTATTCAAATAGATAGTTTCTCTGAGATATAAGTTCTTAGTTCTGTGTTGCCCAGATATGATGACAAGGATCTAAAAGTTAATTACCTTGCAATTTTCCTTGCTTAAAAATATTTTGTAAGACTGACTTCTGGCTCCTGCTACAAGACTGTACAACACTACTAACTGCCTGTTTTTAGTCCTGAGTGGCACTGACAGTAGGAAGCAGCGAAAGCTGTGTCTTCTCACCTGCCGCTGAGATAAACCAGGAAAAAGAAAGAAAGGATGGTTTTTTAGCATCAGAACTACCACATTAGATTCTCTAAAAGATACAAAGTTCCACACTGTTGGCTCTGACTTAACAAAAATATAATTCAAACATAAACTGACAATTATGAGTAAGTGGTTGCATCAAATTTTGCATAAGTATCTGTACAACACCATGCAGACAAGGCTAATTTGACTTGAATTTCAATTGGACATGTAGACCCAGTCTTTACAATATAGAATTGAGGTTTTCTGTCCTATATAAAGCATCCCTATTCCATAAGTCATGTTTGGAAAGTAATACTGATTCTTACGCAGTTGTGTAAATACATGATCAAGAAACTTCACTAAATACTGCTAGTCACACAAAACATTTGGCAATGCCTTATAGTGGAAATAAAACAACTGCACAAACCAGGGTTATTTCATGGAATAATAGAATGGATTCAGTTGGATGAGATCTTAAAGATCATCCAGTTCCAGCCCCCCTGACGTGGGCAGGGACATCTCACACTAGATCAGGCTGCCCAAGGCATCATCCAACCTGGCCTTGAACACCTCCAGGGGTGGGGCAGCCACAGCTTCCCTGGGCAACCTGTGCCGATGTCTCACCACTCTCATCGTGAAAAATTTCTTCCTAAGGTCCAATCTAAATCTTTCCCGTTGCAGTTTAAAGCCATTCCCCCTTGTCCTATCACTACCTGCCCTTATAAAAAGTCCCTCTCCAGGTTTCCTGTAGCCCCTTAGGTACTGGAAGGTCACTATAATGTCTCCCTGGAGCCTTCTCTTCTCCAGGCTGAACAACCCCAACTCTCTCAGCCTGTTCTTATAGCAGAGGTGCTCCAGCCCTCTGATCATCTTCAGAACCCTCCTCTGGGCTTGCTCCAACAGTTCCATATCCTTCTTATGTTGAGGATTCCACCTGGACATAGTACTCTGTGTAGAGGTCTCACGAGAGTGGAGTAGAGGGGTGACCACATCAGTGGACACAGGAAAAGCAATGGATATAATCTACCAGGACTGCTGTAAAGCCTTTGACACAGACCCCACAAAATCATTCTCTTTAAACTGGAGAGGTCTGGATTTGATGGTGGACTGGTTGGTGAATTAGGAATTGTTTGTATGGTCACATTCAGAGACTGATGGTGAACGGCTCAATGTTCAGATAGAGATTTGTGACAAGCGGCATCCCTTAGGGGTCCGTACTGGGACAGGTGCTGTTTAATATCTTCATCAATGATGTAGACAGCAAGATCAAGAGCACCCTCAGCAAGTTTGCAGATGACACCAAGCTGAGTGGTGCAATTGTCACACCAGAATGATGGGATGTCATCCAGAGGGACCTGGACAAGCTGGAGAAGTGGGTCTGTGAGAACCTCATGATGCTCAACAAGGCCATGTGGAAGTTCCTGCACCTGGGTTGGTGCAATCCACGGTTTCAATACAGGATGGGGGATGATGTGATGGAAAGCAGCCCTGCGGAGAAGGACTTGGGGGTGCTGATTGACGAGAAGCTCGCCATGAGCCGACAATGTACACTGACAGCCCAGAAGGCCAAATATATCTTGGGTTGCATCTAAAGAAGTGTGGCCAGCAGGTCAAGGGAGGGGATTCTCCATTTGTTTAAAATAACTAGCAGGTCTGATTTAAGAGTACACATTCCTTGAAAGTAAAATAAGTTGTCTTTTCAGAGGAGTAGTGGACCCTTACTTGTGTGAAAGGTATAACCCCATTTAGCCAGCATTTTCATTTTGAAAGGAAGCATGTACAATTATATTTTTACAATTCTTCGGCCACGAGAACAAAAAAGTAGTACTAGGTCATTAAAAACAAACCATGTTAGAGAAGATTTCTGCAAAAATCATGGTGGTAATAAATTTATGTAAATTTTAAATTGAACACTTTAACTGAAAAATAAGAGTTATAGGAATTTGTAGTGAGTGAAAGCTGTAATGGCAAATTTGAAAAAACTATTTGTTAACTGATGGATTAATTTAACTTTGTAAATAAAGCAGGGATTTTCATAAGCTTATTTTGCAAATAATGCTACATTTTTTTTCTCTATACAATACCCATTGTTTGTAGCTCATGCTCATTTTCTTCTGTTCTCCAACCACAAACAGCACTACCGCAAAGTAGACAAATTATGACCCACCACTGGTAATTTCATTCTGAAAACCGCAAACCTCTCCCATCATGGAGCAGAGGGTCATTGTGCTCCATAGAGGCAGTGACCCAATCTGGGACTATCCCTTAGAGCTGAGAAGTCATTATTTCTTGGGTACACATTAAAGATGTTCTTAATCTGTCTAATGACCTCTCCTGGTCTCCATAGAAGAGTAGTGGGGGTAGACAAGGAACTCCCTCTGTACTCTGCATTGGTGAGACCGCACCTCGAATACTGTCTTCGGTTCTGGGCCCCTCACCACAAGAAGGATGTTGTGGCTCTGGAGCGAGTCCAGAGAAGAGCAGCAAAGCTGGTGAAGGAGCTGGAGAACAGGCCTTATGAGGAACAGCTGAGAGAGCTGGGGGTGTTTAGCCTGGAGAAGAGAAGGCTGAGGGGAGACCTTATTGCTGTCTACAAATACCTGAATAGAGGTTGTGGAGAGGACGGAGTTGGCCTCTTCTCCCAAGTGAGAGGGGACAGGACTAGAGGGAATGGCTTCAAGCTCCACCAGGGGAGGTTCAGGCTTGACATAAGGAAAAAATTCTTCACGGAAAGGGTCATTAGGCAATAGAACAGGCTGCCCAGGTAGCTGGTTGACTCGCCTTCCCTGGAGGTGTTCAAGGTGCAGATGGATGAGGTACTGAGGGGCATGATTTAGAGATAGGTGGGAATGGTTGGACTCGATGATCCGGTAGGTCTCTTCCAACCTGGTGATTCTATGATTCTATGATTACCAGAGCTGGCAGAGCTGGGGCCTGATTCGTATGAGACCCTGGAGTTGCAAGGGAACCACGGGTGCAAATCTTGTGCAAGTCAAGTGACAGGTCCCATGGAGCACCTTGGTTGAAGGGCTAGATCTGGGCATAGGTAAGGTGTGGCTCAGGCCAGGGTTGAGTGTACAGGCTACAAGTGTGGGGCCCTATGGGGCTGAGTGGGGCAGCGAGAGCCAGCTGTGCCCCACCACTGTTGCCTCCAGCCTCACATTGACTGATGCACTGGTACGTAAAATGGACATCACTTTATTACACCCAGAAAAACCTGATGGTAACTACATGGGCAAGGAAGCCCATGAGGGGTGGGAGCTCTTCAAAAATGAAATCCTAGCAGTTCAGGAGAAAGCCATCCCCATATTCTGGAAAAAAAGCCGGCAGGGGAAAAAAACAGCTTGGTTGAACAGTGAGATCTTGAGTGATATCAAGAAGAAGAGGAATGTTTATAGGCTCTGGAAGAGGGGACAGGCTTCTTGGGTGGATTACAGGAGGGAAGTGAGATTGTGCAGAGAAAAATTCAGAAGGGCTAAGGCTCAACTAGAAATCAGATTGGCAAAGTCTGTGAAAGATAACAAAAAAAAATTCTATAAATATATAAATAATAAAAGGAGGACTAGGGAGACCATACGGTCCCTATTGAACGCAGAAGGAACCACAGTGACAGGGTACGAGGAAAAGGCTGAGGTACTTAATGCCTTCTTTGCCTCAGTCTTTAATTGTAAAGAAAGTTGTTCCTTCTGTGTACAAACCCTGGAGCTAGAGGAGCAAAATGAGGCTCCCATGATCCAAGAGGAGGTGGTCAGAGCCTTGCTAGCCCGACTAGACACCCACAAGTCTATGGGGCCAGATGGGATCCACCCAAGGGTATTGAAGGAGCTGGCGGATGTGCTGGCCAAACCCCTTTCATCATCTTCCAACAGTCCTGGAAGACTGGGGAAGTTCCACTGGACTGGAGGCTGGCTGATGCTGTGCCCATCTACAAGAAGGGGCGCATGGAGGATCCAGGGAACTACAGGCCTGTCAGTCTGACCTCAGTGCCAGGGAAAGTCATGGAACAGGTGATCTTGAGTGCTATCATGAAGCACATGCAAGAGAACCAGGGATCAGGCCCAGTAAACACGGGTTCACAAAAGGCAGGTCTTGCCAAACTAACCTGATCGCCTTCTATGACAAAGTGACTCGGCTGCTGGACGAGGGCAAGGCTGTGGATGTATCTTCCTGGACCTCAGTAAAGCCTTTGACACAGTTTCTCACAGCATTCTGCTATGGAAACTGTCGGCCTCTGGCCTGGACAGGCGCACACTCTCCTGGGTGGAAAACTGGTTGGATGGCCGGGCCCAGAGAGTGGTGGGAAATGGAGTTAAATCCAGCTGGAGGCCAGTGACAAGTGGGGTTCCCCAGGGCTCTGTGCTGAGTCCAGCCCTGTTCAATGTCTTTATCAACGACCTGGATGAAGGCATCGATTGCACCCTTAGCAAATTTGAGGACGACACTAAGGTGGGTGGACGTGTCGATCTGCTAGAGGGTCGGGAGGCTCTGCAAAGGGATCTGAACAGGCTGAACCACTGGGCTGAGACCAATGGCATGAGGTTTAACAAGGCCAGGTGCCGGGTCCTGCACTTGGAGCACAACAACCCTGTGCAGCTACAGACTAGGAGAAGTCTGTCTAGAAAGCT
Organism: Clamator glandarius; assembly: GCA_033459285.1. NCBI lineage: Eukaryota > Metazoa > Chordata > Aves > Cuculiformes > Cuculidae > Clamator > Clamator glandarius. The sequence goes on along the minus strand of JAUNZM010000244.1, from coordinate 800,326 downwards.
GCCTGGAGGAGAGGGACCTGGGGGTGTTGGTTGACAGCCGACTGAACATGAGCCAGCAGTGTGCCCATGTGGCCAAGAAGGCCAATGGCATCTTGGCTTGTATCAGAAACAGCGTGACCAGCAGGTCCAGGGAGGTTCTTCTCCCTCTGTACTCGGCACTGGTGAGACCGCACCTGCAATCCTGTGTTCAGTTCTGGGCCCCTCACCACAAGAAGGATGTTGAGGCTCTGGAGCGAGTCCAGAGAAGAGCAACGAAGCTGGTGAAAGGGCTGGAGAACAGGCCTTATGAGGAGCGGCTGAGAGAGCTGGGGTTGTTTAGCCTGGAGAAGAGGAGGCTGAGGGGAGACCTCACTGCTCTCTATAACTACCTGAAAGGAGGTTGTAGAGAGGAGGGTGCTGGCCTCTTCTCCCAAGTGACAGGGGACAGGACAAGAGGAAATGGCCTCAAGCTCCTCCAGGGGAGGTTTAGGCTGGACATTAGGAAAAAAATTTTCACGGAAAGGGTCATTGGGCACTGGAACAGGCTGCCCAGGGAGGTGGTTGAGTCACCTTCCCTGGAGGTGTTTAAGGCAGGGTGGACGAGGTGCTAAGGGGCATGGTTTAGTGTTTGATAGGAATGGTTGGACTCAATGATCCGGTGGGTCTCTTCCAACATGGTTGCTTTCTCAAGGAAATGGGAATTTCTCAATCACACTGCCTGTTTGTACATGCATTAAATGCACCCGTGCAACAAATCCTGAGTCTGTTGGCCAGTTTTAACCATAATTGACAGAAGGGCAGGGGTCTTAAAGATAAAAGCTCTTCTAAGTGCAATGCAAATCAGCATGTAGGTAGTAGCGGGAAGACGACAGCAATTTCTCTAGTGCGATAAGAGACCAATATCAGAGTTCAACAGCTGTAGGATTTTTTTTCTGTTCAGCATGCAGCAGACCTCAGAGCCAGCTATGGCATCATCTGTGTCTGGCCTACAGGAGCACTGGGGCACTAAGGTCATAAGGACCCGCAGAAGACACCTATGGTTAGTAAGATACTGTAGGGCATTGGACACCTACCATATGAAACTAGGATCCATTAGTTCTGCTGCACAGGTTCTTTTCTTTAAATTGATCTACAGAAGAAAGATCATCATTAAAGGTCACGACAACTGCAATTAATTTTGCAAGAAAGTGTATTCAAGAAGCCAATATTTTATTGTCTGATACTTTCAAATGTGTCACACTGATATTATAGCATGAAAACATAATATTATTCTAACTTCTGATGCTCACATGATCTGTAGATTACCATGCTGAAGCTCTTATTTGAAAAAAAATCTACTACCTTATTATTATTTGGAATTTTATGTTGAACTAGACCCTTAAATGCCTCTAACTCATGCAACAAAGAATGAAAACTGAAGAGCGTAAGTAGTTTTCTAGTGTTTTCTCTCATGAAGATGAACAAGCATCTTAGGAAGCCGCTAATCCTTAGCACTGAAGTAAGCAGTAAGTGAAATCTGGTGAGCATATTAGCACCATTTTGCAGTCAGTTGACAATGCCATCTTGTAACTGTGAAAGCATCATAAAAACGTGTATTTCCTCACCTACCCTGCCCCCACTAGCATCTTCTGCACAGAAATACACTAATCATGAGGAAAGCAGCGCATCTTGGGATACCAGCCACAGGAGGATGTGATCTGTGTCCCTGGGAATACCCAGAATCACAAGTTTATAGAATCATAGAATGGTTTCTGTTGGAAGGGACCATAAAGACCATCTGATTCCACCCCACTTACCATGGGCAGGAACACCTTCCAGTGGACCAGGTTGCTCAAAGCCTCATCCAATCTGGCCTTGAATACCCTAAGGGATGAAGCATCCACGACTTCACTGGGCAACCTGTGCCAGTGCCTCACCACCCTCAGAGTAAAAAAAAATTCTTTGTATTATCTAATTTAAATCTCCCCTTTTTTAGCTTAAAACTGTTACCTCTCACTGTATCACTGCACTCCCTGATAGGGTCCCTCCCCAGCTTTCCTGAGAAGGAAGGAAAACGAAAGCTTCAGAATGTGAATGGCAACCTGCAGCATCCTGCTTCTTTTAACCATTTGCTAACTAGAATTGGGAATGTATAGTTCCCAATTTTCTATAGAAGAAGAAATTAGGACCAATATTACTTCATTCAGTTCTGTTAATTTATAAAGAAAGAAAAAAAATCCCTTGACCCTGGATGACAAGGGAATCAAGCAGCAGGAGGCATAGGCTTTGGTTCTAAGTCCAATCCACGTTATAAGCATCACACTGACCAAAGGTCCTCCTTTTTAAAAACATTTTTAACATTTCCAGACTATTGGTACTTAGGTGGCTGTTGCAATCACTTTCTTGTTTTCCTATCTCAGCTTCTCTGTCTGAGGGGGTGGGGGGAGAGGAGAGCAGGAAAAAAGAGATTTATTAAGAAAAGATTGAAGAAATTGCCAGATCTTCAACTGACATAAATCAGTATATCTTCTGTGAAGGTGATGAACTTATTTAGTGTAATGGAGCAGAGAAAAATGGCCAAAACAATTGCTGGAAATTATGATGGTTATAAAAGAAAAAAGGAGAAAACTTTGCATTACCTAGCAAAAGAAAAATACTTCAAACAACAAGCTTATTATTACTCAAGTGAACAGGGCATTCTAATATTCTAGCTATTAACCAAATAGCCCTATTCCTTCGAGTGCTGCTGACAGTCTCCTCTTGGCATCTGCGCAGAATTCCAAGTATCTTCAGACCTATAGTACTATTCCTGGAGAGCATCAAGTGCCTGGGTTGTGACAGCCTCTTTCTACGGCATTAGAAACAAAGAGCCTGTATCTGGGAAGCTTCCCTCCTTAAGAGGAGAACAGTCTGACAAAGGGAATCAAAGCACATAGAGGTTTTGCAGTTTGGGATAACACTTGGCCAAGGAGTAACTGTAGGCTGTGCAAACACATAATACAAATGAGTATGAGCTAATTTCCAGGTGTTTCATGGGTTAAGTATACTTCTATTCTGATGAAGTATTTTTGGAAACCAGTTCTCGGCATTAAGAAAACACTCCCAATCTCAAAACCAGGGCAGCGCGTGTGCGTGGCACACTGGAGGCTTGGGAAGGTCAGCCTGGACCAAGTGCCCTTCCAGTAACATTGCAACAGAGATGGGAGACTCTCAGTACCTGGGAACAATCCCTGCATTGTTTAATTTACAGGTATAGTCATAGTCTCAGGTTACTGGTGATCTTCATGAATCTCTTTCTATAGCTCCAGCTTTACAGATGTTTTGGCCTTTAGAAGCCAAAGGTTTGGTTGTGGCTGGCACTTATACGGCATAGAGGTCATGTAAGCTACTTCTGTAATCAGTGGAGAGAGACAGGTGGTCTCCAGAGAGCAATTCAGCCCACTAGAGATGTGACTTTCCACTACAGAGTGCCTAGATCACTCCACTGACCAGAGAGCACCTTGGTTATCAGGCTTAACATTCGGGTATTTCAGGTAGGTGCCTGCGCTGGGTAGGATCACGCTGGGTGTAGATCTTTGGGTGTCTGTGCAAAGCAGTGTTCATAACCATGCAGACTTTGTACCGAACTCTAAAACAACTGACTCTGTACTTAGCTCGCAAGAGAAATATACAGTCATGCAGAGAATAATAAAATTTAATATTTTTCCAAGACTTGATTTATACATTGTTATTTGGCAATACATCAGGCATCCATTTGCACATATTCAGTCTTCTTGCATCTCATTGCTTCTCCTCAAAATCATTAGCCCTCCTTTGATATTGTAGGGTCTTATAGCTAAATCAGATCTTTTTTTCTTCTGCTTAAAAAAATCGCCTTTATTTTCCATTCAAAACCTTTGAAGCACTTCAAAAATCCTCCCTTTTGTTCCCCCTGTGAGTCCCTCTGGAACTGCCATTCTCTTAATTTCTGTTTCTCCTTCCTGTCTGAAAGTTTTCCACTTTATCTGGTACAGCCGTTAAAGTTAATGGCTCTTCATCACTCAGGCAAGTATGTGGTATAGACCCAGTCAGCAGACGGTCTGATCTGCATTAAAATATGGCATTCATAATAACATTGTCCAAAATTCTTAAGATATGTAGAACACACTGCCCACTCCATATGCCTGGGATCAAATAAAGTTTAAATTTTGTTTAAAAAGGATGCTTTACGGGTTTTTCTAAGACAGAGCACAGGATTGAGCCTACTTCAATCTCATAAACAGAAGCTGACTGGCCAAGTTAATCAACTCAGATATTTAAGTAAGACTTTGGTAATAATGATTTTGAAATTTCATCCTTTCTTTTTTATCCTAGAAAAACAGGTAGGCAATCATAATAATAAAACTGCAGAACAAATGCAAGTGTTTGAAATCCCAACTGCCTTGTTGGGCAAGGCAAACAAACACTAAAGACATTTAAGTATCAATACAGCTTTGTGGTGTTTATTGTATGTGTAGACAGCAGGACATTCAATGCTGGACTACAGTAAAGGCACTTTTTAAAATAAAAAACCAGGAACTTATACATCCTCTGAAACCTCTGTGGTAAAAGTTGCTGAAAATAAAAAGCAATTTTTGGTTTAGAACAGACATTCAGAGGCATGAATGGGTCATTTCCAGCCAGCCACATAAATCAAATATATATAGCAATTTGTCTATGTCATTTTGGAAACAAAGTGAACATAAAGAAAAGTCGTCATAAGAAGTAATCCCATCTTTTATCCATTAGGGTGATCCAGAAAAATAGTCGACTATGCCTATACTCAACCAACCTGGAAGACATCTTTTAACTACACCCCCTCTTTTTCTCAACACTTCAGTTTGCACAGAGGAAAAGCAGGCATATATTTCAGGGCACAATATCTGACACATGGTCAATACAGCTGTTGATATGGGCAGAACAGAGACACACTACACAAGAAGTTCAGGAACCAGCAACAGAACTTACCAAAAAATCTCTTCTCATTTTATAAACTTACTCGTTTATAAGATGAGAAAAGTGCTTCTTAACAGATAGAAAAATCCAAAAGTGAGAGTAATCATTCTTAGGCTAGATAGGAACAACAAGGTATATTCTGCGATGTCTGGGTTTTTTTCTTATGTCATACAGTTGAAATGAGTAATAGAACTGAATATTTTGGGATCAGCGAAGAGCCTGTTCTACCAAGGACTGTGTTGAAAGAACACCTAACATGTTTCTGCCTTATTTTTCAGACACAGTTTATCAAGTATCAGCTCAGGTGCATCGAGCTGCCCTCTTAGAAGCGCACTGAGCTTTACCTATGGATCAGCTCAACTTCTACTGCCTATTTGTTCTGTCAGAAAATGGATGGCTTTAATTTCCAGAAACCTGCTCCAATTTTTCTTTTTTTTTTTCAGGAAAATTTAAGATTTAGAAAAAAATTTTAGTTTCAGAAAAATGAAATCTATATTTTTAATTAGCGAATCTGACCTCCAAGCTCATTTGAGGAGTTAGTCCTAAATGACATAAGTTAGTACATTTTCTGTCAATGTAACTTTGATAACTTTGGCAGTTCTATGTTCTCCAAAAACTAGAGAAGAATTAGACCATTAGTTTTTACAGGAGAGGAAAAATGGAAGAGGAATGTGAGACAGCCATGTATGAGGGCATGCATATTTTTACTTTAAGGTCTGGTTTGTGTTTTAACTTGTTAACCAGTAAGAAATAATCTAGAAAGGAATTACAGCATGTGCTTATACTATAATTATTCTGCTTCACCTCAGACAGTTCTGATGCTTATTAACACAGACAATACCTTGATTTTTTTCTTTCCTTAAAATCTTGCAGCTTTTTAACTAAGAGATAGACCAGACTAGCATATGTAGTCATTGCAAAACGTTCTGTTCAGTGTTGGCTAATTAAGGCTTTAGCTAACTTAATTTTGAAAGATGGTTTGAGTTAGAATCTGAAAGCTCTTGTTCAGTAGTACAAACGAGAACTGAAAACATGTTACAACTGAGAATGAAACAGCACTTGCACAGCTTGCCTTAATGAAAGCTGTAGGTGTCACTGAAAACAGCTCATTTCACATTATTTTGACTCAAGGAAGACTATGTCTTTTTAAAATATGAAATAGCCTACTGGTAAATTCTGATATTTGAAAAAGGACACTAAAAATGAGAAAGTCGAAGTAAGAAGTGGTGGGATTGAGCAGAAAACCTTCAAGAGAAGTCTTTATTCTCTGTAAAATTATCTTTTCCAAGGATTCAGTTTTGTTTCATTTGAAGAAATGTCAATGGAAATATCTGTTAGTTTGACCAGCTCTGGGGAATATTTTTCCCAACACCTTGAACTAACTGTCTCTCCAAAGAGAAGCTCTGCCATTGCTTCTTGGCACTTTCTTGAAGGGCTATGCAGGACTGGTAGGACTTGTCCACAGCAGCATGCATCACATGGCTACTCCATGGCATAGAGCCAGAATAATATTAAAGATATGCTCATAATTTACTTCATATGGTTGAAGTATCTGTGCTGTCCATTCTACTCCTTCCCCGGTAAAGATGAGATTTTGAAGAAATGTGGTCAGGTAGGATGATGGCTTTGGCTGAGAGAATTTCATCCTGGTCCACCTGCTCCATGTCTCCAGGAGAGAAGTGCGTTGTTACTTCTGAAGCTAGCTTTAGACTGAAGTCAGGGTACCTTGTAATGGCACAGTAAACCCTACAAACTTTAGAACACATATTGAATGGCATTCAGTATAAAAATTGCATCTTTTTATGCTTTTACATGACTGAGTAAAGATAAATATGTCTACACCAAAATTTCAGGTTTGAGACCATTATGCTTGCTGTCATCAACTAATTTCATACTATTAAAATCTTTATGTATTAAAAAAATACGGTTGGCTAATCTTTTCAGAATATCAAGCATACTTAATATTCCTGATATTTGGTTACCACTTTGCATTCACAAAGCTCTTTCTTGAAAGTGAAAATACAGCACTATTTTCTCAACAGTAGTTAACTTCCTGCTTCTTAAATAGTACAGCAATACTGCTATTTAGATTACAAGAACAGCAAGAAGAACATTTGCTCTGTTTCAATCTTCCCTTTCTGAAAACATGGTTTATTTATTTATAATATATAGAACATAACTGGGGAAACAAAAGTAAAAAAAAATAAAAGTAACAAACCAGAGTTACGAACTGAAGCTACTGTAATGGCAATAAAGATCAAATACTCAGAGATTAAAAACATGCTATGCTGATACCTGGTTATTCAGGATGGATTTAATCTTTTCTAAAAGTGGCAAGGTTGCATACAGTCTGATCACATTCCTGCTACATGAATTTTTATTTCTCTCAAAATCTTTGTCATTTTAGTTGGCGTTGATCTAAGATGTTAGAAATCATTGCAATCTACAGCAACAAGGGGGAAAAAAGCCAGTTGTTAAACATGTCTGACTCTCGGAGATAATTCAAATGGAAAAAAATCCAGGTCATTGGCCTTTTTAAATAGACCCCCGGCAATATTTACTCCTCCATAAATAGCACAGTCACATGAAATAAAACTGTGTTCAGTAAAGCCTGCAAAACAAAAGAACAATTTACAGACTGAAACGCAAACTGTGGCTCATGTGTTCGCTGGGTAGGATTAAGTGAGCTTGCTGCACAGCCTGTGCTTAGTGACTGTGGTGTCAGATCCGCTGGAAGGGGAGCAAGTCAGGTCACTGAAGGTGGTCCATATTTAAGCAGAAGCAGGGAAATGCTCAGATCCTGCTCTAGACAGTGACCAGTGATAGACAGCTTTTTCTACAAGGTCACACTTCTCTGTGGCAGGAACAAGTACCCCTGCCTTTACCATCATGATTAAGAGTGCGTGTACACAAGGAAAATATCACGGGCATTCCTATGCTGCTTTAATTTGACCACTATGGCTCGATTACCAAACGAAAGGCAGTACATTTCCCAAAGACAGATAAGTCCTAACATGGAAGCATATACTACTGAAATCTCAGTAAGATCATTTCTTTCATCTGCTGTCAAAAGATAAATCTTTCTGGATGCTACAAACAAGAGGACAAATAACTAAATTACTATAAACATTGTTTACATCCCTCTAAAGCTCACGACAGGCCCTTCTGTGCGCTTACCCGTGCTTATCGCTTTATCTCAAGTCTTCTTTTCCCCCTCAAAGATCCAGCTTTGAGAAACACATTATTACATAAGAACCACAGCTGTCTCTTTTAAGTCTCTTCTGCAGCTCTAAAAACAGCTGTGAAAAAAAAGAAAATATGAAACAACTACACACAAAAGCCATGTAACCTATTTGAGAAATTAATAGTATCCACAAGTGCATGAGACTTGATTTCATTCATTAACCAGAGAGTGGAAAGGTTGATTATAATTAATCAACATTTAAGACTCCTCCTGCAAAAAATAAGTTACAAAAATGCGTTTAAACAGGTACAGTTTGAAACTGAGCTTTGTTTGAGAGGGCAGATCTGTGGGTGATGGGTGCCAGCCCACTTGCTAGCAGCCTGCTGAGAAATGGCTACTTGGCAGACTTGGCTTTTTGTATCTGCTTGCTAAACCACAGCAGAAATAGATGAAAAGATAAAAAAACTTTTTCTGCTATGATTCTCCAAGGGGAATAGAATGACAAGGGAATAGAACTACAATTCAAGATGCAAAACCATTTTCTTACAGAAAGTATTCTATGAGTGTTCAGAAACCCTGGTACGGTAAAACCTTTCCACCCTGGATTTACGTGGAGGTTCCCCTATCCTCTTCATATCACTTCACTAGAGTCTGTATGTCTGGCTTACACCTCTCAGCCACATTTTGTACTTTTCTAGCTGCCACATTAATTAAGTTTCCAAGATTCTTAGCATGCAGTAATTCTTGTTAGCCTGCTGAGAAGCTGACAGAATAAACCTTGCTGTTTGTTTAATTCCCTTCACTGAGCATTAGGAACTATTTCTGAAAGAACTCAGCTTTCCAGGTGTTTGGTTTTGCATGCAAACATTTCATAAAGGAATAGCTCCCTTTTATTTGCTAAATGCTGTGTTGAACAATCTTTACAGAAGACTGTAACACCAAGGATAGCTCTTGTTGGCATTTACAAAGGTCTAGTTTGCCACAGACAAAAGCATTTAGAAAGTGGTAGAGGAAAGGCTATAGTTTTTTTTGGTGGTGGTGTTTGGTGTTTGTTGTTTTGTGCATTTCAGCAAATACAAGTGCTATTTTTTTACATTTACGAATACTATGAATCCAATCCTCTCACTGAAGATCTCTCCTATTTCACACATAAAATGGAAACAAATCTTCAGCACAGAGAACAGGTTACTAAATACACATACGCTCATGTTCTGTAGCTTTTTACTAAGTAAATGTTATTATGGCAAAGATGCTAACTGACTCTGAAAGCTTAGTTGTAAATCCTATATCCATAAGGGATGCTTTGCATCTTACTGAGCCAGAAAGACTTCTGTTGAGCCCTCAGCACTGTTTCCACCCAAAATGACATTTCAAGACACAGGCAGAATTCAGGAGTTAGTTAAATCTGATACATTTTCATTGGACTATCAGTTATGATAATCAGTGTATGTGTCCATGCATGTGCATGTGTGTACAAACTTCTTAAAATACATTGTTGATTTGTAACACAACCACGCTGTATTGTCTGACAGGAGATTTAATTAGAAGACTTTTAAAATAACAACATGAATCAGAGCTAGTTTTAACAATCTGTTGCCTGCACATACCCATACACATAGTTTTGCCTGGAAAGACTGTAATGACGTAGTTATAGGTATGCTGAGGGAAATCAAACTCGGGGCCCTCACAGAGAAGTTCTTGCCAACTGATCTCTGAGTTCTAGTCACAGAATTTCAAAGGCTGCTCTGGGAAGAAGGTGACAGATGGTCCCTAAGATAACCAATGCCATAGTATTTGAAGATTTACCAAGCAGAAGACTTGGAAAAACTTCTGCTAGGTAGCAACTAGCCAGTGCATGCAAACGTACAATTTAACCCAAAGCGTGTGAATGGCTTACTTGGTTTAACTGTGACAGTTCAAGTGCTTAAAGTTAATTCCATGCATGCTTGAAAAAGCACCGTCTTAGCCCAGGATGTCAAGTTAGTTGAAATACCTTGAAAACCTTATAGGGCGGTACAGTAAATATAAGCACGGCTGTAGTCAACAGGGCCTTTCCTTAAGAATTTGCATTTTGAGAAAGAAATAAAAGTAAGTTTCCATAACCTTCTTCGACAAGCCTTCCTGGCTGAGGCTTCACCCACTTAGGGCATCCTTCTTACTAAAATATTCAAATATTCCTCCCACTGTCTCTGAGAAGAGCTGGATTTCTTGCAGCTTGGTCTCTAAGCAGCTGTACAGAAGAACTGGAAAGCAGAGCTATGGTTAACTCCTCGCCTGCAGGCAACCATGCAGCTCCCTGTAGAAAACACTTGGTAGCAACCTGGTACCTGAAGCGCCACACCTCCAAGCCAAGCTGGTCAGGATTCTGCAAGTTACTCAGTCATCTTTTCAAAGGTTTCCTTCCTGTGTAAAAAAAGATGCTAAGAAGGTGCAGGAAAGAAATCTCTGTGATTGAATGAAAAGAACTGCAAATGTGACTCTTCAGTCAAATCTGTTCCAGAATGTTGCTTATACAATTTGAATAATGATCATGAATGCTAACGACTTTTCCTCCAGCCAAGTTAGAAATGTGTGTAAGGTTTTGCAGAATCAATACTCCGGTGCATATTGAGGGCTCTGATTTAACAGTGGGAATAGCTTGGCATAAAATTACTATTCACAACATTCTCTGTGGACACCTCAGACTTTTATGAATTGGATTTGCAGCCAGCAGTTTATAACCTGGCATCACGGCTGTGTGCCTTTAAATACACTGTGAAAATCAGGGAGTTCAGAAGCTGACTCAGAGCAGCTTCAACAGCTGTGTAGGAAGCACTGTGTGCCGAAACCGGGGAAGGGCAATCTTCAGCCTTATCAAACATAGTTATTTTGGACTGCCACTTACAGCTCTCACTTCCATTTTATTATCTGGATATCCCAGCCCCACAGCCCTGTATGCTCCAATGATTTCATAGATCCATATAATTCCACTGACTTCAAGCATACATTAACTCAAACATTACCACTTCAGTTTGGGAAGCTGTAGCTGGTCTACAGAGCTGCTGATGAGAAGAGTTATATTAAAAAGGCAAGAAGAAAACTCAACAGCCTCAATAACATCATTTACTTGAGAGAACAAAAGTTTCTTTTTGTTTGGCTCAGATTTCAGCATTTCTTTTGTGAGTGGTACATGAAGATACGATCCGAAAATATCTTCCAGTGCAATTGATATGAAAATGCCACCACTGCAAGACTACACCTATTATTTACTGAGGTCTTTGCATCATGAATTTCAACTGCCAACAGATTTTTACAACCTGATTTTAAACAGCAGGGCAGCCATTCTGAAGCCTAGTAACCTTGAAGAAAATATTTTAAATCTCAGAAAAAATATTTTTACATTACTTAGATAAAGCTTTTCATTAACAAATTCCTAAGTATTTAATTGATGAAACTTTAAGGTAGATTCTTCTATGCAGGGAAGAGGCAGCAAGCTTGAGCTGCCAACAAACAGTATACAGGACATACTAGGCAGTGTCACTTTCTAAAAACGGGTGCAGAAGAAAATGACAGCTGTTAGAGGGCAGGCAGGAACAGAGGAACACACCAATACTGGGGCTGAGCCTTTGCATTCTCTCAATAGAAGCTGTGAGCCACAAAGGGAAATCTGCATTAACGGGCTAAGGAACACAAGAATTTCCTTTACTGCAATACATGAGCTGGCTGCTTTGTTTGTAAAATGGACTTTGTAATGGATTGAAAAAATGAAATCAGAAGTGTAAACACTGCAAACAAAGATAACCATGTATTACATTTGCCCACTGTCATTTCTAGAGATGCTGTATTCAGAATTGAATCTAAAGTATATGGCAAAGAATTCTCTTTGAGTACTGTTCATCTCTCAAAAGATTATTTCACCAAAAGCAAAAAAGATGGGAGGTACACAAGTAATCATACATCTAAAAGGTAGTAGAGGTTGTGCTGACAAAGAAAAGGAAAAAGCAAAGAATGACCAGAAGGAAACACAGACAAGAGTTTCTATTGAACAGGCTTCCAGTCTTTTATTAGGTTTGCATAAAGCTATAACCTATACTTGGTTTTTGAGTCATGGTTTATAAAGATTAAACTCTAACTCATGAAAACATTTAACAAACACACGTTATTACCTTACGGTATTTATGTCAACTACTGAAATTTGAGTGTGTATTTAAAATACTACAAGTATTTGCTGAACTGGTACATAAAACTGTGCAGTAAGAAAAAACATGATTATGTGCATAAAACTTATCTCTACATGAATGACTATGAGCCAAGGCACTTGTTTGCAGCTCAGAAGGGGGGGTTGTTCGTATGTGGAAATGGCATCGGGCAAAAGTCAGACTCCAATGCAGCCATGTCCTGGACATGCACTCGTCATTTTCACCTGCAGTCAGAGTTCTCATTTCTCATAATCTGACTTCAGCCTGAACCACACCAATCGTACAAAGCAGAAGAATTAGTAACTTCATAAATATTCACTCTTTGAAAGTCCTTGTTTTGGGCAATTTTGAGCTTTCAGCCTACAAAAGGAGACTGTGACTCAGTGCGAGCAAATAAAACACCATGGTAACACAGACTCCTGAGAGCCCGACTCATCCAGAACCACAGAATAGTCTGGGTTAAAAGGGACCTCAAAGATCATCTAGCTCCAACCCCCCTGCCATGGACAGGGACTTCCCACCAGACCAGGCTGCTCAAGGCCCCATCCAACACGGCCTTGAACACCTCTGGGGATGGGGCAGCCACAGCTTCCCAGGGCAACCTGTGCCAGTGCCTCACCACCCTCATGGTGAAGAAATTCCTCCTCATGTCTAGTAAAAATCTGTCCCTCACCAGTTTATGCCCCATGTCGCATCACTACAAGCCTTTGTGAACAGACCCTCCCCAGCTTTCTTGTAGCCCCTTTCAGGCACTGGAAGGTCACTATAAGGTCTCCTCAGAGCCTTCTGTTCTCCAGGCTGGACAACCCCAACTCTCTCAGCCTGTCCTCGTATGGGAGGTGCTCCAGCCCTCTGATCATCTTTGTAGCCCTCCTCGGGACCCGTTCCAACAGCTCCATATCCTTCTTATGTTGAGGAGTCCAGAACTGGACACAGCACTCCAGATGAGGTCTCACAAAGCAGAGGATCAGAACCACCTCGCTCGACCTGCTGAGATGTAGGTGACCCTAGGAACATAATGAGCTTGCCAGGAGGGTGGGAGGAAGAAAAAGCGACAGAGGGACTGGGAAGGCGGCACGAACCGCAGCTGCTCGCATTTAACCTCCCTTTAGCACCTTCCCCCGGCGAGGAGCAGAGCCCCGGGCGCAGCCCGAAGCACCGTGCGCCGCAGTCGCTCCCCGAGCGGCTCCAGAGCCGCCATTCCCGACGGCTCCTTCTCTTAGCGCCCTCCCAGCGGGATTCCGGCCGCGCCTCCCCCCAGCGCGTCCGCAGAAGCAACAGCGACCGGGCTCGGAGAGTCTCTGTGACCCAGACGCCGCTCCCGCTCCGCCGCTTCCTTCTCCCGCGCCCGCCCCCTGCACCGGCGCCGATTGGCCGGTGCCCTCGATATCCCAGCTCCGATTGGTCGGCCCCCGCGCCTGTGCCCGCCCCCAGGAGCCGATTGGCCGGTTCCCGAGTCCCAGGCGCGGTTTGGTCGCTGCCCTCTCCATCTCCCAGCGCGAATTGGCTGATGCCCGCCCCGCCCCGTCGCTGATTGGCCAGTTCCCGCGGCCCCAGGGCTGATTGGTCGACTCCCGCCCTGCCCCATCGCTGATTGGCCAGCGTCCGCCCCGCCCACTGCTTCCTCCCCGGCTCCCCCTCTCGATTGGGCGGTCCCGCTGCCAGTCGCGGCCCGCGCTCGCGCCCGGTCCCCTCCGCGCTCCGCCCCTCTGATTGGCCGCCCGGGTCCCGTCCGTCCGTCCCCCACCCCCGGCGCCGCCAACCGCCGCCTCTCCCCGCGCCCCTTTCCCCGCCCCCGTCGGCCACCGCCCCCGCCCTTCTCTCGCTCCGCTCGCTCCGCTGAGTTGCGCGGCCGGGGTTCGGGCGTCCAGGCTTCGCGGGGCGCGAAGAGAGCGGGAGAGGTGGGGGTGGGGAGACACGGCCAGGATGACGGCGGAGGCGCGGGGAGCGCCCGGAGGTGGTTGAAGGAAGGAAGGAAAGAAGAAAGGAAGGAAGGGAAGAGGCGCAGGAACTGCCTTTCCCCGTGGAGCTCGGCCGATGACAGCGCGGGCGGGCGCAGGGGAGCCCGGCTGAGCGGGGTTGGAGCGTGCCCGGAGGAAGGCGGCAGCTCCGTGGGGAGAAACCAAACCAAAAAGTTTGGCTCCCTCCCGCCTTCCCCGCCGCGGGAAAAGTTGTTTCTTTCGCTTTGTTTGTTTTGTTGTTGCCTTTCCTCCTTCCGCTCCCCGGCGAGGAGCCCGCACCGGGCAAGACTTGGCTTCGGTTGTTGCTTTCTTTTTTTTTTTTTTTTTTTTTTTTTTTAGTTTTCTAAGCCCGTTTTTTCCGCTCTCCGCCCGCCCGGTGTGATATATGGTGGCGGCGAGCGCCGTCCCGCCGCGCCGCTCCGCCCAGCCATGTCGGCGGCCGTGTCCGCCGCCGAGAAAGTGGACGGCTTCACGCGGAAATCCGTGCGCAAGGCGCAGAGGCAGAAGCGCTCGCAGGGCTCCTCGCAGTTCCGCAGCCAGAGCAGCCAGGTGGAGCTCTCGCCGCTGCCCCAGCTCAAAGGTACCTGTCTGCCTCTCTGTGTGTCCCCCCCCACTCCTTGTGTCCCCCCCCACTCCTTGTGTCCCCCCCCACTCCTTGTGTCCCCCCCCACTCCTTGTGTCCCCCCCCACTCCTTGTGTCCCCCCCCACTCCTTGTGTCCCCCCCCACTCCTTGTGTCCCCCCCCACTCCTTGTGTTCCCCCCGCTTGTGTTCCCCCCCCTTGTGTTCCCCCCCCCTTGTGTTCCCCCCCACTCCTTGTGTCCCCCCCCTTGTGTCCCCCCCACTCCTTGTGTCCCCCCCACTCCTTGTGTCCCCCCCACTCCTTGTGTCCCCCCCACTCCTTGTGTCCCCCCCACTCCTTGTGTCCCCCCCACTCCTTGTGTCCCCCCCTTGTGCGCCCCCCCCTTGTGCGCCCCCCCCTTGTGCGCCCCCCCCTTGTGCGCCCCCCCCCTTGTGCGCCCCCCCTTGTGCGCCCCCCCCTTGTGCGCCCCCCCCTTGTGCGCCCCCCCCTTGTGCGCCCCCCCCCTTGTGCGCCCCCCCCTTGTGCGCCCCCCCCTTGTGCGCCCCCCCCTTGTGCGCCCCCCCCTTGTGCGCCCCCCTCTTGTGCGCCCCCCCCTCTTGTGCGCCCCCCCCTTGTGCGCCCCCCCCCTTGTGCGCCCCCCCCTTGTGCGCCCCCCCCCTTGTGCGCCCCCCCCTTGTGCGCCCCCCCCTTGTGCGCCCCCCCCTTGTGCGCCCCCCCCTTGTGCGCCCCCCCCTTGTGCGCCCCCCCCCTTGTGCGCCCCCCCCTTGTGCGCCCCCCCCTTGTGCGCCCCCCCCTTGTGCGCCCCCCCTTGTGCGCCCCCCCCCCTTGTGCGCCCCCCCCTCTTGTGCGCCCCCCTCTTGTGCGCCCCCCCTTGTGCGCCCCCCCCTTGTGCGCCCCCCCTTGTGCGCCCCCCCTTGTGCGCCCCCCCTTGTGCGCCCCCCCCTTGTGCGCCCCCCCCTTGTGCGCCCCCCCCTTGTGCGCCCCCCCCTTGTGCGCCCCCCCCCCTTGTGCGCCCCCCCCCCTTGTGCGCCCCCCCCCCTTGTGCGCCCCCCCCCTTGTGCGCCCCCCCCCTTGTGCGCCCCCCCCCTTGTGCGCCCCCCCCCTTGTGCGCCCCCCCCCCTTGTGCGCCCCCCCCCCTTGTGCGCCCCCCCCCCTTGTGCGCCCCCCCCCCTTGTGCGCCCCCCCCCCTTGTGCGCCCCCCCCCCTTGTGCGCCCCCCCCCCCCTTGTGCGCCCCCCCCCCCCTTGTGCGCCCCCCCCCCCTTGTGCGCCCCCCCCCCCCTTGTGCGCCCCCCCCCCCCTTGTGCGCCCCCCCCCTTGTGCGCCCCCCCCCCCTTGTGCGCCCCCCCCCCCTTGTGCGCCCCCCCCCCCTTGTGCGCCCCCCCCCCCTTGTGCGCCCCCCCCCCCTTGTGCGCCCCCCCCCCCTTGTGCGCCCCCCCCCCCCCTTGTGCGCGCGCCCCCCCCCTGCCTCTGCGTGTAACCCCGGGTCCCCCGCTCGCCTGTCGCCTCCGCGTGCCCCCCTCCCCACCCTCCCAGGTGTCTCCCCCGTGTCCTCCCGCCTCGAGTCCCCCCGGCCTGCCTTTACCTGTCTCCGCGTGTCCCCCCCCGCTCGCCCCACGTGCCCCCGCTCGCCTCTGCGTGTCCCCCCTGCTTGCCTTCGCGTGTCCCCTCGTGTGTCCCTCAGCCTCGCATCCCCCTGTGTCCCCGCTGCTTGCCCCCCGTATGTCTTATCGTGTCCCCCCCCTGCCCCCCCCAGCTCGCCCCCGTGTGTCCCCCTGTGTCTCCCCCCGTATCCCCTCCCCGCTCGCCCCGTCGTGTCTCCTCCCGTGTCCCCCCTGCTCGCCTTTGCGTGTCGTCCCCCCCCATCATTTCACCCCGCCTAGTGTCCCCCCCGCTTGTCTCTGCGTGTCCCCCCTGCTCGCCCGTCGCCCCCCGTGTCCTCCCCCCGCGTGTCCCCTCCTGTCCCCCTCCTCGCCCCCTTTCCTTCGGGACACCCGGCGTTGGCGGGGCAGGTTTGCTTTTGGAGGTCTTACCGCGGGGGGTGGAAAATAAAACAAACAAACAAACAAAAGAGTGAGTTGAGTTTAGGAGTGGGAGTTGAGCATTAGAGCCGAGGAGCGAGCGGTGGCTCCTCCCCCGGGGGGGACTGTGCAAAGAGGAACTTTGTGCCTCTGGCACAATACCCTGAGTTACCGGAGGGAGGTCGCGTTTGGCTCGGAGGTGACGTCCCACCGCCTCGGGACGGTGTCTGGTGGCGTTTTGCTTGTCCTGTTTCGGTGATCAGGGGTTACCTCGGAGATCTTCTCCTGTGAATGAAAATTGTAGGTGCTGGTGTTGCTGATATTCAAATAGTGACGGTTTTAACCTTTGTACTGGACTTAAAATCAGAAAACACTCGCTTCAGAATAGAATAGAATCTGTTAGATTACAATTAACTTCCATCTCATTTTTATAACTTCCTACGCCTTTGAACGACAAAATAAATTTCTATTTCTTCTTTTAAAAATTACAGATAGAGTTATTAGGCAGAGAATATGAACTTGTTATTAAACTATTTGATGGGGGCCTGAAAATTGAGAGAGGTTTTATCTTAATTTGACGCAGCGTAGTAATTTTACTTCACTAGTGTTAAAGTCGTAAGGCTTTTGATGCTGCATCGTGATCGTGGAAGAAATCTCCGAGTATTTGCAGCAAATATCCAAAGTCTGAATGAAATACAGCAAATATAAAAATATTCCTAGATACTAAGGAAGTGTTTTTTTCCTCTTTGATTTTTGTGGCTTTTACAGTCATGTCTTAAGTATTACAAGATTGATTTTTTTTTTTTTTCCCCCCATACTCTTCAGTGGCAGGTTTACATGAACCATAAAACTGGTAGAAATGTTGTTAAAAACAAATAAGATCGGACGGGAGAGTAACGGAGAGAGGGTTGTGGTTTCTCTTCTCATGTTTGTTACAGCAGCTTTCTCTGCTACTTTTAATAACAGCAAGGCTGTTCTTACTGCTTGTTTTAGGGCTTTCTTTTCTCTGTGAAGTTGTGTCCCACCTTAGTACACTGATTTGGAATAATTTGATTGAAATAAAGGTTTAGTTTCCGCTATTCGTGTGCTGCTTAGTGTATTTTTGAGATCTTTTTTATAAAACCATACTTGAGAACTTGCAAAAGCACTTGGTAAATATCACACATAGGTGGCAGACTTAAGAAAGTTTGAGTCCTTACCCAGCAAACAGTTAAGCATGCCTTATGTACAGAGTAATTCCAGCTTAAATCAGCAAAAAGTTCAAGTTTACATTCTTTGCTAAGCTGAGACTTTAATATTAGTATTTTAACTCTGTATAATTAAATCTTATAGTTTTGTGAGTGAGGTTTTACAGCTTTTTACTTAGAGCACAGAGAAATTTTGTGTGGCGTCACCGGATGAGATGTTCAGAAATCTGAGGCAATAAACTATCGGAAGAATTTTTCCAGTTATGCAGAGTTTTATAGCATATATATTTTTGAGTTGCCGTAGAATTCATAAAGGAAAATCACATCTGTCTTTATGCTTATGATTTACATGTAAAGACTTGCCCTCTAAACCTGTTTCAGAACTTAAATTCTGGGCAGTATATACTTTTATGAATTGTAGTATCCCAAGTAGCCAGTTGTCAGAAAGTTAAGCAGCACTCTTCTGCACGTTTTTGCCCCTGAGAAATTTGTCCTTAACGTAGCTATGGATTTCTCTGTCTGCTTGAGGCTTCCTCTCTTCCTTACTCTCTTGAACCTCCTCTACCCCTCAAACCAAAAAAGCTTCTGGAAAGAAAGAGTTTGCTCTCTCTGTAAATCTGTTGTTTTGTAAGATTTCTTGCTCTAATCATGTGTCTTGGGAAAGATGAACCTTTGCTTTATCATTCAAAGCCAGCATGGAATTCAGTAATAACTGTGATGCTGTCAGTGTACTATAATCTATAGAGCAGTAGCTAGTGTTCCCAGAGGAGGGGCTGAAAAAGGAATTTACAGTCATTATACTGATACCTAAAGGTGCTCTTCATGCATTTAGGAAATTAGATTAAGACATTTTGCTTTTCCAGGTGTCTTCAAATAAATGGTTAAATCTGAGATGTTTGGAGCCTGTATTAGGAGAAAAGTAGTGTTTTGTGGATGAAAAAGCAGTTTGGTATTATGCTGCTGTGAAACAATCTCTTTTATAGTTACTGTCTTGTTTCATCACTTCTAAGAAAAAATATCCTAAACCAGGTATAAACAGTTTATATAACTCCCCAATAGGTTTGCCAGACCAGCCTAAAATATTCGCCTCTATTTTACTGGAAAGAGAGCCGTCCCAGAAGGAAAAAAAAAAAACCAAAACTAACCACTTTAAAAAGTACACTTTTGGATAGGTAGCATTGTGGAGGGTTATTTTTTTCCATTTATCTTAGGGCTCTTGTTTGTCACTGAAATGACCAGATTGGATTGTGTAATGTGCTTGCATAGTTGTGTTGATTGAAAGCCTGTAGACAGATAATCATAAAAGTACGTATTTCTGGAGTTAATTGTACCGCTACTCTTCTGTTACCAAAATTCCTTTATTTGGCTGTTTATTGCTATTGCTGGTAGGAGAAGTAGTACATCTGTAACTAGTAGGTAACAGTACCAAATATTAGATACTCTTCTCTCCTGAAGTTTTACTGGGGGAGTGAGATTGAGTGTAGGGGCAGCAGGATTGTGTGTTGTCATTAACATTCAGCGTATTTAGTGTGTGATGATACCTATTATTGTTAGGCAAAAGTTCTGCAAAAGCTGACCGATGTTGGGATATGTAAAATAAATCAATAATGTGTTCTTCAGTTAAGTTAGCAGGTGTTCTATGTATTTGTTACTCAGGAGAGTGTCCACTTTACTGCATTATTTAAAAGCTGGATAAGAAGTACTGAAGGCCCAGTGACTGTTTTTAAAAGAAAAAAAAAAGCTTGTTAAAGCTGTTAGATGAAGTTACTGCTCTTCCCGCTTGTCCTTTTAATTTTGTTCCTTTATAGTTTACATAATACAAATCCGTTCAAAAATCTGCAGCCAAAATACTGTGCTAGTTAACAGCAGGGTTTTATCACTTCATGGACAATTCTATGTTGAATTTAAGGAAATCTGGCAAAGGAAGTGTTATTTTAAACGGCTTAAGAAGTAGTAGTTTTGTCTCCCTACCAAGTTATTTTAAAAGACTGCAATAGCACGTGCAGTTATCCTCATTTTTGAAATTAAGAGATAAAACTTGACCTTGGAACCTGATCTGACTCATCACAGTAAAAGAAGGCATACTTGTTTCTGTACTTTTGGTTGCAGAAGCCTGTAAAAATACAGGTGGAAAATGATGAATAGAAAATACTACTTCCTGCTTTTATTTAGCACAGTTAACATGGTCTGTCAGGCTGTAAAGCAAATGCTCCTTTTTTCATGTGTACCAAATGTGTCAAGCACAGCTGGAATGAATAAACATTTCCCAGTGCCTTTCTATGATCTTCTCAATAGTGAATATCCTTTTGGGAAGATGCACGTCACTGCAGGGTATCAAGCTCTGAGAACAAATATATAAAAAAAAATTTTCGGTATACGCTTCCAAATTAAAGTCTCTCCTTACAGAGGAAATGGTGGCCCTTTTAGCAGAAGAACTAGAAAGTGGTCCAAAAATCTTTCAACCACAGGCTAGCAGTAGTTGCAGCGATCTCTGTGGGGCTGAGGGTTACAGCAATGAAGTATCCTGGTATGAGAGATTTTTTAAGACGACCTTCCAATATGTAGTTTCAGCATTAAAATATGGGATCTAAAATAAGTATTGACGATAGTATTTTTATTACTTAAGCTCTTGAGAGAGAGCTTGGATTTGACTGAGAACCAGGTGTTATGTTAAAGCTAAGGTTTTGTGGAAACATTACAGGAAAGCCTAATATGCTTGCTTATGGATAATATTTTAATGTTATTAATTCTGCCAGGGTCAGTTCAAACCTTAATCTTTGAATGTTTTGAGTTGTGTAGCGTGTGCCACACAGTGACTAAAGTAAGCAGAGTTAAAAACAGCTGGGAGGAATTCTCTTTTTCTACTAGGTTGCCTTTGCTCCTCAAAAGAAAATGTCTTTCAAAATTTTAGAACAGTTTACTTTTGCTACAACCTTAATAAATATTTGTAAGTGAAATGACAACTTGCTGTCTCAGATTTGCACTTTTTTGTATCCCTTGTGATTCATTGTTTTTTCCTCTTCTGTAGTCCCCCATCCTCTACCCTTTGTATTCCACATCCCTCGCAACTGAGATCTCTTGGATGAGCTTTTCCTTAAGAGAATGAATCTTTATTACAGATGAAGAATGAGGATGTTCTGTGAGGAATTAGGTTTAACTCTTACATATAACCTCAGCAGGATGTACTATAAAGTGGTCAAAACTGCTGTTCGCTGAAGTTACAATCTTGAGAAACAGAGAACATGTAACAGCTAAAAAAGCTTTAAATATTTTTTTAAGATTCTAACATAGTTCCATGAAAAATGTACTGTTTAACTTTTTTTCTAAATTAAGGAACTGTTCCTGGTTTTCAGAGTGGAACATTTAGTCTTTAATTCTTGATGAATTGACTTTTTTTTATCCATAGAGTTGAATTTTTGGTCTTAGAATATGCTTCCATCAACAGCAACTCCTAAATATAGAGCCTATTGACAGTCTTCACATGAACTTTTCTATTTAAATCTTTCACATCTTATGTGTGCCAGCTTAGTATCAGATTTCTTTTTCCATATTCATTGCTTTCTTGTTTAGTCAGATATTAGTGTTGCAGGTGCTGGACTTAATGTTAGTTGCTGTAGGAAATACAAATGGAATTACTTATTGCTCCAGGCTATCTGATCAAAAGAACATTACTTCAATCTACAGATTATTTTTTTAATATCTATCTATCTTAAAATCATCCAGTGCTTTTGAAAAGGTGTCATACCAACAGTTCTTGACTGATTAACGTTGTTTCAGCACAGAAGGGATGTGTTGTTATGAAAAAAAGACTTGGGAAGGGAATAAAATTAAGCTTTTATGCCATTGTATTTCTAACTTATGTTTTAATGTAGCAGGCTAAAATTATTTTTATAGTCTCATAACAGCAGTTGGATTTTGAATGTTGGAATCACAGCTGAACTAGAATGAATATGTAGTAAAGAAAATCTGTTTTATAAGATTCCCTTGGCAAAATGCTCTGCTAGAAAGTGAACCAACAGTGACAGCTTCTTTTTAATGTCTGAGTCATTGATTTCTATCAGAGCCACTGAACTAGTTTCTGTTAAGTTTTACTGAGTTCATTGCCAGTGAAGTATGTTGTCTTCAAGATGTTTATTCCATAGTATGCTTTTGACTTAAAGGCAGAACTTGTAATTGCTAAGATCGCCTACAATTTTCCTTCACAAGACCTTATTCTCAGCTGCTTACAGCATTGCTAAACTGTTTGGACTGAAGTTTTCCATGCCAAGTATAGACAGTTGCATTTGGAACTGCTCCTCAGGCTAATTTTCGTAGTTTCAGCAAAAACAGTTCAAACTGTTTCTAAGACTAGAGGAAAAACAAATCGTATAGCATCAATATTAAAAACCATACCAAACCAAAACTGTCTTGAGGTTTAATGTTTCCTGTACTTTGGAGCTTAGCACATAGTTTTTAATGAAAATTGATTTAATTTGATCCAAATTCTAAGACGTGCTCAGTAGCTGCTGTAGTTCAGTAATAAGACTGATGATTCGGTGTCTGCTTTGCTGTTCTGTATTGATATTTCAGGATCTACTGTGTTGCTTCCATCCGCTGTGCTTTGGGAGGCTGCTGTGCATGGGTCTTCTTTGTTTTTCTTGTCTAGTGCTGCTAGACATGGCAGCTAAGTGCATGGAAGCCCTGTAATGTATTTTTCTACAAACAAGAGTCCAAAAGTATATCACAAGTGAGGGGATAGTATGGAAATGGTGGGCTGGTTAGAGAAGCATAGGTGGGAAGAGTGAGCAGAAGTTAGCTCTTCTCTAGTGTCTGCGTTAGGCTCAGTATTTAGAGTCTCAATGCTCCTGTTGGCTGTAAAATTTTCTGGAAACGTTTCCTATCGTATGCTGTACTGCTTTCTTCATAGTTTCTTTGCAACTATGGTTTTAGAATCATAGAATTGTACAATGGTTTGGGTTGGAAGGGACCTTAGAGATCATCCAGTTCCAACACCCCTGCCATGGGCAGGGACACCTTCTGCTAGGTCAGGCTGCTCAGTGCCTCATTTAACCTGGCCTTTAAACACCCAGGTATGGGGCATCCACAACTTCTATGGATAGCCTATGCTAGTGCCTTACCACCCTCACTGTAAAAAAAATGTCTTCCTAATATCTAAGCTAAATTTCCCCGCTTTCACCTTAAAACCGTTCCCTTTCATCCTGTTACTGCACTCCCTGATAGAGACCCCTCCCCAGCTTTCCTGTAGGCCCCTTTTTAGTATTGGAAGGTACTGAACTTCCCATGAATCTTCCTGAAACAGGAATACGCCGTAGCCTGATTAGAATTGTAGGTGACCTGTAGCCTGTTAAAGTAGTTGCATGTATTGCTGCTGTAAGTGTGGTGAAGGGAAAAGGCTACAGATTGTTTTAACAGAAAGATTGTGCTGTCGTATTGCCCAGGTAGTATTGGGAAAAGATCTCTATCTTCTTCCCATCTCAGGTTTCCTTTCTTTGCTGTTGTTTCTCACTGTCTTATCTAGCAAAGCCTGGGTGAAATTGGTACTCCTTGTCGACTTCATTGATAGGATAGAGGTCAGAAGAGAAATATGAATTTTTCTGTGGAGCTGGGAGGTAAAGGTGTGTGTGGCAATGAAAACAGCATTTGGACCTGTCTATTCAAGAATAGTGCTGCAAAAGGTAGATATTCTAATTCTATTAAGTTTTTTTTGAACTCTGGAGAATTAAAGGCATTAAGGCTACTCTGTACCACAAGAGGGAAAGTTTCCATATGTTGTAGAAGTTTACATTTTCAAATTATCAATTAAAAGTTTATACACAAGACCATCGCACACTCGGAATGCTGACAGACTCTGGATAACAGCACAACAGATTCTCTCAGAAGAACTGAAGGAAGAGGTGGAATGAGGGCGTTTAGAGAAGGATGGTATAGTGTGGACCATGAAGGCTGATCCAAAGTTTTATTTTTTGCTATTGCGTTTTGAGGCCTAGCAGAGTGCCTCACTGCATTAAGGTGAACCTTTAGAAGCAATTTAATAGGTTACTTTGTTTCTGTAAATGGTTGGTCCTTTAAAAAAAATAAAAGCACTGCTTTTATTTTATTAATTTCTTCCCAAGTAAATTTCTGTGGGAAAGTGGGGGGGAAATAAAATGGAGGTTTATACCAAAAATGTTTCAATTTACTGTGATTAGGTAAAGCTTTTGAAAAGTGTATGATGCTTTTAATTAAAAGGTTCTTAAAATATGTGTGAGACTGAAGTTTTGTTAAGCAGCATAAAGTTTGGTTCAACATACACGTAACAGCAAGAAATGCTGAGAAATTAATTTAAGTTTAGAATTATAGATGTGAAATAAATTTGTGCCTTTCAGTGTTGCTGGATTCTGTAGGAAAACAGATGTTTAAGATGCAAATGTCAGACCCTCCTAGGGAGGCATAGGCGCGGTCCCAACAGTACAGCCAGGAAGGAGAGGGTTTGGTAATTTATTTTTCTGTGTATTTTACTTTCAGAATAGGAAAATGAACTCGGTACATCAAAATAGTATAAATGGAGTTTAAAAACAGCCAAGAGATTTTGCCAGGTGGGAACGTGCCCAAGAGTAGGATCCCTTGTTGCTGAGCACTTGATGTTTAGAGTTCTTGATAGGAAGAGCATAACTGTTAAGAGTATGGTTAAAGTTGAAAAAACGTATCCCAGCAGCTTATTTATAAGGCTAAATGCTTAATTTAAGCGAAGTGGGTAAAGAGATCTTGCAGATGCTTGGATGTCAGTTTAGGATGATCTGTTCTTGTTGAGGTCGGTGGGAGTTAGGTCACCAAATGCAGCAGAGCCAGGGTATCACGTGTGTTTCCAGTCTAACTTAATCTTGGTTCTTCCTCCCGTAACACATCACTATGAAGTATCCCATTGTTATTTGTCTGAGAAAACTTTGGCAAGAAAGAAACATCGGTTTAGCCATTTTGTGAAGTACATATCTATCCAAAGAATTAATCCGATACCTGTAACTTCCACCTGAATTTACATATGGATTCAAGGGAAGAGGAGGTTCTTCCTTGGTTTTTGAAGAGCTCAATGGCATGTTTCCTCTAGCACAGCTTTCCTGTTTAATTATTTCCCTGTAGTATCCGCTTAAAACACTTAAAATAACCAAGTGCTATATTAACTGCAGAGTGAGTTTCTGTACTTTGTGAGGTAAGTTAGGCAGCTACTTCTTGGTTTCAAATGAAAGTTATTTTTGTGTTGCACTCAGTGCTAACTTTGCGATGTGAAAATGACAAGCGTTTCTCAGTTTCAGGGAAAATACAAGCAAGCTTCATTTTTAACGTTAACTTGCATTTTCTATTCTAATGCCTAATAGGAGCAACTTCAGCATCTTATTCAAAATTACTTTCATTTTTAGATACGATGAAGAAATTTGACAAGAGTACAAGTTAATGTATTTTAAAAAAAATGATCCCACACCAGATTTACTTATGGCATACTTAATGGTCGATGCTTACTCATTGTAATATACCTTAATTTCAGTTAGACAGGAGCTTTAAAGTTAACTTAATTAAAAAGGAATTTGTTCAAATGGTAAAAAAAGTTTCTGTCCTTTCAAGCTTCAAAGGTGCAAATAAAATTGCTTTTGTCTTCATGTCAAGCAAAACATTTATGTTTGTATCAGTAGAGAGTGTATTTAGTGTGATGGATATTGAGATGAATTTTTACTGAGCCTGTGTGGCATGGAGCTTTGTCACCTGCTTTTCAGCTGTCTTTATTCCCTGGTAACGTACGTGCAGAGCACCACAGCTGTTGCAGGGGTGTGTGGGTGTAAAATTGGGAGCACGGCAGTTCAGATTACTTTCTAATTTTTAGCAGGGCAGATGTAAAACAGTTCCTTAAGTCTACCTTGTCTCCACTGGAAGGGTTGTTTAACTCATCTTCTCAATCACATGTGGGAATCCAAAATTGTATTCCACACGCTTCAATAAATAGTATTTCTTCTAAGAGCAAGCACGTATGTTTGGAGAAATTGCAATGAACAGTGCCTGTGTCAGGAGCACGCGGCATCAAACTGATTGTCCCTTCTACCTTTTTGATTCGAGGGTCTCGGAAACTTGGTCTGTGGTCTCCTGTCCCTTTCTGCAGGGGCTCTTGGGTCTTCCTGGTGAGTGATTTTCCTGGCACAGGAGGGGGTTCCCAGGAGTAACAAGTTGTTGTGTGCCAGCCTCTCTGTGGGTGCTTTCAGCTTGTGGCTAATACAGTGTAACCTGAGTTGGACTTTAAAGAGGGGACCTGTTTATATACCCAGGACTTTACCATGACCTTTATTTGCCCTCTTATTAGAAGGACTTATTGAAAGGTTGTATATTTTACCATAACAAAAACTTTCGTTGCATTTCAATGTAACTAAAGCTATTTAGGAGTCTTGCTTTCTGTTTTGGAAAAGCAGTTTTAACTCTCAGGCCTTTCTAACCTTTGTAATTTTAATTTAAAAGTTGCTGTCTATACCATATTTCCCATTCCAGAAATCAATGACTCTTCCCTCTTTCTCAGTTTAGTGGCCTGGTTGTGCATGTTAATCCTGTGATAGGATTTATCACCTTTAAAATAATTTAAAATAGTAACCCTGCCTCTTTAAGGGTTAGAGTGTGCTAAATTTAAGATCACTATTAGTTAATAATCTTGAGCTAATACACTTTTGTGAAACCAGCAAAGCCATTATTTGACCTGATGTCTTGCATGCAGTAGCAAATTCTAAACTCTTAGACCCACTAGTTATATTTAAGATAGGTACGTGGTCAGTCATTAAAACTGCTTGGTGGTTTTTAAGTGAAGACAGCAAATACAGTAGCAGTGTATGTCAAAAACCATATGTGAATGGACTAGTGAACACAGTAGCTGGCTTACTGGTGGAAGAAAGCTTGTTTGAAATACAAGAGGAGTAAGTATAATTGCTTTTTGAAAAAAGCACTTTTCAACTGTGTAAGGAGTGAAAGTTCTTCGCCTTTTATAATAAATGTAGTATCACTCTGAACAAAATTTGCATGTGGGTAACAGTATGCAAATTGCTCAACTTCTCAGTACTTCCCAGAGCAGCATTGATCCAAATGTGCCATGTCATTGGACAATAAACTTATTTTCTGGATATTCTTTTTGTTTTATATAGCTGAATTTCAGTTTGATTCTGAGCTGGCGGTGTGCTTTTGAGAACTTTGGATTGCACAAGTTGTATATTTTGTTAAATATGACTTAGGGTGTTTTATATCCTGTTTGAGTGGTTGATACGTTTGGTGGGTGGGTTGTTGAAGGAATCAATGGTGCTTTAATTCTCCTTTTTGAGAAAGTGTGGTAGAAATTAGGTGAATTGTGGTGGACCTGGTCTACTTGTGTTTTGCTGTTGGACCTTTTGAGGACTAGGAGAATAATTTCTGTTATTTTTTATGCCTGACTGCATGTTGTCCTCTGTCATTAGATGGTGGGAAATACGGCTGTTAATATGAAAGCATTTCATCAGAGTACTTTCTTGCTGTTTGAAGTGTCTTGCTTGACTGAAATCTTGATTAAAGTTACAGGATTTAACATGGTAGTAGCTAGAGACTCTTAACTACATGAGATTATGAGAAAGCTTGGAAGGTGGTAGAAGAAATCTGGACAAGACATTTGCAGTTCACCCTCGCTGGAAGGAGTTGAGTCACAGAAATCGTGACAGATGTTAGATCAGCATAGGCTTTTCAGATTTTCTGGGCTGATTTGTTAAGGTCAACAAATGGCCATGTGGAGTGGCAGATGAGACTCTTTGAACAAACAGTATCTGTTATTGGATGTAAGATAACTTTCCAGGAGGACTTTGAGTAAACAACTTCAAAATTATCTATAGCCTAGACTTGGTAACTAACTTCATAAACCACAGTGGTGTATGTCAATAGGTCATTGTTTATTGTTATCCCCAGTTAATATGGTTTAGTCCCCCCTCAATGTATCACAAATAATCTTAAATTCAGAATATTCTCATGAGCAAAACTTGTGATTTCTTAGCTTTTTCAAAAGAATATGAAGTTTTACTAGGTAGTGGTATGATTTTTAGCCGGTTGGTTTTAGCAGTTTTAATTTGACCTTTATAGTGTGTATTAGCTTAAACATGTGCTATAGGGGCAGCTGAGCAAATAGAGTGTCACAGTATATTTTGAAGCATTGTTCACATGGATCTCTTAGTCCAAGTCCTGCATGACAACCATTTGCAGAATAGCTTACATATAAGCAGAAGTACAGCAGAAGCTCAGCCCTTTATCTTGATTGTTCCTTTGCAGTCCTTTTGGTTTCTGAAACGCAGAGATTAGGTGTTAGTGTGAACAGATGGGTCCTAGATAGGATTGAAATGTGCCTTCTGTATCTTTAATTCTGTGCCAAGTCTTTGTTTTGGTTATTTCCGATATGTAGCAAGAATTTCCTTGTAGCATGATGTTTGAGAATGTCATTCTTTGTCTTCCAAACCTCCTCCCTGCTACTGCCTAGGGAGCTGGTTAACTGGTAAGATGTATAATGTTGTTCTATCTGACCTGGAAGGTTAGAGCTCTATTTACTGAAAACATGCAGAGGAACTTCCTCAGCCCCTTCCAGAGTTCCAACAACAGCTGGATACTTTAGGGTAACAAGCAATTAGAAAATACATACTGATAAACTCTGAATGGAGGGACTGGAGGGAAAACCCACAACACTAGTTTATTAAGAAATTGTACTTGTTTTGTCTAGGTGAGAGATCTGAAAATACTGATGACAAAATTATTTGAATACCTAAGGTGCTGCACGAGTACTTGTCTGAGTAACCTCATCAGTTTGTTGGGTTGTTGAGCGACCAGAAGCTGATATTGCACCAACTTCTCTCGTGGGTATATGGAGGAATTACTGAGGAATGTTATAGACTACCAGTAAAGCCAAGTACACTAAGGTTTTATATGGGGCTACATTTTTCTTTAAAAAGGAGTTTAAAAAGAAAAACAAAATGAAACAACTTACCCCCCCTCCAAAAACAAACAAACAAACACCCATCTAAGTATTATTCAAAAAAGTAGCTACCTTAATGTGTAGGTAGGATTCTTCGGTTATCTCATACCTCTGTAGTTGAATGATATGGTTCCAAAGGAGGTGATGAACTAACTTCACAGCTCTCAGCAGCTGGAAGGAGTTTTTGCTCCCATTGCTAATCTTGTGCCAGAGCTGGGGCATGTCAGGCGCCTCCAGGAGCCATTTAACCTCACTAATATGGCCTTGTTATTGAGTTAAAGCAGCTTACGGAAGAGTTTTGACAAGTTCCAGAGCCAGTGTTGAGGGATGGATGTGACTGTGAGTGGAGGAGAGGGAGGGAGGAATTAATGTCAGGGGGGTAGTAGGGGGAGAGAGAGAGACCTTTCTCCTTTCCATTGTCAGCCAGCTATTTTTCTGCCTGTCAGGTTGCAGCTTTAGACTTCTGAGAATCTGGAAATGTACTGTCTGTCCCCTGTTGTAATATCAGTTGCATCAAAACTGCATTTCTTAACAGTGCTTTACCATGCCTGTAACAAACACTGACACCCAAATGCTATGAAAGATCCCGACAGTAATGCACACAAGAACTCCACAGGGCAAAAATAAATCATGAATTTAGATTGAGCAGGACTCCCTGTGCTTGGTTTATGTAGGCCAGGGCAGGATTTAGGAGACTTAACCCCTTTCTGGATTAACAGTGTCGCTGAAAAGAGCAGGCTGTACGACAGCCGATAATTTACTGTTGATAATTTACTGATGCGAAGAAATAAATAAGAAATCAAACAAAACCGAACGCTTGATGCCTCATGTGCTTTTTTCCCCATGTTGGTGTCAGGGCTTCATTGGCTTCAGCAGATCCCTCTGCCATTGAGTACAGCTGCGTATAGCACACTGAATCAGGTGATCGTGAAGATCTTTTCCAAGCTAAATAATTCTGTGAAATATAATCGGACAACAGGGACTAAATGCAAAACTTCACATTGTGGAAGGTGACATAACTATGGCGCGATCCTTGCTATATATCAATCCTTGTCCATGTTTCAGTTTGTTGCGGAATTGGGTAGAAGTGTAGGATTGCCCAGCGAGTTCAGTTTACTTTGAGGAGAGGCGCAGTACTTTATTCCAGAATATTGTTGTCCTCAAAGTGTTTGTAAGGGCTGTACATGAACTGCTCTAAGAAGCTGTTGGAGGAAAACTTCATGGTTGTTTCTCTGGATTCTGTATCTTCCTGGAGTGGCTTTTTAAGGAAAAAGTAGAAATACTTAATCGGAGATAATAATAATTTAAAAAGAAACTTGTTGCAAATAGTTGTGAGGGTTTATTTTGTATTAATAGGGAAGGTAGGTTGTTTTTATCTTCCAGTTTGTGTAGTTGAGAGGAGTTTTTGTGAACTTACATTCTGTCTCCTGCTACTGAAGCAAGGATTCTATTAGGTTTTTTGGCTTTGCACAGAAGGTCTTGGGTAAACAATTATATTGAGACAGGAGTGGTATCTATCTTTTCCTTCCAGGGGAAAAGCCTGTAAACATATGAGATAAATGTACTATGGGAAGACGTTGTTATAGTCCCCTGGCTAGTGATAAGGTGATGTTTGTCTCTCCAGATATCCACTAGTGAGGATATAGTCTTTTCCTATATAGAATTTTTTCACAAAGGGCCCAGACAAAATAATCTTTTAACTCAGTTGTCCATGCTTCGGCTTGGGTTGATGACCTTATAAATTTGAAAGCACTCGATTTGGAGACAAGTCCGTACAGGCATGCAGTTTTAATGTTTAGTAACTTCTGCTTAGGAAGAACTTCAAAGTCAACTTGTTTCTAACTTCTTATCCTTTGATATTGTGGCTGTCTATAGCAATCAGGGTTTTGTAAATAGCAGAAAGAGTCTGTTGATAAGTTCTGCATTGTGAAGTGTGGTGATCAAATTAATTAGTTTCATCAAACATTTTACCATGTATTGTGGAAGTGCCCAGAGGCAAAAAATATCCTTAGAAGGAGTCATGGCTACAGCGCACCATAATTTACAATAAATTTTTTTGTGTTGGATGGAAATTTGTCTTTAGGACTTTTTTACCTTAATACTTGATTAAGAATTGGCTTTCAGTAGCAGCCTAAAATCTGATTGCTACTTTCTGAAGGACCTCAGATCAACTTACAACCAACTTCCAAGAACGTAACAGTGGATTTAAAGAATTTCCTAAATCACAATTCTGTTGAGCAGCCACTAGAAAATAAAGTTCAGGCAATTACATTTGGATCACCTGGATCAGAAGGTGTGTAGACCAATTTCTGGGGTGTTGTTTAATGTATGTATCTATTCATTCTTCAAAATAGGGTAAAATGCCTTTTTTCCCTTATGTTTTCCAGCTTTAGGCTTCCTCATATTTTGTTCCTCTTGCTTTTCTTCCCCCAAAAGCGTCTTTTCCAACAACATGCAGCAGTTCAGAGGCAGGCTGGTGATACAATTCAGGATTCATTTTTTTATTCTTCCCCCCTACTGCCTGTCAACAGGCTTATTTTATTGAAGCATCCAAAATATATTGAATATACATTATCTTCTCTGGTCCTTGTGGTATTTAGAAGATTTAGAAGATTTGAAGAAAAACAGTGCTCTTGAACTTCAGAGGTATTGATAGGTGCAGGTCTTGATAGATACTAAATGGAAACTAATTTTAAAATCATGCCCTGGTTGTTATACTCCTAAAGGTAAATGATCTGGCGTTGATGCAATTGTGGTATCACAGTTTTGGGGTTTTTTTTATTCCTAGAGCTGGAATTAATGTTTGCAATATGGTTTTATTATGGTGTAGAGTTGTCTAGCTTCCATTGTGCTGGGTCAGTTAAAAATAGTTAAAGACAAGGCTTTAAAAAGTTAAGAGCGACACTACTCAGCAAACAAGTTTACCGTATTTACTTGGTGGTTCCCATGGTACCTAGTGATTCTGTGATTCCTGGGATAAATGTGCATGAAGACAGGTAGTGCTGATGAAACAGAACTAGCTTTCTTGTTAACTTGTGTCTTCAGGACAGGAAGGACATGGATCTGTTAGAGCAAGTCCAGAGGAGGGCCACACAGATCATCAGAGGGTTGGAACACCCCCATATGAGGACAGGCTGAGAGAGTTGGGTTTCTTCATCCTGGAGAAGAGAAGGCTCCAGGGAGACCTTATAGCAGACTTCTAGTACTTAAAGGGGGCTACAGGAAAGCTGGGGAAGGGCTGTTTATCAGGGAATGCAGAGATAGGATGAGGGTAGCCGGTTTCAGCTGAAAGAGGGGAGGTTTATAATAGATTTTAGGAAGAAATTTTTTTATTGTGGGGGTGGCGCAGGTTGCCCAGAGAAGCAGTGGATGCCCTGTCCCTGGAGGTGTTTGAGGCCAGGCTGAAGGAGACTTTGGGCAACCTGATCTGCTGGGAGGTGTCCCTGCCCATGGCAGGAGGGTTGGAACTGCGTGATCTTTTAGGTCCCTTCCAGCCCAAACCATTCTTTGATTCTATGCTTATTACCATGGTTGTACGTAATTTTCATCTCTTGCTAATGGCTGTTTTATGATTCCTCTTATGAGTACAGAAAAGACATGTATGCATAGAAGAAAATACTTCTTTGGGTTTTAATTTAAACAATGAGAGCCACAAAACAGATTAATGGACAGCTTTTTAATTTGAGAATAGGTCTAATTGAGATGGATCAGCTTGCTGATGAAATGGATTGGTGATGCGTGGCAGGACAGATACCATCTCTGTTAGGCTAATGTCTAACTGAAAGGGGCCAATGCAGGGAGTTCTTTGCTGTTCTGGTGAAGGTAATAAGTTTGACTATTTTATCTGATTTCTTGTTATTCGCTTTTAACTTTAGTCTTTAGTCTGTTTTAACCACTGTTAGAAATACTCAGAGCTAGCTGTCTGGTTGTTTTTGAAACTTCTAGGTAAGTTTTGGTTAGCGATACTTTGTTTTATTGAAAGTCAATTAAGAACACTGTATAAGCTGTATCCCACTGCAGGGTTTGCATAACTTGGAGCATGCTTAAGTCTGTAGCGAGGAAAACAAGAGTGTGTTTCACTCCTGTTTGAATCTGGCTGTCAGCTTGGGGCTAGTGTCACAGCAAGCTGTCTTCTCTGTGTCGGTTCCTTAAATTAGGCTTTTTGGATTTTATCCTTAGCGTGTCACTGTTATTGCTTTGTTGCTATGATACGATACTTACTCATGCGATCCACTGTAGAATATTAGGAGATCTAAGCTGAAATGTTATGTAACTTACAAATGTTTTTACAGCTGATGCTCTTTATTTTGCAGAGCGTAACAATTCCTGTCTTTGTAGCTATCCGAGCAAAATAAGCGTCTTGCAAGATTTTTATTCAAAGGGAAAATGGTTAAAATTGCAGAATTAACATTCAAAAGTATGAATTGTCCTTTGAGGGAGTAGTAATTGCTAGCTTTTTCAAAAGCTTACTGAAGTTGTTGTGCTCAGTTAAGAGGATCATAACTGTCAGATGGGGAAAGGGAATACAATACAATGTTCTCTGGTGTTTGAACTCCTAGGGCAGAGTGAGCGGTTGGGATTACAGTGGAGGTGTTTCAGTCCATTTTAGCAATTACTTTTTGCTTGTGGAAACTAAAGAATTCTATCAGGTAATTAGTCAATGTTAAACCCACTGTTGGCTGTTGTTCCAGCCACTAACTGGAAAGTGTTTTGGTGAGAAACTTGAGGAACTGGCATTGCTGAAGAGTTTTTGAGTTGTTAAATGTGTAAACTTAAAAAGAAATGTGTTAAATTAGAACAAACCTAAAAGAATAAAGAGAAACATGAGATAGTCTTACAATTTGTTGAAATTTTAAAGTGAGACTTGAGATTTTCCATGCTCAGTGTTACAATGCAATTGCCTTTTTCTTGTCCTAATATTTCCCTTATGGTGAAACAGCAGTGCTAATACCAGTATTGCAGTGAACGAAGCTGAGGGATGAGTAGCCTGGCTATAGACAGGTCTTAAAATTCCTTCAAGACATGAGCATTCTGTATCTTCACATAAAATTGGAAATAAAATTCTTGACCAGAACAAATGAAATCCCAGCTGTTTGAAAGATGAGAAGATGCTGAGTTGCTGGAATGGCTTAGAACCCCAGCAAACCATTAAAAACAAGAATAAAAGGCACATCCAACCAACTTTTCATATAAAACTGTGTCTGCTTTTGTTGTTATCATGCAACTTGTGAACAGTTGCAGTATTTTAAGAATGCATTACATTTTTAAAGTGTACCATACTTAACAATCCATCTGTTTTTAAAGCTGATGTGAAATACTAACGGAGTAATTCTGCTTATCAGCTTACAGAGAAACTGCACTCTGAAAATGCCAACTCATAGCCAAGCATGTTGACTTAATAGGACAGAAAACCTGGACAACCTTACTTGACTAAGATTGCAATAAATGATTTAGACCAAAGCATGAAAGTTCAGAATTAATCCTTTTGAAGTATTGGAGTTGATTCTTAAGACAAACACTCATCACGTGATGTCAAAAGTATTTGAAGTATTTTGCAGTGGGGTAAAAAGACAAGGTTCCTTCAAAGCAGATTTTACAGCTTTTAAGCAGGTTACATAATAAAGGATTAGGGAACAGAATGAGACAAATCGGATGAATGAAAGGTTAGGATGAAGCACTGCTTCTGTATCTGACTTTCAGTGAGGGAGAGATGGTACATATTGATGCCTATGTATTTCAAATAAAGTTAATTCAGGAACTTGTTTTCTATAAATGTAGTCACTGCTCTGTGTTTATCCATTATTTCTTGTATGAAGCACAAGCTGTGAATGATAGTTCTTCCGTTCTAACATACTTAAACAGTTACTTTGACGATACTGTTTATTAATTTGCTTACTATAGAGCATAGTATTCCCCATAATAAAGGCTCTGATAGCTATGGAAATTTAATCAACAAAATAGATTTAGAAAGCCTGAGTTTACTTCTACAAACTGAAGTATTGGTTTGGTTTGGTTTTTTTTTCCTTTTATAGATGCAACCTTCAATGAACAGCAAAATCTTTTTTGTCAGAAGTTGCAACAGTGCTGTGTGCTCTTTGACTTCATGGACTCTGTTTCAGACCTGAAAAGCAAAGAAATTAAGAGAGCAACACTGAATGAACTGGTTGAATATGTTTCAACAAATCGTGGAGTTATTGTTGAATCAGCTTATGCTGACATAGTGAAAATGGTAAGTAGAATGCTTTTGTTAGTTTGGATTTTAATAAATAGCTTAAACTAATCAGTTTACAACTGATGGCATCTAACTCAGAACTGCTTATATAATATAATTTGTTATTGATAACTTGGCTTACAAGAATCCTCAGTAAGGCTTGTAAAACCAAACAGGTTCTAAGTTTTAATTATCAGCTGAAATCTGGTGCATTCAGGTTAATAAAGATGAAAAAACTAGTATATTGCAGGTGCTTGCAGTCCGGGTAAGCTTTGAAGTTGTTCCCATTCAGTAAATGGCAGTATTTTGGTGCTGCCTGTCTTTGAGGATGGCAGTGGAGTGACAGATTAAAGTTTTGTGGTAAAGATCCTTGCAGGTATTAGTGTCAACAGAAAGGTTTATTGGTATAAGAAAGCAATTCTTCTTTGTAAATATTTTATGTGGCTGTTTTGCTACTGTTTTGGCCTTGGAGAGCTGTGCTAGAGTGGTCTAGGTGGTTTGCTTGAGTTGTAAACCACGGGATGACTTGTACTGTGCAGTTTCTATGAATGGTTTGTTGAATAAGCAGCAAAATATTTGTGGTCATTATCTGCTGACTTTTCCAGGTTTTTTATATGCATTTTCAAATGCTATGTAATCGATATTTTAGGTTATGCCCATAGTCCATGCACAGGGAACGCAACTGAAGGATGTTTGACAATAAGCTGAAATTTGAAATAGAAAAAGAATGTGTTTAGTGCCTGCGCATTTAGTCTAATGGTTCTCTAACCTTTGGTGAAGTTTACATAAGCACAGTGATGACTTCCAAACTAGGTATCTGGAACATAACCAGACCAGTTCAAACATAT
Source organism: Clamator glandarius (assembly GCA_033459285.1). Taxonomy (NCBI): domain Eukaryota; kingdom Metazoa; phylum Chordata; class Aves; order Cuculiformes; family Cuculidae; genus Clamator; species Clamator glandarius. The sequence continues at coordinate 764,243 of JAUNZM010000244.1, read as the reverse complement.
GGCTTAGGAGCTTGGTAGTTTTCTATACAATGCAAGTTGGTTTTTTTATTTTTAAAGGTTTGGGTTTTTTTTTAGTTTGGTGTGGGTTTTTTTTTCTTTTTTTTCTGTGACCAGCTGGTATGGAAGATCACATCTTTAGTATAAATAAATGTAGAAATTTTGTAACTACACTTGAAGTGCTAAGATTATTGAAACCCTTTTAATCATTTTGGCTGTTTGACTAGATGCTTATTAGGTTTTACAAGATATCTAGGACACTGTGGGTTTTTTGTATAGTTTTGTTTTCTAAAGGACTTGTTATTCCATCCTAAATGTTTTTATGCAAGAAAACAAAAGATGGAGTATGTCCACCTCTTCTTTGGCTTTTTTTGGCTACTAGCGGCACCAAACCTGGATCCTTGCAGTATTTTCTTACTGTGTACCCTCTATAGCCTCTTGCTAGAAGAAAGAGTGTACTAACTAGCCTATCGTACTTACTGAAGGGAGGATTTTCTTTTATGTTAGAGTTGTTTTCTTTTCTTGGAGATAAGTTGATGTTAAGTTATTCTTTTGAGGTTATTGTTGTTGTGCAAATGATTGGGCTCTGTGGGTGCATGTGTTTTCTTTCCATAACAAATTCCCATCTCCTTTTCTTCCCTAAAATGATAGAAAATGAAGAAGGCCTTAAATGCTGAGTGAGAACTGTTTCAGAGCTTGAGACAAAAGGTCTCTCCAAGCCTGAATAGTATTTCTAGTCTCCTTGGCAACTGGCAGCAGCAAAGGTCTTTGCTGTGAATTAGGGTGAAGTACCAGCTCTCAGAAAGAACTCTGGATGAGTCTCTCTCTCCAAACAACATGTGTGTCAGGCTTACAGCCAGCCGTTGTACCAAAACTTCTGAGATTTATGAGGTGGTCTTAAAATTTTTTTAGACTGTTCAGTGTTACTATATTAAAAGAAATTTTTGCAAAATTTGAAGGATAGTATATTTGGGACAAAAAAGTAGAAATCGTTCTTGATTAACCCAACTATCATCTGCCTGGTAGTAAAGGGTGAACGTGCTGCAAAAATTCCCTGAAAAATGCCAGAGTGGCAGCAGTGGCAGAAGCAGAGCCAGTTACTCTCCAAGAAACCCTGTCTTTCCCGAGGCCTGGGACAGCTTTCCTCCAGCTTGTAGAGGAAGCAGCCCAGTTTCCTTGGAGTTGCCCAAGTCTTGGGAAGGCAAAGTCAAGAATTCCTTGTAGGTGCCAAGAGGAAAAAAATGTTGTTCCTGACCATAGGCAAGGTCTGTGCAGGTGAGGAGGTCTTCTAGCATTCCTTCATGTCCAATCATTGAAAAAAAAAAAAAACCAACAAAAAAACCTGCAATTTTTTATTTAGGCAGATGTGCAGGCCATACACCATAGGTGATATTTTTGGTGTCTCAGGCAACGTGATTTTGCTGTGATTCCTTTGCCAAAGCCTTTGCATTACGAACTGAGGGAGTTTTGCTTACAAATAGTTGTGAAGGGGTAGTGCAATGGTCTGTGCACCTCCTTTCTAGGTCATCTAAAATTAATATCTTTTCTGTTTGGAAATTCTCAATTGAAAATACTCTGAAGCTAACAGCAAATTAGGGTTGGGCATTGTGAATACTCTAAGTTTTATAACTTCCTTGGAAGTTAGAAAGCTCTAGCCTTTATCAGGTTTGGGAGCATAACAGAAATCTCCCTCCAATACAGTTTACTCGTCCATTTCCTTGTGTCTGCCAGACTCTTCCCCAGCATATAAAAATTCAATGTAAATGAGGTTGTCCTAGCAGCTTGTGCAAGTGCTGAATTCAGAATGTCAACAACATTCATTAGATGTCCCTGTCTGCTTGAAATTGGAATTGAATCTAGTATCTCTCCAAATGCTTTGCTTTTTGGGATGCACACAAACAACAAGAGATTATTTTTTTCTGTCTTTTTTTTCTTGTTTTAATAAAATATAATTGCTGCATCTTAATACCTTAATTGGCATGTTTTCAGACATTACTGTCACAAAACTTTCTGAGCTTTAATTTAGACAGTGAATTCTGTGTTTTTCTAGAAACCTGTCTAGCTGTAAAAGCCATTTATGGTTTGTGTTTCTCAAATCACAGTTTTGGGCAAAGACCCCACTTATGAAGGAGAAGGGACATTTTAAATAACGTGAGAGGATGTAAAGAAGATTTTACCCATAGGAAAGCAATGGGGAGTGGGTTAACCCAAACCAACATTTTTGATCAATACTATTAGCAAGGCATTAGAGAGAATCAAATGAGATGGGAAGCAGAAGGATTTCAAACATAATGAAATAAATGATCCAGCTGTTTAAGAAGACAGAATAAACTGTGCCATTTTTATGTACTAGCCTAAGTTTCATGTGGTCTCAGGAGACCGGTAATGCTGGTAGAAGTACTGAATACTCTGAAAATCCTGAAATAAGTTTTCCAGGGATCCGGCCAAGAGGCTTGCCATTTTTTTCTGTATGTTCAGTTGTTAGAACCTTTGTTTTGTACTTTAAACTTGTGCATTCTATACTCCAAGGCTCTGTGCTAAATGATTGACTCATTCAGTTCAACAAGGTGCATCTAGAAATGCAACAATGCATTGTTGAGAGACATTACCAGAAGACTTGCAAGCAGAGGTAGGGAAGTCTCTGTAGAGGACTGATAGTGGGTGGTTTTGTTTAGTACCTAATAGGAGCGGGCAATGTCAAATAACAGAACCGAGACTGTAGTCTAGAGGTTTGGGCTTGTTTAAAATTCATGTTCTCTCAGACTCCAATTTCCTCCTCCTCTCCCCACAGCCAGTTTCTCTGGTTCTTCCTTGTGTTTACAGCATTAAAGGACAGCTGTACTGTTTTGGGGTGTCTTTCTGATGTGTGGTAAACAAGGAGACTGCTTGTAGTGCCCATCTATACAGATCAACATTGCCCTTCTACTCTAGAGCAGCAGCATCTACAGCTTTGCCACCTACCAATGGAAGACAGTGACAGAGCAGGGAGAGTGAAGTGCATAAGAGGAAACGAAGTCAGTTTATGCAATACGTTTACATCTTGTTTAAAGAGGCAGCTGATTCTTCTGTGCAAATTCAGGATCTTTCAAAGTCGCCTTGTGAGATTCTTCAGGCACCTTGGAGACTCCATGGAAGCTGTGCAGTAGCCTTTGCTGCAGACTTCCTAACATTCTTTCTTTTATATTTGGTAGACTTGGGTGGTTGGCAGCTATTTGAAACAGATTTGATAAAAAGGCCTGAAGAGTCTGAAAGGTGATGAAAACAGTTGGGATAAATATGTTCCTGAAAAAAAAAATTAGGAAATGCAGAAACAAAATTAACTTCATGTTCTCTTTTGTTCATGTTAAGGATTTAAAATCCACTGTGTTACATCTGGCAGAAGAGATGACATTTATTTTTCTTCTGACATCTGAGAGATTGGCCTTCTATCCAGACTTCTTTATACTTCAACAAAATCCCTGATGAAACCTTTTCAAATTTGCCCTTTTGAAATTGATTTGATATGACTAGATCATACTTCAAGTAACTTGGTAGCTGTTTTCTTAGATTTTTTTTCCATGTGACTCTGTGTTAAATCAAAAAGTCTTGTGGTTTAATTCTAATTTTCCAAAACCTTGAGACATCTTGAAATTACAGAAGGTGAAAGATTGTAAACAGTTCTTCAGTGGTTACTAGAAAGTAAGAAATATCATGAAATTAAGTGGAGAACTTTAAACTTAGATGTGTTTTGGGGATTGTCTGCCCTACATGTGAAGAGAGCTCTGTTTAAGTCATAGTTAGTCAAAGTGTTTGATGCCTTAGGTAAAAATCTTGACTCTCAGTGTAATATAGGTAAAAATTGGGCTTTAGAAGGGGAAACTGAAGTTTTCTTTTAACTTCCAAGGTTTCAAAGAAGAATTTTAAATATGACCAAGCCTGGCTACAGACTTGTAAAACAACTGAGTAAAAAATGACTTCCTTATTGTTTTCATTAGTCTGTTTCAGAACTTTAGCTATTTAACTACAGTTTAGTAGTTGTGAAAAAAATAAAGAATAAAAGTAATTTATTGTCCTATTATTTTTTAAAGCTGTTTAGTTTTGTGTAAATTCAGGCTAAGAGCAGTACCTTGCTGAGTGTGGTCTGTGGAAGCATAAAAATCGATACAATTTTTTTTTCTTGCAGATCAGTTCTAATATTTTCAGAACACTTCCACCTAGTGATAACCCAGATTTTGATCCAGAAGAAGATGAACCAACTCTTGAAGCCTCATGGCCTCACATACAGGTATGTGCTTTCTTTATTTTCAAGCCCTCTTGTAAGGCAGTAACTGTGTATGGATACTTGAATCATTTTGTGCCTTTGGTAAGAATGTCAAAATTAGTTTTAAAATACAGTTCAACTTCTATACTTGGAAGGTAAAAAATGTGGTACTTTTTGCAACATGAATAAATATGGCAGAATCTAAGTCTTCTAGATTGCTTAGATACCTTTTTTTTAATGGAGTGATTGCACTGTTGAAGTGTGGTATGTGTATGTCTAAAAAATATTTGGATATTTTAGGTCGTTATGCTCTTGAGAGGCTTGGTATTTTGCCCTTGAGCAACTTATTTGTGTGGTTACAGTATAAGTGGATGTTAACAGTTTGGTTTCTTGTGACAGTAACAAAAAATGGAGCAATAGCCTTTATTTGTCTTTTGAGCAAGAAACTGATGTTGTCTTATTTTTCCCACCCTCTTTCCTCCCTCCATGCAAAAACTTTACAACATAGGCGTTGTTTGGTAACAGTTGGTTAGTTATTCTATTGTTGCACTTCTGTGCCAATCTCGTGACTACTATGGCATTGCAGTGTCAACCACATGATTGACTTGAAATACTGCTGAATATCGGTGCTTTGAGTTTTCTTCAATTAACTGTTAAAAGTTGAAAAAAACAACTTGTGATCATCCAAGTTCATATCTCAGTTCATTACTGAATTTAAATAAGTAGTAGTATCTGTTAAATAATAGTTGCATAGCAGTAGTGAGTAGAGTATCAATAGCTACTGCACATCTGCTTACTGCTCTCTCCCCTCTCCTAAAAGAGTTAAAATGCTACCCTGCCCCTGTAATATTACAGTTGTAAAGTATCAATGATTGCTTTTACTTAAAAACTTAGTATTGTCTATAAAAAATACTTGTTCAGAATAGTATTTGAGATTTAAACCAAGTAAGAAACAAGTTATCACAAAAAAAATAACTGCAGGTTAAAGGATGTGATAATGATTCACTGCTGATTCTAATGGAGAAATGGCTATAACTGAATCAGATAAGAGGCTTGATTTTAGAGAGGTGGCAGGGTGCAAGGGCTAGGCGAATGTCTCCTTGTTAGTAGCAGTGTCATCTAACTTCAAAATGCCCCTGTCCCTCGGGGGTAAAATTTGTAAATGTTTGCTCAGTTCACTTTAGGTCATGAGTAAATTATGGTTTGTTGTCTATAAGAAGACTTGTGGTTTCTGTGATCAGTTCACTTGTGCTTTAGGCTTCTCTAAGATAAACTGAAAGAAGTTCCTAGCCTGTGGTATTATTTGAAATTTTATTTTCAGCTTTTTCCTTTGTCCTTTTCTAAATGAGCTTTGGCCAGGCCATCTGATCATTGATTGTGGGTTTCCTTCTGGTGCTTCAGTTGTTCATCCTGTCCTTGGAATAGCTTGCTTGTTGTAGCACAATGGAAGCGGTGTCCGTGTTCTCTCCTTTCCTTTATTGTTCACATGCTACTGGATAGTAAAAGGCTGAGTTTGATAACTTACTAGCTGCCCTCCAGAGGAGCACAAAGCTGCTGGAAGTATTACCCTCTGTATCAGATACCATTATTACATTTGGTATAATCTAAAGAACAGCTTGGGGGACAATGTTTTGCTGTCTGTGATTTGGGGTTGCTCAGTTACAAACAAATTCAGAAGGATGGAGTATGGCAGTATTTAAAATCATATAATTGGATCGTTTATTACCAAGCTTTTAAAAACTGTCGTACGTTGTCTGTTATGCAACTGTGGGCTGTTGTGCTTAAGCACAAGAGGAGAAATTAAGGCTGTACAGGGAAGTTTGGATTTTAATACAGTTCTGTTACATGACATTTATATACATTAAACTGCTGATCTGAAAAGCTCTTGTTGCAGTCTGTCAGAGGGGAAGAGAGTGTGAAGGGAAGCTTGTGTTTCTGAGCTTCTGCTTTGCCAAGTGAGCATATCCTCCTTGAGGCTATGCATGAGTTACTGTTATGTCCACTGTTCTAGATAAAAAGGACTCATTGTCAACCACTTCTCTCAAGTGAACTTCATAATCACAATTATACGTTACTCAGGTGTTGGCTCTCAGCTTAATAAGTACTTGTGGTGGTAACAGCTGTGGTTGTACAGCCATGTATTTCAACTTTATGAGGGGTTTTATTTAGAAGTCGCGTCTGTGATGTCTTTATGTATCTAAATTGCATTTTAATTTTATTACTAATCAGATATTTAACTAAAATGGAGTTCAGAAATAGGTGTTGAGAACATAATTAGCCTTGAATGTACTTAAAGGCATCTCATCTCTCAATTCTGTCTCGCTTGAGAATTGCCTGATGCGTATCTTTATAAATCTGCAATCATAAAGTATTTTGTCTTGAACTTCTGATGAACCCCAAAATATGGGACTTGTGCTCTGGCTTCTTCATGCCTCTTCCAGGGAGAGAGGCATGTTTTTCCATCTGTGGGCATTGTGGGATCATGGAGAACAGGGAGTTGAACTCAATAGAAATAATATACTACAGAAAATATAAAGGATGTTGAAGATCGGTCTCTAGGGGATCCTATTCTTTTAATTGAGTGTTCATGACATAGAAAGCTTTATAGAAGTGTTAAGTTTCTGTGAATTCATTCAGCTTTTTTTAATGGGACTTTTCACTTTTGGAGTTTGCAGTTGAAACCAAATTTCAGGAACACTTAGCAGACTTTTTTCTTTATCTTTTTAAGGAATTATGTGATGTTAGAGCCCTTAATTTTACCCTTGGTGTTGGTAACTTCTTTCTACATATTAAATTCTTAATATAATAGAAAATGTGAAAATATGTAGCACTGAGAACTTGAGGATTTTTGTCCAATATTTTCGGTATATTATTTATTAAGCTTTGACTATTCTGGGAATTAGTGTTCTCTATACTTACTGTAAGTCAGTAAATTCTGGTCAAGGCTGTGATTAAGCAATGATGCGTTAGGCTTTGGTTTCCTTTTGTACCTTTTAAGTATGTGAATAGTCCCTCTGACTCTGTAGCAGTGGCAGGGCCAAGGTCTGTCTTAGGATTTACTTACTAACTTCAACATTTTCATTTCAATGTTAACAGCTGGTGTATGAATTTTTCCTGAGATTTTTGGAGAGCCCTGATTTTCAGCCCAGCATTGCAAAGCGATATATTGACCAGAAATTTGTACAGCAGGTAAGTAGAGAGTTTTCCCAATGCAGATTTGAAGATCACCTTTGAAGCTTAACTTAACAGATGACTGCACAGCTAAAGAGATACTAAAGCTTGCATGTTGACACAGGGTTAAATCTTAATTGTTTCAAAAGCTGTTTCTGCCTAACACTGAATAAACAGCACATCATACCACACAGGCTATTCATAATTAGTAATTTCAGGAACACTTTGTTTCCAGGTACCAACCTGAGTGCTCTGCAATGCAAGATAATTGTAATTTGTAAATAGATGTTTTGATTTTAATGATTTGTAACTTACTGCCAGTCATATCAGCAATGTGCTAATTAAATTTTTGTGTTTATTTTTTCATACGTATAACAATACTTACAGCAAACTTTTTTTCCTGTAAAGAGTTCATGTACTTATTGTACATGAAAAGCATTCCAACATCTGCTAACTTGTGGCTAAAGTGTGTCATTCTCTTTACTATCATGTGTTAATCACAGAAGTAGAATCTATTTAGAAAGTACATAGAAAATCATGCTACACCATGGAAAGTAACTATGGGAAAGTGAAGTGAGGTTTCGTATTAAATATAACTTCTCAAGGAATGAGGCTGTAGAATACCATAACAATTTTTGTCCAAGGTTAAGTCAGTGGAGATTTTTTTACCATGTCAAAATACTTGTTTGTCAAGGACAACTGCAGTGTCTGAGGAGTGAGTGCTGGCAAGCTACCGCAGTACAGCAGTGAAAAGTCAAAGCATAGATGGACACTTTCCCTCCCCACCTTCAGAGGTTGTGTGTAATTTCCACTTGTTTGGTTTTACTGTTCTTTTTTATAGGTGTTTCCTTCTTCTCTTGTTTTATTTGACTTCCCCCCCAAAATTTGGGCTTGGAGCTGCTTCTCAACTGTTGGCTGTGGGGATCCAATTTACTAATTGACCTGTGGTTGTTCAGAGCCATGTTGCAGTGTTTCAGTTCCTGACATTTCACTTGATCTTTCTCTATAGAGTAGAAGAAAGACAATGCAGTGAACAGCTAGCTATATATGGAAAAGTGGAGTAGTGACCCTGAGAAATTCCTTCTAAATATAAAAATTAAATGGGCTGGAACAAAGCTCCCAAACAGCTGTTTCCAGCCCCGTATGCCGTGCTTGGTGTAGAGATACCCAAGCTCCCAGATCTGGACTGAACAGACTAGTCAATATTTGAGCTAAGTTACTAACTCGTTTGGCACAGTTAGCATTTTTGAATATGCTCTTGAATAAATAACTAAAATAATGATCTGAAATGGGATATTTGATGTCTTCACGTGAGTATGGTCTTTTCTGCATCCTTGCAAAACTTTCTACAAGAAAAAGATGTGTGAAAATCTTGCTAGCTTATTTGCGGCATTTAGCCTGTATTAATAGAGAATCAGTTAATAATTACATATCTTATGCTTACTTTATGACGACCCCCTCATATTAAATCATTAATTGTGAAATTTCTTGTGTAGGAACAAACCCAAACAAGTTCATCATCCAGAATATGTAAGAGGAAAATGGGAATGGGTGTGTGTGAAAGTTGGGTTTACAAAAAAAGAGGGTGGGGGAGCAGGGAAATACTGGTAGTAGTTTTGGACAGAAATGAACCATCTTCTGTTTGGCAGTGATTTGGGATTTTTTCCCCCATGACTCATTTTTAATGCATTATCATTCTGCTAAATGCATCTCCCCCTCATCTCCCCTTGAGGAAATGCACAAGTCTTATCCATTTATGCTGCAAAATGGTTCTGCAAAGAATTATGCTTTTGCTTAACCTTTAAGACACAAGTAGCTTTTTGAAATGAGGAATAGCAATTAAAAATTGTAAATACCTGACACAGATTTGATTAAGTCTGATATCCTAAAGACCCGGAGTAAACCACTTACTTGAGGTGTGATAATCTCATTCTTAAAATCTCATTTTTATTTTGGTAGTGTAACAGTTGTTGGGAATGGCTTTGTCTCTTGCATACAGACTTTTGAAGGGAAGGAAGCTCCTGGGTTTATTTTTTTAAAAAATAATCAGCTTTATTAAAAAATCTAATTTTCTAATGTAGACTTCTAAATGAAAGATAAAGTTCAAATCAGCATAAAATAACAAAACTGAACTCTTTGAGAAGTAATAAATTTCAATTTAATTTTTCAAGTTGCTGGAGCTCTTTGATAGTGAAGACCCACGAGAACGTGAGTTCTTAAAGACAGTTCTTCATCGAATTTATGGAAAATTCCTTGGTTTAAGAGCATTCATCAGGAAACAGATTAACAACATTTTCCTCAGGTATGCTGTGTATGTGCGTGTTTGACTAGATTGAGGAATATTTCATCTTTTCTTCGTAGTCTGGGTCTGCAGTGATTTGTTCTCGAAATGAAAGACCAGGTTTTGGTCTGTGATCTGTTTTTCAAATATTTGAAGCTTATTAAAGCTTATTTCTCTGGAATGTCTGCTCCTCTTTTGATTTTTGATGGTTGTCTTTTTTTTTCATAACAGGTTTATATATGAAACGGAGCACTTTAATGGTGTTGCTGAACTTCTTGAGATATTAGGAAGGTAAGTTTGATCTGACACAGAAAACATATAAATGTTGTTATGGGTGCTTGCTTTGTCTCTCTTGCTTTGGGAATGGAAAGGGGAATTAGAATTGTTACAGTAATGAGTGATGAAGTGCAGTAACTGATAATAGACTAATATTGTGTGGGTTGCCATGCAAATATCAAATTAAGGTATCAGGTGTAAATTATTCTTTTTCAGTGCAAGTTTTAAAGATGACTGGCAAAAAATTTCTCAAGGGTCCTTGCTTATCATATATCTCATAGATGAATTTGATTCAGAAAATGAATGCTAACTTTTGCCCTTGTGCTGAATGAAATGCTTTAATCTTCACCAGCCTGATTTTCTTTAAATTTTATGCGGGAAAGCCTTGTAAGTGCAAGAGTTTTTTTAGTTACCTTTGTGACATTGTTTCACCGATTTTAAACTCTGAAGGTTTTTTGTGATAGTATTTTACTGTTTTTCCAAAGCTATGACACGTATTTCTCATTAGAAGATTTTGTAGATATTGCCCCTCTAACAGAAAATCCAAACATGGTGAAACTATTGTGGAACAAATGTTTATGAAAACCAGGTGAAAGAGATACATTTTTTGGTTTTTCCTCAGACTTATCTAAAATACAGGGATGATGGGGGGACAGACATGACATGCCCCCCCAACCTCTTCCTAAAGGGCTCATATCTGCTCTACAACTCATCAGCTCTTAAAAATAAGATTATTGAGTCAATGAGACAACTTCTTAATTTTTTTTTTGGAGGGGAAAGGTTGTTCAACAGTCTCAAAACATATTTAAACTGCACTGTTAACACAGTTCAAAATTTTATGCTATTTTTTTTTCTCTGGAAGTCGTTAGTGTGTGGAATGGATCAGCCTCCTGAAGCATCTCTTGAAGCTTTACAAACAGACAGCAAGATTTACTGTTGATGATTTTGCTTAATGGAGGTCACAGTAAAATGAACTCAGCTCATCTAATGAATATTTAACTTCTACTTTTGTTCTCTTGTATTCTTACCAAGAGCCTAAACTTGCATGATAGCAGCACTTTAAAGTTTGTGCATATGAACGCAGAGCTATTTTATGGCTTAAAAATAATCAGGTGTAGAAATTGAATCAGGAGTGGGGTGTCTCTTGAGTTTACATAAATTCTTGAATTGCTAGGAAAATAATATTTTTTTTTTAATAAAATGAATCCTGCTTATTCATGTTTTCAGTATTATCAATGGTTTTGCACTGCCACTGAAAGCAGAACACAAACAGTTCCTTATGAAAGTTCTGATTCCCATGCATACTGCAAAGGGATTAGCTTTGTTTCATGCGCAGGTAAGCTTTTGCCTATTTTTAAGAATGGTGGGGGTTTTTTTCAATTGTATTTGAAACTAATGAAATGTAAAGGAGTATGTTATAACGTCAATATTCCAAAATATTTGCAAGTTCAGTCACTTTTTGTTATATCACCTTACAGATCTTGTGTCTAAATGCCAAATTTGGGATAATATTTAGCATGTATAAAAGTGAAAGAATATAACAACAACACAAAGTTACATCAACTGAAACGGGAAGTTTTTAGTTAGCTAGTCTTAAGCATCGTTTAATCCTAGGACGTTGTTCTGTTATCACTTCCTTTATGTAACCTAAATGCTGTGTGTAAAGGAACCATGAGTATGGCCAGGTACTTACTTCAGAAGTGCTTTTTTATTTTTAAAACCACTCCAGTGACAGGGAGCGGAGGAGAATGTTGATTATAAATGGCAGAAATGTATAGTAGCTCTCTGGAGCAGCTAGAAATTATGTAGATCCATGACATGCTGTCAGAATGTTTCAGTTCTTCATTTGATTTCCATTCTTATACTTCGTACAGATGTTCAGGGTTCTATTTGAAGAATAATATATAGCCTTTCCAGGCATATGGCACTTGAGTATTGAATACATTTGATACGGATTTGCAAGTAATTCTGCTGTGGTTAATTGAAACTAATTAAAAACTTGCTTTGCTAACTTAGCTCACTAATACAGCTCCTTATAAACTAAAGATACAAGGAAATGAGTTTCTAATTAAAGTGAAATCATTATGACTACATGGCCTACAAACAGTATCAAGTCAAGAGCTCAGTTAATCCCTAGTTCTCATATGAAGTTTTAATTTAATTAAATCACTTGTCTTTGGGGTTTATTGCTCTGCAATAGGCTGTTCCATGTAACGAGTCAGTACTGTGAAAAGGACCAGTTGCTTGGCAAAGGTATTCACAGACAGATCAGCACAGCAAGCTGTCCTTTTATATGCAATATGTTTAATCTGGTTCATCGGTACCTGAAAGGGTCCTGTTACCTCAGATGTACCGTCTACCTGGAAGTAGCGTCTGGTTTGCTGATGAGGCTGCTCCTCTGTCCCTTTATAAACTGCTAGCGGCATGTGCAGTTTCATAACTGTGTGTTTCTGGTTTCATATTAGGTGTAAACCAGCATTAAATCTGTTTTGCAGCCAGGAGTGGCCTGGTTGCTTTGTTGCTACAACACAAGTTTAGCCTACACTTAAAAGTTAAAGCCTTAAAGCTGAATTAAGTCTGAATCTTTGTTTCTTTAAACAATAAAGCATTACTGTACAATAAATATATAATGGGATTTTAGGTGATTAATGTGCGACATCTATCCTTTTTTTGAATCTACACATTCATATCCTTAACTTCAGGGTAAGAAAAAAAATAAATTAGGTTGTAATTACAACATTGTAATTGTCTGCTTTGGGATAACAGATAATTTTTTTCAAAAATGGAAAGGTAAGGCTTGAATTCAAGCCTCCTGAGTATTGAAATATGCGGGTAAATGGTTTTTGTCTTTGCTTTATATTGTGAGTTGGAAAACTACTGTGACTCCTTAAAATCAATCTTAATGGAATCTAGTATTAGAATCATAGAATCACCAGGTTGGAAGAGACCCAGCGGATCGAGTCCAACCATTCCTATCAGTCACTAACCCATGCCCCCCAGCACCTCATCCACCTGTTTTTTAAACGCCTCCAGGGAAGGTGACTCAACCATCTCCCTGGGCAGCCTGTTCCAGTGCCCAATGATCCTTTCTGTGAAAAAATTTTTTTCTGATGTCCAGCCTGAACCTCCCCTGGCGGAGCTTGAAGCCATTCCGTCTTGTCCTGTCCCCTGTCACTTGGAAGAAGAGGCCAGCTTTTCCCTGCTTCATATGCTCTTGCACAGACATTTGTTGTTGGCCATTGCTGGGGACAGGATACTCAGCTGGACAGATGCTGCCTAATCTCTTGTGGCCATGTAATATATTGAAATTCTTTCACATGTAATCTTATCACTGAATGTTACATGCTGTGTATATCTCATATTTGAGCAATGTGTGCTCAGTCAGACCTGGTTTTAAACTTAGGGGGTTTTTTTGACTGAACGTATCATCTCTTCTACTTCAATACAGATATTTGAAAATGATGGGTTTGTAATGTTGATACAGGAACTGATGTTGAGAAAAATCTGTCTGATTACTGGGTCTGAGATAGGGGGAAATACCTGTCAAGGTTAAAAGTCATTTTTTTTCTCAGATGAAAAGCCCACAGTTTTTTGGTATGCAGGAAGTTTTTGTTAGAGAGAGCAGATCTGTATATCTTGCTGCTTTAATTGCAGTTTTGTTTAATTTGAAGAATTTAAAATGGCTCTGTAGAGGTGTTCTGGGTTGCCCTTCTCCCTCTCTCCCAGTCTGAAGTGCTTCCATTATAAGTTGTGATAGTTCATTATCCTTCCATGTCTAAACAGTGTCTGTTTAACCTAAATAATCTTACGACTTGTATTCTAGCTCGCCTATTGTGTTGTACAGTTCCTGGAAAAAGATACAACTTTAACAGAGCATGTAAGTGTTTTTCAGTTGAATGTTTCTGGTTATAATTTCAACTAAACATTTCATTGTAACTTGTTAGAATTGTATAGCAGTGATATCTGTGCTATCTTGATTAATGGTCCATAGGCAGGTTTTAAATAAATAAATCTAGGACAGCTGTTAAGAAAATTCTGGATTTGAAAGTGCATTTCTCTCTGACCTATGGCCAAGATAGAGCTCAAAATTAATTAAAAGTTTGAACCCTTGATATCATGCAAATTACCTTATGAGAAAGCATCAACTATATTCCCTGCTGATAAGAACTGTGCCGATGGCTTGTTCCTAGGCACTGCATAAAGCTGAAGTATTTCAGGGAATAAACAATCCCAAAATAAAAAATGGAAAGAATAACAGTGCTTTATTTAGACGGAAGGAATTCTGAAATTCTAAATGTGATGTTTCTGTTCTGTCTCTTCAGTTACTGGGATGCCTCTTGCAGTTGTAATACAGGTGCTTCAGGCATCAGTGGCTTTTGCCAGACTGCATCTCCCGTGATACATATTGACGGCTCAGCTAAAAAGGGGTTTGTGGTGGTTGTGCGAGGGCTTTGGCAATGCCCATAAAGAAGAACGCAGGCTCGGGGCAGCACAGCAGCTCATGGGGGCACAGGCTGATGTCAGACCAGCTAGAACAGAAACTGGTTTTAGCTGGACAATCTTTCTGTTAGGGGTTTGTTGGTATTTAAATACCTCATCACTTCTTTTGACAGGAAAAAGTGCAGAGCTTAGGGGAAACCTAAAAAGATACAGTTTTGTGGAAACAACATAGATCTTCACCAGTCTCTCAGCAGAAGTTCTCTGCACAGCCTCTTAAGTATTGAGATTCCGCATCAGAAGACAGGTTATTCTGTAGGTGGAAGAAGGTGGTAGACCTGATTGTCTATGAATTTGCCTTGTCTGCTTGAAGCATCTTCTTTCCCGCTGTACGGCAGCATTGCCATCTACACGGGTCAATAAGCTTATTTTTTGGATAGGATGAGGAGAAAGGAATTGCATAAGCTGTGTTCCTTAAGCCAAGCAGTAAAACGGTCCAGGCATTTTGACAGTTCAGGTTGACATATGAGCAGAAAATGTTTAGTATTGCATAAAAACCTGCAGAATTGAATGAAGTGACAACATGGCGAAGTCAGAACTTCCTGATGTGAATTTACAGAACTGTGATGCAGGATCTCCAAACCCAAACTTTGAAGTAATAAGGCAGGGCTTCTTGAAGCAGGAGGGGCCCTAGTACAATTCTAAGTCTACATCTGGATCGTAGTATACAGTTTGAGTCACTTCTTAAAGATGAGTTCACGATGGAGAAGATACAAAAACCAGTCGCTATTTGTACTTGCTTGGGTCAGTACTCTTAGCACGTAGTAAAATTAGCTCTATAAAGGTGTGGAACTTAATAACAGGATAGGAAATAAAGCTTTAAGAAACTTTCCAAAATGCTTCTAAAGCAAACGCTAAAATTTGGGGCAACTGATGACATAGCAATTGGAATTTGTTTTTGGCTTTAGGTAAGTAATATTTTAAGAACTCCATCAGAAGACTGTCTTCACAAGTATCTTACTGTTATTTTTCTGACAGGAATTGTCACTCAGGGTCAACTTAGAGGACGTTCAATCTGAGCTCTTTTAACTCTGGTAGTCTGCCTTAGGTCAGCCCTGATGTTTGTAGAACTGACAAGAGTTGGTTACCTAACCCTGCTAAGTGCAGTGGCCTTTGCCTTGAAGAAATCAGGCTAAACATGCAGTCATTGTATGTAAAGTAAGTTTTCTAGCAGGTGCCTACTGTTCTTAATCACCTTATGGGAATTCTGTAGCTCAGAGAGGAATATTTATTTTAGGAGCCTTCTGTAGCAAGAGCATCAGGATTTCTGATCTGCTGTTGAATATTTGTTTGAATGAAATCTTTGAATGTAAATTTACGCGTACCAGCTTTTAATAGGAAGGCACAGTCAAGCTGGAAACTGATTCTCTGAGGAGCAAGGAATAGGTATCTTGATATTGGAACATGTTATTTATTTATCAAGTTGAGAATACAAATCTGTATAGCGAGCTATATTCAGCGCTGACAATAACAACTGCTAGAAACTGGACTCTTGCATAAAATTAAATTAGCTGGCTTTGAGACCAGTGAATTCATGCTCCAGTCAGGGGCAGGTAGTAGGTTCTCACAGCTTTTCTTTTGCACGTGTGCTTGTCGAAAATGTTTTAGCTTGCATTTTTCTGGGCGAGGGGAAGATATTAACAGAATTGAGCTATTATATGTGCAAATGTTTTGGTTTGTTCTTTAAATTTACACAATCTCAATAGTACATATCTGAGTCATGCAGTTATGAGCTAATTAACAGAAAATGACCCTGGATTTAAAGTGTATTTACATCAACTACTTTACATTGTGAATCTAGAGAAACAACTGTAGTGAATTCATGTAGGTCTGACTCCTTGAGAGTGGAGGAGAAGCTGATGAGCAAAGGGCTGCCAGATCAACTAATTGCAGTGAAATGCAGTAGCTCAAAATTTCTCCTCCTTGTCTCCCTGTGCCGTCCGCCCCAGCTCTTCTGCTGAGTTGTGGAGGCAGCAGGGCAGTCAGGTCAGCAGCAGCCAACTGGGTCAGGGAGGGAGCTCAGCCTCTGTGGGCTGAGCTGCAAAGCTGTCACCTGTGTGGTCTGACCTGGGCCTCCTGGTCCTTTGTCACCTGTCAGATGATGGCATTCGTGTCTGTTGTCTGTAGCTTTCAGCCAGCTAGGTAGAACTGTGTGGTCAAGGATCTGTAAGGGATTTGTTCTTTCCATGTAACTTACTTCCTTTTTGTAGATTTGAGCACTGGATTTTACCACCTGCCTGAGGTTTCTGCATTTGCTCAGTGTCATTTCAAGTGACATTCAGTTTTGTAGTAGCAGGATGTGGGTGCCTCCTAGGTAAAAGACTTGTGGGCACTTGAAAATCATATTAACATTTTCTCTGGAAAGTCACTTGATAGTACACATAGTTGTGAATAAAACAGCTGGGAAGCTGGCAAAAGTTAAATTTGTAAGGCATTCGAGTAGTTGAGTAAGTTTTACTGTTGGAAATGATCAGTTAGGTGCTCTTGTATCATAAGAATAGAGGCCCTTCCTCAGAATGCAAGTTCAGAAGGCTCTGAGAATGTTGCTGCCTCCAAAACAGTGTTACAGGTTTTGTTCTATTTTTACCCACCGTTAAATTTTGTGACTCTCACACCTGACAGGTGTTTGTTTCTAGGGAATGAGCCTCCAGTCTGTTGTGTGTTCTCCCCTTCCTCTCAGTGCTGTACTTTCTAATTAAGTTTCCCACAGTTTTTTTTAGTTTCCAGTGTAGATACTGGAATGTATTTCACCTCCAAGTTCACATCTTTATTTTTTTTCTAGCTTCCATTTTTAAAGCTTCAGATTCTAGAAGAAAAAAGGGAGTATTGGAGGCTATTGCTCCTCTATGTAGCTCTCAGGATTCAAACCTTAACGTCAAGACAGTTGCTCCCTGATGTATGAGTACAAGACAAAATACTCAAGGAAATTAAGCTACAGGGGAGTTACTAATTTTGCCGTGCTTTGATGTTATCAAGATCCTATCAATTCATCCATGTGCTGGGATGGGATCGGGACGTGAACAGATTAATCAAAGACTTATGAAGTGATGAGGGTCTAAATTATTCTGATAAACTAAATGAGATAAATATTTAAACAAGACAAGACAGCAATTCTTTTTCAGTAAAACTACATTTAGCTGCATTCAGTTTTCATTGAACGTCTGGATGAGGAAAAGCACACCAGTACTTTTTATAAAATCTTACCAAATACGTAATAGAAACTTGTTATGCATTAACTTGTTGTATTTTTAATATAGGTGATCAGAGGACTGCTCAAATTTTGGCCAAAAACCTGCAGTCAGAAAGAGGTTGGTTTTGTTTCTTGCTGCGTGTGTCTGCTGTGATGTGAAATGTCCTGTGGCAGGTTCATACACCTTATCTCTGCTGTGCTATCCCAGAGATCTTGCAGAAAACTAGCAGTTCTTGGAGATTCTTGAGGTGCTCATCTTTGTCGTGCAACTCAATGCAACTGCATTGTGTTTCTGTTCTTACTGTGGTGTTAGTATCTTAAAACTATATTAAAAGTTGCATTCCAATTAAAATATTATATAGAGAGTTTTCTGAGTGGGGAATTTGTTTAGTAGATACACACCAGGCTGGATGTAGTCATCTGGAACGTGATGAATTTACTTAGCAATTGAGATGCCAAATAAGCATCTGTAAAACATCCATACGCTCTTCTTCCATGGTATAAAAATAACTTTAAGTGGCATTGGGAAACTAATTTTTTCAGGCTTTTACTGTGTAGTTAAAGTGAGTACAAAAATCAGGCCACCAGATCTCATCCTACCAGTAGTTCTTTAAAAGTGGAGTCCCTTAATGCTCTTGTCCTGTTGGTGTGAATGGTGTTAAATTTTCTGCGCCGCTTTCCTAGTGCTCTGCTGGTTGAAATTTAAAACTGGAATTAACTATTTATCACTTCAAAAGCTACTGTGGAGATCTCGGGTAATGGTAACCTCTGTAGCCATTCTTGAAGAAATAAAAGAGAGAGATTTTTTTAACTGCTCAAGCCCATATTCTGCAGCAGCAGTTCTAGGGAGTGTTTAAAGCAGTTACACAAAAGAAGAAATCCAAGATGAGAGCTGTAACCTGGTAGCTGAAACTGACGATTGACTTCTTTGAGGCTGCAAAAAACCCGTGTATGTCTAATGCACAGTAATTACACGCGGTGTTCTTTGCAGGGTTCATGACTAATGTATAATCTGTATCTTGTTTGCTTCTATTTACAATGTGCCAATATAAAACATTCTCATACTTTTTGATATATTTCTTTTTATACAAACAGATAATGTTTTTAGGTGAAATTGAAGAAATCTTAGATGTAATAGAACCGACACAATTCAAAAAAATAGAAGAGCCTTTATTTAAGCAAATATCCAAGTGTGTGTCAAGTTCACATTTCCAGGTAAACAACAAAAAAGGAATATAAAAATTACTTGTTATAATTTATTGTGTGGTTGCTGACTCCTAAACTTTGTGTTTCAGGTTGCAGAAAGAGCTTTGTACTTCTGGAATAATGAATATATTCTTAGCCTGATCGAAGAGAACATTGATAAAATTCTGCCAATTATGTTTGGCAGTTTATACAAGATCTCCAAAGAACACTGGAATCCGTATGTAATATTTACCTTTATCTGTATTACCACAAGTAAGTTGTCCACAGTTTCAGGTCCGGATTGTAAGCTGGCAAACATGGTTTCATTTTTACTTAAATTGGATTAAGTCGATGAGATTCTGTGTGCCTAAATGGATGTAATTTTCAGCTGTATCATGTTTTCACTGTTCTGCATTGTTGCGACGGAGAACTGGAATTGAAAAAGGATGAGGAAATCGGATCATGGTCTTGATACTGTAATCTCATGTGATCTTGTGTATTAGTTAAAAATGCAAATTAATAACTACTTGGACCAAAACAATAGCTAAGGGAAACTTCTGCAATGTTTATGCTTTGTTGTCCTTTACTGCTTGAGATGAACAAAGTCCTGTTAGTGTCTTCATAAGTAGAAGACGTTGTTCATTACTGCTGCCCGGTGAGATAAGAAAGGGGATAGATACTATCAGAGAAGAGCAGCTGCCTACCACTATAAAGGATGGTAGGGATGAGAAATGAGTGGCTACTACGTTTTGTTACATAATGCCACAGGCTAAATGTTAGTATTTTTATACCATGATTGAAAGAAGCAGTAATTACATTGAAATACTAAAATGCAGAATTTGCTTGTGGCCCCCAATCTGAATTGATTTGCTGGTCAGTTTGCAGACTGTAAAGTTCATACAGGCAAAAGCCAGGGTAGGCAGAAGCCTTCCACAACTTTGAAATAAATGGGATGTCCTGTTCTAAGCCTTCAGAGGCTCTGAATTTATCTAGGTGGAGTGTCCAATTGCAAATGTATTAGCTGAGAATGAACGTAAGTCTTGGAATATCACTAGTGCTTGGGACCTCAGCAGATTCGAAGGCTGTCCCTTTTTCCTTAGCTGCAGGCAGATGTTGCTTTTTATGAAGGAAGTGCAAGACGCAGGATGACCGTGTACTTTTAGGACCAGGAAGTTCAAGGAAGAATGTCCAGCCCTTTGGTTTTAATCTGGTTTTGAAGGGCAGAGAAGGGTGCTTATATCCACCTCTCTGTCCAATAGGGACTGAACTGTTCACTCAAAATAAAGCCTTTCTTCTCAGGAAACCAAACACCAAATGATCTTTTGTCTTCAAACCACAACAAAGGCAGTGGTTGAGGGCAGGACGGGACGATGTTTTGATAGGCTGGGTTACTGTGCATTTGGAATGAGCATAAGACACAACCACTATTCCTTAAGCTGTTCGGTTTCTTAAAGAAACTGAGGTGCCAGAAACCATTAGCCATTCTCAGTGAAGCTCTCCAACGAGTCACATGCAGCAAAACTATCTGCTGCCCAGAAATGCAGCAGGTAGTGCTTTTAGGAGCTGTATTAAACTATGTGCCTGTGGTTCCTCTGCTGCATTCTTTCGCCCAATTTTGAAGCTATTAGCCAGAAGTTTATTTTTCTAGACTCTCATATTTCATTACCCAAATATTACAATATTGTTGTTAAAACTCAGTTTATTAAACATTGTTCATAATTGAACAGATTTATAGCACAGCCGGAGCACCAATTACAATATTGTGTGCTATTACAAGAGTCAGAAATGTAGTTATGTGCCATTTCAGAAAATGTTTAAGCATTTAAACGTTTCAGAGGAAATTATAGTAAAGGATTTTGTTTCAGAAACTCGCTGACCTTACATTAGCTTAAATAAGCAGCTCAGAGTCCAAACAAGAAATTAAAAATTTGTTTGATAAAGTTAATTTTGTCTCGAGTAACTCGAATGGCCATGTTCCTTCTGTTCCAGAACTATTGTGGCACTGGTATATAACGTGCTGAAAACCCTGATGGAAATGAATGGCAAGCTTTTCGATGAACTTACAAGCTCATACAAAGCAGAAAGGCAAAGGTACTGATTTTTCTTCCAAGTGCACGTTGAATATCTGTCTAGAATGGACCAGCTGAAAAGAAACAAAACCTGTCTTGTGGCTGTGGGGTTCTGTGGGGGGACTAATCGTCACGTATTTGCTGCTGGTTGTCACCTGAGTCCAAAGCACCTGTGCAGGTGTGTCTGTCAGTGGTGTGGTGGGAGCTGAAGCCCAGGGAGGTGACAGGAAGGCCCTGGCTCCCCGTCCTTCCGGAGCAGGGAGCACTTTGTCTCCTATGTGGTAGCAGAGGGCTCAGCTGCTGCTGCAGGGGAGCTGCCTGGTGCTGGTTCTGCTGTTTCAGGGGGTGATGTGTGAAGAAGGCTGTACTGGAGAATACTCTCTCATCCTACTAAGTTGTACTGTTGGAGTAAGAGAAGCAGGGCATAGATTATGCCCGGCCAGCTGAGGCTGCATGCCAAGTCTCCTTTCAGTAGCTGTGCTTTTCTCCCAGAGAGATGCAATCTTTTAATTTGTTTGCATGTGATAAAGAGCCTCCTTCAAACTACAGTCATCTGTGCAAAGCCAGCGCTACAGTAGTAGCTCAGAGTTTATTGAAGCAAAGTTAACGGTTTTACCACTAACTGTTACACACTTGTATGCTCGCTTTTTAACAGAGGAAATTGTAATTGCCTCAAAAATAGCTTTGGAGAAAAATTTAGAAGATTAAATACTAGTTGTAAATCACAGTTGTTCAGTAACTGTGCCTCCACATTGCATTTAAAACACATCTGAAATTCACACTTCATTCTTCCCTACAGAGAGAAAAAGAAAGAATTGGAACGTGAAGAGTTGTGGAGGAAGCTAGAGGAGTTAAAGCTTAAGAAGGCTATGGCAGAAAAGCAGAACAGCACTCACAACGTGCTGAACGCACACAGTACAAGTGCCAAATAAAAGAAATGACCACCTCTATTCGGCAGGCATACTTTTTTGTACCCTTTTGAAATACATAAGGATTTGCAGAAGAAACCTCGTCAGTATAAGAGAAGCAGCCAATTTTTTTCTCTGGCAAATGTAAAGATTTGAATTTAAATACAGCAGTTAGGTGATGTCATTACCACAGCATATTGTAAATTTGTCTAATTATTGATAGACTGTCACTTCCAACGTTTCACAGAACTGAATTTTCATCCTTAATGAGTGAAATAATTATGGGAGTGGTGAGAATTATGACTTGAATTTTTGATTGTGTTGCACATAGGTGGTATAGTTTGCTATGTAAATTTTTTTTCTTGTTTTATATGTGCTTTTCACATTGCTGCATACTTTGGTTAAGATTATAGAAAAGGCTTCTAGTTGTGCTGTATTTTCTCAAATAAAAGCAAGGTACGTTACCAGCAACTTGAGATATTCGGTATGTGCCCCTTACAGCACTGAAAGGAACTCTGATACGGTGCTGTCCTTGAATTCAGGTTGGATTCAGATTAATTATGTAATGCTCACATTAGAATGAGGCAGAGTAAGGAAAGAAAATGAGCTTGAACAGCTGGGCGTGGTCCGTGTCTCTATAACGTGGTGAGTGCCTCTACCCTGCTGTCACTGCCTCTCGGTCCTGGGCTGCTTCAGAGATTTCCTCCTGCTACAGCTGAGGATGGAGCTTCCTCCAGAGCCCATCAATGATGCTCCTCATCAGCCCAAGGACTCCCTGCAGATTGGTGCAGGATGCTTAGAGACTGTCCAGGATGTTTCTGCATTAGTTCTAGCATCTCCTAGACTAAAGAATCAGACTAAAATTGGGATTACTCTTTTTCTAGTAAGGAGAGAAGGAAGCCAATAAATTGTCCCTTGTTTTAATTAAAGAAAATGCAGTCCATTTCTTACAGGTGGAATGTTGACAACAGAAGTCTTGTCTGTTTACTTGATCAAGTATTTTTCACATCTTTTGTCAGAGTACCATTCCAATCTCTTAAATTGCAGTTGTGTGGAGAACTTTTGTAATGAAAGATCTTTGGGAAATTGAGCAGCATTCAATAAAGTCTTTATGTTTGTATTTAGTGCTGTACATCATGTTTTTGTGTTTATAAAGACCAGAAGAATTAGAATGACTTCTACAAACAACCTTTTAACTGCATGTCTCTTGAATAACCTGTGGCTTTTCACAGAGTGTTGGAGGCACGGTCTGCTTGGGCTTTTGTTATTATGAGCTGAGGGGAAGGCTTTGTTCTGCTGTGGTGGTCAGAACAGCCGAGGCAGGCGTCTTGAGCTGCTCTTACCCACTGCTTGGCTGGTTTACTGCTGTTATTCAAACAGCTTTGAAGGAGAAAAAGTCACTACTATTCTGTTTAAGTTGACTTAATTTCACTTTTACTGCTACTTCATTTCTGTGTTGTGTTTCACAGAGGAAATGGGAATAACACTGCCTGAAGTGGTTTACCCTTCCATAAACTCTGGCTGATCAAAACCAAGGAGCTGCTACTCTCTACTTGTCAGCTTTATATAAAAAGGCTCCGTACTCAGCTGACCAAAGTCAACTTTGCCGTGGTATGTGGCTGCCCAAAATTTGGGAGGAAAAAAAGTCCTTTACTTGTTCTGGTGCTTCTTGAAGCAGGATGTTAAACCCCGTGGGGCCTGTAAGGGTGTGCTCAGCCAGCTCAGCAGGGGGGCAGCGCTCTTCTTTACCTCGGTTCAGTACTTTAGTGCCTTTTTTCCATAGCAAAATAAACCCCCCAGTTTGCAATATAAGTTATTGTCAGCTGTCCTGCAGAGTAAAGGAAATAAATTATATACTGCTTGGGGAATCTAAGTCTTACCTCGCAGTGGTACAAAGAACAAATTACTGGCATTTGAAATTGTTAAAAAATTTGCAAATATGGACATGAAGAGGAAGTAAGAGAAAACCAACACAGTAGCTCTAGTAAGAGGCTATTTCAAGGCTTGCAGCACTTGCTATTAGAATCGCTCCTGTGCACAGGTCTATGGAAGAAAGGTTTCTTGGCTGGAGTCGCTGGGTCTGCTCTAACAACAGACCTCTATAAGACAGCCAAGATCTAGGGACTGAAGTTGATTACTAGTACAATTCATTAAAAAAAAAAAAAAGAAAAAGGCACATTAAATACTGCAGGAAGGAGTGTAGCCTTTATTTTTAACCATACTCCCTACTCCTTCCATAACTGGGGCTAGGGTGTCTTCTAGCTTTATGTTCTCTGACCTTACTGGCATGAGAGAACAAAAATTGCAGCAGGGTGCATCCGTTCTTGATAGAACAGTGGTTTCTAAACACTTCTGTGAAAGCCAAGAAACAGCTGCTGTAAGAGTGTTTCTTCAAGAACACAGTAAAGAATCAGAGAATAGTTTGGGGTGGAAGGGACCTTAAAGATCATCTAGTTCCAACCCCCTTGCCATGGGCAGGGACACCTCCCACTAGATCAGGCTGCCCAAGGCCCCATCCAACCAGGCCTTGAACACCTCCAGGGATGGGGCAGCCACAGCTTCCCTGGGCAACCTGTGCCAGTGCCTCACCACCCTCATGGTGAAGAAATTCCTCCTTATGTCTAGTCTAAATCTGCCCCTCTCCAGTTTGTACCAATTGCTCCTCATCCTATCACTACAAGCCTTTGTGAACAGTCCCTGCCCAGCTTTCTTGTAGCCCCTTCGGGTACTGGAAGGTTGCTATAAGATCTTGGAGACTTTGCTTCTCCAGGCTGAACAACTCCAGTTCTGTCAGCCTGTCCTCATATGGAAGGTGCTCCAGCCCTTTGATCATCCTTGTGTCCCTCTGGACCTATTCCAACAGTTCCATATCCTTCATCTGTTGAGGATTCCAGAATGGGACACACTACTCGTGGTGGGATCTCCCAAGAGCAAAGCTTAGGGGCAGAATCGCCTCCCTTGACCTGCTAGCCATGCTTTTGATCCAGCCCAGGATACGGTTGCCCTTCTGGGCTGCAAGCACACACTGCCAGCTCCTATCAAGCTTCTCATCAGTCAGCAAAAGAACACAGTTGTCTCCACCTTACCTGTAGAACAGGCCCTCAAAAGTGTATCAGGGAAGGTAAAGGGGTGTAAACAGGCCAGGGAAGTCAGTGGGATGCTTTCCTATCCCTCTAGGCTGTTACATGGCAAAATCAACATTTCTTTTTCCCTCCCTATTCCTCCCTCCCTCCCTCAGATCTGAGTTTCTGTCCCCTTCCCTACCACACCAGCACCTAGGGATGAAGTAGCTCTCAGTTTGCTTCAGCAGTGGAGTGTTTGGTCTTTGCTCCGCTCTGGTTCAGTCATCCCTTTGCCGTGTTCTGCGCTACCTCCCTTGCCCGAGGCAGGCACAGAATCAGCCCTGCTGGACCAGAACCATCGCTGCAAGACACCAAACGTGACACGCTTACTCCTCTATTAATAATCTCTTACTACAGGATGGAAGAAACAAAATATGGAGTTGGCATGCTCCT
This sequence comes from Clamator glandarius, assembly GCA_033459285.1. Taxonomy (NCBI): domain Eukaryota; kingdom Metazoa; phylum Chordata; class Aves; order Cuculiformes; family Cuculidae; genus Clamator; species Clamator glandarius. The sequence goes on along the minus strand of JAUNZM010000244.1, from coordinate 738,914 downwards.
TTCCTTGCAACAAAGCCATTGGAGCAAATGGTGATGCACAGCTGCCCTGTAGCCTGCACGACTCTGAGTTAGGCATCCAGAAGAATAAAGGACTTAGAATACAAAACCTACACTACCCAGCACAGTTTGTTAGCAGGCAGGCCAAGCTGGACAGGCCCTTAGGCAGCCTGAGCTCGTGCGAGGTGTCCCTGCCCATGGCATAGGGCTTGGAACTAGATGATCTTTTAAGGTCCTTTCCAACTCAAACTATTCTATGATTCTCTATAGTAGAGAATCGCATTGAAATGCCAGGCTGATGAAAGACTATGTTTTCACTTCTTTAGGAACAGCAGGGACAGGCAGGCTTTGAATTCTGTCATCAGCCCAGGTACTGAGTTGCTTGAGTTTACTTTGGGTTGGACTGATTTTCACCTTATCCTCTGCCTGGCCTTCCTCCTGTGAAGCTCCAGCTGAACCTGGAAGTGTGGAGTTTTAAGGAATGTACACAATATCTTATTAGAAGTATTATTTTAATATTAAAGTCACTACGCTTTAAATAAAAAAATGACACATTAGAATTCCAGTGTATTTTGTTTTAATACATAGTTCAGAGAGGGAAGGGCAGGCTGTTTTGTTGAGTGCTTTACCTTCCACTAAACACAGTCAAGGAAGTAACTGCGTTACGGTAGCAGACGCAGGTCATGGCTCACGCAGAAGTTAAAACCCTCCTCTTCTGAGGAACAAGCAAACACCATCCATTTTTTTTTTACAACTTAACGCTGCAGCGTTGACTTTTTAAACATCAGTGAATGATCTCCTTCCCCGCGGGTTCTCCCCACATGTTGAGGTAAGCTTGTTAAATTCGGAATAGAAAAGCGTAAGTTTGTTAGACCTGTCCTAGAGTTAGCTCCTTGTTGAAGTTCAAAGGCCACTTCACTCAGCTGTTCCTCCAGCTGTCGTTTTTATGGAAGAAAACATACCTGGTTTCCATCTTAAACTGCTGCATTGCTGATTGGAGTTTGTTCCAGTTATTTTCTATCCTTCCTGCTATGAACAGTTAAAAGGCAGTCTGAGTCTCAGCTTATGTGGTTCATCGCTTGACTCCTCCTCTTCAGATGTCTCTTTCGGATTTTGATCATCCACTTCACACTTAACTTAGCAAAGTCTGCTGCCTTAAACAGGGCCAAAAAGATGCCACAAAGAAGAGCAATCATGTTCCAGGGATTGGCTGTGATAATCTGAAAAAGATTAAAAATATTATTCCCCTCATCTGACTCGGCAGATATTGTGCTTTCAAACTGAAGTGTTTTGCAGCACATTCCTTTATGCTGCAAAGGGGACCTGTCGTGCCTTCTCCACTCATCTGCCTCCCACTACGGTTTTCTCATTCCCTCCATCAGGAAGTTAACACACTGTACCAGCTGCTAAACTCCTTTAAGACTGAAGAGATACAGTTACATTACTAACTTTAAGGTTACAGACTTACTGCATTAAAGATTAACAAAAATCAGCAGTCACATTAAGGATGACCTTCCAGAAGACAAAGCTGAAAGAAGCGACTACTGGAAAGCTTTAACAAGACAGCATAGTTGTGCTAAACCAATTTTTGTCTGTTTCTGCAGGCCTACAGGAAGTATTTTCTATTTCTAACCAGGTTTGGTTCCAGAGGAATTGTTTTATGGATAGTTTGCAATTCTCCTTGCACCTCTAGGCACAAGGATGACTTCTAGGATCTCAGATTAAGCAAGCAGAGCTAGGCTTAGGCAGCAATAAAGGAACACACGCAGTCTGCAGCCCTGATGGTCAGCATGAGTGCCAAGGGAGGTGCTTGAGTCGCTGTCCCTGGAGGTGTTTAAGGTTAGGGTGGATGAGGTACTTAGGAGAACGATTTAGGGATTGGTGGGAATGGTTAGACTCGACGATCCAGTGGGTCTCTTCCAACCTGGTTATTCTGTGATTCTGTGATCTTCTAAGCACTTCAGTGACTGATCATGGTCTTGTCCAGCTCATTCTACGCCTCTGGCTGCAGCACACTGAGTTACATTTTGAAGCGCTTTTGGCACATTTGATCACAGTTTCAAATTCTGTTCTTAAAAAAAAAATACACTAGGCTATTTTTATTACTCTCATTTAAGCCTGGGATTCTTGCTTGTCAATTAATTAAAAAATATATATATATCCAAACACAGTTCTTCAAGCAAAAAGTTCAGGTTTGACCTGAAGCTACACTTCGCTTCAGCACAGAGGACACGTGCTTTTTCTTAGCTATGCAGACCTCCAGCTGCAAACAGAATGCTGAGTGTCACCAGGCCAAGGGAAAGGCATAAGATGCTCTTGACCTCCACAGAACACACAGTATTAGATATAAGGCAGAGCCTGGACTGAAATGTCAGAAGTAACCTCCTACTTCCTCTGTATTTCTGCTTGGAGTGAGGTAACAGAGGCGTATACACACAAACACGAGTACGTACAGTCAGATAACAATTCAAAAAGTGACTAGCTTTACTCACGTCTTGAACAGTCTGTATAAAAGGATCTTTCCATTCGAATACCACAAAAAACAGCTGGTCACTTCTTGGTTCAGCTCTCTGGTCAATATAGTTAACCACACTAGTCTGGACAGAGGGAAAAAAAAACCCATGCAGGTTACTTTCTTCAGTGGTGTAATAAGTCTTCTGTGCATCACAAGAGGCTTATAAGAAAGTGAAAACAGCAAACTGTTTAGGGACTTCCAATTCAGCCTTCCTCTACCTGGAACAACAGGCTCCCCAAATAGTGAAAGGGCACTTTCCTCCACCTGTCTCATCTTCATATTCTGCATGTTTTCTAGTTTTAAATTATGAAATAAGTTAAGTTATTACGTGTTTCCAAGGATACTCAACAAATAAAAACCCCCAAACCCAAACAAAAAGCAGATATGAGAATGCTACAAAGAACTGCAAGGCTTACGTTTACCTCCATGTCAACATCAGCCCTTGTGGTAACCTAAATGCTATCTCTTTCCAATACTAGCTGTTATTTAGACACTTCCTTTGGCAATTGTTCCCCACTCTGAACGCAGGGTAGTTGTGTTAATATTTCGGTGCCTTTTACAGAAACTCTCCATGTTAAGAAAGAATGCAAGTAAGTGCAGAGCCAAAACTGCTCAATGGCAAGTGGATGCAGTGAAACAAAAACCAGGCTCCTCATGTTTCACTTACTTAACCAACCAATCCCCCCACTCTTCTTCCAACTCAATATTGCTATTTGCCCCAAGAACTGGTTCTGTTGGCCAGTTATCACTGAAACCATGGCAGTAACTAGTTCTTAATAAACTAATAGGTCCAAACCCAAAAGCTTCCTGAGGAGTTGGGTTTTTTTGTAGCTTTTTATGTTTTGCGTTGGGTTTTTTTACCTCTTGTTTGAATTCAACTGTCTCACTACCATCTTCTTCTTTTGTCTTCACCAAGGACATCTTGACCCAAGTCCGAAAGCCTCCGGAAAACTTCCAGCTAGAGTAGGAACTTTCACAATCCTTCATGAATTCTGCTTTTTCTGGACTAAAGGAAAAAGACCATCACTTTACTGAGCAAACTCAGTGTTATCTGAGCACTGTAGACAGGAGAATGTCAGACCTACAGGTACGTAAAAACATGTTCATGATTAAAATTCAGAATACACAAAATATTGTTAGTAGTGACGTTTTGATTAATGGTAACACTTTCACTCATGTTCTTAACTGCAGATATACCTGGTGCCCTACCACCGTGGAGATTATTCTGTCTTATGAAGGCGTTTTGTTCTGCTCATCTGTCATCTCCGGGACAGAAAGTAGCAGAGCCACCATTCCAGGAAACAACTTGCCACAATGCAAGGAGCCAGAGATGGAAGGAACAGCCTAGAGTCAGGGCAGGCTACGTCACACCATTTCTGCAAACCAAATAAACTGGTTGCAATGCAGACATACTTAAAATACTTCAACATTTACATTCAGTGTATTCGTCTCATTTTGGGAACACTGTACCTTTGGTGTAAGGCTCCCATCTGCAATAACATGGCTGTTTTCCCAATATGTAATCCCAGATATTTGTAGCTCCAGAGCAGCAGGATTGCTTTGTGCTTTTTTTTTGCCTTTTTTTTTTTAAAAAAAAAAATACCGTGACCTTAACCCATTTTAAGGCTTCCAATACCCCTCACAGCCAAGTGGTAAAGAGGCAGCTCTAAGACATACCTGGTCTCCATCCTCTCTCGACCAACTGCAGAGGACATGGTGTATTAGCCGTGTTACTTACTTGGAGCTCCTCAGTACTGACTTTAGCCACTTTCATGTCACCTCTGTGAAATAAGCTGGTTTTTCAACAAGATTTCATTTGAGATGAAGGAGTAAAACCACTGTGATGAGTCATGAATCACTGAAGCACAAACTGCTGATTTTTACTAAAGATAGATTTTAAATTGTAGAGATGTGGTAGGGTACGCTGGTCCTTGAGACAAGGAAAAGGGGTTTGACTCATTAGATTCACCTTCCTAGACAAAGGGAAAGAGAATACTTTGCTCATACAGCAGAAGGTGTGCATGGCTGGGTCTATAGGGAGATTAAAGTATTTTGGTCTTTCAAAGAAATATGCAAAGAAGTGAGGAAGAACAGCAGAGCTGAAGAAGCTCTTCTTCCAGAGAACAGTCAGGATTCATCCTGTACCAGCACTGAGTGGATTTGCACTTTTATCTTTTTCCTTAGTTATCAGAACTGAAGCTACTTTTGTTTCTACAAACCAGGATGTCTTGTCTATTAGGCAGCAAGAGCAGGGACTGATAAAAAGAATATCACACTGATGGCTACTCTGTACTACACTGCCTGCTCAGCCTTAATAACTGAATATGTGCGTGTTTGTAGGAAAGCAAAACTTAGCAAATCCGATGCACTCAGGTCAAAGCTTCAGGCGATAGGCTCAAACTCTATTGTGCATACAAACAGCAAGGAGATGAGGAAGGAAAAGCTCCTTCTTTGCTACGCATCAAGACAGATGATATTCCAAGAGTGTTTTCGCAGGTTAGGAATATCTTCATGGATTTGTAACATGAGCTGCTTATTTAGTGATCCCAACAGGATGGCAGTGCACTCCTCTAACCTTCACAATCAAGACACAAGCAAAGCATCAGAACAAAGCCACCCAACTGCTCCTCCTCACACAAAACAATGACATAGGGAGACCTAATCTAACAGTGACTTCCTCCCACTTTAGTAAGCGGGTAGAGCAGCAGCTGATGGGCCAGTACGGAAGCGCACAGTGCCTTGCCACTCAGAAGAACATATATAATTAGCACTCTGCCAGCCAGTCATATGCCTAATGCATGACTAAATACAACATCCTAGAAAAACTCTCCAAACCAACATGGAAAATTGAGGCAGGAAGTTATGCGACAGAGCTGAACATTACAGCCACAACTTACGTGGTAAGCAGACAGCAGCAGTACACTTTGCCTTCGACAGTAATTGCAGGCTTGAAGAAGAGAGATTAATAACGTTTTAGGGAGTTCTGAAGAAGGCATCTCCTTGTGTGTGCCCGTAATCCAGACCACTGCCACAGAGTCAGGGGAAAAAAAGGAGGGCAGAGGCGCACAAACTTTGCACAAATGATAGTAGAGGGCAAATAACGCAGCTTAAAATCCATACACAACTAAGTGAACACAAGACAGGCAAGGGATTTTAACCTGAAGCACGGTTCTCCAGGCAGACCGCTTCTTTTAAATCCCCTTTTCACACAAAAGACACACAGCCTGCAAAGACTGCACTTTTTTTTTTCCTCTTCACTGAGTTGTTCTACCTGTTACACCGTCCTTCAGTCCTAGAAAACTCTTCAGCAGGCTCTCACAAGGTATTAATGGTATCTTAAGAACATGCAAAAATTCCTATATTACAGCAGAAAAAGAGAAGTGCAAGACGTCTCTGTTGGGTGACCTACAGAGCCCTGGCCTCCACTCAGCCAATGCTCTCTGGTATCAACAGAGAGTTCAAACACCTAATAACGCCCTATAGCACAGATTGATCAACATCAGACCACGAGACACTGTATTTGCCCCAAATGTGGGAGTCACTAACCTGATTCTGGACGGGGCTCTAACTCTGCAGTGGATCCATCTAACACCATTCTCTCTGGACCAACCCACAAGAGAAAGAGGCAGCTTGGGATGTCCCACCAACAGACTCCAATGCAACAGCAAGAGCTAAAACCGCAGGTGGGTCAAAACAAATTTGTCTATCGCTTTTCTTTTCCTCTAGATGGGGAAACTCTCAGACAGCCATGGGATCTCATAAAAGGTCAGACGGCATAGCACCAGAAGTCTCAGCCCTTTTATGCTGTAAATTATTTCTGTGCATGCAGCAATCCAGACCAGACACGTGAACATGGAGCTCTGTTTAGACCCTTAAATAATCTCTGACCTGTTCAGACTGGTATTCATCATCTCACATGACCCTAAGTTATTTTACATGCTATGCTAACAATAGTTTGTCAGTAATACGTTCAGAGGATTTTCTTCTTAAATCCGTATATGATAACAATGACAGTTCAGGAAAGGAAATAAGTTTTAATCGCACTTTTTTGGTAATTTGTAAGAGTTTCATTATTTCCTTCACTCCAATTAATATGGTACAGACAGCAGAGCTCCCCCTGTCTTAAAAAAAAAGAAGAAAAAAAGACAGTAGTGGTATCCCTCCAACTCCCAGGCCGAAACCAGCACACAGTTCAGCAGTGTTTTGTGAAGGCTAGAACAAAACTAGCAAGGCAGTGCCAGCTTCATGTACTCTGTCGACCCAATTTTAACAGAAGAGCTGCAGAGAATAAAACCCTTGACGGGAACAAGAGGACCTTACTTGAGTCCTCACCACTTGCTATGCCTCAAAAAATCCACTAAAGATACAAGTCTCTAGATGCCATTTTTATTATTTCCTATGGTTGATACTTGCAGCAGCCTTCACAGATATGATTATTGCTATTTAAAGCAAGTGTGAACTGTGCATAATACTGTCTATACAGAGAAACTGGTGTTTAGCAGGACTCTTCTCACCAATTTCAAGGGGTTTTGCATTGTTATTCAAGACAACGGAATACCCTACGCATGTATTTTACAGCAGTCTGCCTGCCCAGCCCAACCTAAGCTGTTTGCAGCCATGGCAAAAAAAATGTAGAGGTAATTATGATATCTGATGAGTTTTAGCATATATCTCAGCATGTATAATAACACTTTACATGAATTGTGGGACACAGTGCTAATAATATGTTCTCATAACCAGTGAGAGGCTTTGTCAGAAGAAGTAGTTAACGGTGGGCAGTAACTGAAGTTTTTAAAGGCTGTACAGAAGGACAACATCTGCACTGTCAATACACAACAGTTTCTATGGATATCTTAGTCCAGACTTCCCATCAACTAAATTTAGCATCTGCTGATGAACCGGAAATCATCTCTATTTTCTCTTCTGCTGTAAGTTGGACACAATGAGTACATTCCACATACGTATGCAGTCCCACATGCACTTGGTAGTCAGGAGAAAATGTAAACTTTCAACCTGCCCTGAGCCTCTCCAGGTCATGCCCCTAGCTCTCTTACTGTATTTCATTTGGACATGCAGATCTTTTACTCATAAGTTTAAAGGCTTACAGTTTTAAAGACCAGTTCTATTGTTATCTAGTTTAGTTCAAAACCAGTTTTAAGTCACACTCCTACTACTTGCTGCAAATGGGTACAGAGGATGCATCCCCAAACAGATACCACCACTTTCTACCTTTGCACTTTGCTCCAAACACAATCCAGGCTCAGCCTTCACTTTCCCAGCTTCAGTTCTGATGCTTCCAAACACTGAGATACTGCAGCTTCTCTAGGAACAAAGCAACGCTTCCCTATCTCTTCAAGGATCAATTCTGCCATCTAACTGTTTTGACCTAGCAAATCTGAAGGCAGGGGGTTGCAATCCAGGTGTCTCCCAGGCAGCTTACAGACGATTCTCACTGATTCACCTCCACTGGGACATGCACAGCCTTGAAGTCAGGACCTTTGCAAAACTGCTCATTGCTCTTTTGTACTTCTAAGCTGCACAACATGTAGCACAAGCGTTTGGGACAGGAGCATGCAGACTTGCAGCCTGCTTGCAGAAATACTGCCAACTTAAGCACGACATGTGTGTTTTAATTTGGGAAGAAATAGCTCTTTAAAATGGTTTCTCTGCAAACTGATACAATGAGCACAGAAATGTGGCTCCCAAAATTTGAGTATGCACAGACCAAGTCATGTCTTCGTAAACTGGCTCATTCTGCAAAGAGCCAGGAACCAGATACAACACAACCATAATTAATTGTGGCACAAGCCACAAAAAACCCGAGAAAAAGCAACAGAGGAGGAACAAGTAGCATCTTTTACATCACTACATTCCTAATTGGTATTTTCTCATCCTACAATATCAATGCCTAAAATACCCAGAACACTAGCATTTTATAAGGTGTTATAATACAATCACAGAAAGCACTTAATGACTTAAGATTTCTCCTTCACTGAAGTTGAAACTGTTCTGATAAAAGCAAATTTGGATAACTGGCTTTGGCCACACTTCCAGTCTTTGCTCCATCTGTAAAGCACCAGTATGATCATGTCCAAGCCTCCAAGAATGATTTGTTGCGATAAAAATCTGTACTTTCTCTTCCCCTCCCTCACCTAATTTTGTTCTGCATATGGCCTTCATCCTCTGTCACTTTTTCACTGAGCATTTGACTATTACCAAACTCAGGCTTTCTATTAGGTCTCACTGTGACTAATCCCTCTTGTTTACTTTTAATCTGGATCACAGAAAGAAGCACAGAACTTGAACTTAAATTAAAGCCAAAAACTGAATAGTAAAATATGGAATTTATTCTCACATGGTGGGGAAAAAGGGTTGGGCTTTCAAGAAAGTTCATGACAGGATTAATTCCACTTCTGTTAAGATTAGAAGAAGGTTGATCAGTGACTACGATGCTAGATCAATAGGAAGCAATTCTGAACACCCCACCTATGAAATTACATCATTCTGTAGAATCTTACATAAAGCTAGTAATACAATGAAATATAGTGAAGCTTTCAATGAATCACAATAAATTAATCTAGGGACCCAATTGCTTTAAAAAAAACCAAAAAACAAACAAATAAAAAAAATGTAGAGAAGCATTAGTGAGAATATAAAAGTCTGTCAGATTTTTACTAAAATGGTCTTCTTTTCACGAGTATTCTTGTAGCAAGTTCAATGCAGTTACAGACTCATCCCTTTACATACCTGTTGGTAAACTCTTCAAAAGAAGAAAACAGAAGGTAGTCAATGGCACTAAAATCTTGGTCTGTTTCATTTAAATGAAACTGCAAAAACACCAGTTCCTTTTTCTTCACATCACGAGGGCCTTGAACAATCAAAGCATACTTCTGTAAGCAAACAGAGGGATGGTGAGAGTAGCAAAGGAATCCTCACTGACTGTTTGTGAATTTGCCATCTGTCATTCACACTCAATAGAAACCTAATACACATTGAGATGTTCTTGACCACTACTAAGCATACGTCTATTAAAATATTTAACAAGAATGCCAATTGAATTCCTACTTTAGTTTAAAAAATAGGTCTTTACACCGGGATCTAGTGTTTTTCTAAGAAATCTGCTTAAGTTCTATCACGGTCCTTTGGGTTGATGTGGAATTACCAGTCCAGGCCCCAAAACCTGCATTCTGCAGAAGGACAATCAAAACTGTTATGAGCATTAAAGTCTAGGAAATTTCAGCTCTTGACATGAAACAAGTGAATGTGGTATATGATGTGGAGAACATTTGGCTTCTCCTTAAGAAAGCTTCACAGCCCCTGGCACCTCAAGTAAGCTGCTGCAGGGAAAAAAAAAAGCAACAAAACCTGCCAGCAGGCAGAATACAACTTAAAGAAGTGCAGGCATTATATCAAACAGCCAGCTGCTGCTTGCAAAAGAACTCAGCCAATCTGAACAGAGCTCTACATACTGCCTCTCCATTCCACTGCAGGACTGGGGCTTACTGGACCCACAAGCTTCGAAATGAATCTACCACACAGCATAAAAAAATAAGAACCTGCATTTTAAAACACAAAAAAGAGTATCCAAGTGGCCAAAATTAAATTATACTTGCACCTGGAATATTACTTTCAATTACACCAAGAAGCTGCTTCCCAGCAAAAAAAATGATTGCTAGACAAAAGGCAAAAGATGAAGAGGAAAAAAGCTGACCAAACATGTACCTAGATTGTTTGTTCATGTTTAGTTTCCTTAAAATCCATCTGAGCAATTCCTTTAGATACAAATGACTGTATTTATTTATTTTTTGAACATTTATTTATACAGATGCAAGATTCATTGCATTTTTAGGAGCAATCACTCACTGTACCTATCTTATTGGCTCACAGCATTTCATTGTAATGATGCCCAGTTAAAGGTTCTCCAGGTGTGACAAAACCAGTTTGTAATTCCCAGCAAACATACAAGAACAGATAAGCTATCCTGCTTTAACAGAATAACTGCTATTGCTTTCAATCACAGCTAGATTTACTATACCAAGGAGTATGACTGGCAGCTCATTTAGGAGAGGAATGAAAGAAGAGTCTGATTATTAAAAATCGACTTATTTTGTCCCATTCAGGTTTTCACGCTGCACACACCCACATGACAGCTGATCATCCATAACACATATACACACTGACTGGAGTCTTTTACATTTCTGAAAACAAAAGGACAGAAGGCTTGAAAAAAAACAAAAAAAAAACTAGAAGGAAGGATTTTTTTTTTTTGCAGCGCTTTTAGTAAATATTTTTAATTCCAAATAACATTACAAGCAGAAAACTCCCAATGAATAAACTCTGTTCTGTTATAATATTATTACCATAGTTTGATTAGTAAAAGGATCCGTATAGTTGATTCTCTGAGTGGTGCATTCAATGTCTCCTGGCTGACCTGGATTTATCAGTGGCAGAATGTGATCATAGTAATGATGCTTGCAGCTAAGCAGCTGAGCCTTGCCTGGGTAAAAGGCAATACCTATTTTGGGAGAAAATACATTGAAGAGAGATGATTTCTTTCCCAAGTACACAGATTTTCATTCTGGGATTTAATCCCACAGCATACTGAGCTATCCTCAAGATCCAGCAAAACAGTCAAATTAAACAATGTGCCTCAGTATTTTTCTGGAGCATGACAAATATCCCACCTGCACCAGGACAGAACACCCGTGATGTGTTGAAAGAATCAGGGTTCATGTTCTGTTACAACAATTCAAGGTTCACAGAAGCTACTAAGTGTCCTTAATCTTCCCACAAGCTAATACATCAATCCATCTCGCCCTACATGAAATGAATGTATAAACTAAGTTAGGAGACAACTGAAGTCAAATGGGAAGGGTAGCACTTTAGCATGAACGTGTTTTCAGACATCATCGTTTAACACGTCAAATTTTAATTGGTAACAATGTATGTACTATACATGACAGATCAAAGATCACTGGCTAATCCAACAAAAGTGGAAAGATGCTCTCCACAACACACAGCATCTTCTGTTCACCCAATGTGATGTTATGATAAAGATCAAAGCCATCAAATAAGTACTGTTATCATCCCTTATTACTGATATCATTGGGTAAGCAGACTACCACTTCACCTGCCTAGAAATTCACATAGTCCACAAACCTATCATTTCAGACCGACAGCATGCATTAGAAGAACCTCAGTCACCTCAGCTGTAAAAGGTTAGCAAAATACAAAGCCTCCAACCAAAAATGCTGTTACACCACATATGCCACGTTACTGGAAACAAGCTTGCTTGAAGATAATCTAGACCAACTACCAAAAAAAACAAGTATGATTTTAGTTATTAGATGTGATTAACTCACACAACAGAGATGACCTGTCTGCCAAAATGCAAGATGTCAAAGCAGTCGGCATGCATCAGTCAAAGAATGCTTTAACCTTTCCTTCAGTGCTCCATGCTTGCAACTCGCCACCTCATCACTTCAACAGAGGTAAGAAGTGAAGGGCTACATTAATTTAGGTTCTCTGATCTGGCAGGGATCCTTGACAATACTTTTGGATTTGTATGTATCTTGCTCTGTTTCTTCAAATGATATTTTCTTCCTGTCGAAAAGCTCATGGGGGAAAAACAAACAAACAAAAACAAACAGAAAAGCCTGCTCTTACAGTCAGATCCATGTGGTCCAAACACAAGGACTAACTTAGAGCTGAATCTAATCACCATACAGAAAAATAGCTACAGGAACATTGCAACAAGTTGAAACACTCACCTTTCACAATTACTGGAGTGGTTATTTGTAAAATGTGGTCACACGTCAAACAGAAGTGTTATTTTTAAATTAGCAACTGTTCTATGACTGAGCTGCAGTTGCTACCACAGCTCTACTTATGAATGGCTTCTGGATAATTTAAAAAAATAACAACATAGAACTCACTACTCAAAAATGCTTCTGTAGCACAATCCTTCCTGCGAGCTCTAACACAGCTTTCTGATGCCACACTGCATTTTTATGCCAACATTGTTCCCTGCAGTCACATTGCATTTGCATTGCCTACTGATGTAATACCAAGTTGTAAACAATGCAGAACAGAAGCAGAAAGTGCCACTGTGGCTATTTTGTGGTTGGTTGGAGAAATTCACTTCCTTTACTCTCAATGACATCTCACTGGCCAGTGCAGCAGCACTGCGATCCTGATACAAGTAGTATGTGCTACCCTGTTTGAACGATACAGTTCAGGGAGTAATTCCATAAGACATTATCTTCTTTCTCTAAAAGACGACTCATAATAAAGTCTGAAAACACTTCTTATCCCTCAAATGTTGCACAATGCTCCGTAGCTACTGTCATTCATGTTACATGCACAAAAGATCCCAAAATCTGCCACACAGTATATTTCTGTGCAAAGTCAATACAACATAGATTTTTTTAAAAAGGAAGTGACCTCTGTTAAAGCATTATAGGCACTCTGGGCCCTTGAGATCAACACCAAAAACTTAAAACCATCTAAGATAAATATGAACAACAACTTAACCCATTTTGTTTGTTACCAGTCTTACCAGGTGCATCGTACAAGGACACTTCCTTGTACGAGACAGACATCACCGGGTGCTTGAGCTTCTCCCTGAAGTCACTGATGGTTTGGTAGACAAGGAACACAGCTACAGCCATGAGCAGCAGATAAATAAACAGAAGAATTACTGAAAAAACATTCTTTAGGCAGGTCTTGCTGAAACGCAAAGAAGGGGCAGAGGTACCCAGTTCACTATCTGGAACCAAACAGAATATGGATATAGGACTTTAAAATACAGATATTTGGGCTGAATTTATGTAGTGTTCATTTAAAGATCAATCACTTGAGAGGAAAGTAAGCCTCAAACTCAGCTCAATTTGAAAAAAAAAAAAAAAACAAATCAACCCCACAACTAATGCTGTTTTTTATGATCTTTGATGATGAATACAGATGCTTCCTTCTCAAGCATGAGGCATAATCACCTAAAGACTGTTTCTCTTTTTCACATGTTGAATTTGGCACTGTACCTAGGGACACAGCAGGCAGGAAACAAGGCTCATTTTCAAGGAGGCCGACTTAGAAACAAAATTCAAAGTTCGTAAGAAAAGAAGTCTGTTGATGGTCTTTCTTTCCTCCCGGAAAAAAAAACTCCTTTCTCTCTACCACAGTCTGAAGAGATTCTTATGCATTCCAACAGTGAGATTTAATATTCTAACGCTCTTACACAGCCATCTAGATAGGAGATGGCATTGCATCTCCTCCACAGCAGAAGTCACTAGATATTTATTGCCCTCTCATTTTTGGACTCTGGTTCATAACTTCTTGTGCATACTATATAATGTTTCACAAAAGGATTCCTCCAATTACAGCTAGAACCTCCCCCCCCCCACAATCCAGTTCTCTCATGCTCTCCTTGCCTTCATAGCTTACTCTCTGAAGAGCTTCACATTAGTCTCGGTTGTGCACAGACACTGCCTTCCCCACACTCCCCGCATTCACCATTTCTCTTGGCAATGCTTGTGAGGAAAAATTCATGCACTCTTTAGCTACACATCATGTTTGGATTGTAAGGGATATATAGCTGAACACACAAAAAAAGAGTATTATAACCCAGTGTATGAAAGGAGATAAGTAGGCATATTTTATGCTGACTCTTCTGTGTGGTGTAATTAAATGAGTCAGGCCCTCTCAGGCCGTGCCACACTCTGCCCTGTGTAAGAACATAGTTTGGTGTTTGTTCCTTACCACAGCAAACACTAGCCTTTCAGTAAATACCAGAACACATAACCCCTTACAAAGGTCCGTGGTCAAACACGTGTTCCCAAGTTACATGCCTGGAGATGGCAGCTATGGCAATTAAGATATCAATATGCATTAAATTGCACTACTGAAACAAGTACGTCTTGAACTGGCGATAGTCATTTCAGGTTGGCTTCCTTTAATGCCTATATCTGAGCTGCAATGAGCCTACTTAACACTGCCTCACACCCTCCAAAAGCAGGTCCATATTATTAAAAATTTGTTTAAAAGCAAATCTGTTCAATATCATGTCTTGCTTACGTAAATCCAGCACAGACTTTGCTGGAAACCCACTGTCATCACAGACACTGCAACGGAGGTAAGGTACACCATAAAGGACGATGACATACTAAGCTATCTCAGAACCAGATACACTGAATCTTCTTTGATTAAGCACACTTCACAGAAGAAAAAACAAACAAACAAACAAAAAAACCCCCACAAAATCAAACCAGCTTTCTCATCTGAATCCTTGGAAAAACTCCTTAGCTTTCCATCAGTATTTATTCCTCAAAACAAGCCATTTAGTGTTTTGTTTGCTTTCAGAATTGCAATCAAAAAAACACCCAACTAAACCCACACACAGAAACAGCTTATCAGGCACTTAAAATTGGTAATTTCTGGGCCAACAGTTCTCACCTGGTAAAATAACAGAGCTGGCATCTTCATGAACTTCCATCTCTCCTCCTCTCTCATCTGTTGGGTTTTCAGATACTCGCTCCACATCTTCACTCAGCTGTGTAGTTAAAACAGTGGTTCAATTTCCAAACATGCTCTCAACTTGCAATTGCTGGAATTTCTATGGTACAAATAAAAGAGGCTCCAACTAACCAAACACACAAAAACACGCCTCCAGTCCAAGAGTGCCCAACATCTGTGCCACTTGTTCACAAGAGCCACATTTGTGTAGACCAACAGCTAAAAATTAACTGACTTGCATGCTGCAGAAAGAGAAAGATGGCACATTAAATTTAACCTACTTCTGCCCTGCTGTTTCAACAATAACATCACCTTTTCTTTCAAGATCAAAGTAATTGTTTCCCTGGCAGCTTCAGCTCACTTTAAACCCCTAATTAGGACAATGCCCTCTGAAATAAGCAGGATCTTCTGTCTCTCCAGAACATGTTTTTTAGGCATAAACAAACCACAGCACATACCAGCAAACAAAGCATTAGTACTTCTTAATAAAGAGGTGCAAAAGGAACAAGTTGCAAGGTATTAGGGCAAGTAAGTCAAATGCAGTCTGAGCCACGTAGCTAGGTAGACAACAGTCAAACATCCTGACGTTTCTGGTGCTTATTTGAGCTCACTGCACATATTAATATATATTAGTGGTTATGCAACTAATTAGTCTTCCAGTGTTTCTAAAACAACAACAGAAACCAGATGTTTTCTTGTTTTGCTGTTCAGAGCTCTGGGCCCAAACTGTCAAGACACTTCCGCTAAAGTCAGAAGCCGGTCACATCGGATCAGCATCACGTGTGATCATGAAGCATTAGATTTTTTATATATATAAATAAAGTACCTCCTGTATGTTTTATAAATTTCTTGCATGGCAGGGAACAACATATAAATTACAGCAAGGCAAACCAGGACGTACGCTTACAGCTTGTCATGTGTCGCACAGTAACTGTCCAAGCTGAACACTCAGTATCAACTACCTAATTAGGGAAGGGAGATGAGCTTTGTTCCCATTTCAAGGAAAATGGGTGCACAGTTAATGCAGCAGCCACATGAATGCAATTAAACTTTACATCTCCAACTTACTCAACATGCACGTATCCATAAGGAAGCGCTTTTCTTCCACCCAACTTTAATTCAGTATTGAAATGATCATTCATTATACCACTAACAGATCATCATTTGCATTTATTAGGAAAGAGTTCACTCATTTCATGTCTTCAAAGCCTGACATCAAGTCTCCATTGCCTCCTGTCATATTTCTGTATTCATTTCCACCATGCAAAGCAAGTTACCCAGTTGTTTTTAAATTCTTTGCACATGAATAAAGCATGATTTCCCATGGGGTGAGGCATGAAGTGAACAGGTAACTAATAGGCTAAACTCAGCTCATTTGCAGGGGACTTATGAGGGGCCAGTTGAAGACTTTTTTTTTTTTCAATTAACTTCACTAAAAAAGGGAAAATTAACACTCTGCTCCTTTCTGAAGGACTACACCAGTTCTATTTTTTTGCCTGACCTAGAAAAAGCTATTCTGACATAATAAGAGTATTCATTGAACCTCTTCTACCAGCTAAGCTCAATCAGCTAAAAAGCCAGTTCAAATTATGCTCATGCAAATGCCTTATACCAGAGTTGATCCAAAAAGTTAAGCTTAAGTTACGTATCAGTGCAGTTTCTCAGCTGAGTCCCACATCTCTCTAGCCACAGTGCCCCAGGTACAAGCATCTCATCAGCTGGGGTTATGTAAACGGTAAGTGAACTATATTCCTGATAGCAGTAGGATCCCTACACAAGTTTAAACAAGAACACAATATGCAACATTTCTTGTCCTCTCAAGAGGACCTATAGCAACTCTTCAACACATCGGAAAAGAGAAGAAAAACTCAGAAAACGTAACCTTTCAGCATCCCATAGAAATAAAACAAAAGGCAAAAAAATATGTGATGTCCAGATGGAGATCTGAGACAAGTGGAGTCCTTCAGGCATCTGTGCTGGGACCAATGCTGTTTAATATTTTCATCAATGACATAGCGAGATCGAGTGCACTCTCAGCATATTTGCAGATGACACCAAGCTGAGCGGTCCAGTTGCCACACTGGAAGGAAGGGATGTTATCCAGAGAAACCTCAACAAGCTGGACAAGTGGGCCTGTGAGAACCTCATGAGGTTCAATAAGGCCAGCTGCAAGGTCGTACACCTGGGTCAGGGCAATCCATAGTTTCAACACAGGATGGGGGAACAACATGACTGAGAGCTGCCCTGTAGAGAAGGACCTGAGCACCCCACTTAACCGTCTTTCAAATACCTCTAGAGATGGTGACTCAACTACCTCCCTGGGCAGCCTGTCCCAGTGCCCAATGACCCTTTCTGTGAAAAATTTCTTTCTGATATCTAGTCTGAACCTCCCATGGTGCAGCTTGAGGCCATGCCCCCTTGTCCTGTCCCCTGTCACTTGGGAGAAGAAGCCAGCACCCTCCTCCCTACAGCAATAAGGTCTCCCCTCAGCCTCCTCTTCTCCAGGCTAAACAACCCCAGTTCCCTCAGCCACTCCTTGTAAGACTCGTTTCCCAGCCCCTTCACCAGCTTTGTCACTCTTCTCTGGACACACTCCAGAGCCTCAACATCCTTCTTGTAGCGAGGGGCCCCGAACTGAACACAGTATTGACGTTGGTGGCCAACCACATCTTGGGCTGCATCAAAAGAAGTGTGGCCAGCAGGTCAAAGGTGGTGATTCTACCCCTCTACTCCACTCTTGTGAGACCCCATATGGAGTAGTGTGCTCAGTTCTGGAATCCTCAACGTAAGAAGGATATGGAACTGTCAGAACAGGTCCAGGGCCACGACGATGATCCGAGGGCTGGAGCATCTCTGCTATGAGGACAGGCTGAGAGTTGGGGCTGTTCACCTAGAGAAAAGAAGGCTCCAGGGAGACCTTATAGCGGCCTTCTTGTACCTGAAGGGGGATACAGGAAAGCTGGGGAAGGACTTTTTACAAAGGCTTGTAGTGATAGGACAATGGGAACGGCTTTAAATTTGAAGGGGGAAGATTCAGATTGGACATTAGGAAGAAATTCTTTACAATGAGGATGGTGAGACACTGGAAAACGCTGCCCAGGGAAGTTGTGGATGCCCCATCCCTGGATGTGTTGAAGGCCAGGTTGAGGAGCCTAGTCTGGTAGGAGGTGTCCCTGCACATAGCAAGGGGCTTTGAGGTCCCTTCCAACCCAGACTATCCTATGATTCTATGTTTTATCATCTCTGCTCACAATGCACAGATCATTTCATAAGCTTTTCACACATAAAAATAGTGAAGGACAGCTAGTCAAAACAGGAGTGCTGATATTGCCTCAGGTGCAGCAAGTAGGTTGAGATGATATGTAAGACCCTCTAAAACCCAAGTAATTTTACCGCAAATCCCAAACACTTAACTTGACAAGAGATGATGCTGCATAACTTCCCTGAGGCTACCATGAGCTTAGCACTGTTCATGGCTCAGCCACTGCATTCTGAGCCACCGTGTTCCCACACTTACTCTACACCACACAGACCTACAAACCCAAGAACTCACAGACGTATTGTGCTATAGCCTAAAAACTGGGAAGCTAGCACTGCACTGGTTTCTCTATACTTGAGAGAATCCTGAAATCAAGGCAACTGACAACAGCGAACCTGGCATTTGCCAGCAGTGTTCACCCTCACAGACCAGCTCTTCCCACATCCTGTTTTTGATAAAGAGGTGAGGCATGGTGTTAACGCAGAGGGAACACAAACTTCCAGGGCAGTTAAGCTTGCAATAGGATGCAGAGATAGGACAGGATGTCATGAGCAGTAAGGGCACGAAAACAGACCCTTGCTTAGCATTCCTCCTAGGCTCAGCTTGTGCAGCTGAGTGAGATACAACTGCAGGAGCCTGCTCGTGACTCGGCACTTCCTTTTCAATCCTGCACACAGAAAAGTACTGAAGAAACAGAAGGTCAGAAAAGGCTATTACAAGCATTTAAGCATCCTTGCTAGAGGAAGGAGCATCGCAGACTGCCCCAGGTGCCAGCAAAGGAATAGAAAGCAGCCACTGCACTTACACTCCAGCCAGACTTGCACCACTGATTTTGTGACAATCCCAAACACAAAAAGCAGTGTCAGCAGCAGCTGATACACAAGCTGGAAACATAACGTGCATAGTACAGTCCATAGTTCAAGCATCAATATGACTTCCTTAAGTCTCTCAAGTACCTCCTTTAAATACAAGCTCTTACATGGTTAATTTCATCCTGATAATCAAAGAATCATACAATAGTTTGGGTTAAAAGGGACCTTAAAGATCATCTAGTTCCAAGCCCCCTGCCATGGGCAGGGACAACTCCCACTAGCTCAGGCTGCCCAAGGCCCCATCCAGCCTGGCCCTGAACACCTCCAGGGATGGGGCAGCCACAGCTTCCCTGGGCAACCTGTGCCAGTGCCTCAACACTCTCATCATGAAGAAATTCCTGCTTACATCTAGTCTAAATCTGCCCCTCTCCAGTTCATATCCACTCCCCATGGTCCTATCACTACAAGCCTTTGTGAACAGTCCCTCCCCAGCTTTCTTGTAGCTCCTTTCAGGTTTTGCAAGGTTGCTATAAGGTCTCCTTGGAGCCTTCTGTTCTCCAGGCTGAACAACCCCAACTCTCTCAGCCTGTCCTCATATCATGGGACATCTCCTATCATGGGATAAATCCTTCCTACTGGATAAAACCCTCTTAAATAAAACAATTTGTCCATACAGGTCTTTTGCTGGCCCACCGATTCATCACCTCCCAATACCTTCTAGCCTGGCATGAAAATCAGAAGCCGAAACGCCGCTGACAGTACTCAACTCAATCAGAACGGACTAAACCAGAGCCCACGACTACCCATCACCCGCACAGGTAGGCGAACACCTGCATCCCGCTCACCTGCAGGACGCCACCAAACCCGCCCCGCAGCCCCTCTCCCTGCGGGGAGAAGGGAGAGAAAACCACCTCTGTCCGCGATTTCAGTCCCCGGTAAAGGGTAAAAACGCCGCGCTGCGGCGGCGCTGAGTGGGAACCAGCCCCCCCCCCCCCCAGCCTCGTACCTCCCGGTAGGACGCGGAGCCCTCGGCGCGGAGCATGGGGCCGGCGGCAGCCCAGCCCGCCGGGCAGCGGCACGCAGGCGCCGGGACCCCCCGCCCTCCGAGCGGGAGCTGCTGGGAGCCGTAGTCCCAGGACGGGCACCGAGCAGCTTCAAAAGGGGATGGGGAAGGATTTAGAGGGATTGAAGCGGGGGACACCGAGCTGAGCGGTGCGGGTTGCACCAGAGGGACGGGATGTCTTTCCTGGACAAGCTGGAGAAGCGGGGCTGTGGGAACCTCATGAGGTTCAACAAGGCCAGTTGCAAGGTCCTGCACCTGTCTCGGGACAATCCACGGTTTCAGAGCAGGTTGGAGATGATGATGTGATGGAGAGTGGCCCTGCGGAGAAGGACTTGGGGTGCTGGTGGATGAGAAGCTTGGCAAGAGCTGGCAGCGTGTGCTTGCAGCCCAAAGGCCAACGGCATCCTGGGCTGCATCGAGAGAAGCGTGGCCAGCAGGGCAAGGGAAGGCATTCTACCCCCCTACTCTGCTGTCATAAGATTCCACCGGGAGTATTGTGTCCAGTTCTGGAATCCCCAACATGAGAAAGATATAGAGCTTTTGGAACAGGTCCAGAGGAGGGCTACAAGGATGATCAGAGGGCTGGAGCACCTCTGCTATGAGGACAGGCTGACAGAGCTGGGATTGTTCAGGCTGGAGAAGCAAAGGCTCCGAGGAGGCCTTATAGCTACCTTCTAGTACCTGAAGGGGCTACAGGAAAGCTGGGGAGGGACTGTTCACAACGGTTTGTAGTGATAGGACAAGCAGCAATGGGTATTAACTGGAGAAGGGCAGATTTAGACTAGATATTAAGAGGAATTTCTTCATCCTGAGAGTGGTGAGGCACTGGCACAGGCTGCCCAGGGAAGTTGTGGATGCCCCATCCCTGGAGGTGTTCAAGGCCAAGTTGAGTGAGGCTTTGAGCAACTTGATCCAGTGGGAGTTGTCCCTGCCCATGGCAGGGGGCTTGGAACTGGATGATCTTTAAGGTCCCTTCCAACCCAAACCAATCTATGATACTATAGCCACCCCCGTTTCTCACATCCAGGCTGCAGGGGATAGAGCTGTAAAAGTCAGAAGGTGCCACAAGGCTCACAACACCATCAAGGATCTTGTTTCAGCTTCCAGAGCTTGCCTACGAGCACTCTAGCTGTGGGCTGTGTGAAGCCACCCAGTGTGGCTGCTCATAGGACCCATAAGTGGATTTTTTGTAAGCCTTATAAGGACATTGACTGTACAGAAGATGCCGAGGCGTGCTGTGTAGTGGAAGCCTTTTCTACACCACACACTTAGAATCATAGAATCATTGAGGTTGGAAAATACCACTAAGATCATTGAGTCCAACCATCGGCCCCATACCACCACACCAACTAAACCACGTCCTTAAGTGCCACATCTACAAGCTTTTTGAACTCCTCCAGGGATGGCGACTCTACCACTTCCCTGTGCCAATGCTTCACCGCTCTTTCAGTAAAGGTTTTTTCTGAATATCCGGTCTAAACATGCCTTGGTGCAACTTGAGGCCATTTCCTCTTGTCCTATCACTTGCTACTTGGGAGAAGAGAACACAGCACAAAGTCTTCTACTCAAGACTGAACTAGACTGGAAAAGCAATTCAAAACAAGTTAGCCAGCTCTCCCCAAAATACACACAATATTGCTTTGGGGTTTTTTAATGGTTTTCAATTTTTACTGCTTGAGGCTGTTAGGAAAACACCAACAGACTTTCTTGGCAACAACACAGAACTTCTGCAGGGCTCCTGGGAAGACCCACCCACACTGCACCAGGAGAGAAACGGCAGCAATGGAAGATAAAAGTGAAAAGTACATAAAAGCTGACTCATGAGCCATCTGTCTGCAAATACTGACCCAGCTTTTTCTTCCCCAGAACAGAAGAAAATGTTTCATCATTGAGAAAAAGCATGCACAATCTTTCTTCCATTGAGATGCAGCACTATAGTGGAATCCCTCCTCAGTAGATCATTTCCCCGTGCCTAAGGTCCACAGCTAGTAAGTTAATAATCAAGGTCTGAAGTCCTTTGACAACAATCTTATACGTAGCTCGTCCTTTCAGAAAGGAAGTATTTCAGTTATTTTTCATTTTTCAGATGTCTGTGATTCAAAGGCAGGCTCTAACTCACCCTCAAATCAGTAATACTTCACACAGATGTTTGCTAGCATTCAGCACTGGCAGCCTTGTCCTGGGGAGACACCAATAAATAATTATTTCAGAATAAAAAGTAAATCTATAGTGTGACTTGAACCAAACAGACAAATTAGACTTTTGCATATTTCCCAGCAGCATGGGGCTCTGTGGCAAGCCATGCAGGGTATTTGCTGGCAGAGCATTCAGGCAAATGCAAAAGCTCGTTCTAGCATTGAGTGTTCAGGAGCTCTTTTGTCCAAAGCCTTACTAAAGGTCACTTTTCTGCTTGACATTTCATACCTGTCTTATGGTGTGTGGAGTCAGCAAACTGAATGTGATGGACAGCCAGGTTAAGAACCCCATTCTGAAGCCCAGCTATTGTTCCAGCAGTGCAGGCAAACTTCACTGCCTGAGAATCACAGCAACAACATTGTAAATTTTCACCCCAACAGGACCCATACTCAGCTTGCCATACTGCTAACGAGCCTGCAACAGTCAGCTCCCATATGGCTACAGCAACTCACCTTCTCCATGCCTTGGCTCTGCAGGCTTGATATGGCTCCTTACACAGGGATGTGGCCCATTGGTCGTCACCTCCATAGTGTGGTGACGTGCCCTCACTCCCCTGTGCTTCTCATTGTGTACTGCTTTTGCCATCTAGAAGAGATCAATGGAGATGTTGCTTTGGAGTAGCTGCTTCAACTCTGCTTATAGCAATGTGCAGAAATGCCTTTGGACAGCCTGTGGTAAGGACAATGTAGAACAAGTGTCCTCCAAGGTAGATGTATGGATTTTATGCAAGAAGAGTTTATAAACAATCCTTAAAGCAAAGATCAAACCCATTTCTATCTCTTATTTACTGCCCAGATCCTTCTCTGAACTATTCAGCTTTCACAATGCATTGTACAAGGAACAAAGATACCAAGTAGGGATTTGAATTACAGCACAGTATCTGGAAAGACTGGATGCTTGTCTGAGCTGGCACAGACACGATGCAGGGACTACCACAAACCACGGATGAAATGCAAAGAGTGAATTTATTTTTGTTACCTTGTGAACTAGAGGATCTCTGAAACAACACTCAGGCTGAAGCACATAAGTAGGAAGGCAGGCACTGTGGAGCTTCAGAGTCTGCTTTTGAACCTGCTGTTCTCACCTGTGTATCAAGGATTCACTGTGCCTTGATCTTTCCCACAGCAGGGCAGGAATCTCAAGGATTCTCTGTTTGCTAGCGTGCCTCTGACTTTATCACAGGCCTGTGTTATGTGAAAACAAAGGTTCTACTTGTCAGGTACACAAGGCTGGGCAATGATTAGGATGATATATGTGGTTTTTTACACTCCAGCTGCAAGTCCCTTGAGCATGTTTACAATCCCCCTCACCAGTCTTCCGATAGACCCTGGAGTGCTGCAGCATCAAACATCCAGGTTTCAAATCCTTGAAGTCTTCACTTGCCAGCTCTATAGTGAGGGATTCAATATGTATATCTGATTTGTAAAAAGCTCCTAATTTTCTTAGTTCTGTAAAGAATTACAAACATAAAACTCCCTATTCTTCTGCCAGCCCAGAATGTTTCCCTGTGCTGTATTTATAGGATGGGAAAGTCCCATCATCACGTACTTGGAGTACTGCGTTCAGTTCTGGAATCCTCAGCACAGGAAGGACATGGATCTGTTATGAGTGAGTCCAGAGGAGGACCACGAAGATCATCAGAGGGCTGGAGGACCTCTGATATGAGGACAGGCTGGGAGAGTTGAGGTTGTTCAGCCTGGAAAAGGCTCTGAGGGGAGCTTATAAGCAGCCTTCCAGTACAAAGTAAAAAGTACTGGAAAGTACTTTTCTCCCCCGTACTTAGAAAGCCCTGGAAGGCTGGGGAGGGGCACTTTATCAGGGAGTGCGGGGATAGGACAATGGGGTAATGTTTTTAAGCTGAAAGAGAGGAGATACAGATGAGATCTTAGGAAGAATTTTTTTCTGTGAGAGTGGTGAGGCAGTAGCACAGGTTGCCCAGGGAAGCTGTGACTGCTCCATCTCTGGAGATGTTCAGGTCCAGGCTGGATGGAGCCTTGGGCAGCCTGATCTAGTGGGATCTGGAACTGGATAGGCTTTGAAGTCACTTCCAACGCAAACTATTCTATGATTAATCAGAAAATTTCTCATTTTTTCTCTCCCCCCATAGGCCAAGGTGGGGGACGGGGGCACGTTGGCCTCGAGGCAGGAGGGTGGTGCGATCTGAAGGCGGGGGCGCGGCCTGAAGAGGGAGTGGCCTGAAGGCAGGAGCAAGGCTTGAAGGGAAGGGGCGTGGCCTGGAGGAAGGGGCCTCGGCATCTTCGGTACAGTCAATGTCCGTGAAGACCGGGCAAGGCCTGGGCGTGGGCGTGGCCTAAAGACGTGGGCGTGGCCTAAGGCATGGGCATGACCTGAAGGCACGGGCGTAGCCTTAAGGCGGGGGCGTGGCCTGGATTCCGGGCGTGGCCCAAGTACTGGATCAGAGCCCGATGGCGGGGGCGTGGCCTAAAGACGGGAGGAGGTTGGGGCCGAAAGGCGCGGGGCAGGGCCCCAAGGCGAGGGTGAGAGCGTGAATGGGCGCGTGGCCTGAATGGGAGCGTGGCCCGAAGGCGGTTACACGGCCTGAAGATAGGGGCGTGGCCTAAACGTAAGGGGCGCGGCCTGAACGAAGGGGGCGGGGCTCGAAGGCTCAGGCGAGGGCCTGTAGGGGGCGTGGTCTGACAGAGGGGGCGTGGCCTGAAGGCACAGGCGTGCCTTGACAGCGTGGGCAAGGCCTGAAGGCGTAGGCGTGGCTTGTCGGGGAAGCGGCATAAAAATGGCGTGGTCTTAGAGGTGAGGGGCGTGGCCTGAAGGACGGAGGGGCGTGGCCTAAAGACTGGAGCAGATCCCGAAGGCGCGGGCGAGAGCCGGGAGGGGGCGTGGCCTGTCCGTGGGCGTGGCTTGTCCGCGGGGCTGTCATGGCGGCGGGGCGGCTGGTGGTGTCCGCGCTGCTCGGCGCGGTGCTGGGCCCGGCCTCGGTGCTGGGCTTGGCCTCGGTGCTGCCCGAGGCCCCGCGGGAGCCGCGCCTCAGGCCGCCGCCCCCCGCCCCTGTGCGGCTCTTCACCGAGCCCGAGCTGGCCAGATACGACGGGCGGCAGGTAGGGGCCGGCGGTGGGGCAGCGCTGCCGCGGCCCTGCTGTCTCGAACCGCCTTATAACTTGATTTTATTCATTCCTGCTGCGCTCTTCCCTCCCTCGCGCGAATTGTGGGATAACTTGCTTTCTCAGGCATTGCAGAGAAGTTTGTTGGAAGTTTGTTGATAGTCAGTTATCTTCATCAATGGGTCCTGTTATGGACAGACAGATCAAGTGAGCCCTCAGCACACTTGCAGGTGACATTGAACTGAGTGGTGCAGATCACACCAGAGGGACGGGATGTCATCCAGAGGGACCTGGACAAGCTGGAGAAGCGGGACTGTGTGATAAGGCCAGTTGCAAGGTCCTGCACCTGGGTCAGGACAATCCACGGTTTTGAAGCAGGAGGAGGGTGATGATGTGATGGAGACCGGCCCTGCAGAGAAGGACTTGGGGTGCTGGTGGATGAGAAGCTGCCCATGAGCCAACAGTGTGCACTCACAACCCAGAGGCCAACAGCATCCGGGCTGCATCGAGAGAAGTGTGGCCAGCAGGGTGAGGGAAGGCATTCTACCCCCCTACTCTGCTGTCATAAGATTCCACCTGGAGTACTGTGTCCAGTTCTGGAATCCCCAACATAAGAAGGATATGGAGTTGTTGGAAGGGGTCCAGAGGAGGGCCACGAAGATGACTGGGGGCTGGAGCACCTCTCCTACGAGGACAGGCTGACAGAGCTGGGAGTGTTCAGTGTGGAGAAGTGAAGGCTCCAAGGAGACCTTATAGTGACCTTCTAGTACCTGAAGGGGCTACAGGAAAGCTGGGGAGAGACTGTTCACAAGGGTTTGTAGTGATGAGACAAGCGACAATGGGTATAAACTGGCGAGTGGCAGATTTAGACTAGACATAAAGAGGAATTTCTTCACGATGAGAGTGGTGAGACTGGCACAGGTTGTCCAGGGAAGCTGTGGATGCCCTATCCCTGGAGGTGTTCAAGGCCAGGTTGGATGGGGCCTTGGGCAGCCTGATGTGATGAGAGGTGTCTCTACTTATGGCAGTGTTGCTGGCCTGCTGTCATCTGTCCTGGGTGGCAGCTGAAGGTTTTGGCCCATTGAAGTCATGCTCTGACACTTAGATGGCATGTTCCTATTTTATCCTACGCCTGCTTGACAAGAAACTCATGCCAAGGAATTTCAAATTACCATGAGTTGGAGCCTAAGTAGTTTTCTCTCAATAATTCATTAAACCATGCTTTTAAACCCATTTTTTTTCTTCCTACAAGATTACAGAATTAAAAAGTAATTTCAACTTAAGAGTTTTTAGCTTTCTGTGACACAGAAATCTCAGCAGATCTTCATATTCAAAATTATGGAGCCCCATATTGATATACACCCACCTTCTCTTTAGAAAAACTTGCTGGCTGACCAGCTCAGGATCTTCTCTTAGAAGAAACTAATCAGCATCTGGCTAAAAATGTTTTGTGTGTGAAAGACAGAACAGAAACACTGGCTTATTAAGTAAAACAGATGTCACCAGATCACGTTTGTGTGTGTTCATGTATTTATCTGTTGTTCTTGTAACTGAATAAAGAATGCTATTTGCCGTAGACCTTTTATCTTGGGCAATATCCATCTGCAGTAGGAACAGACAGATGCAGTTGATCACCTTCAAGCAGATGTGTCACAAGGTTACTTACAAGAGGGACATGTCTTCTATGATTGTGACATTTAGATGAAAAAAAATGCCTCCCATATGCTTAAATCCTCAAAAAAAAATCTCAGAGACAGTTTAAATCACAAGCAAAGCATTTCAAGAGAGATAAGGTGTGTTTGTATACACAAATGAGAACACACACTACAGAGGATGTCATTCTTTTCTTTGTGTCCTGAGTGCTTATGGATTTCATAACTAAAAGTCTTTTGCCTGTGCTCAAGTGCTGAGAAGATATCGATGCCTTGCTTTCCAGGAAGGAGAGCCCATTTACCTGGCAGTGAAGGGAGTGGTGTTTGATGTCAGTTCCGGAAAAGGTGAGTTTGTGTCTCCTCTGTTACCTGCTTTGTTTTCATGCTATTATTCAATCATCTGTTTTTAAATATCGGCAATCAGAAATGTTGAGTTCAATTGCAACAAAAAGAATATACCTTTTTCTTTTTAAAAAACCTCAGTTTTCCTCCTCTTTCATGCCAAGGTTTTGTCTGGACCTTATACTGGTTTGAGATTATGGTACACGTAGACAGACAAGCCAGTGCAGTCCAGTTAGCTGGGGCGCTGACGACACCTGCCCAGGCTCCCGAATCCTCCCCACATGTGAGGTCAGCCCACACAGAAGCCAGTGCTACAGCGTTTTATTGTACTGGGTACATGAACTGACTAAGTCAAAGCTAACCTGGATGTACTTGTACTGCACTACACAATATCCTTTTGCACTGGTGTTGGCCTACCTGTGCTGTTCTGTGCCTGGTCAAAACTCTTGGAAGAGCTAACTATCATTTTGAAGGGGGAGGAGGGATAAATATTTTTTCTCTTTTAAGTTTTTCTTACATCTAAACTGTTTATTGCTGAATTTGCTGTTTGTGCCTTCCCTAAGAAATACAGATGTTTTCATTCGAACCTGGGTTTCTTAATCCAGTTTTATAGTTCTAGTGATGAAAAGACAACAATGCTTTTAACCGTGAGCTAGCTGAAATAATCTTTATGAATTCTATCTTGGTATTTTATTGATTTTTTTTTTTTAATGGAAAGCGGGAAAGGTAGCATGTGTGCTATAAAATGTTTGGAGGGACCAAGGGGTCCTGGTGATTCACCTTAATGTCATAACAGGTGAACTAATGGCTTGCTGCTTTGTTTGTACTAAGCTTGTTAGTGCAGCTTGTCTGGACATACACATCAGCTGATCTTAAAACCAGGCTGGCCAGTGCACATTCTGGAGTCTACAAACCTCTCATGAGAACATGAAGCCAACTCCCTAAAAATTAAGTTATATTTAAGACTGCAGTGTAGGAGTTCACCAGTTGTAATGTACAACTCTACACTCTGTTTTGTTTTTTTTTTTTTTTTTAAGGACTGGGAAATGTTAGCAAAAAGTAGCAAATCAAAAGTCATTTTTTGAAAGAAGAGCTTAGACTTGAGTTGTTTTTTAGAGTTCACTGACGAGTGTAACAGGCTGGGAAAAAAGCAGAGGCTGAACATACCACGTACGTTGTCAGATCAGCACTGGATTATTTGATTTTTTTTTAATCTGACAGAATTTTATGGAAAAGGGGCCCCATACAATGCTTTGGTTGGAAAAGACTCAACAAGAGGAGTTGCCAAGATGTCTCTGGATCCAGCGGATCTTACTCACGATATAGTAAGAAACTGGACTATTAGTTTTATTCCATTTTGCAAAGTTTTCTTCTTTTGCTTTGTGTTCTGCTAGCCGGTGCACATGAAAAGCTCAGAAAGATGAAGATGGTAACATTAACTTGTATTAATATATTTAAGTTGGTTCACATCTTTTAAATTAAAACCCAAAATGCATTAATAGTCATTAAATACATAAAATAGATGTGGTTTTACTGCTCAGGAAAGGTTTAGTGCTAACAGCCCTGAAGAGGAAAGTTTTTAATCTGCAAAATCCATACAATTACTTAAGCACGTGAAGGGGGAATTACTTGCTGTTTAAAAAGATGCTTCCAAAAAGAGTAAATCACCTCATTAATTGATTTAGTTTAGCCTCTGTCACTGACATGGCAGTGTATGCTACCTTGGCAGTGGCTTGTTGCTTGTTTGAGGTGTGATGTATTTATGCAGGGGAAATGAAGGGAGATTAATTTGTGTGACCTGAATATATTAAAATTTTGTCAAGGCTGAATTTGAAAAGCTCACCCTAGGGTTTACGCTAATCAATGAAAAGAAAAATACATGGAAATATCTGATTTTTGTTTACATATTTCATTTAGACGGGGCTCACAGAAGAGGAACTGAAGTCTCTGGATGATATCTTCAATAACGTTTATAAGGCCAAATACCCTATCGTTGGCTATACTTCTCGAAGGATTCTGAATGAGGATGGCAGCCCCAATCTAAACTTTAAACCTGAAGATCAGCCACATTTCAAAGTTAAAGATGAGTTTTGAGGAACACTTTTGTACCCAGAAAATGCCCGGGGAGAGACATGGTAGAATATTAGATGGATTCCCTCTATTCTGGAGTTCATTACAACGATTAGCTATCTTGAGTCAGTTTTCTGTTTAGAAAATATGTATGTGTGTACACACATATTTCATAGCATTCTTCCTTCACGAAAACACACATCTGTATTAGTGTCTTAAACTTGGGGTGTTTGCTCTGAATTATGGGATTTTTTTCATACAGAAGTTCTTCCTGCCTGGATTTCTCTGTTTACAAATGTGTAATATAAAATTACGTTCCTTAGAAGAGATAAGGAAGTTTTTAATAGTTGAAACATGACTGGTCTTTTTGTAAATCCCAAGTTTCCCACTCCACGGAGAAGTGTGAATGCGTTATCTGGACAAGCTAATATCAATTCTGTCTGCTTCAGGTGAGAGTGGGTATCACATGTACAAGCAGATGCAATAGATGCTTACATTTTAAAAAGCATAGTGGAATTTAGGATTTGATAGGTTTGAGAATACTGGATGTAAAAACACACAATCACTTAAAATGCAGTTACTGTGGAATATTTTTGCAAAGCCTACAGGCGTAAACGAAGAAAAATAAATCTTTGTTTTTTACTCCATGAGAACTACTGTGACATTTAAAGTAACACTATTATTATATTACTTTTGAATAAATGATACTTTATTTTTCTAAGATAGTTATCAAAGATGTCATCTATATTAGATGATGATGATTTCCTTCTAGCTTCCTCCACTTCTCTGACAAAATAAAAGGAAACGGTAGCCCACCGTTTACCCCACGGTCTTACAGCGCAGTTTTATATAGTAGTTTAGTACCTTGTGGTTATTGTTAGCATCTTTTACTCTGACTTCATCATTGCTGTTGCAATGAAAGGGTGAAAGCAGACCCTCTTGGTTGGGATTCTCTAGCAGTGAGCAGACTGCTGGCTTCCACTAACGTACGCAGAATGTAAATTTTCTTGTCTGTGGGTTTATCTGCCACTGAGACAGGTTGAATTGACGTGGAAAAACTGAGCAGCTACTCCCAAGTCTGTATTAATAACATAGATATAATAATAATGATAATAATAATAAATACTACAGTTCTATATTCTCTTTTTTTAGCATTTTGGTTGTTTACTTTTATTAGATAATTTTCCATTTTATGGTGTGCATGGGACAGCTGCCTGTCAGTTAAATATCTAGAAAAGCCTTTCTTTCACTGTGTTACAGATTTTAAGCTTGTTTTGTATCTATTAGGCCACTTAATTTGGAGGAGGGTCTCCTTAAGGCCCCTGCTCTTGGATGATACTCTGGGGTGCAATAAATAATTTGGCGTCAAAGAAAATACAATTGCTTCAGAGATTTTTTTTTTTATTGTAACTGCTGACATTTGATTAGGTTAGACCAACAACAGCTTGGAGTTGTGCCCCTGATAATACCTGCCACCTTTATGGGAACGGGTGTGGGTTTGGTGGTAATGGTGGTTGTTCTGTTGCCAGCATTTCACGAATCATTTTCCAGTGCCTCGTGATTTTCTCCCTTCTCTTCCCTTCCTTGCATGGTTTTTTACGGGACAGCTTGTGCTGCTGTGGTTGCTGTAGTAGTCTTTGCTTCGTCTGGAATCAGTGTATCCAGCTGCGTTTCAAAAGTTTCACACAGAAATGTTGTCGCTGATCACCGCTGCTTGGCTTGGTGTTAATCTTGCCTCCCTGCTTTTCCTATTCGTGCTATGAAGGTCACCTTTGCTGGTCTCAAAGTGGGAAAGTTGGCTTCTATTTGTACTACATTTCAGTGAAGAAACCCTCCTGCTGCAACATGATATGATGATATAAACCCCAGTCTTGTACTGCGAGATCCTTCAAATCCAACCTGTCCTTATCCATGTCTGTGAATGGAGGGAGATGCTCTAGTCCTTCCTATCTGTTATTAAAGATGGGATTATCACAACCGAGTGCATTTTAGAATGCAAAATGTTTCCTTGTTGTGTATTTTTTTCAGTTTGGGAACTGAAGGACTCACATTTAACCCCTTCTACGCTTGAATTTGAGGTTCCCACTCAACAGAACAGCGTTATGATAATAAGGCTTAAAGTGCGCATATCTCCTTAATATGTTTTCACTGACTACTTTTTAAAAATTTATATGGAGTACCACAGTATTTCTTTAAGTGTTAATTTAATTTCTTGTAGTGTTAATTTAATGACACTATTCATGTCTAAGCTTGTTACTTGTCAGCAGCCTGAAATTTATTTTGCTTAAAAGCAGACTGTCTGCTATGGTTGTTCCATCCAGCATTGCCTCTCCCTGACCTCTGTGTTATTCTAGTAAAACGGGTACCTTCACTAGCTATGAATTGCACTCAAAACAAGCAAGCTGTGTAGAGCTTTATGGTAGTCCTGCTACTACTCCACATCTCTGGAGAATGAAGAATTTCTTTTCAGTTTACTTGCTGCTTCCAGGTAACATTGCAAATGTCGTTATTTTTAATGTGTGGCTTCTAATCTGGATCTTGCAAATTTAACATGGGGGTTTGAATGGTTGAGACTTTTTAATGAATGTTGCACCAAGAATTACTTTACCTTCGTATTTAATAATAGTCCACTCTTCGGAACATTAAGAATTACTATATGGGTTCATTGCTGTTTGGATGCGTAGCCTGAGCTGCTGTTTCCCACCTGACATTTTTTTTTCATTAGTCCCTCAGTTCAGTCCTAGTGCATTTGACTTACATTTGTGGCAGGATAAATTCTGTCATCTGTAATTTAAAAAGGACATCTCTGATTACCAACTGGAGCAAGGGGACTAATAATATAAGCAACCAAAATTCAGTAAAGGCTTGTGACATGCAGATATTTTTTTGCAGTTGGGGAGACTGCAGTTAGGTGAAATCTTACTAAAAGCAGGGTGTGCTATGAGCTGTTAGTCATGATTATTAGTTATTGTATCCTAGTCTGAAGAAGACCACCTACCAGAATGCAGAGACTCTGAATTCAGCAGATTAAGTGGCTGAGATTTTTCCAGGAATTTGGGATTAGACATAATCCCAAATTAGTTGATGCCCCAACATTAGAGGTGTTCAAGACCAGGTAGGATGAGTCTTTGAGCAACATGATACACCAGGAATTTGGGATTAGACATAATCCCAAATTAGTGGATGCCCCAACATTAGAGGTGTTCAAAACCAGGTTGGATGAGTCTTTGAGCAACCTGATACACTAGAAGGCGTCCCTGCCTACAGGACACCCAGACCGCTCTATGATTCTACAATAAAACAAAGCTATTTCTTCCCTACCTCTAATGTGTACGTGGACACCATTCTTTTTGTGGCCCTTTGACAAAATACGAGCATTTCATTGATATGAGTGAATCAGTTTCTGTATTTGTGTTACTTTGAATACTGCATCCTACGCTAATATTCTTTCTGGTCTGATGACAGCAGCTGTGAATTCATAACATCATGACAATCAGTGTAGGATCATGTTTCAGATTGCACTTGTCAGACCTGCCTGACTTTTACGTTCTGGTAGAAATTAAAAGAGGATGTTTATCTGTTTAAGTATGGTGATTTGGAGTGGGAGAAACCTCAACTGTTTATAAATCACCTCCTTTAACTTCTGTTTCAAAACCACCATTGCACTACCTATTCAACAAGTGGAGGTTTGGAAAGGGGTTTAATTGCTGTAGTTTTTTCCCTTGTAAGACTCCCAGGAACAAGTAGAACTCACTTGATGGTGCAGGAGAGAGAGGAAGAAAAACATTGTTTAGCTGACTTTTACAAATGTATTCTGTCTCTCTTATAGATAAATTTACTTATCTGAAATTTGTTCAATGTAATTTGCATCTGCTCAAGAGAAAATGGAAGAGATGTGAAAAGTTTCATTTGGTAAGTGCAACGCTGATTTTTCAGCTGATCTGGTTAAACCGAGAGGAGAAACATTCAGAAAAACCTTCTGACTACTCTCATGAGTGAAAAAGCTGCCGTTCAGTAAGATTCAGCTGCACATCGGTAAGATGTGCTAAGTAGCTCTGATTAATATTTGATTTCAGATGAACACTGGATATCTTGAAATCCGCAGGACTGATGTAAGTGATGACAATCATACATTTTGTTATCCATCATCCATTTATGCTTTCACTTAATGTTCTTCCGTCCATGCAGGAAACAATACACAAGCCATGCAACTTCTATGACAAATCCATGCACCATGAGTATTATTCAGATAAAGTAAAACGCACGTGTGCCTATAACCTGAAAGCTGTTTGTGTGGTATACAGAATGGCTATTTTTAAAGAAAATCAGTCCTGTCTGTGCATGCTTTGATTGAGACAAAAAAAAAACCCTTTTAGATTTGTAATCATTACTTCCCTTGGGGGCCTGTAAGTGAATGCTGATTTAGATAGTTACAGACATAATATAGAATGTATCTAACTTCTTTGACAGAAAAAATAGTGCCAAATCAAAAGGTGATCTTTTTTTTCATTCTACTCAATCAGAGTCTCAAAGAACTAAGTGTGCAAGAGGTGGATACCACTGCTAGAAGTACTCTAATAGCATAAGCATGATTTTGATCCTGGCATGACCTGTGAAACCCTAACCCAGAAAACAGAGTAAGTGGCAAATGAGAGTGTATCTTAGTGTGCTCTTGCAACAATTTATATTAGCAAGGTAGATGTGGCAGAGCAGTACATGCAGGTGTGTTAGAAGACAGTGCTTCCTATTTTTACTTCTGTCAAAAATGGTTAATGGTAACAATATAAACTTGTACTTTTACCCATCTGCTTGTCTTTACGTGATGCCTCTGTTTGTTTTGGTTTTTTTTCCTATTCAGTAGAATGTGTGAGTCCTAATTTACTCGTTTACAAAACTTATGCTTAGATCTTCTTGGTTTAGGTTATCTGTTGACAAGAAATCAAAAATAACATAGCAACTGATATTAACATTTGTTGAAAAATAGAGCTAGTGCACCTGTTTGAAGAACTGCAGAGCCACTGGAACTATTCTTGAATAAACAATTCATATTAGGTTTCCCATAGCTTATTTGTAGCAGTTGCAATCAAAATTCTACACTCTTAATGCATGTTCAGATTACCATGTTCTGCATTATCTTTTGACATGAGCCTTTATAATTCTGACATGAGACATTATCCTTTTGAGAAGTGAAAAGTTCAGAAGACTCTGGATGCAAGCCATCTTGGAGATAAGCCATCCAAGAAAAATCAAAATATGACATAATTTCCCCTCACCTTAAAGAAATCTCTCTGAAGAAGGAAAAGAAATCAATGTCCTAATGTCTAGATTTTGCTGAAAGGTTTTTCATACTATGTAAAGGCAGCAAATAAAATTTGAGTCCACTCCTTGGCATATCTACTTGGGCTTTAGAGATTATGACCTCGCAGACAACAGACAGATGACAAAGATCTAAACACATGAACTGTGTGCAAAGAGGTCTGAACGTGTAGGAATGTTTGAATGCAGAGCTCAACTTAAAGCCTTGCACCCTACTTTTGTAGGTAACAGAATCTTTGAATGAAAAAAAACCCAAACCCTTTATAGGTAGCATTTTTTCAGCAAGTAGAGGAAAGGGAAGTTTCTTTTCTGGTACTTGAACATACAGAATTAGATGATGACTGAAGTGAAGGCTTCCTAATTCTACACTTCTTTGCAGAGACAGTAAAATCACTTGTGTTGGATATGCAGAGCTTAGTTACCAAGCAATTAACTGCCTGGAGGATACCTTTATGGATTAAACTGATAACTGGTTCAAAATAGCTGTGCAGATCAAAAGTATCCTGGGAGGTTATTGTTCACATTGGAGACTGTCGCTACATACTCTTTATTTTACATTGCAGTGCTCTTTGGGTAATGATCATATATGAAGACCAGGTAACTCAAACTTATTCATTACACTTAACCCTTTATTAATTTTTAAGTCTGTGCAAGGCTTTTAAAAACATAGTCTCACTAAAAAGTATAAATATTCCTCCACAAAAAGCAACTTAACTGCAGAACTGTGCAGCTTTGCTTCAGACCTAAGTATACTTACAGCAAATGTGTTAATTGAAGGTATTACACATGTAAAACGTGATTATATTCTTAGGTGACATGTCTGTGTCCTATATTATGCTTGGAAGCGTCTCAAGAAGATCACTGATCTTTCCTTATTTATTGTTTAACCGTGCTCTGAACATTAAAGCAGTTATGCAATGCTTTTAAGAACAGGACAGTAGGACTTTCAAGGTGTTTGTGGTTTTGATTTCTGGTACAACAAAATGGTAGACAGAAATGAAACTATGATGGTAGCCTGTAGGTGTATCTGAAAAGCACTCAGTATTAGTTAAGGAGCAACCTGTAAATTTTAGTGAACCTGAAATGATTTTGAGAACGTGTGCTTAGTAGGGATGTTTGAGTATGTGCGGTGTCCCTCTGTGATTCTACACATTATGTGTTTTCTTAAATTGTTGCTGCCAAGGGTAAATACCTCCTTCCCATTTCTCTGAATGGTCTCCACTGAGTTTAGCGTATCTTGGAGCTGGAAAAAAACAGGCTGCTGTAAAGCTTATGTGGGAAGCAGCAGCATATCAGTGGAATATAACAATCCAAGGCAGAGAGAAGGTAGGTGAGTGAATTTGTTCTTATGAAAAGCAGCAGGAGATTATAAATAACGCATGGGAGAGGACAGTTTCAGAAGAGGTGAAACTTGCTGATGTGCTAAGAGAAAATGTTGAACTTGAGAATGGAAAAAGTGTGACATCCTCCTTGGATACAGTTCTGGGAAAACCAGCATGAATTAAACAGTTCGTGACTGCTGGCTCCTTGTTTGACATCCTCTGTCTTATTCTCCAGAAATACTAATGCCTTTGGCTTTGATAGCTTGCAGGTGCCTGGATTCATAGAAAATCACACTGCTGCTATTCAGTCCATAACTTATATTTTTTTTCTCATTTTGTCTTTAAATGCTCTGTTTCTAAGAGAGTATCTAGAGGTGAGAAGTTCTCTATGGCCTAGAGGGTAATGTTTGCAAGCTGGGGACAGGTTCTTGCACATAGCTTCTTTGGCTTTTATGGTTATGTAAATTTGTACCAACTAATGTGTGGCTCAGTGGTTTTTCAGACACCAGTTTAAGAAAGAAGGCTGGAATGTTGCAGTTGAAGAGGTGACTAGGGACAAGAGTCGAAGGTGCAAATCCCAGCTTCACTACAACTTTCAATTCTTAATGGTAGATTTCCTGGCTGTTAAGTTGAGTTGATAGTTCCCTTGAATGGTCTTTCATCCATCATCCCTGCTGGTACTTCCATCCATTTCAAGACTATAATGTTGGTTGGCCATTTGGGCTGGTGGAACCTTAAGATGGCTGTAATATCAAGAATGCTACTTTCTGAGGCTCTAGCTTTAATTTCCTCACTCCAAAGAGGTGTCACTTCGTGGTACTTCATCTTTCAGCTGGAGTGAATATACTTCACCCATGTTGATCTGTGTCTGCCATCACTTGGAATTTTCCTCTAAGTCCATTGGTCATTTGTTTGTTGAAATACTGGTAGAAACCATGATGATCCCAGCAGTATTTCTGGCTCTCCACTTAAAAACATTGTATAAAATGTGTTTCAGAACATTGTCGAGAGTTTTAATGATGCATTTAAAATGTGCAAAGTGGAGGTGCAGCTGGAAGCTAGAGGTAAACTTTTCATCCACTAGGCTTAGTTAATTTATGATAAATAGTCTAGATATTTCAAATAAGCAAGAAAATAGCCTCTAATCCTCAAACAACTGTTTGTAGCCTTTGTAACGTAAAATACATTAACCTGAAGTGCCCCAAGTGCCTAAATGAGCTTTCCAGCTTGAAAAAAAGTAAAACCTTAAGCACGATTTTATCTGAATAATGATGGTAGCTGCATCAGCTTCACAAAGTAATATATATTTATGGGAAACTTTAATATATAGGGAAATAGATACAAACTATTATTCCATGATATTGTAGCTCACCTTATTGCAAGCCCTGTCAAAGCATATGCATATAAATTCCTTGTGGTACTGTGAAAACACAAAATTAAGCTAATCTAAGTCAGTCTTTTATATATGTCTGATTTCTGTTACCTTTACCAAAAAAATCATTCCCGTCCCACTAGGCTGCTTGATTTAACAACAACAGAAATAAATCAGGGGTTGCCCTGATACTAGCTGAAAAATAATCTCACTGCATGTGTTCTCATCACAGCTGGGAACCTGCTGGCCACTTAGAATCATAGAATGTTTTTTGTTGGAAGGGACCTTCTGGACTGGGACTTCTGGTTCTGATGTGCCCACTGTTCATAGTCACATAATATCACTGGAATAACCACATCAGTTATTTACATAAATACTTTTAAAATTCTACTTTAAAAAAATGCATTCTGTTTTTAATGCAATTGAACTGAAAACAAAGGCAGCTTGCACCGCATGACTAGAGAGGTCTCCATGAGCCACTGGAAAGCACTTCTTGATTTACAGACAGGGCTTGGAAAGCCAAATGAATTCTGCAGAATGTTTATATGAAAGCACTACCCTCCATAATTTCCTCTAACTGGACTGTCCTTTCATTTATGTCTTTTTCCATCAACTCATTTAGACTGACTCATCATACCTAAAAATAGGTTTATTTTATCTTTTTATACTTGGAATAACACCACAAAATGGATTGTGCCTACATGCAGTTTTCTGAGAAAACCTACTCTGTTATTTCAGCTCATTCCATTTGGTGTCTGAAAAACCACTGAGCCACACATTAGGTTGGTATGAATTTACATAACCATAAAAGCCAAAGAAGTTATGTGCAAGAACCTGTCCCCAGCTTGCAAAGATTGCTCTCTAGGCCATAGAGAACTTCTCATCTCTAGATACTCTCTTAGAAACAGAGCATAACTGCAGTGCTGCTAATGGAATCATCCCAGATCTATGTTGGTGTTGCTTCAAATTAATCCAAGATGCTTGAATTCTAATTTTTGGCATGTGCTGGAACAATTTTTCTATGCAGCAGGAGCTGATGTTTCACCGCTGGAGCTGAAGGAGGAGCTCTGTGAATTCAAGCTCTTGTCCTGTCCAGGACAAATCACAAGAAACAAACACAACCAACTGTAGTTTATTATTCTGTACCCTGCAATGGAGCCTTTTCAGAGAGGAAAAAAAAACCAAAAAAGCAAAGCAAGGATTAGAGGAACTTCAGAGGAAGAAATGGGACTACAGCACACGCCAGAGAGCTGGTATGAACTTCAACAGTAAAGCTTGTACACATTTTAGTGAGGAAGAAGCTCAAAAATATTCTGAAACACTTAATACAAGGAAGTACAGCACAGATATAATTACCTGTTATTTATCTACTTCACAAAACAGATTTCTGTTTCAAGCTATATATCATTAAGACCTCTAACTTTCAAACACTGCATCACAAATTGGCTTTCCGGTTTATAAAAATCACCCTAATGCGCCTTAGCACTGTTTTCTTTCAAGAAAGTCTACAGAAAGCCAGCTGTCTGAGCTGGCTCTGTTGCTGTGTAAGATTTGTGCATAAGCGGCTCTCTGGGAGTTTTGGTTTGGTTCTGTCATTTAATATTCATGACAATCTTCATTAACCTGCCAGCTGAGCCGTCATAGCATCCTGCCTCCAGACAAAGTCAAAAGTTTATTCCTAGCCCGCAGAGCTCCTGGAAGCCTACATTTCCCCATTACAGGCTATTTTGACTCTGTTTAAACTTACAGGATTAATTAAAAAAAAACCCAAAACCCCGAAGAACTGCAAGAGAAAAGATAAAGCAAGAACAAAAGAATGTTCAGTACTCCTAGTTGGCAATGACATGGTTAAGCAATTAAATTAATCTGATCATTCCAGCCCGTGCACCAAGGCTTTGGGAAAGCTGACAGTTCAAATGTGTCCATTAATAATAAAATGTGATGGAGGAAAAGGAGAGGGGGAAAATCCTTGCTTTCAAGCTGCATGGAGTAAACTGTGCCACCTTAAAATTACTCATTGCCCACTGCACAACTGTCAAAATAATATTTATGTATTACGAGCATTAAATAATTTCAGTGTCACTGAGAACAAGTATATTCATGCTAAAAGAAAATTCTGTAATTATATTATGATTTTAATGTACATATTTTTTCATCAAGAATGTCAGCATAATCAAATGATTAGTAATAGTCGAGACAACTCAGTTACACAGCACCGGGAGAAATCCATGGGATGCTGAGTTCCAGCCTCCCCTACCAAACAGAAGAAAAAATGCAGTCGATCCAGTCCTGCTGACATGGAAGAACTGAAAAGCTGTCAGAGAGTCAAGAAAAAGAAAGAGTGTCATAAAGATGAGGGAGTGATCAGTTGAAGAAGAGTAGAAAAGGCCCCCCCAAAATAAGCAAGGGAGGATAACAGAAATGTTGATGCTGACAGCCACAGCAGAGTAAGAGAACACCAGAAGATATTATACACATATTTTAAAGACAGAACTGTTGGGGATTAAGTTTTATTTTATATTGTACCTGGTGATTAGAAGAAATATATATTGAATTCTATTTCTCCCTCCAAGTTTCTACGGTGTTTTTTGTTTAACTGCAGTTGAATACAGGGAAAGCAACAGAAGCTTATTTGTTGCCTGAGGGAAAATAATGTTTTTCATTATTGTACACTATATCCTGCAATGGAGCATCAGGGATGGATTTGGCAAAAAAAAGCAGCTGGAGGAACTAAGAACCTACTTGAGTCAAGACTATGACATATCATTATATTTTCAAAGGAGTCATACATTTGCAAGAGGGAAACAGTCTCCCAGGGGTGTTCCTAGTAACAATGTACTTCTAGAATTACCTTTCAAAAATAAAGGTTTTGTTAAAAGCTCCTACATAAAATTTGAGATAACAGATTTCTAAAACTTGCTAGTGGATAAACAGCTTTATGCATATTTCTTCTTCACTGACAAAGAATGTGGGAGACTTGAGGAATGTGAAATACAAATACCTAACACAATGAATATCTGTGCATAAAATGAAATTACCAAAACCAGGAACAGTAAAGAAGAGTCAGGCAAGAGCCTTTTAGTTTCTATCTAATAGAAACCCAAAATGGGGATGCAGATATCCCAAACTAAATCACAGTTCCTAACAGGAAGACCCAATTTAATTAGCATCTCCTCATGCTTTGCGTGTCTTTTCATAAACCTGATCCTATGAGCATTTTAATAATTATAAGTCCCCCAAGTACAGCACAAATATTACATGTAAGAAAATTGAAGCACAGTGTAAAGTAATTTGCCAGCAACTGAGTATTCCTGCAGCTCTAAAGAGAGGAAAGAGCACTTGTAATCTCTAAGTATGGCCATTATGACTCTTAAACACATCACCAAGCCTACACAGAAAATAATGATTTTATATATTTAGTAAAAGAAACCTGTTCAGAAGCCTGGTTGGCAAAGTCCCATGAGAGACAGTCCTTAAGGGCAAGGGAGACCATGAGGGCTGGGAGCTCTTCCAAAGGAAATCCTAGCAGCTCAGGAGAAAGCCATCCCCATGTTCTGAAAAAAAAAGCCAGTGGGGGAAAAAACCAGCTTGGTTGAGCAGGGAGATCTTGGGAGATATCAAAAAGAAGCTTTGGAAGAAGGGACAGGTGTCTTGGGTGGACCACAGGAGGGAAGTGAGATCGTGCAGGGGAAGAATCAGAAGGGCTAAGACCCAACTAGAGATCAGATTGGTGAAGTCTGTGAAAGATAGTAAAAACCTTTTCTATAAATATATTAACAATAAAAGGAGGACTAGGGAGAATATACAGTCCCTATCGGATGCAGAAGGAACAACAATGACAGGGGATTAGGAAAAGGCTGAGGTACTTAATACCTTCTTTGCCTCGGTCTTTGATTGTAATGAAAGTTGTTCTCTCTGTGTACAAACCCAGGAGTTAGAGGAGCAGAACAAGGCTCCCATGATCCAAGAGGAGGCGGTTGGAGACTTGCTCGGCCAGCTAGACACCCACAAGTCTGTGGGGCCAGATGGGATCCACCCAAGAGTACTGAGAGAGCTGGTGGATGTGCTGGCCAAACCCCTTTCCATCATCTTCCAACAGTCCTGGCTGACTGGGGAAGTTCCACTGGACTGGAGGCTGGCTGATGCTGTGCCCATCTACAAGAAGGGTCACAGGGAGGATCCAGGGAACTACAGGCCTGTCAGTCTGACCTCAGTGCCAGGGAAAGTCATGGAACAGGTGATCTTGAGTGCTATCATGAAGCACATGCAAGAGAACCCGGTGATCAGGCCCAGTCAACATGGGTTCACGAAAGGCAG
Source organism: Clamator glandarius (assembly GCA_033459285.1). NCBI lineage: Eukaryota > Metazoa > Chordata > Aves > Cuculiformes > Cuculidae > Clamator > Clamator glandarius. The sequence continues at coordinate 697,094 of JAUNZM010000244.1, read as the reverse complement.
GTCTTGCCAAACTAACCTGATCACCTTCTATGACAAAGTGACTCGGCTGCTGGACAAGGGAAAGGCTGTGGATGTATCTTCCTGGACTTCAGTAAAGCCTTTGATACAGTTTCTCACAGCATTCTGCTATGGAAACTGTCGGCCTCTGGCCTGGACAGGCGCACACTCTCCTGGGTGGAAAACTGGTTGGATGGCCGGGCCCAGAGAGTGGTGGGAAACAGAGTTAAATCCAGCTGGAGGCCAGTGACAAGTGGGGTTCCCCAGGGCTCAGTGCTGGGTCCAGCTGTTCAGTGTCTTTATCAATGACCTGGATGAGGGGATTGAGTGCTCCCTTAGCAAGTTTGCAGACATACTAAGCTGGGTGGAAATGTGGATTTACTGGAGGCAGCGAAGCTGAAGGAGGATCAGTTCCTGCTTACGAAACAGCCACTCAATTAAAAAAAAATAATTTTTCTAAGACTCCATTCTGGAAGCCACTTTTGGAAAGATTTTGTATTTTCTTCAAAGCCAGACATGATGATGTGGCATAGCTGTTGCATTTTTAAAAAAAAGTGTGTCCCCATTCGACTCTTTCTGATCCCTTTGTAGTAATAAGCTATGCTTAATATTGTTTATTTTTTATAATTTGTTAGATCATGTTTTACCCTCAAGTACATTTTTTTTAGGTACAGCTCTACCCACAGTTGATTCAAAAGAGCTATAGGAAGGAGGAACAGGACAGCAAAGTATGCCCTAATAGATAACAGGTCTAGAGAGAAAGTATAGAGAAAGTTTCAGTTCACGGAGTAGCTATTTCTGTAGAAGTGAAAATCACCTACAGGCAATTTTCCTTGTTTTTAGGAGCCTATTAACTTTGGTATTTATGAAACTATCAAGCTGTTTCTTTGGAAACAACCATGTGAAACGCTTCTTAAAGGGGTAATGGAACATGGGTACCTTTCTCTAGAAAGCTTCTTTAGTAGTAATGAAAAGAAAAAAGAAATTTAGTTCTTGTAGCAATACTGACAAGGTAGCTAAAAGAGCAGTCGAAGTTTGCTTCACATTTCAGTTCACATTTTCCAGGAATTCCCTACAAGGAAGCTTGATCAAATTTAATATTAAATTTAATTTAGTAATAGTTCTGTTTTCACTGCATTTTTCTTCCCACAATATTTTCCTAGACAGATGCTTTGGTAATGGTTTCTTTGGTTTGCTTTGTTTCTATGCAACTTGAAGTCACAAACCCATTTTTCAACTAGTGTAAATCAATAGAAATAAAGAGCTCCAACTCAGCTATGCTGATTTTCACTATTTTAGAATCCAGCCCCCCTCTTTTCTGTAGACCACAATAACCACATGCATTGTCAGCTTTGATATTTTTTCCATGGTGCTCAGAAACCTACATATTTTACATTATGTAGATTAAGCAGAAAAAAAAAGGACACCTCTAATTAGGAACACAATTACAGACTTTTATTTAATTCTGGAATTAGACAGACATTTATTTTTGACTAAAAATACACTGGAACTTCAGAGCTCTGTACAGCACTCATTGGCTTACATTATTATCCCTCTACCTTCATGTCTCCTTTTGCAAGATTTGAATAGATTCACACTACTGGGAGTTCTGACAACATTAGGACAAATATTGTTACATGACACAGTACAGAAAGAAACCATACATTATGATGATGCTTATTCTTGACTTTGCATCCACCCCCCAAACACCTCAAAGCAAAAGTCCTTTTCTAACTGCATGCTAATTTACAGAATTAAATAACTCTCCGGAGGTTTCTCTGCCAGTCTAAGATAACAACCATACAATCTGGCTCTTGCATTTAATAACCACTTCTGATCATGGTTTTTATACATAATCAGGATTAGGCAAAGATCTTTCCCATTATTAAACTGGAAAAGCTAAAATCCCAAAGGAGTAGAGGCCTTGAAATATTCAGTATAGCTGAATGTCAGGTTGTCTGCCCTAGACTTTAAGAACATGGCAACAAGCATCCTCCCCCCATTTAAGTCTTAGTTTAGACAGTTAAACAAGATGTCTGATATTGTTTAAAATACACTTTCCAAGATAAGAGAGAGCAAAACTTCTCAAGTGACTAAATGCTGTTTAGATCCTTTAGAAAGAAATGGAGCTCAAAAGAATTGATAACAGCACATTCAAAAAGTGGTAATAGATTGGTTCATAAACCCACCTTTTACAAAGAAGTGGGAGACACACTTTCCCTGCCAATTTTCCTTAATGGCTGCAGAGAAAACCAGCAGGAAACAGAGTGAAATGAAAACAGTTTGTAGCCATAGAGAGGCAAGTGGGTTTGAAATATAACAGTAGGCAAAAAAAAAGATGCAGACAAACAGGTATCACCTTCCGGCCAAAAGACGGGCAAATTAAAAAAATCTGCGGTATGTGGATGGAAATGCAAAGGTATTTGTGTAATTTTAGTGAAATGGTGTAAGTGACCCAGTCAGAAGTGTTACATATGGAGGCAAAACCCCCTCTAAAAAAGGTGAAACACTTTGCAGAATGATCCCGAATTCCAACAAAGAGAGAAAAAGAGAAAGTGAGAGTTTTCTGAGCCCAGCACTGATTGAAAAGAGAGGCTTGGGTTACTGCCAAAGAAGCTGTTTCCTATTGTCTTTTTTCCTACTACATTCAGGGACACAGGACCTCAGTCTAATCCCAATTTGATTACAAAGAATGTACACAAAGATATATCACTTCATATCAACATTTTTGACAGAAATAAACTAGAAGAGCTCAAATCTTGGCCAACCATCAGAGTAAAAAGTTGCATAACTTCTTCCATGTCTACTGAGAGGTACAGAAAAAATTCTAGCAAAAGTCTGAAAGATATCAAAATCTTAGCAGTAGGAATTTGTAATCTAAGTTAGTTTTTAAACTGAAGAATTAAACAAATAGCATGAACATAAGGAAATATACTATGACACAATATACAGACAAAAATCCTCATGAAAATAGTGTGGAGAATTGAAGAATGGAAAAATTATCTAATCATCACATTACCTTGAAACTTTAAGACTTTTATTACACTCCTTCCTAACCCCAAATTCCTCTACTATCCTAGGTAAATCACTGAAACTCTAAATTCTCAGCACTCACCTTCATATATCCTTCTGAAATCACTGCTGGAGGCTTCACTCTGTTCTTCCCTGTATTTCACGTCACTGAAGGCTATGTGCTATGAAGCAGTACAAAACTCTGATTCTATGTGAGTCAGAGACCTTGGCCGTTCTTAAATTCAAAATGATTTCTTAAGCATTTTCCTACGTTCATTTATTTTTGACGCCTCAAACAGACAAGAGCCAACAATGCCCATGCAGAAAGATCTCCACTGACTAAGCAATGCAGCTGAGCAAAACAAAGACCTGGTCTTGTACCCTTGACTCGCATAGGTAACCAGAAGAATTTCCTAATGCTTACTTTTCCAGAACAGGATTTCATGGGAAGTTCAGAATGTTTGTGTATTTTAATTCAGTTTCAGAACAGACAAATTAATAGAAGGTGCAGACTCAGAAAAAAGGAAATCTTGTTGTTGTCTCACTGAAGTTACTATCAACATCAACTGAAACCCTTGGCAGGAAAAAGGAACATTTACCTGGTGCATGTCCACTATCCAGCCTAATGTAGTATTTGTGTACATGCTGTAACTGTTGAGAAAGGCACGACTAATTTTAACTTATTTTATTGAATAGTATTCATTTATTGGCATTAGGTTATTCAATACAGTTTTGCAGAGCGCAACTAAGAAGATTGGGGCTGGTAAGAAGTGTTCTTGTAATGGAAGAATATGCATTTTTCAAGTGTTAATCTTGCGTATAACTCATATGTGTAGTCTGTCATGTCGAGAGCTGGACTGGGGTCACATTATTTTGCTCAGCTGGCAGCACTGGACAGCTGGCTTTCCATACTGTCCCATTTATCTTTCTCATGTAGTTTTTTTTTTCACTCAGAAGGGCTGGTCCTCATTCATGCAAGCAGAACGAGAGAGACATCCAGCGGCTGGACCTTATAAGTGTATTTTTAACCTGACTAGAGACAAACTGGGCAGCATTCTTACCTAGTCCTTGCCCTTGCACGTAGAAGGTAGCATTTATGAGCCAACTACCAGACATACAGAACCAGAGAAAAAATTATTCCAGTGGCTGAAGGATTATTGCGAGCTTTGCGGTGTATTTGTCTGAAAACCTACAGACTTCCTCACTGTGTTCCCCAAGTCCCATCTAGAATTCTCCCTTTTCCTCTTAAGCTTAACTTCATTATTTTGATTCTCATCCAACGTGAATTCATACAGGTCTACTAACTTTCATGGAGCTATAGTGGTTTGTGTCAACCCAGAATCCCACTCCAGTTGTTTGCCATTCAGACCTGTACTTTCCACATCTACTATCTTCTGTTCAAATATTTTCCCTAACCTTAATTCTATTTGTACTACTTACTTTTATTTGCTTAGTAAATAGACTTCCCAGTCACTAATTATACAAAATTCCTGAGAAACAGTGGTAAATCCTGGTATCAAGTGATTCAATCTTCATGGAAGTACAGGGAGAAAAAGATTATTACATTTACTAAAAAAAAAATAGTGGTATCTATCTACAGTATTTGCTATAAAAATCCATATCTTTACTGTCATATTTAAACTATTTTATATAAAAAGACAGTTCATTTGCAAATACGAATCAGCACAAAAGGGCTTATAAACTAAAAAACCTGAAGACAGGATGAACACACAGAAGCAAAATGTGGGGATAATTTTTTTAAATAAAGTAATTTATTTGCAAATATCAGCTTGGTCACTGCTACATCTTAAATAGTTCATTTTTTAAAGGGCTTGATACTACAAACTTGAAAGATCTGTATGAAAGTTCTGTTAAGAGAGCAAGGAATAGGTTAATTCTTCTGTATTTAGTGAACGTGTGAAGGCAGGTAATTGCTGACTTCACTTAAAACAATGCAGGATAAGGTGCTAGGGATAGAGCTAAGGGCTATGAACAAATTTCCCAGCTTCTAAAGAGAAAACTGTGTGCAGCTAATGAGGTAAACGCAGAAAATATGAGGTGATGACCCCAAATCAGCAATATATCTGCTTATGAAAAAAACGGACATAGCCAGTGTGAGAAATTTGGTTCACTTACCATATACATGTATGAAAAGCCAAACATATCAAGCTGCAATAGAGTTGTTCCTAATATAAAAACCAAAACAAAATAGAAGGCAGCTCAAGTCTTGTACTTTTAGCCCTCTGCTAAAATATTTCATTCTACTGTGCACTACCTTGCAAGGATTTTTTAACTGTGCTCCTATAAAAACCACTCATCTTAAGAAAAAAAAAAAGAAGAATTAAAGAAAGTAAAGAAAGAAATCTCCACAAGGCACTTCTTACGCTACTTAGTAAGAACTGCTCGGTATATCTTCCGTATCAGTGTAATTCCATGCTTGAATTAAATAAAATAATTTGTGATACCAAATGTCCATGAGCGTTGATTTCAATTGCTAACATCATTAGAGTCTACTTTCACAAGGGGTGTAAAAATACATTCATAGACTTCTCCATATACCCTACTGCGACTGAAAAATGAGAGCAAATAGTTTTCCTTTATTATCTCAGACCATACTTGATGTTCATGGTAAGTCAGAAAGCAACAGAGTGGTACCAATAGAAATCAAAAGCTGAAACCACAGTCTCAGGTTCTGAAAATCAAATGAAGCTTCTTTCCCAGTAACCTTTGGACAAGTATCTAATTCTTTAAATATTTTATCAAAACATTGCTCCTCTTCTTGTGTTTCAAAAGGAGCTATCTAAGCAAGGCAGAGTAGTTGACATTTGGGGAATTATTAGACATGCAATAGACCTAGTTTTCAGTTTGAAATCTTTCAAAAGCAGACCTATCTTGGACTTGCGATAGGGAAGTTTTTCATGTTGTCTGATGTTAGGGATCTCTCTTGGTACCCCATGAAGCATGCCTCAATCAGCAAAGCCCACCACCCACAGAACTGATAGTACCTAATGAAGGACAATACCTAATTCTCCATGCTGACTATGTCCATGAGGGCTATTTGGTTTCAACATCATGCCCTGTGTTTGTAAGTGATCAAACAGTAATAGTTGTTGGTGAACATCACCCACAATTTGGGTGGCAAATGTCCATGGCACTGATCTGCGATGTACAGCTTCATCTCAAGCCTTGTTAGCAGTAGCAAGCCAGTTGTCAGCAAGCCTTGCTCCTTGATCAGCCTGGGGAGGGATGCTGAGTTGATGTCATTAGCTGTCTCCGGGGCCTTGTGTGCTGGTGGACCATAGAGGTGGTAAACAATAGAATCATAGGATCACTAGGTTGGAAAGGACCCTCTGGATCATCAAGTCCAACCATTCCCATCTGCCACTAAACCATGTCCCTCAGCACCTCATCCACCCGTCTTTTAAACACCTCCAGGGATGGTGACTCAACCACCTTCCTGGGCAGCCTGTTCCAGTGCCCAATGACCCTTTCTGTGAATTTTTTTTTCTGATGTCCAGCCTGAACCCTCCCAGGCGGAGCTTGAGGCCATTCCCCCTTGTCCTGTCACCTGTCACCTGGGAGAAGAGGCCAGCTCCCTGCTCTCCACAACCTCCTTTCAGGTAGTTGTAGAGAGCAATGAGGTCTCCCCTCAGCCTCCTCTTCTCCAGACTAAACAACCCCAGCTCTCTCAGCCGTTTCTCATAAGGCCTGTTCTCCAGCCCTCTCAGCAGCTTCGTTGCTCTTCTCTGGACTCGCTCCAGAGCCTCAACATCCTTCTTGTGGTGAGGGGCCCAGAACTGAACACAGGACTCGAGGTGCGGTCTCACCAGTGCAGAGTACAGAGGGAAAATATCCTCCCTGGACCTGCTGATCACACCGTTTCTGATACAAGCCAAGATGCCATTGGCCTTCTTGGCCACCTGGGCACCCTGCTGGCTCATGTTCCGTTGCTGTCAACAAACACCCCCAGGTCCTTCTCCTCCAGGCAGCTTTCTAGCCAGACTATATATGTGTTAAAAGTCTAAGCAACACTTCAATGTCTTAAACCCCACAAAGCAAGCCACCCTAGGAAACAGCATTTTAGTACAGGACATAGGCTCAGAATAATGTGGTTCATCTGATAAATCACAGAACTCACAATATTATTTCCTCTACTGATGCCTTTATAGCAATACTTGGTAACACTTTGAGCTACAGCCCATCTAGCATGCATGTGCCACCCCTCAAATTAGCTTTCATGTCCAGTTGCCTCACTCAAATTACTGCAGCTGAGAATCTGTCCATCTGCCAAGTCTGGAGCAGTGGCCTTGCTGAGGCCAGAAAACCAAACCATTTCAGCTTTAAATTATTTAAAGACAGATCCCAGAAAGCTACATCATGTCAGGAGACAAGAAGTTTAGCATGTGTTTTATGATTTAGTCTATTCTATGTCTGAATAACACTGTAGCAAAGATTTTGGCCTTGTTAGGTAACAATCTGGTAATGAAACACAAAGTCATTGCATATTCCAACCCTGACACCAGCATTCAAAGTCAAGGTCATGCAAGATATTCAGGATACATCTTCCATGAAGCAGCTTTGTCTACAGGTAGATTCAAAGTCAGTGTTGAGTGACTGGCAAATTGCAAATTAATTCCTAGCAATCCCTTCCAATGGCCACAGGATAAATAGTGTTCATGGTTAAACAAAAAGAACTGGACCTCTCTGAGCCATAATTACCAGTCAGCAGCAGCTTCTTCTGGGACATATAGAGATGAGAACTTTTCCAAGACTTAACAGTGACCTGAATGCTGATTTTTCTTATGTGAAATAACAACTTTTCATCAGCCTGCACTTGTGAGAACCGTAGAATCATAGAATTGCTTGGTTGGAAAAGACCTTCAAGGTCATTAAGTCCAACAGCAATGATCTTTGTATCTGACAAAAACCAGAAATTCAGCTACTAGAGTGATCATCAGGCTAAATGAGGCTACAGCTGCCAGGTAGCAAATAGCGCCAGCTCTTTCTCATGCTGCATTATGAGTACGTGACAGCTTCTCACTGCTGCCTCTGTCCAGTGGCACTGTTGATGAGTAGGACAGGGTGCAGAGCCCAGAACTCAGTTAAGAGTAGACCTCCTTCTCCATGCTCTGCAGCATAAGGAGAGGTGAGAGGCAAGGGAAGGAGAGAAGTAGCTACTCCCAAGCTAAAGGCAAAGAGATGGAGGTGTCCTGCTTTCTCTCCAGGTTTTCCGTCCCTCCTCTCCAAGCCTGGCAAGCGCATTCTGATGTGAGTTGAGAGCTGCAAACCCACACAGTTGTTCAGTATAAGGACCAGCCTGGCGCCTCTCCCACCCTCTCAATTATGCTTAACAGAGGGACTACTAAATCATATCCCTAAGCACTTCATCCACTCATCTTTTAAACACTTCCAGGGATAGTGACTCAACCACTCCCCTGGGCAGCCTCTTCCAGTGCCCAGTAACCCTTTCAGAGAAGAAATGTTTCCTACTGTCTAATTTGAAGCTCCCCTGTCCCAACTTAAGGCCATTCTCCCTTGTCCTGTCACTTGGGAGAAAAGGCAAACACCCACCTCTCTGCAACCTCCTTTCAAATAGTTGCAGACAGTGATGAAGTCTCCCCTCAGCCTCTTTTTCTTCTAGGCTAAACAAATCCAGCTCCTTCAGCCGCTCCTCGTAAGACTTAGTCTCCAGTCTCTTCACCAGCTTCATTGCTCTTCTCCGGACACACTCTAACACCTCAATGTCTTTCTTGTGGTGAGAGGTCCAGAACTGAACACAGGATTCGAGGAGCAGTCTCACCAGTGCTGAGTACAGGGGCAGAATAACCTCCCTGGACCTGCTGGCCACACTGTTTCTGATACAAACCAAGATGCCACGGGCCTTCTTGGCCACCTGGGCACACTGCTGGCTCATGTTCAGTCGGCTGTCAACCAACACCCCAGGTCCCTCTCCTCCAGGCAGCTTTCTAGCCAGACTTCTCCTAGTCTGTAGCTGCACGGGGTTGTTGTGCCCCAAGTGCAGGACTTGGCACTTCGCTGTGTTGAACTGCATCCTGTTGGCCTCAGCCCATCGCTCCAGCCTGTTCAGATCCCCCTGTAGAGTCTCTCTACTCTCAGGCAGATTGACACTTCCTTCCAGTTTAGTGTCACCTGCAAACTTGCTGAGGGTGCACTCATCCAGATCAGTGATAAAGATATTGAACAGTACTGTAATCATTAATTCTTACCTAATTGCTGTACCCTGGAGATCTAAAGTCCCTCAGATTACTGCTTCACCGGAGTTAGAAGTGATGCTGGCTGGAAGAAATGCTTAGTTTCTTATGAACTTCTTTCTTTCCTTCTTTCTTTCTGTACTTATTCCAGAAAAATGCATGTGAATTTTTTTCTGTTAGAAGAGTTAATAATTAATAACAGGGTAATCAGGGGGATTTTCACCTGCCTCTCATTAATTAGACAGACACTAGACAGCAAATGATTGAAATAAATATTACTTTCTAGTTGTCTCATATGAATTAATATTCTTTAATTTAAAGGTTAAATCAACAACTGGCTAACACTAATTAATCAATGATTTAATAATTTAGGTCTAAGCATATTAACAAAACACATTTGAACATAACTACATAAAAATAAAGGACAATAAATATTTGAAATTTGCTGGTTTTTTTCCTTAGCCTCCATTTTGCTTTGGAGTCTGTGACCATAGGTCATAATTCACTGAAAAACAAAGAATTTAAATGCTACATATAGCAATACTCATCCTGATTTTATGTAAAAATATAAACATATAAAATACCACTCCTGAGACAGGATTCTCTTAGAGTTTGGTCCTATTGTAACAGGCAGTGTATTACTGTTTTTTACATCAAACATTTTTTTGTGCTAAGGACTTTGTTTCCATCAACAGCTCTCAAACAGTGATGAAATAGCTATCATCATCACTCCACTCTCCACACATAAAATGGTAAGGAAAAAATATTGCCAAATTTTTGCCAACATTTTGCAGTTGAAACAGAGCAAGAACCCAAATCCCTTGACTTGATGTTTCATCCTTCTCCAACAAATATTCTTCCACTTGTCAGCTCAAGGAAGAACACTGAAGAATGGCTGAGGCAGCCAAACAGAACTTTAGACTAAACCCAAAGCTGAATTATGTTAGCAAAGTCACACTATCAGAGTTCACATAGAGTCATTAAGATTGGAAAAGACCTCTAAGATCATCCAGTCCAGGATGGCCAGCCCAACACCACCGTGCCTACTAAACCATGTCCCAAAGGGCCATGTCTACACCATTTTTAGACACCTCTAAGAATAGTGACTCCACCACTTCCCCAGGCAGCCTGTTCCAATGCTTCATCACTCATTCGGTAAAGAAATTTTTTCTAATAACCGATCTAAGACTGCAGGCAGAATCTTTTACCACTAGAGGACAGTATAGTATAACCGCCTGGAAATAACTGCATTTAGCAGAGAAGACTCATGGTTTCAACTCTGTTTAGAAACATGACAACCTGCAGATAGAGGGCTTTGTCTAGTAAAGCGAGGAGGAGGAGACAAAAGCCTGGCACATTACTGATTTGCTGGGAAATGGATAGGATTATCAATATATAATCACAGCAATGCTAACCTTGTGTGTGAGCACGCTTGCGAGCACCAGGCAGAGCCTTCACACCTTTGTTGAGCTGGGCATTGAGAAGCCTTAAAGATTTCTAACACAGCTACGTGGCACACGCCTCCTTTTTACTGGTCCCCTTACTCAGGCAAAACAGCATGAGCTTCGATGGGAAAGTTTCCCAGTTGAGAACTGAGTAAAAATTGGAGAAAAGCTTCAAGCAGTTGACTTGTAAACAGACTATGCACAGAACTGAAGGGATCAATGAGTTTTAAGAATAAAATTAATAAAGATGAGGTAATTGGATAATTATTTTTCTTTATTAGTTAATATCATTATCTTCTCATTGTGTTATATGACACAACTCTGATCCTGTTTAGGTTTCAGAATCAAGTCACTGACTTCAGTGTGCAAGCTCTTCTTAGTTTTCAGCTCTGAGAGGAGCCTCTGTCCTTAGGTCCAAGAGGAACTGAGCTTCACGATATGAAAGAGGTTTATCAAGCATCTATCCACATTGCACAAGGACAACACCACGTGCTTTGGCAATAATAGCGGAGGAAGAACTGAGGACCGGAACACGAGAAATAGCACCAATGAGTGTGGTTTCAGGTATGAAATGAGAGATGCGTGCAGACACACAGCAGGATTTGGTGGGCTCTCGTTAACTTCATTTAATGACCCCATTAGTCCATAATAACAAAAAATACACACCACAGAAACGTAATATCCACATACAAAAATGAGCAAATGGAGTTGCTGGAAAGAATGGTCCCTTGTTAAAAAGCAGATGACTTGGGCAGAGGTCTGAAGTAAGGTGAGCAATTTAACTGTTCCACACCCTGATGGAGACCAGGTTGTGATCTTGGCCAAGGTGTTACAATCACTGATGTCTATTTTTCTGTGTAAGAAACGAGAAGGTGTTTACCCAGCTGTGAGGACTCTAAGTAGAAAGCACTGGAAAAAGAGCAAAATCTTACTATAATACATCTGGAAAAAGGAAGGCAAAGGGATTGTCTTTAGCTGAGGGAACCATAGTTTAGGGAAAGCTGTGAGACAGACAGAAGTGAGTGGGCTGTCTGTTTGGCCACTGCAGTCCAGGAGGCTGATTTACAGCACAAGAAAAGGCAGATTTGAATTGGATACCTGGATGGGACATACATCTGTGCAGCAGATGGACCATTTGCAGAATCTCCTGTGGCAGCAGTGCCCTGGGGACAATGGAGAAAACAAGGAGATAACTGCACCGAAGAACACCAGTATCATACCGAAAAAGTCATGTTGGCTGGTTTTCTTTCTATCAGTGACCAAATTTACATCCATTCCAGTCTAGCACAGCACACTTTTCCAGAGTTTAGAAGCAATGAGAGTCCTGTTTAGCCTGCTATAGGAAAGAGGAATCTGCATGAGGGTCCACCAGTGCTCAGAGCTAGGTCTCAATTCTAAACAAAACAACTAGATATAAGACAGCAATTCCCAGAAGAGTCAGTTACACTCTTTCCTGCCACCCTGCATCAATTTTCCACAAACAACGTTTTCAGCGACAGTGCTGGCTTTAACACCTTGGTCCTTCCTGCTTATTCCCACCCTTCACCACAACCTTATTTGTGCCTGGATGACTGTTGCTACATGAACATGTTGGACTGTATTGAGGAATATAACTCTGCTACGCCCCAAAAAAAGATTTTCTAAAAACTGAATTAGTTTCCTGGTCTAATTCCCTGTGTAGTCACACAAACTGTTACACTGGCATAAATGAACATGTGGGTAAAATCGGGCAGTGAGCAAGAATGAACAGTGAGAGGATGGCACTGCTGTGAGCGAGAAGTGCTTGTGAAACCACACCCTTGGTGGAGGCTGAACCTGGCCATTAATCACTGTTAAAGCACATTTAGCTTTGGCACCATCTGAACTATTTAGCTTTTAACATTTTAACCTGGGCACCTAGACAAAACTCAGGTAGTCTTTACAGTTTATCTTCTGTTACTGGTATAGAAGTTAACTCTAGTCTTTACTGCTTTAATTATTATTGTGTGAACCTCATGAAGTTCAACATGGCCCAGTACAAGGTCCTGCACCTGTGTCAGGGCAATCCCAAGCACAAGTACAGGCTGAGTGGAAAATGGGTTGAGATCAGCCCTGAGGAGAAGGACTTGGGGGGACTGGTGGATGCTGGAAACTAAACATGAGCTGGCAATGTGCGCTTGCAGCCCAGAAGGCCAACAGTATCCTGTGCTGTATCAAAAGAAGTGTGGCCCTGGCATAGGTTGCCCAGAGAAGTCTTGGCTTCTCCATCCCTGGAGGTGTTCGAGGCCAGACTGGATGAGGCTTTGAGCAACCTGACCTAGTGGAAGGTATCCCTGCCCACTCCAGGGGTGTTCTTTAAGATCCCTTCCAATCCCATTCTATAATTCTGAAGTTCACAAATAATAATTCATTTTAATTGTTAGTTTTAGTAACTAGTATTAATTTATAATTTCAAGGCATTCCCTCATGCCTGTTATTCACTTCCACCTTGTTCACTGGACTTCCCACCCCATCAGCCACAGCACAGCCGCAAAGGTTTGCCACAGCAGAGGAACAGTAGTGAGTGGACAGAGGAGGAATGAGACTTTTCTGTAGCAGCTCTGTCATGGAAAGCACAAAAAACTTCCATCATCAATGACAGAATTTTTAGGAAACTTCTGATGCTGTATGCAGGCTGCACTCCTTACCATAGTATCAGGCTCCCAGCTGTGCCAAATACAAGTACTCAACCTGTTTGAGTGCTTGCACTCTAGCTGAAGGGGTAGAAACCTCCCACATAGAGAAGGCAGAAAGAAGGCCTGGCTTTACACTTTGTTTGTTTTTCTTTCCCCTACCCCAATTTATTTATCAGCTATACTTTCAAGATAAAACTAACAAGCCCTTTACAGGGTCAGATCTTTTCCAGCTGTGCAATAATCAAACAAATAAGACAGCTTAAAGTATCCCCAGCTGGTAAAGCAGGATGCTGTCCCAAGAGCTCTTGCTCAGCTTTCTTTACTGTTACCCAAGACACACTTCCTACTTACTCTGTGGTTTTTCTGTTTTAATTCCCAAACTCAACTCTTGCTTTTGAATACGTGCTTCCCCCTCTCAAGACTACTTTGTATTGCCCACTAGTCCAAATTGTTCAAATATCCAAGAAGCTTGCATGTTTGGTTTTGTTTGTTCGGTTTTTTTTTCAGAATTGCTTATGTCCTTGACTAGCTTTTAAAATAGAATGCAATTTCTTTAACAGAAAATTACATAAAATAAAGGTTACCAGTAAAAACTCCCAATTTCAGGAAATCACCTCACTAGTTGATAATGAAATGTTGAAGCACACACACAAATACACATCTTCAACCTAGCTACACCCTTGGATACAATTATATATGAAACAAACAATTTAACAGAAGAGAATTTATACAAACAATTGTAAAAACACATTCAATGGGAATCAGTCATCCTATTTTTTCCCCTTGAAATCTGTAGATTTTGACCTCAAAAAGAGATAAGTTCTGTGCCTATCAAGAGGGGATAAAATCACTTTTAAGATCTTGTATTGCATAATGCCTGTGTATTTCAAGGTAAGTAATCACAGACATTTTACAGACACATCTTCTCTCTACCCACTTTTGCCAGTTCATATTTGATATCAGGTTTTAAAACTTTCTTCTAACTGCAGACAACACAGTAACTGCTAGAATGAAGCAACAGTCAATAAATACTTTGTAGGTGAATTCCAAAGATATGCACTGTAAAACTTACAAAATTTGTTCAATTCTATATAAATTAATCCTACATTACCTAGAGAGGAAAGGCTGAAGAATTAGATTCATTTCTGCTTAAAAAGAAAATCTTCAAGATGGTATTATAAGAATGAAATTATGGTGCTCAAGTTATGCCGAATCCTTGCGTTCAGCAGTGCTTCTAGTTGCTCTGCTCAGTGTTTATTTTCATTTCTGAGCACATCAGGCTGGCATTCCACCTATAGATGTAGTAAGAGAAAATCAAACTTGAACTTCCTTTGTGCAATGTACAGCTTTCAAGCTTGGGTGCCTACATTAGGCTCCTCCTCAGAGCAGAGGAGCAGCAATTACGCTTGTTGTCAGAACAAACCAAAGAGCTCAGACCAGAAATATATCAATGAAATTGCTGCTCAGTATCCTACAGAATTTTAGCGGTGCTTTCCTAGATAGGATCCTAAGATTCCGAGTACTTTACAGCAGATCTACTCATATTGTCTTTTTGCTTCACTGTATAGTAGTACCCAGGCACATGATGGCTTAATCCACATGCAGTTTCCTGCCTACATGACAGCTTTGCCTGGCGTTGTATTAACCCAATTTAATGTTTTGAATGAAATGATGAATGAGGAGGGTATTGTCTCAGGGAAAAGATAGTACCTGTAGCTAGTGGGGCTTAACATCCGCATCACTATTGACAACTTGGACTCTTCTCAGCTCTGGCTGAAGCTGTAAGGAATTCTCCAGTTTCCAAGTTTTGCTAGTCTTAGCAAGAATGTATAATAACAAAGGGCTAAATGCCTGAGCCGGCCTGAACTGCTTTTTCAGCCATAAAGGTTGCATTTCTGTGTAAGAATGGAGATTCTGTCATGCCACTAAGAGGAAAACCTGCATCATAACCATACATATTGTATCTGTTCAGGGTATAAAGAGAAAGTGTCCCTTCCCAGAACTGCTAGCATGATACCTTCCCGCAAGTGTGAAATTGTCTATTTTTTGCAGGGGGGAAATAGAAGACAGACAAGATTCCCTAATTAGCATATTATGCTCCTCATACTGTCAAGTGACTTACCGTACTGAGGTGAAGCACGTGAAGCTGGCTAAATCCCACCACATATTCCAGTTTGGTGGTAACAGAGAATAAGGCACATTAGCCTGAGCAGATGTGGCATTTAAAAATGTATCAACTTTGCCCTGGACTGTCTTAAAGGAAATAAAACCAAACAAACAGACCTAACAAGACTCTTCCATCATCCAGATTACAATCTTTGGTGATTGATTTACTCCTAACATTTGTCTGGGGCACATGATTTTCTCTCTCTGTTTTCTTCAAACCTCAGCTGTAGGAGACTTCCAGTCTCCAGTGCCAATGAGAGGAAAGCAAGAGCAAAACTGCTGCTCTGGGTCACACAAGCAGTCACCGAGGCCTCGTCCCCAACCCCAACATCACTATATGTATCTTACCATGAATACGGGGAGGAAACACATCCTTAAGCTATGACGCTTGCATACAATCACGAAAGTCAGAGAAGGGAACATGTTCTCCGTCTCATGACCAAAGCAATGGGCATGGTCCCTGAATCCTGCTTTTGCCAAGCAAATACCTGCTCATCTAAATAACATCTCAAAGATTTTGGGGATGTGGCCTAAACTCATACTGAGTGTGCAATTTACATGAACTATATAATTTTCCATTCAAGTCCAGAAAGCTATATTGCAACACCATTTCCGTTTAACCGATTTGCAGCCCAATTCACCTCTTGTAACTTAGATTCCCACAGTAGAACCGATGGCGAACTAATAAAGGAACGTACAGTCCAAATACGTTGAGCAGACACTGGCTGTGCACAGTGAATCAGTGCATGATTCATCCACTTTCACAAAGGAGTTGTGACCTTTCATCTGACTATTTCCCCAAACACAATACACAGAAATATATATAACATACAGAAATCAGGAACCAGCTAATTGGGAAAATAAAAATAGCTCACCTCATGATTGTTTTACTGTTGTGCTAATTCTTACTAAATGCTGTATCAAACATTTGTGTTATCCCTTTCTATCTTTTGACTAATTAACCAGATCAACTAGGGCATACGTTGTTCTTTGTTATGAAATGAGTGAAGGTAGAGAATACGTACACTTTTCAAGTATCAGGCCCCAGAGGCCTAGCAAAGGGATAATTGTAAAAAAATACTATAAAAAGAAACAATTTGATATGAATAATTTATATGCCTATCTGTAGACAGAGAATCTAGTTCTGTATTTCAAAACTGTTTATTAGTACATCTAACTTTCCTTTCTGCCTTTTACAATGTAAAGTTGATAACAAGCAACTTTTAAAACAAACACCGAATTTTGTCAAGAAACAGAGCTTCCACTTAGACTTAGGGAAGGTGAGGTTAACATGTTACAGTGTTGCACCACAGATCTTTCCACCAAAATGTGTGAAAAATTGCAGGCATTTAATTAAAGACTAGACTAAATTCCTCTCAAGCCCCTACTAGCAGTATTTCCCCCCCACCGCCACCCCATTAAGCACTTTGAAACAATTAAATATCAGAGAAAAACCCCTACTTGGTCTCTAAAAACATAGCGTGATGCACATCAAGAGGAAAACACATTTCAAATACATTTCAAAGCTTGGGCAGGAAGATTGAAGCAGCACTAGTATAACCAAAACCCCAAACCAGCAGAGTTGAGATAGAGGAGAAAGATCAGAATCCCTTTGGATCCTACCAGGGCATCATACAAATTAAACATACTACCAATCTGAGAAGCAAAAGCTAAATGTATTTTCAAGGGACACCATCCTGGATATATTTTACAAAAAGTGAAAAATACTGCACTTCTTTCACAATATATAAAACTCTGTAAACTGGTACTTCAGTGTGGGTTTTTTCCTTCTAAATCAGATCAGTTATTTCTTAAAAGCTCTCTCTGATCAGGGATTATAGTATTCTAAGAATTATAGCATTCTAGGGACCAGATAACTGGTATCCTAAAGCCCAGGAGTAATGGTTTAGATATTATGGGCCTTGCTGCTCACTACTCGGCTGTGGTACTAGTTCATATCTTGGAAAGACAGCGGAGATCAGACTGTGTTGGAAAATCTCTGAGGAGACACAGAATAGTGAAAAATATTGACTACCAACCAGGTGAAGTCACCACAGTGCTGCTTTGCAATTGTTAATGACCCAAAGCTCCAGCCACAGAGCCATATGATTATTTTGTAACCCTCCAAGGCTTCACTTCGAAGCCCCGGTACAGCATCTCCCTTTTCCCACATGAATGTGGCAATATTTTGCACGACTGAGTGCCTAACGCTTTGACGTATTAGACGATGCTGTGAATCAAAATGAGTCAACCAACAGACCACTAGTTAAAATCACACGTTTAGGTTAAAGCAATTCTTACAAACCCCATAAGAAATTGGGTCCTGTTATCCTCAGCGCTGTACCAGTAAGTAACAAAGAGCTTCTGTCCTAAACAACTCACCATCTCGATTGCTGACAAGATGCAATTGGAGGAGGAACATAGGAACAAGATGGATAAGCATAAAAATAGCTTGAAGAAAAGTAGAAGTCTAAGTTTCCTCTTTTCCTATTCACTTATCCATGTCCTTTGGCAGAGTGGCAGATGACTTAAAGCTACCTTATATAACTTTAAAGGGAAATTTTCTTCTACACTGCACTTGGGAACTGTTTCCCCATCACCTTATCAGCAAAAGATCAACACACTTTAAGCTGCTCAGACGTCCAAACACTGATGCAAACTCTTGAAAGACTGGGAACGTTTGGCAGTTACTCAGGCACTGCAACAGGCAGACACCCACAGGTATCGATGCAACACGGCGAAACACTCAGGTCTGCAGTGAAGCTTAGTCACGCTGTCAAACACAGCTGAACCAGTCACATGCTGGGGATTTCCCAGCTGCAGGCTGTATCTCCCAAAGCACACGTAGTTTGAAACAATCCAGTCACTATGTAATCAGCAAACATGTGACAAATTTTGTTTTCTCTTTGAAAGCATCCACACAAGTCTGGATTCAGTAAGGCTGTGGCTCTGCCACTGTGACTCCTTCTTAGTACTTTTTCTGCACTTAGTAGGACTGCGCTGGCTTATTACAGAGAGTACTCCTATGATCTTCTTTGAAGAAGGAAACAGATTTTCTTACATACTAGTGAGATCTAAAGGTTTCTTTTGCAACTTGATCTGGACAAACAAGACCACAGGTTAAACATGTGACACTCAGGCATCATTAGGTTTTGAATCTGTATCACTGGAAAATATTAGAAAAAATCTGCATATGAAGATGACTATTTTATCAGAGTACAAAGAAGCTCGGAATTAGGAAAATAAAAGCCTGCATTTATAATTCTTTGTACATTCTAATTCTGCTCGATTATTGTTTCTCTATTTTCTCAATTGTAAACCAGACTGCAAGCCCATTAAGAAAGGTGTATAGCTGAATTTTGACAGCTGTCATTTCCTCACTGCTCATCATTTATCAATATTTGTGCTTTCAAATGGGAAAACCTACAGAAAGAAATAATTATTTACTTCCAGTTTCCTCTCTAGTCTGTGATAACTGGCAAGTTTAAGCAGGAATATTAGTAAAGTGATTTTTAAAAGACTTAATTGCAACGTACGTGCATTAAGGAAACAGTTTTTACTAGGAGTGCCTGCTGCAGACAGGCAAGTCCGCGGTGATTATTATTTTATTTCAGGAAGGAAAGAGGAAGCCAGAGAGAAGAACTGCACTAAGGGCCCTGCCCTTGGAAGGCATTTAATTTAAAATACTAAAGCAAGGAGGTATGTCCAAGCCTCATTTTTTGTTTATGGCCATTGTTTCTGAATGCTGACCAAATTTAAACACTCACTGCAAAATATGCAGCATGCTCTTCTCCTAGGGAGCAGCCTCTAATATCACTAACAGATCAGCTGGATGCTATAGTTCCCTCAACACACTTTATGTCATCCCATTGGATTTACTATACACTATTCTAAAATAGGAAAGAAAAATACACACTACTTTGGAATGAAAAGCTGACACATTCTTCAGATATGCAGGAATCTGAGTCACAGAGGCAAAACGAACAAAATTATAAGGAGGGTCTGCTGCATAAGGTGATTTAAAAAAAATTATATTTGGCTTCTGCTGGTATAAGACTGTGGAAGGCACAATGGTGAAAACTTTGCATAGAGAACATAATGTTGTGATTAAATATTTCTGAAAATTCCTTTCTGCAGCATTCATTCTGGAACATATGACATCCTCCAAGTAAGTATGATCAGATAGATAACAGATAAATGAGTGCATGACTTGGGAAGACTTCATTAACAGGGCTTTTATGGAAATCCACTCACCATGGTAGTTTCACCTCTTATTAAAACTATAAAAGAGCACAGTGCAAGTGTTACTTCTTTTTGATTTGGAGAAAAGCTGGAGTAGGCAGGAGAATGTTAAAGCAGCAACACCTGAAGAAGTTCATAAGAAGACAAATGCAGTACATGGCCAAAGAGTCCCTGAAGAAATTGAATTAGCTGAGTAGAGTATTAAAATACTGTATTTTTCAGGGCTTTATGTATTGAGATTGGAAGAGGTAATAAGCCAGAGAACATGCCATTATTACTACACAGTATCACTTAGGTTGGAAAAGACATTTAAGATCATCAAGTCCAACTGTAAACCTAACATGACCAAGTCCACCACTAATGTTCCTAAGTGCCATATTTACATGTCTTTTAAATACCTCCAGGGATGGTGACTCAACCACTTCCTTAGGCAGCCTGTTCCAATGCTTGGCAACCTTTTCAGTGAAGTAATATTTACTAATATCTAGCCTAAGTCTACTCTTGTGCAGCTTGAGGCCATTTACTGTCAACTTCTTGCTTGTTATTTGGGAGAAGAGACCAACACCTGCCTCACAACAAAGTCCTTTCAGGCAGCTGTAGAGAGCAATAAGGTCTCCCTCCAGCTTCCGTTCTCCAGGCTAAACAACCACAGTTCCCTCAGCTGCTCATCCTAAGATTTGTGCTCTAGACCCTTCACCAGCTTTGCTGACCTTCTCTGGACACACTCCAGCACCTCAATGTCTTTCTTGTGGTGAGGGGCGCAAACTGAACACAGTCTTCAAGGTGCAGCCTCACCAGTGCTGAGTACAGGAGCACAATCACCTCCCTACTCTTGCTGGCCACACTATTTCCGATATAGCCAGGATGTTATTGGCTTTCTTGGCCACCTGGGCACACTCCTGGCTTGTATTCAGCTGGCTGTTGACCAACTCCTCCAGGTCCTTTACCACCACGCAGCTTCCCAGCCATGCTTCCCCAAGCCTGTAGCACTGTATGGGGTGGTTGTGGCTCACGTGCAGGACTTGGCACTTGATCTTGTTAAACCCCATGGATCCATCCTGTCCAGATCCCTCCGTAAGGCTTGCCTCCCCTCAAGCACATCAACACTCCTGTCCACCTTCGTGTCATCTGCAAAATTAGTGAGGGTACACTCGATCATCTTGTCCAGAGCATTGATAAAGATATCAAACAGAACTGGCCCCAATACTGAGTGCTGGGGAACAGCACTTGTGACTGGCCACCAGCCAGATTTAACTCTGTTCACAACAACTCTCTGTACTTGGCCATCCAGACAGGTTTTTACCCAGCAAAGAGTACACCTGGCCAAGCCATGAGCAGCCAGCTTCTCCAGGAGAACACTGTGGGAACTGTCACAGGCTTCACTCAAGTCTAGGCAGACAATGTCCGCAGCCTTTCCCTCATCCACTAAGCAGGACACCTAGTCATAGAAGGAGATCAGGTTAGTCAGGCAGGATGCGCCTTTCCTGAATCCATGCTAACTGGGCTCCATCATCTGGTTCTCTTGTAAGTGCTGCTTGATGGCACTCAAGGTCATCTGCTCTGTAACCTTCCCTGGCACCAAGGTCAGACTGATAGACCTGTAGTTCTGTGGATATTCCTTCTGGCTCTTCTTGTAGATTGGTGGACATTATGCCATTATTCACCTGATTTAAATGCTAAAATTAAAAAAAAAAACAAACCAAAACCCTAAGAGCGCAGAATGAGTAGACCGATGAGAGAGAGATGGCTGTATAAAACCATAAGCATGTAGTTGTCAGTAACCTGCAACTCCAGTATCCTTGCAATTAAACAATGATTTAAATTGATGGGAGAAAGTAAAAAGTAAGAAATGTCTTTAAGAAGAAATCTTAGGATGGACAAGAATTTGTAATTCACATTCAAAGAGAAGGTAATTTTGGCTAAAAATTGTGTTGTCTTTCACTATTTCACTACTCAGGTGTGAGCAGTAGCTGACAATAAAAAGTACTATATAATATATCAAGATAAAGAGAAACAACAGTAATTCCTATGAATTATGAACTATAAAGGGGAAAAATTGATAAGGCAAGCTAGAAGCATTAGCACAAATTCTACAGCTGACAAGACCAAGGTAACACAAAGAATTTTTTTCTAAAACAGTATTAAAACTACAGTAGTCCTATCTGTTATACAGTTCTGTTGCCAGATGAAAATGATAATGTTTAATAGTAATGCATGAGAGATAGAAATTTTTAAAAATATTTTCATCCCATGTTTGGACAGATGTTCTTATGCCACATGATGATATTGAACTATTTCCCAGTTCCTTAGTAACCAAGCAGGATGTTATACAACAGGTACTAGAAATAAACATTTTAAAATCAGCCAATCCATTTACTTCACACCTAAGACTGAGAAAGCCTGAGAACCAATCATGTTTATTTTAATAAATTAAGGCATTCCAGGGAAATTCCATTTGACTGGAAAAGTGCTAATGTTGTGCCAATAATAACAAAGGCCAGCAGATGACTCAGAGAGCTAATGGACAGTCAGTCTGATGTTACTTCCAGGTAATAAAGCTGTTATAAAAGTAATAAAGATTTTAAATACCAAAATATAATTAATATTATCCAACCCAGTTTTGTGGCAAATAGATCTTGTAAAATAAACTTATTGTATTGTTTGATGAGACAGACATTTAGCTGAAAGTAATTGTGTATCTGCTATATATTTGTGGAGAGCAGCTGAATAAATAGTCTAGGACACTCTCATTATGAAAATTAGCACAAAAAATATCAATAAAATGTGTAAAATGGACTGAAAACCAAAAGATCTAACAAAGCAACAGTGAGTGAAATCTTGTAACAAACTTTAGGGCTTTTGTGATTTGGAAATAAATCTAAGTTATCAGTGATTTGGAAATAAATATATAGAGTTATGATAATAAGATTCAAGAGATTAATAGAATTGTGAGGATAAAAGCTGAAGATAGTCACTTAGAACAATAAACTAAATCAGTTCTAATTACACATGTCTTAATACAGCCAAGTGCAAAGGGCTTAGAATGAAAAGCTCCATCAGCAGCCAAATTCACACTTTGGAAAACACATGTTCTGATAGGTACCAAGGATTACAGGTGACAAACAGCTGACACTGCAGCGCATACACACACATACACACACACACACACACACAATGATCCTTTTATGTAGAGATACAAAACCAAACAAACTTTATAAAGCTGTACGCAACACTGGTGAAATGTACAGTGAAATGCTGACCAAAGTTTCAGATCTTAGAATGAAAGTTTTCAAAACAAAATACAAAAAAGCAGGCAAAAATATATGACGAGGAAAATATCCTACAATGACATGTTTGAAGAGAAGACTTAAAAGTTCACATGTTAACACTATTAACTAGCTTGGCTTAATATATCACAGAACATAGTGGCTCCTACAGGGTTCTTAAGAATAAACACAAAGTTCAGGTAGGAAACATGCCATATTAAACAATGAGTTATTTATAACTGAAATTACAATGGGAATTTCAATGGCATCTTTATTTCTTGAAGTTTTAAAGTCTGGTTACCTTTTCGAGTGCTGTAGCTCAGCATGTACCTGCATGCTCACTACTGCAGCTGAACACAAAATACTCCATCTGGCGATCTGGTTAATAATGACCTGTTATACAGAGAGCAAATTTACTGCCTTAGTATTTCCTTCTGGTTTCCACCCCAGACACAGTAAACATATTTTACTTTCTCTTCCAAAGAAATGAGCTTCACTAATTTTGCAATACTCTGTGTTGAGATCTGCCAGAAATCAGGTTCTCAGGCTTATCATCAGAATAGGTATTCCCTGGAAACAATAAAAAAAGTGTTTTATTTAAACTAAAAATGGGGGTTAGGGAAGCAAAAATCCTAAACATAATCCTGCTGATGTTAATATGTAGTTTGTCATTGATTTGTAAAGCCAAGTCTGGAGCAAAGAGTTCATAGCACTGTGGAAATAGTTCTAGTTTTCTAATTTTGGAGTTCTTAATTCCATCCGCAGTTTTTCAGGAGCAACTGCTTGGGTTTGTGGATGGTGTAATGACAGTCAGACCTTCCGCTTTTCCAGAAATAACCATGTCATAAGCTGCTGCTTCCTTGTTTTATGTATTTACAGACATCAACAAGTCTATATAAAGCCTCTCCATAATTTGTTATTAATACAGTAGTTTTCCTTTTGATATATTTTTAGATGAATTGCACTTAAACAATACTTCCTCAACATACTGAACTCTGCTCTAGGACAGATGATCAAGAGAAGTGCAAATACTGTTCTGTTTAAAGGATGACAGCCAACGTTTTCCACTCTACTTGTTGAAAGGGCAGGGTATTACGAAGTACAGAGAGTTTAGCACGACACCAATGTGGTGTAGCATGCATGCTTACAAACTCTGAATCTGCCCTTTGAGTTGCCTCCAAAGCAAGATAAGTGCAAATTTATCAGTGTGCAAGAAGCAGAAGCTAACTCATGATCTTTCTATCTTCTAATAAACAGTGTCACTTTGAAAAAAGCAGCTTTAAGCCTCCTTGCAAATAATTTTATTAAACTGAGAATTGTAAGGAATGGCTCACTGAGAAAAAGCTGTGTCTGTGTGCTCCTTTCCTTCTTTGGAACAAGGTACAAAAAAAGCTGTGAACATTTGGAGATGGTTTTCTTCCTAAGGCTAGGATGTTTTGTGCCTTCAAGCACATTATCTTAGAATCTCAGGAATGTCAAACCTACACTTTTCTGATTTTTTCCAGTGTAGAAGAAATAAACAGGACCAACTTCTGGTTATTGGTTCTAGTACAGCAAACCTTTCTAGAAGATTCTGCCATTCCCTACAGAGAAAAAGGTGTGACTATTTACAGCTATGCCTTCAAGATATTTCGTGGTCTGACAAGTCACAAAAGACTGGGTAGACATCAAGACTTTTTTTACATGGTTGAAGTACAAGCTAAATCAATCCCAGTTAATTAGTGGGTACTGTTGCATGAATAGATTTCCTCTCACAGGGTGTACAGGTCATAAAGAAGAAAAACTTGTAGCAGCTTTGAAAAACAATTTTCAGCTACCCTGTTTACTACAAAAACTCTTGTTCTGACTCCGTTTTGATCCCATGCAGCTAACATGTCCTACTGTGCAGAGGACTTGCACAAGGAAAGAACTCATCAGCATGTTCCCATTGGACATGCTAGACTCTTTATGTGCAAATTTTGTTTTAAAACAATGATTAGCTACCTAATTAAGAGTCAGAATATTGAGGAGAAAAGCACTTGGAACTACAGTTTGCAATTATTATACCAGAGGTGAGAATCCACTGTGCATTGGAATATCCATATGCATGTCTTGCTACATCTTAATTAGGAAGAACTACAGTAATTTCATCAGATATGAGCTGATATTCCAGCAGGTAAATAAAAACTTTCAAGGCTGACGAATAACATTACATTGTTATTTTTTTTGTGCTTTCTAAGTGGAAATTGTTGAGAAATTATAGTAGCATCTGCTTAATTTGATTTCCAACATAGTCTTAAATTACTAAACCATGCTGAATAGTGATTTTTAAAAGATGTTCACAAACTAAATACAGTCACAAAAGGACATTGCTGAGATAGGAGACCCCCTAAAGCACTAAGATATTACTCCAACTTGTATTAGTGATTCAAACAGATGCCTCTTTTTCCTGTGGGACTGTACCGGCCTACATCCCCCACACTCCTTAAGAAGCACCATATCATGTAAGAGGTCACACATTGCTAGCACTTTCAAGAGAAAAAAAAGTGACAGAGGCCACAGTAAGTACGACTTAAGGCAAATATGCTACCAATAAAATTCTACCAATGGAATCTTCCATTTCCCTCTGAAGAGGCAACTAAAGGTGCTGTGCTTTAATCGCAGACACAGTGTTTCCAAATCCTGACTATAGGTAGAGACTTCTCATGGCAGCTGAATAGCATCCCTTCTGTAAAACTGCCTGGGCAGATTCAGGATACCTGCATGGTCAACAAAGAAAGCCAAAGAGTATACATCAGTGTAAACCAGAAGATAGACACAAATGGAGTTTGAGATGGAGAATGGCAAACAATATCACAGAATCACTAGGTTAGAAAAAACCTCCAGGACCATCAAGTCCAACCATTCCCATCTGTCACTAAACCTGTCCCTGAGCTAAACCTCATCCACCCATCCTTTTAAACACCTCCAGGAATGGTGACTCAACCACCTCCCTGGTAAGCGTGTTCCAGTGCCCAATGACCCTTTCTATGAATTTTTTTTATGATGTCCAGTCTGAACCTCCCCAGGCGGAGCTTGAGGCCATTCCCTATTGTCCTATCCCCTGTCACTTGGAAGAAGAGGCCAGATCCCTCCTCTCCACAACCTCCTTTCAGGTAGTTGTAGAGAGCAATGAGGTCTCCTCTCAGCCTCCCCTTCTCCAGGCTAAACAACTCCAGCTCTCTCAGCTGTTCCTCATAAGGCCTGTTCTCCAGCCCCTTCACCAGCTTCATTGCTCTTCTCTGGACTCGCTCCAGAGCCTCAACATCCTTCTTGTGGTGAGGGGCCCAGAACTGAACACAGGATTCAAGGAGCGGTCTCACCAGTGCTGAGTACAGAGGGAAAATATCCTCCCTGGACCTGCTGGTCACGCCGTTTCTGATAGAAGCCAAGATGCCATTGGCCGTCTTGGCCACCTGGGCTCACTGCTGGCTCATGTTCAGTTGCTGTCGACCAACACCCCCAGGTCCTTCTCCTCCAGGCAGCTTTCTAATCAACCTTCCCCTAGTCTGTAGCTGCACAGGGTTGTTGTGCCCCAAGTGCAGGACCCGGCATTTGGCCGTGTTAAACCTCCTGCCGTTGGTCTCAGCCCAGCAGTCCAGCCTGTTCAGATCCCTTTGCAGAGCCTCCCGACCCTCCAGCAGATCCACACTTCCACACTTCCACCCAGCTTAGTGTCATCCACAAACTTACTCAGCTATTTTCAGCAACTAAATTTGTATTAGGTGAAATTCACTCCATCATAACTGAAACGCATGTCTACTGCACTGAAATGCACGCCACCACAAACTCTCTTTAAGGGCCCTGCAGAGCCTTCTCATACACATGCTCTGGATCTTAAATGAAACAATTTTAAGAGTGTCTTGTCCTTTAATACTCCAGCAATGAACTCGGCAACAAACATCTTGAAGTTTCAGCAATGCTTCCTCACAATGAATAGCTCCCATCACGTGGCAACCTGCTGGAACCCAGTGACATGATTTGGAGGAGTTAGGATTACAGAATCAAGCCTACGGAGACTAACAGATAAACTGTTCCTACCCAGTAACCTAAAACTATTCACTGGCCTCCAGATTCAGTTTTTGTGTTCTCTACTGACTCATGCTACCTTTCAGCCCTGGATCCTAATGAACCTGACCTAATCCACCCTTCTGCACTGTTGATCACTACTAAGTTTTCCCTATCACTATTACCACTGCCGTACTTTAAGAAAAGTGGAGAATGCAGCCTTTGTGGCAGCACTGAGGAAACAGCACTTTTAAAGACAATGTCCCAAATCTCATTAAAAAGAGATAAAGCCATCTGGATCCTAAGGCAGTAGGCTTTAAAAAACCCCATAAAACTATTTTGAAACCAATTTTGTAAGAAAAATAGAAAGGAAAACAAGTTTGCTGCCAACAAATGTTGTAGCCCTTGTCATCTATTACCACATGAACAAAGCACTCAGTGACTGACTGCAATACCATTGCCAATTATTATGACAACATACAGTATAATTGTATTACATTTACAATATAATACATGTGAGTATTTGATAGACCCTGGCAGGACTTCAGTCACTGCCCCTTTTATGCTTTAAAAATCAATTTTTCAAACTGGGTTTGCTGTATAACTTATTCCCTAATTACATACTTTACTGTATAGAGAACATGAAATGATATTGGAAGCGATTTCAGGCAAACCTCCTAACATCTAGTGAGAGAAACCATTTTTATTCACACACATTACGGCACTACCAGCTGACATAACATCTTTATTCTACAAACATGTCCACCCCATTCCAACTGACATTAGTGGAAATCTTTCGGAAGTCTCAGCTGAAGCAAAATCAAGACCAAACTGTTCAGCTGGCCTAGTTTTAAAGGGGCTCTTGCCTTATTGCTTACTCTACAATTGCAAATAACTCTAAAGGTAAACAGGATTATTGAAACATCTGCTTAATTTATGAATGACATCAGATAACAAGCTCACCAAATGACTCAATTTATATTTGTCAAGTTGCGTGCAAAATAAAAGCAGAAGGCTGCCTTAGAAAATATGAACCAAAAACTTTTGCTCAGACTTAACTATGAGACCCCACTGTCAGCCCATAGGCAATAACTCAGTCAGATTTCTGGGTGGGCTACCTACTTTGCAGATAAATCAGGACACAGATGCAGCGATACTTAAAATAATAATGGGCGTGCTATTATAACACTTAACCTCTCCAGTAGCTTAAGTGTGCCATGTCTTAGCAACAGCACACAAAAATACAAATATAATGGTCCTCAGGCAAGCCTGATTTCAGAAGTAACACGGTTCACACAGCTCTTCATCTGAGTTAATGACCCTCACTAGATTCAATATATCATTATAAATTATTGTAATGCACCACATTAGGTGGTGCACTCCACTGACCATCCAGTTTCAGAGACTTCTTAGCTCAGGATCAGCCAAGAATAAATTAAATCAATTTAGGTTTAAAAGTTTAGCTTTAAAAGCGGTAGTATTATCCACAGCTTTCTTTTTTTGAGGCTGTCATGATCCCTTGATGTCATGGCTTAAATGCATTTCTATGTTAAAACATTACTTAATGAAATAACTGATTGAGCAAAAATTAAAAAAAAAAAAAAGTGATGCTGATTAATTGATGCAGTGGGTAAAAAACTGGGTGAATAGCTGTTTTTAGAAGGTAGCGGTTAACAGGTTGTCCTCAGGCTTGTAACAAGTGGACTACTGCACAGGTCTACACTAACCCCTGCTCTATTTTACATCTGTTAGTGACATGGAGGAAGCAATGAAGTGTGCTCCTTGAATACTGTGTTCAGTTCTGGGCCCCTCACCACAAAAAGGATGTTGAGGCTCTGGAGCGAGTCCAGAGAAGAGCAACGAAGCTGGTGAAGGGGCTGGAGAACAGGCCTTATGAGGAACGGCTGAGAGAGCTGGGGGTGTTTAGCCTGGAGAAGAGGAGGCTGAAGGGAGACCTTATTGCTCTCCATAACTACCTGAGGGGAGGTTGTGGAGAGGAGGGTGCTGGACTCTTCTTCCAAGTGACAGGGGACAGGACAAGACAGAATGGCCACAAGCTCCACCAGGGGAGATTTAGGCTGGACATTAGGAAAAAATTTTTCACGGAAAGGGTTATTGCACACTGGAACAGTGGTTGATTCACCTTCCCTGGAGGTGTTTAAGGCACGGGTGGACTAGGTACTGGGGGTCATGGTTTAGTGTTTGATAGGAATGGTTGGACTCGATGATCTGGTGGGTCTCTTCCAACCTGGTTATTCTGTGATTTTGTGATTCTGTTTCCAGGTGATGCCAAACTGGGCAGATGAGTCAAAGATGCTCAAAAGCAGAGACCTATCTAGGCTAGAGGGTTGGACTGATATGAAATTATTAAAATCATCAACAACAACACCTAAATTCTTACATTTGGGAAGGAAAACCTCTGTGCAGCAGTACAGACTGGACACCAACTGGATGGGCAGCTGGGGACATTGGCAGCAGACTGAGCACGAGCCAGTAGGGTGCCCTGGAAGGAAGGAAGGACAACAAAGTCCTGGCTGAATCACTGGCCACATAGCTAGTAGATCATGACAAGGGATTATCCCCCTTCACACAGTACTCTTTAGACTCCATTGAGAATCCTGCATCAAGAATACTGCAGCCAGTTTTGGGCCACCCAGTAAGAGAAAAATGTTGATAAACCAGACTGAGATCACTGAAGGGCCACCAAGATGGTCCAGGGCCTAGAGCACAGGATGGGTGGTGAGATGCTGAGGGAAGATGTCTTGTTCAGCCTGCAGAGGTTGCTTTGGGAGGACATAAGGGCAGCTTTTTAACATCTGTGAGGAGATTACCAAGAAGATGGAGCCAGGCTTTTCTCAGTACTGCGCAGAAGAAGGATGAGTCGCAGAAGAAAGATGAGACACAAAAGAACAAATTGAAATAAGAAAGGTTCCACCTTGGCATAAACATTTTCATCAGCCAAGCATTGGAGTAGTTTGTCTAAAGAAGTTGTGCAGTCCCTATGATGGCAGCGTTCAAGACCTCACTGAATAATGGGATGAGGTTTAACAAGGCCAAATGCCGGGCCCTGCACTTGGGGCACAACAACCCTGTGCAGCTACAGACTAGGAGAAGTCTGGCTGGAAAGCTGCCTGGAGGAGAAGGACCTGGGGGTGTTGGTCGACAGCAACTGAACATGAGCCAGCAGTGAGCCCAGGTGGCCAAGAAGGCCAATGGCATCTTGGCTTCTATCAGAAACGGCGTGACCAGCAGGTCCAGGGAGGTTATTCTCCCTCTGTACTCAGCACTGGTGAGACTGCACCTCGAATACTGTGTTTGGTTCTAGGCCCCTCACCACAAGAAGGATGTTGAGGCTCTGGAGCGAGTCCAGAGAAGAGCAATGAAGCTGGTGAAGGGGCTGGAGAACAGGCCTTATGAGGAAAGGCTGAGAGAGCTGGGGTTGTTTAGCCTGGAGAAGAGGAGGCTGAGGAGAGACCTCATTGCTATCTACAACTAGTATTCTGCTCAAATCCCAAGCACAAATAGTATTCTGCTCCATCCCAAAGCTAAATAGAGAGGACCTGGTAGTCAGGAAGAAGAATTCGATTAATGCCTGCCTCCGAGCCTGGTGTGAGGAAAGAGGCTTTGGCTTCTTTGATCATGGGGTGGCTCACACAACCGCAGACTTTGTTGCTAAGGATGGGACACGTGGGTCTTCTATGGGGGCTAAAGCCCTTGCTAAAATCCTAGCTAAGCTCATAAATCGAGCTTTAAACTAGATGTGAAAGGGGAGGGGATTGAGACCAGGCTAGACAGGAGCAAGCCTGGACGTGGGGCACTGGTGATTGGGAGAGGGTGTGCTGGTGAGGACCACCACTACATCACCACACAGCAAGTGGGGGAGAACACACCTGGGAGTGGTAAGGGAGATACAGGCACTCTGGTGCTAGCTACTCCAATTACCAGGCAATTGGGAATGAACTCTGTTCCCTCTAAGAGGGCTGATGGCTCGGCAGCTCAGCTGAAGTGCATTTACACCAATGCACACAGCATGGGTAATAAGAAAGAAGAGCTGGAAGCTGTTGTAGGGCAAGGAGCCTATGATGTTGTCGCCATCACGGAAACGTGGTGGGATGACACATATAACTGGAGTGCAGCTATGGTGGGGTACAAACTCTTCAGATGGGATAGGAAGGGAAGGAGAGGAGGCGGGGTAGCCCTCTTTGTAAGGGAGGATTTGGACACTGTTGAGATGGATTGTGGCAATGAGGAGACTGAGTGCCTGGGGGTTAAAATCAGAGGAGCCCATAAGAAGGTAGATTTTATGATGGGAGTCTGCTACAGGCCACCCAGCCAAGGAGAAGCAGCTGACGAGCTCTTCTATAAACAGCTGGGGTTAATCTCTAGATTGATGCCTCTTGTTCTTGTGGGAGACTTCAATCTTCCTGATATCTGCTGGCAGTACAATAGAGCAGAAAGGAAGCAGTCTAGGAGGCTCCTGGAGTGCGTGGAAGACACTACCTTGCACAGCTGGTGTATGAACCAACAAGGGAAGGTGCCCTCCTGGACCTGCCGTTTGTGGACAGAGAAGGTCTTGTGGGGGATGTGGCAGCAGGAGGACGCCTAGTAGTAAGCGACCATGAGATGATAGGGTTTTCTGTTCTAGGTGAAGTGAAGAGGGTGGTTAGCAGGACAGTAGCATTAAATTTCCAGAGGGCAGTAAGTATGGCCATTATGACTCTTATACACATCACCAAGCCTACACAGAAAATAATGATTTTATATATTTAGTAAAAGAAACCTGTTCAGAAGCCTGGTTGGCAAAGTCCCATGAGAGACAGTCCTTAAGGGCAAGGGAGACCATGAGGGCTGGGAGCTCTTCCAAAGGAAATCCTAGCAGCTCAGGAGAAAGCCATCCCCATGTTCCAGAAAAAAAGCCAGTGGGGGAAAAAAACAGCTTGGTTGAGCAGGGAGATCTTGGGAGATATCAAAAAGAAGCTTTGGAAGAAGGGACAGGTGTCTTGGGTGGACCACAGGAGGGAAGTGAGATCGTGCAGGGGAAGAATCAGAAGGGCTAAGACCCAACTAGAGATCAGATTGGTGAAGTCTGTGAAAGATAGTAAAAACCTTTTCTATAAATATATTAACAATAAAAGGAGGACTAGGGAGAATATACAGTCCCTATCGGATGCAGAAGGAACAACAATAACAGGGGATTAGGAAAAGGCTGAGGTACTTAATACCTTCTTTGCCTCGGTCTTTGATTGTAAAGAAAGTTGTTCTCTCTGTGTACAAACCCAGGAGTTAGAGGAGCAGAACAAGGCTCCCATGATCCAAGAGGAGGCGGTTGGAGACTTGCTCGGCCAGCTAGACACCCACAAGTCTGTGGGGCCAGATGGGATCCACCCAAGAGTACTGAGAGAGCTGGTGGATGTGCTGGCCAAATCCCTTTCCATCATCTTCCAGAGGTCCTGGAAGACTGGGGAAGTTCCACTGGACTGGAGGCTGGCTGATGCTGTGCCCATCTACAAGAAGGGTCACAGGGAGGATCCAGGGAACTACAGGCCTGTCAGTCTGACCTCAGTGCCAGGAAAAGTCATGGAACAGGTGATCTTGAGTGCTATCATGAAGCACATGCAAGAGAACTGGGTGATCAGACCCAGTCA
Organism: Clamator glandarius; assembly: GCA_033459285.1. Lineage (NCBI taxonomy): Eukaryota > Metazoa > Chordata > Aves > Cuculiformes > Cuculidae > Clamator > Clamator glandarius. Next base: position 664,429 of record JAUNZM010000244.1, on the reverse strand, counting down.
ACACGGGTTCACAAAAGGCAGGTCTTGCCAAACTAACCTGATCGCCTTCTATGACAAAGTGACTCGGCTGCTGGATGAGGGAAAGGCTGTGGATGTATCTTCCTGGACTTCAGTAAAGCCTTTGACACAGTTTCTCACAGCATTCTGCTTCGGAAACTGTCGGCCTCTGGCCTGGACAGGCGCACACTCTCCTGGGTGGAAAACTGGTTGGATGGCCGGGCCCAGAGAGTGGTGGGAAACAGAGTTAAATCCAGCTGGAGGCCAGTTCCAAGTGGGGTTCCCCAGGGCTCAGGGCTGGGTCCAGCCCTGTTCAGTGTCTTTATCAACGACACTTATGAAGTTTGCAGATGACACTAAGCTTGGTGGAAGTGTTGATCTGCTGGAGGGTCGGGAGGCTCTGCAAAGGGATCTGAACAGGCTGGACCGCTGGGCAGAGTCAGAAACAGTGTGACCAGCAGGTCCAGGGAGGTTATTCTCCCTCTGTACTCAGCACTGGTGAGACAGCTCCTTGAATCCTGTGTTTGGTTTGGGCCCCTCACCACAAGAAGGATGTTGAGGCTCTGGAGCGAGTCCAGAGAAGAGCAATGAAGCTGGTGAAGGGGCTGGAGAACAGGCCTTATGAGGAGCGGCTGAGAGAGCTGGGGCTGTTTAGCCTGGAGAAGAGGAGGATGAGGGGAGACCTCATTGCTCTCTACAACTACCTGAAAGGAGGTTGTGGAGAGGAGGGAGCTGGCCTCTTCTCCCAAGTGACAGGGGACAGGACAAGAGGGAATGGCCTCAAGCTCCGCCTGGGGAGGTTCAGGCTGAACATTAGGAAAACATTTTTCACAGAAAGGGTCATTGGGCACTGGAACAGGCTTCCCAGGGAGGTGATTGAGTCACCATCCCTGGAGGGGTTTAAGGGATGGGTGGACGAGGCACTGAGGGGCATTGTGTAGTATGTGATAGGAATGGTTGGACTCAATGATCCGATGGGTCTTTTCCAACCTGGTGATTCTATGATTCTGTGATTCTATGAATAAAGGCCTGAGCACATGCACACGGGTGCCACAACTTGAACTTCAGTTACCAACAAACACTGGCTTGTTTTGCTGTTGAATGACACTCAAACACACACCACCACTGGCAGCCACAAAGCATAGCTCTGGCTCCAGGCAGAGTCAGAGCTACTAACAGTTGTGGGGATGCCTTCTTAAATGCCGTGCTCAGGTTGGAATTTTTAGTGTGGCACAGTGGTCTGAATGGAGCTGTTTTGCAATTACTTGAAGAATGTCTGGAACCTTTTAGAGACTTCTCTGATCATCATTGTGGGATCCATTTTCACACTTTAGTATGATTTATACTATGTAAGTTGCATGTATAAATTTAACAGGAAAATCTGGAATATATGTCCTTGTATTACTATAGCACTGGCTAGAGAGAAACCGTTAGGGTAATGCTTTAAGTATCTGTCTTGGGACATACTTAATATTTTGACTTGCAACCTTGGTGCAAAAATAAGGCCTGTGATAAACTGTTAATACAAAGAAAGACTGTATTCCACACCAAAGGAGAATGGGTAACTCTGCAGTAAAAGAAACAGAATTAAATTGGATTAAATAAAGTGCACGGTCATACACATAGGAGTAAGAATTCCTGTGACAAGTTGGAAATAACAAATAAGGAGAAAGAAGAGAGGGTATTAGTTCATCAGAGGATGACTATGAGCAATCACTGTGATGTGGCACAGATAACACTAAGATATTCTGGGTGAAATGTTGTCAGAGAAATATTAATGTCAGAATACAAAGTGCTAATTGGATTGAAATATACTATATGTAAGCTCTTGTCACTCAAATTAAATCAAAATAGAACAATTATGCAGAAGTCTGACTTGAGCTTCCAGGCAACACTAATCAAAATAAGATAAATGCTACAGATGTAGATAACATGGCTATCAGGAAGGAAAAGACTGATCAGACTATCAACAAGCTGGCAAAGTCCACAACTTTGAATGTTTCCTTTACTGTATCCTTCATGTTAAATAATGACCACCATTATGTACTACTTTGTTTCTCAAGACATCAGTTTTAGATATTCTCTGGATATCTCTTCTTTCCATCTTCTGTTCCAGTACTGTAGATAGCAACAACTCTGAAATTTATTTCAACATGGATCTTCACAAATATAGACAAACTTTTGTTATTCTGTGAGAGTTACATGAAATTTCAGCAGAAATATCAATTACCAAGGAGAAATCAAAATGCCAGAGTTTGATTTCATCATGGGAAAAAAAATGTTCTGTGCTATTATGAAGCCATTTTGCTGGAATCAGGAATCTTATTATCATTCTTCAAGCAAGGTCACTGAAAAAACATGATTTCCCCCACTAACATCACTAAATTTATATTCCAGGCTGGCAGTAATCGTACAGTATTCTTTAAGTCAGACATAATGTTAAGCACTACATGGCACTTTGTTCAATTAATCCTCATGGATTGCCTGGCAGATACTTTAGAGACCTGCCTCAGGCTACAAATGTAAATCAACCAGAATAAGAACACAGTAGTGTCCATCTCCCAGGTGTGTGTTGACCATTAGGCCATGCTCCTCTTCTAGGAAGGGATCCTGGTAATTCCAGGCTTTATGAGAAAGAGGTTCTATTTAAACATTTAAAACTTTAAAGCACTTACTGGAACAGAAACAACAATATGGAAATGGAGAAGATGAGAAATCCAAGTTAATCCAAGATACACAACAGCAATTGATTACAGTGCAGTCTGGAAGGAAAAAGCAATCGATACAGAGGGGAAGAAATAAGATTAAAAAAGAGGTACTGTATCAGTGACTGAAACAAAAATCTTCAAATTGCAGCTATGGTTGATTAATTTGTTCTCACTCCTGCTGCACGATGAAAACTAGAAAGCTAAACATCAAGTAACATCATCTAATGACAATATACCTCTTTCTTACGACTGTGTAAAAGCAGCAAAATATGAGTCTGAAATTGCTATTAGAATTGCTATTCAGTGCTTTAGAAGTGGCTTACTCACCAGACAGGCTGCTGACTCACTGCAGGGAAGTGTTTTGGTGCACCTGTGCTCCTAGAACATGATGTCAGCATGGTAATTCTCCTTGCTTTTAATGTCTTTTCTAGATCTGCTACTGACACTTTGATGACAAATTGATATTTTTGGTGGCAATTTCAATTTGTTCCAGGTATTAGGAATGTAACATTGTTAATGAAAATAATGCCAACATTCACAAAGTTTATAATGTTACCAATCTAAACAGAATGAAAGAACCAGAGAGGCAAGTACACTAAATATTAAGCAAATACTATTTTCAATTAGGAAATAAATTTTCATGATTCTTTGAAATACTACCTTGTACCAAAGAAGTAATGGGAGCCAGGTCAGTATGTTCCTATGTACACCTAGAGGACAGCAACATTATTTTGCTATGAAAATCTGAACTTTTCATTAGAGAACTTGAACATTATTATTTTCATATAAAGGTGTTTAAGGCACTGTTGGACGAGGTGCTGAGGGGCATTTAGTTTTTGATAGGAATGGTTGGACTCAATGATCTGGTGGGTCTCTTCCAACCTGGTTATTCTGTGATTCTATGATTCTGTGATTCTTTTAAGAGAAAAGTAGGGATTTCTCACTCTGTAGTTTGAAAAACTGAAGCCTCATAATCAAGAGCTCAGAAGTCAAGCTCTGTTATTCATATTTTACAGTATCTTATTCCATGTGCGGCTACAGTAACTCACTGCCAACACTTTCACAGCACAGTATTACTTAGATAGAAGTTCAGAGGAAAAGCTTGCCTTTGTGTTTCCTCATTTTGCCCTCTAATTCTCAGATTGTTCAGTCTCTCACAGGATCACCTCCGAAGGAAGAACTTGAATGCCCACCTTCTTCTGTGTCCTATACTTACCCTCTGGAATTAATATAGCTAGTATAGTTAAAAAAAACAACTCATCTTGGTTATATCAGAAACTTCTCTGAGTCTCTCTTAGTACAAGGACAGGAGAAAAATAGTGATCCAGTTTCTTTCCCTCTGTACTCAGATGGGTCAAAATGACATAGACTTGACCCCCTGTCTTTCATAGGCAAGTGAGTCACTCCAGGGATTAAGAACACAGACATTAACGTACATCCAATCCTTAAACCCCAAGGTCAAATCAAAGTCTCTTTTCTCTTCTATACAGTATTAACTCACAGAATGAGAGAGGGTTTTTTTTTTATTATTTTCCCCCTTATGTTCCATTGAGTTTTAATTAAGATTTATTTTTAATTTAAGGATTCCCTTAGTTCGGTTTTCTTGAATTTCAATTTTTAAAAAAAAGTTTCTTAACATTTTCCCTCATAATTTAAACTCTTCTTTCTTCCCAAGGGTTAGATGACATTATAAAATGAATACTGTTTCTTTAAAGCTGACACAGTAAGAACGAGCAGGCTGTCTTAGATTGCAGGCCATTTCATTTCTCATAAGCATGCTATCATTAGCTACCTTTAGGAGAATGAATTATATTGATTGGTTCGAATCAAACTTGTGACCTGGTGGCAGTATTAGATGTTTGTTACAAAGAATCATCTCCTCATTAATCTTTCATGAGACAGCGTGATCCGAGAAGCCAGCAGCAGTCATACCACACTTACTCTCTCAAGTGATGCCACCACAGAGGGCTCTCTTATTGGATCACAGCAATTACTGCCCTTAAAACGCAGATTCTGAAAGCCTTATCGAATTTCCTCCTAGATATGGCAAGCTTACAAATAATCATGTGCTGTTTCTTGGGTGAGGACATCACGGAATTACACCAAAATGCAGTAAGCTCAAGTCATTTGCAATTAAACATGTGACCCTTGATTCTGAGATGATACATTTTCATTTACAGCGTACGAAGTATTTTACAGAAAGCCGAAATATAATACATAAAACCAAAGTGTCTTAAAAAGTTCCAGTCAAAGAACAGAAAACTGCCAAAACAGACTTCTTTCTGGGAGGAATGAAGCAGAATCTCTGATGCCTGGATTGCTGGCATCTTAGTGCCGTGATTTAAAGGAACTGAGTAACAATGGCAAGTAAACAGCAGACGGTATGAGAAAGAAGCATCTGTTCCCAAGTACCTAAGTGCTGCTGGAACAAAGCCCAAGAAGGGGACACAGTATCTCATTTTCAGCTCAATAGCACATTACAAGAAGGCCTGGGGGAAAAAGTTCAGAATTGTGCAACCCTGACAATATGTGATTATTTGGTAGCAAACATAGAAAAGGTTAAAACTTCAGTGGCACCGAGTGAAGAAGAACCTTAATATACTGCAACTGACCTATACTTCCAGGGGTCTTCAAGCTTACAAGTATAAGGGTTGTATCACTAAGCTATTTTCCACAGCCATATAAAGGTAGCATCAAAATCGGAACACAAGACACCCCATTAACCTCTGCCACCCTTAAAATAAAATGGCCTAGCAAATACAAAATAACTATTAGGAGAGAACTTAAAAAATGCACATTGCAGAAACGTTCTTACTTATGCAGCTTAAACATTATTCTGGCTAAGTTACCAAGCTTTGATCAGAGATAAGGAGAAGCGACAGGCACAGTGTGCCCTGGTATAAAATAACCACCTCACTATTGCCTCAGGCAAGGTGGTGGATGCCTTCCAGTCCCACAGATGTTATACCTCCTAGAAACATCATCAAACTTAGAGTTGCCCACTAAGAAAGGACAGGCAGCCCACCAACAGCATCAAAGACTGACTTTCTTTTTCACATGAAAAAAGGCCCAGAAAAAGACACTTCCCAGACAGGCAGATTTAGATAAATATCATATCAGGTAGATGTAGCTACTGCTAGAAGTTGTGGGTTCATCTCATTATGGGCAGTACAAAATGGCATTGGGACACTTACTACACAAACTTCAGTGCTTCAGAGTTTGAAATGTGCTCTTAAAAAGATAATCTGAGCTTTTGTAAACTGAAGTTCCACTTTTTTTTTTTATGATGCTCTTGGCTTAGGGGTTTGATTAAGTCCTTATCTCCTGTTCAACAGGAAGCTTCTATCATTGCTCTCTCAAGTCCCTCCACCAAAGCACGCACACCTGGAGAAGCAAAATGATACTACTGTAATCTGACATACTCCATCATATCTTGCATAATGAAAATCATTCCCTAGTCTCTTATGCCTGGGTTGTGATGACAGCAAAAAGATAGACAAGATGAGCTGACCCAGATTTCTAGGAGAGGCAGATTCACTGCACAGTTCTAGATCTGTTATTTGTCAGAAAAATCAGCCTTCTGTTTTCACACTAACCTCAAAATGCTTTGTTTGACATGGTTCCTCAGTGCAGAACATGGACTTTGGAAAGTTATAAATGGTAACATCCTGTCTTAGCTCACATGCCACTATTCTCTGGAGCTACCAGACAAGTTTTGGGTAAGATACCAGATTTCTGAAAAAAAAAGATGCAAGACTGGTAAGAGAGGAAGAAAATATGTGAGCACTGTCAAAAGAAAATGAAACAGAACAAGGTATGATTATATATCATCATTCACCTATAACATGGATTCATTCTAGAAAAAAAAATTGAAATTAAAGTATTTCTAATAGAAAACCATGTATCTGTCATTGCCTTCCAGTGCATTTACAGTACAGAATTAAACATTTTAGCAACAATAGGTGAATATAACTCTCCAAATGCTAACAAAATAGTCATCAAGGCAAGATGGTAAGCCAACAGATAGACTTTCTGGATAACAGTCCTTTGTCTTGACAAAACATTAATAAGCCTAACAAGCATCTGTTCCCAAGTCAAACACAGGCGTATGAAAAATTTTAACCAGTGCAACTATGTTAAAAGTTACCCAGAGATTACTTGAGCTATAACAGAAAGGTAGGCATCTGTGGGGCAAGAGGTAACAGCTGTGTTACAGTATTGGTTTTGTTGGGGAACATATTCCAGCTGAAACTACAGAAATCATTTAGGCAGCCAAATAAACATAATTTAAAGAAACAGTGGTTAACAACCGTGTAAAAAATCTTTACTGTCCACAAATGGCTTCTTTCCAAATGACACCTCTGTATCACAGCATTCCTTCCCTTGAAGGGTGAATCCCAAATACTGATTTTTTAATACCAATTCCTAGAACACAGACATGGTCAGTGGATGTTTCTAATCTAAGTAGTTATTAAAGGTAATGGACCCTGACATATTCAAAGCACAGTGGTGAGAACTGTGTGAGCCGTATCAGTTAATCACATACACTATGTACCTATTTTAAGCGCAAGGCTGGTAGACTGTTATATGTTCTTTTAACCCCTAGAAACATATATTTTAAAGAATAATAGAAATGTTAACTTACTACAAGTTTTCCATCCATCTTGAAATGTGAAATGCTGAAGCAGGAAGGAATTATGTAATGTTCTGACTTTTAATTGCCATATAACTAATAAACCATCCTTAAGAAGCAGTAGATGTGTGAGAGACAAACAAGTTACATCAAGAAGGATCAAGAAAGGCATTATTTAATTTTCCAGCTTACCAAGCCTCAGAATTCCTTGCTCAATTGCTGGAGATTGATAAGAAACTGTAGGTGTCATCATGACTATGGTCATACAATCCTACTATAATGAAGCTGGAGCAGTTTGCATTTTTCAACAATGCAATTCACTTCACCCAAGAAGTCAGAAGTGGATCATTTCCAATAGTAAATGATTACGTGAAGTGAAAGATGTCTGAGGTAACTGATTTACTATTGAGCCAGCCCACATAAAACCATTTGTGTTAGAGAGGGAAAGGAAAAGGGGAAGCGGATGCGGAAGGGGACTGGGACAACTGCTTCATAAGGTATACAGCTCCACAACTCTTGACTAAACTGCAAGCAGTTAGATGTATTTCTAAGCACCTTCCCACTTAGACAAACAGAGTTTGTCTAATGGCAATAGCTCTTTCCAAAGTACAGTGGCAAAATGAAACCCAACATATGGAGCTATGTGTAAATTGGCTCCAAGTGCCTTACTGCAAGATATTAGAAGGTTTTATGTGTAGAACATTTGTCAGTTTGGGACATGCGAAGCTGTGAATGTTGATCCTTGTATCTGTAAGCTTCCTGCACAAGGAGGCCTTGAAAATAAATACATATCACGCTATCATGAAGCACATGCAAGAGAACCAGGTGATCAGGCTCAGTCAACACGGGTTCACGAAAGGCAGGTCTTGCCAAATTAACTTGATCACCTTCTACGACAAAGTGACTCGGCTGCTGGATGAGGGAAAGGCTGTGGATGTATCTTCCTGGACTCTAGTAAAGTCTTTGACACAGTTTCTCACAGCATTCTGCTTTGGAAACTGTCGGCCTCTGGCCTGGACAGGCGCACACTCTCCCAGGTTGAAAACCGGCTGGATGGCCGGGCCCAGAGAGTGGTGGGAAATGGTGTTAAATCCAGCTGGAGACCAGTTCCAAGTGGGGTTCCCCAGGGCTCAGGGCTGGGTCCAGCCCTGTTCAATGTCTTTATCAACGACCTGGATGAAGGCATAGAGTGCACCCTCATGAAGTTTGCAGATGACACTAAGCTTGGTGGAAGTGTTGATCTGCTGGAGGGTCGGGAGGCTCTGCAAAGGGATCTGAACAGGCTGGACTGCTGGGCTGAGACCAATGGCATGAGGTTTAACACGGCCAAATGCCGGGTCCTGCACTTGGGGCACAACAACCCTGTGCAGCTACAGACTAGGAGAAGCCTGGCTGGAAAGCTGCCTGGAGGAGAGGGACCTGAGGGTGTTGGTTGACAGCTGACTGAACATGAGCCAGCAGTGTGCCCAGGTGGCCAAGAAGGCCAGTGGCATCTTGGCTTGTATCAGAAATGGTGTGACCTGCAGGTCCAGGGAGGTTATTCTCCCTCTGTACTCAGCACTGGTGAGACCGCTCCTTGAATCCTGTGTTCAGTTCTGGGCCCCTCACCACAAGAAGGATGTTGAAGCTCTGGAGTGAGTCCAGAGAAGAGCAACGAAGCTGGTGACGGAGCTGGAGAACTGGCCTTATGAGGAGCAGCTGAGAGAGCTGGGGTGGTTCAGCCGGGAGAAGAGAAGGCTGAGGGGAGACCTCATTGCTCTCTACAACTACCTGAGGGGAGGCTGTAGAGAGGAGCATGCTGGACTCTTCTCCCAAGTGACAGGGGACAGGACAAGAGGGAATGGCCTCAAGCTCCGCCAGGGGAGATTTAGGCTGGACATTAGGAAAAAATTTTTCATGGAAAGGGTCATTGGGCACTGGAACAGTGGTTGATTCACCTTCCCTGGAGGTGTTTAAGGCACGGGTGGACGAGGTGCTGGGGGTCATGGTTTAGTGTTTGATAGGAATGGTTGGACTCGATGATCCGGTGGGTCTCTTCCAACCTGGTTATTCTGTGATTCTGTGACAATAGCTGCATTTCAGTAAATGAAATAGCAGTGTACCTCAGTGTTTCCCTCAGGCTCTTGCTTGCTTCTCTGGAAAACAGAGATAAAAAAGGATCAGTTCATCAACAAGATGATGAGAATTCCTTTCATTCTAAGAAAATATTCTGTGTTTGAAAAATCCTGTATTTTGGCAACAAAACAATACTACCAGAATCCTCCTTCCACCAACTGTAACTTCCCTTGCCTTTCATTATTCCTTCCCCCAAACCACAAGACCTTGTTTTTTTGATCTAAGTGAGGGCTTCTGCCTTTCCTTGCTTGACCACCTAGAAATGCTCCACAGGGCTAAGATACACAAAGTAATATCAAATACACTTAACAGAAAAGAGATCTTTCATATATAACCACAGTTGGAATTTTCAAAACCATACTGAGGACATTCCTTGAAGTTTTGCAATAAATAGTATGGCTTCATTAAAAATTAAGGCACTGTAGACAGAGAAATGATAATGCTTTACATGTTAGACTTCACTTTGCTCAGCCAGTATCACTGATATCCTTCTGTTGAATTAATAAATATGGCTGAATAAATTTCCTGATTTTTTTCAGAGGCCTGGCAGCAAGTTCATCGCAACAAGGAAATCTTTTGGAAAGCCAGCGTAATGATAACATTCCTGATGTATTTTCAAGGCAGAAAACAAGAAACATCATAAAGACCACTGGATGTGGACTTAGAGACTGAGACCTAAATCTATGCTTATGTAAGGATGACAGATCCCTGCATGAAAAATACTGTAACTTATTTCTTATTTGATAGAGAGAATTTAATCTCACAACTGTAATACAAAACTCAAATATTGTAATAATATTCTTGCCTTTGGTTCTATGCAGAAGTGTCATTTACCAACTTTGATCCTGCCTTCTTCATGTACTCCAGAACAACCCTGATTTTCAGCTCCTTTCAGAAGAATCCAAACTCTCAAATGCTCAAACAAGAAATGAAACAAGGAGATAAAATTAACTTCTCTAAAAGGACTATCAGTAAATCACAGTTCTCATCAGATTGATACAGAAATCAGGGTTGTGGCATCATACAGCCCACTCACCAGCTTTTTTAATCTTATATATGTGATGCAACACTTAAGTATTGTAAAGGATTAAATCCTTAATCCCTGATACAGCAGAACACTTAAGCAAGGAAAGCCAAGGAAGTAAAGAACTAAATATGAGCTGTGACTTTGATGGAGAAGCTTAGCAAAGATAACTTTCAAATACATAGGATTACAGGAGGAGAAGGAATAAACCAGATAAGGCAAAACCAGAGCAAATAAAGAAAAATATTAAATTAGTTCAACTAGGTTATAACAATCTATTTAGTACATTCACCTATGAAAACCCTAGAACATTTTTGTAAAGGGCAGTAGCAACTTAAAATGCTATTAGCAGAGCAAAGCCTGGTGTAAAATAATACCCACAATTAATCTTATATGGTGAAGTACTGTTTTGAAGCCAGAGTAACTGGAGATAATGGGACCTGATTAAGTCATAGATGGATAATTTTTCCATAGAAAACTTAGAGTTGAACAGAGGAAGTTAATTCACCAGTAACAAAGCATGATAAGACAGATGTTTGTACTGTAGACATCAATATTTATCTGGAATCTGGACTGATTAGTGTAGAACACATGCTAGAAGAATAACTGGCAGTGACTGGAAATGCTGTGAACAAGTTTACAAAACCTAATATATATTTCATCCCCAAAATCAGACTTTCTGCTCCATGACACAAAATCAGCTTAATCAAGTTTAATGCCAAAATGCTACTAAAATAAGTCACAACCCTGCCTCTGAGTAATTACATTTTTGTGGGTCTTGTCACAAAATCATGCAATTTGACTAACTCCGTTCTATTTCAGTATCAGAAATATGCACTCTCTATGTTTGTATACATTAGTTACCAGGTATTTGCTAGAAATCCACATCAGTAATAATAATCACAGCTTTTAAAAATATCTGTGAGCATGGATGATCTTTGTTGATAGACAGATCACAAAACAAAACATGAAACTAGATGTATTTTGTGGAGGTCTGGGATTTTACCAAGAGCTTCTGGCACAGTATAACTCCCTCCCTGTGCTGTCATTCCACATCACAGATTTGAGAAAAACAAAACACATTCTCATTTACTTTTAAGTCTGTGGTATACTTACCAGGGATGGAATTTCTCTGTAAGCAAAATTCACTTAGGTAAAGAATTGTTTACTAATCAAGTGTTTGGTAATACATTAAGCAATTCAAACAACTCCTATACAATCAACAGTCCTTTCCAAGGACTGTAGAATGTATATTCTTAAGAGACTAAGAATTACCTACCACAGTGAGTCATACTAAAACCCAGTACTTGGTTTCTTTCCAAACAGTCTTACTAGAACACCAGATTGGAAACTAAAGCTTTATTGTAAATGACTGTTGGTTTTGTAATATGCTCTGTGATTCTAACAATCAATCAGTTGTAAAATGGTTTCATTTGCATGTGACAATATGGGACAACGTCAGCTGCAAGGAAATCTGAACACAGTATCTGTGCCAGACAGGTTTTCCCTGTTTTTTTTCTGCATGATAAAAACTCTTGATTAGAAAGTCATACAGAAAATATATTAAATTAGAGAAATTAATCTAATCTACAATCAGTAAAATGCCAAAAACATAAAATCCACTGGAATAGCAGTAAGTTATAGCTAGATATAAATGTTATTTTTGTACATATTAACCCATATGCATAAGATAAATCACTTGTTACCAAACTGTATGATTGGTGCTCATCTAGAACACCAGCTTGGTAAAAAGTGTATATAAACACGCTGGTTTGTATACCAAGGTATACTAATATATATGTACCTTGAAATGTAGAAATTAGAATTCGGGATTTTACCCAGCCTATCTTAAATACAGATATTCTATCTACCATAGAGAACTGAGCATCTGATCCTATTTTAACAACACCACTCCTACTGCTAGCCCCCGTCATATGGGTGGAGTCACACCCATATACACGTTAAAAAAAATGCTAACCATATTTTACGCATTAAAAAAACGAATAATGTGCTAGGCAAAATATTGCATATTTGACATTACCTTGTGCAAAACTTGGCAGAAGAGGTAAGTTTACAGATTTAATGTAGGCATGTTGTCTTACTGGATAGCTGTCCTGAACAGTTGTGTATATATTTTGAAATATACTCGATTAATTAAGTAACTATACTTTATAATTATGAATAATGTATACCGAATTGCATTAAGAAAAATATTTAAATTCTAAACTGTTAACATCAAACAGAACAGAACTGCCTGATTTATCAAGTAAAAAGAGATTGCCATTTCAACAGTAACTGAAAATAGAAGTGCAGAACTGTATCTAGCCCTTCATTAACATTCCTGCTGCCCTAGGTGGTAGAGATATCTATGTAGGATTAATATTTGAGCACAATGTCTGCTCTGCATTCAGAGCAATGAAAGAACAGGCATTGCACTTCTAGTACCGGGAACAAACAAGAATCCAGGAAACTTACTTTTCCAGGTCAGACTTATATTCTGCTTCTGCCAACAGAACCTCCTAGTGCGTGCAGTCAAGAGGTAAACTAAGATTCACGAAGGCAGCAGTGGATATGGATGAGCCGCTACGAAGGGAAGAGAAGGATCACTTTCACATGGAGAACTAATGGAAATTCGGCATTCCACCAGTTTCCAGAAGATCATTCTTATAACACAGAACTGCTGCCCTTATTAAACAATACTTTCGTTTGCATCGGTCTTAAATTGGCTATTCACTATCAACACATTGTATCACAGTCAAGTGACTTGACTATGCAGTTTTATTTAAGAAAAAACTTTTTTTTTAGCCACTTATAGGTATATTTAGATTGCATAATATTTAGACTAGAAAACTTTAGGTCATGTAATATTCCAGCAAGCTATTTTTTGCTACTAAATAGCAACACTCTAATTCTAATTCTTACCTGTTGAGAATGACTGAATTTAAGTATTTAACTAAATCCTTTATGAATTTAAGTCGAACACTGAAGATGAATTCAATATGGCCCATCTCAGTTTTATATTACATACTGCTTGCTATGTCAATTCTCTACCACAAAACATCTACATGTGAATCTATAGTTGATCCACACATGACTAAATCTGCACATACGTGAAAACAATATTGTAACATAGTGTTTGCTTTTAGAAGGTCCAGAATTACCCAAGATGTACGCATCGTGAGGTCCTATTTAAAGGTACTTTAAAAACTCTTGTGTTCATGATTGCTTAGAATTTTAAAAGCGTGAAGTGCAACTGACACACCATTATTTTTGTGTAAGATTTGTTCACACTGGCATGTATTTTTTTTTCCATAAGAAAAACAATGTCGGAACTGCTTTATTCCAAGCATTTTTCCCCTCCACCAACTAAAACAATATAATCAAAGAGAAAGAGAATTGTCTCCAAGAGCTGTCTTCATAAAGGAAAAAATTACGTTAGCTCACAGTAATTAAAAATGCAGTCATAACACCGAGTGTGGTATAATCTTGACATGCCTGCTCTAGTCCTAGAATAATTTGCTGGGATACTTGCAGCAAGCTAGGTGTGGCAGCACAGAGCTCAGCAATGGCTAGCAAAATGGTCAGCTTTGGGCAGTTAGAAGGTCAGTCAAATGGGAAGATTTATAGTAGCAATAGTCTGTAATTCTTGCACAAGATTTACTTATTAAGTTTATAACTATGCCTTCTCGTAGTCTTTAATTCAGACTATGTGCTTGGATGGTAAGTGCCTTCACTTTCCTAGGTTTTGCCTTTATGCTTGTAGGAATTGATGCTTTCATTCTTCAAAAGGCCCATAAATGAATGAATACTGGCATGTCAAATCAACTATTACTTTTTGATATAAAAGCCACCCCTGCCGTGTTCTTTGAAATTTGATATTAGGTTCAGTTTTGCTGCAATCTTAGCTCAAGTTGCAGGTTGTTATAAATATTTACCTTAATTTAAGCCCTATCTATAGAGTTAAAAAAAAAAAAAAAGAAAAGCAACCTAGCTTGATATGGCACTGGAAAATTAGAGGACAGGTAAAGGTCAATTTACACAACTCATCATTTGCTCACACCACCATAGTGTGGATATTTGCTTATAATGCTTACACGCTAATAGTGCTTCATAAATGCTCACACACTTCACACATTTACTTTCACGACTCCAGAACAAACAATCCACTGCAATAAAAGAAACCAGGGAATATGTACCTGAATTCACCACAGCACACAAAAAGAAAGGGATTTCTTGTAGGAAAGCATCATCTCATACATCACTTTGCATTGTGGTCCCTGTTTAGGTTAACATGAGGACCTTAAAAAAGCCCATTATCTGGAGACAACAAATTCACAGAGGCTCTCCTGACTGAATGTTTTCTCTCAATACCTAGAGACTGTCCACATTAACTCAGATTCACCACTTCTTGTGTCCACAGTGGTACAAGGATGAAAGCAAGGTGGCTTGCATCTTTCCCAGTGAGGGTCAGCATCACAACCAATCACCAGCACAACTTAGAGCAGTTTTCAAGTTTCTCCAGTTTGCGCTCCTAATCCAGTCCTTAGAAATTATTAAAAGAAAGCTGGTTACCTGTACACAAAACCATTCCAACTGCTCCCTCCTGTTGAACTGACTTCTGTGCTCAGACTGTGTACAGGGGCCAGGAAGGTGAAGGCAGGATGCTATAGTGCCTACAAGAAGAGATAGGAAACCAGTGTACCATGAGGAAGATGAGAACTTTTTGCTCTCTTCTTCCCCGATATCTGCACATGGGGTAAAGAAACAAAACAAACAGCTCCTGAATCTAGAATCACTACACGATCATGCTGATAAGTTAGCAAAAATATACTTTTTCCCTCTTCTGTTACAGTTATTACCCATTTCTTTTTCCTCGGGTAGGAAATCAGAATTTAATCAAGAAAAGCACTAATACCTAAGAAGAGAAAAGAAGTTCCGTCAGAAAATTTTCCTTCAAAGAACTTAATCTGTGAATAGAGATGTCACTACAATGTTCTAAAACGTGCTTAATTTCTTTATAAGAAGCAAATAGAGAACAAAGAAATATCACTGCACAGGACAAATAAAATGCACCATATAATCTACTTCAATACATTTTTTTTCCTAGACTTGAAGACAATAGCAACATTAGTCAAATAAGTATTGCTAGTACAGAAAAGGTAGCCCACCTCCCAAACAGATGAATATTTATATTTAAAAGCAATGTAACGGTTCCTTATATTGACTTTTATCTGTGTACAATTCTCAAGAACAGCAATAGACATTTCCATTGTGAGGAATATTGTATGGCCAAGGACGGTGCTATGTAGAACGGAGAAATGGATACTAACCTTTTCATATCTTGTTCTTGGAGTAGATGCATCTCTTCCACTCTTGGTTGGGGCATCTCCTGGGCACTGGAGCCAGATTTTTCTTGGCATTGAGTGGAGTGAGCACTTTTTTGTGCTTTTGACCAGAGTAAATACCACTATGATCAGTCTTCCTTTCCATCATGTGAAATTAGTGATGGATACACATGATAAAAGGGAAGAAAAGGCAGAACACACCTCACAGAGCAGGCAGTTCTAAAAAAAAAGAAAACTAATACTTTGTGTTTATAATTCTTCTTTAAGTGACTTTCAAAATGTACTTTGTATATCCTGAGAATCACAGTCTATTTGGAAAACATGAACATTACCAAGCCTGCATCAGCCCTCAAAGTGACAAAGCATTTTGAAGTGACACAAATGAGTGACCAAGTAATTAGTTTGCAGAATTAAAACAAACAAACAAACAAAAGAGAGGAGGGTGCTGGCCTCTTCTCCCAAGTGACAGGGGACAGGACAAGAGGGAATGGCCTCAAGCTGCACCAGGGGAGGTTTAGGCTGGACATTAGGAAAAAAATTTTCACAGAAAGGGTCATTGGGCACTGGAACAGGCTGCCCAGGGAGGTGGTTCATTCACCTTCCCTGGAGGTGTTTAAGGCATGAGTGGACGAGGTGCTAAGGGGCATGGTTTAGGGATTGATAGGAATGGTTGGACTCAATGATCTGGCGGGTCTCTTCCAACCTGGTTATTCTATGATTCTATGATATTGCATGTGCTATTTAGAAACCATAAGTACGTCAAGGTAATTTAGCAGTCAGGTGATCTAAAAAAACTTACAACAAGCTGATATTTTAACTCCTCAATGAGAAAATATCATCCAGCAAATATGTGTTAGAATTATCTATGAAGAGGCAGGTAGACATTTTATCTTTTCTACAATAAATAGAATAAACAAGATAATGCCAAAGCTTCCATTTAGAGTAACACAGAGGGTTAGACAAACAGCTGAGGCTGTTAACCTTCCCTCTCCCTCATACCTATGAAGCTTAGGAATCAAAATGGAAGATAAATAATATCAATGAAGTGAAAGTCAATACTTCGTTTTGTTAAAAAATTGGGTAAGACTTCAAAAGGTCTTTGCCTTTGCAGAAAGAAACACCAACAAAAAAGGCCCTGGTATTAGTGATAAGTACATTAGTTTGGAGTTACTAAATGTTAATGAGGTATTGCATAGTAATCAGAATATCGCCAAATAGACTTGACCTTACCTAGCACCAGAGGCTAATGACTAGTCTTTGTGCCATCTTGAAGCATCTGTAACCCTTTAGCAGCTAAAGGTTGCTAACTAGACGATATTGACATTATCTGAAGTAGGAAAAGATAATTTCAGCATTTCATCCTGCAATGGTGAGGGAATACAATGAGCACATGACATGATGGTAAATTTTCTAAACTCTACCTCATAAGGCACCTGCTCACATATAGAAGGTAACCCTGCACAAATGAGAGACAGAGCTGACTAGGGTCCTTGGAGATGATGGAAAACATGATCCATATTAAAAAAAAAATTAGCAGAGCAGGACCATCTATAGAAAGGAACAGGTACAACCCAGGCCAGGCCATGGCAAAGAGGACAACTGCTACAAGTCCTAGGGACCCACCTCTGGCTATACGGCCAATTTATTCTCTGCCATGGAAATACATGTCATGGACATAATCTGGACCAGAAACCTAGATCTGCTGTTCACAAACTGGGAATCTTGCATCTAGGAGGAGAAAAAGGGCTAGCAACCATCAGTCCCCAGCCAAAACCTCTCTAAACCAAAGCTCTTCTGCTTCTTAAGTGGCTTTGTGCTAGGCTCAGCAAGTTGATTGCAACATTAAACTTTTGTGAAACAAGTAAGAGCTACTGGGGAAAAGTGCTGAAACTAAGTGTTCCTGGGGTGAGAAGAGCATGAAGCTTCCCTATCACAGCAGTGTAAGACTCAGCCTTTCTCATTGTCACAGCATAAGGAATAATGCCCAAAGCCACTATCTTGACATATTCTTTTCCCTGGAGATATGGTGTGAACACAACGTGCATTGTGGGGCTGCAGTGGCAGAACTGCAGTCCCCAAAAGCCACCCTTGTCCTGAACAAGGGAGAGGTACTTGTAGTGGCAGTTCTCCTGAGCACAACCTTCAATAATCTCTAACCTGTTATCTTATCCTGTTCTGTTCCCCTTACTTCAAGAAGATTTGTATCCAGCTGAGAAACTACATGTGAGAACTACTGGATCTACCTCAATGCAGTGTTTCCATTGAATTTGGAATTTAGTTGTGGGCACATGCAGCATATTGGCACAAGCAAGGCTGTATCAGGAAGAATAAAAAATAGGATAGTGTTGCCAGTCTGCTGTTGCTTCTAACATCAAATAGTGTTTGCAATGCCAGTGAAGGTGTCTGCCTCAAACAAAAAAGATGTTTCCAGTGGATACTTCAATCTGTAGTTGCATTGGAATCAAAGGAGAGGGGGAAAGGAATACCCAGGTAAGAACTACTAAACATGCTAAAGTCCTCGGTATTAGGAAGAATACTTAGATAGGTAACAAGGGAGACACTGGAAACAAAGAAAAAAAATTCATTCATGAAACAAATGCTGTTACAAAACTCTTGCAGGGATGGCAACAGAAAGGTCCTAGAGATGGCTAAAAAAGGGGAGATGGCTAAATATGTAGTGTTTCAGGCAATTTTGTTACATCATTGTGCCTGGCTGTGATGACAGAGAACAGGGCCACTCTTGTTTGTGGAAAGTATCAAGCCTTGGTTTTTTTTTTCCTTATTCCCTAGTGTAAAGGTCAGACGTTTTTATCTGAGATATTCCAATATATTTTCCTGTCTTGGGGCTTTTTAATGATCCTTCGGCTACTGTTCTGGGAATCTTACAAAAATGCCTTGAAGACAGAACAAACCTTCTCTTTTTCAAAGATACGACACGTACCTTCGACCCTGCAGAGGATGGTTAAATAGCAGTAACACAACACTCTTGAGAGAAACAGGCTTGCACAGATTTAAGAAGAGAAGGTCATAAGGAGCTATTGCTGTCTTCCATGACCTAATAGAAAGGTGTAGAGAAGATAAAGTCAAACACGTCTCAGAAACGCACAGTGAAAGGACTGCATTAGATGAGGCAATGGACACAAGTTGCAACAAGGGAAATTTTGATTAGATATTAAGAAATTATTCACCAGTCAAACCTTGGAACACATTACTGAGAGAAGACGTGGAATTTCCATCCTTGGCAATGCTCAAAACCTGACTGGACAAGGCCTTGAGCAAACTAATCTAAGTAGGCCATGCTTTCAGCAGTGGTTTGAATTAAATAATCTCCAGAGATCCCTTCCAACCCACATAATCCTGTGATTCTTGACAAGGCATTCCCCTTGTCAGAAATGGAAGATGGGACAAAGGCTCCCGTTACTCTGTCTCTGGCAGCTTCTGAAGCCTTCTCTTAAGCAAACATGTGTTCTGTTTACCTCCACTCTGTCATCTTGTAGTAAACCTGGAAGAGATGTGTAGAGGCTCCTGCCATGGAAGCTTTGGGATTCTTGTAATGTGAGGGGCAGAGTAGAAACCACGGTCTACGGTAACATAAAGGTATTAGAGACAAACTTAACAGAGAAGAGTGCTCCCACAAACCTGTTTGATGCTATGCTTTTGACATTACAAAGAGTTGCTCAAGGAATTGAAGAGCACCAGTTTTCACACACATCAAAAGGTCAGAAAGTTCTGCATGAGAAGAGTGCCCATCCTGTCCTGATGCTACCGATTTTTCTGTCTCTCGTGTCCAAATCGCACACATACCAAGCATGAGAAACACGTGCTATCAGTGGAAAACCTCCTCGTAGGCCTTCCCAAAACAATTGCGTTAATATTACAGTCCAAGATCTTTATAGCAAAGCTGTATTATATTAGGGGATATCTTAACAGAAAGTTTTCATCTTTGTCCCCCGTTTTATGACATCTATGTACAAGAAGCTACAGACATTTTGCTCCTAAAATTAGAAATAGCACTGTAGCATGAGTACTGCCCACAAATTTCACAGCTAAGGGACACTGCTAGTTACTGCTTTACTTTTCTGCAGTTCACTATTTCTAATAAGTTTTGAAAGTACTCTTTAAGTGGGCAGTGTTCCTTTATTCCAGTGCTGTAAGGCATTTCTTGATAATGAGGAGGAAGCAGGAGAAACAAAATGAGTGCTACTTTCAGCAACAGCTGAGTCACAGTTACACTGAACTACGCAATAACCTGCCCTTCATGCCCTTCTGCTTACAGGCTGCAGCAACCTTCATCTGTCTACAAGTTGAAAGTCATGTTCAAAAACAAACAATGAAATCAGCAACTTTTGTAACATGTCACATGGATCTGGGAGCATGATTTTGGGAAAGTTCCAAGTTCAGAAAATGTTGCTCCTACTATTGCAGTTATATGGCAAGGACTTTATTTTCATGATTTATTTGTAAGACCATGTAGGACTGGGGGTTTCAGCCTAATAATAAAAATGAGGTATTACTGGAAACTGACTAACAGTGGCAATGGCCACTAATGGTCCTCCATTATGCATGGGTGCATATTAGAAACTGCAGAGAATTACTCAACACAGGCTTATTATGTCATACAGCAATCAATTAAGACTTGTGCTGTTTTCAATAGCATTTGTACCAAACCATGACGTAAAACCAACACAACCCCAAACCAGTTGATATAGAGCCCTTGGGTATATGTTAAATAAGGATGAGTGAAATTCCCTGGCTGTTGTAAACAGTCAGATTCCCAGACTTCTGAGCACTCACAAATAAAGTCAACCACCAGTAAATCTGTGAGCTGTTTCAGTTTCATGTCAGTTAGACTTGATACATCCTGGCTTCACAAAAAATGCTAAAAATCCTTGTCGCTGTTGGAGACCTGTTAGTGCATGTGCTAATATCTATGGCTTATTCACTCAACAAAGTGATGATATTTAAGATGTTCTTGCCCTTCTGCAAGTGGTTAACATCACAGACAGTTAAAGAAAAAAAGATGTATGAGCAAACTTGAACACAAAGTAGCCTCAACCACTTGCTAAATGAACATCCCTTTTGTGCAGGTGAACTATACCGACAAAAGTATACAAGCCTGTAAATACTTAACTGCATGTTTTACGTATCTAGAGTTCAGTGTAGAGAGCCAAGTTATTATTATTTCATAGCCAGTTTATATTCTTATTAAATTTACCTTAATGAAATAGTGCAAGAATATTGTACAACGTATTCTTTGCCTCCACCTTCTTCTAAACCAGAACTTTACAGTTTCAAAAACGTTAAAGAGAACTTTATAATATGCAATATGAGCTTGTATATGGTCACAGCCATAGGTCTGACACAAATTCAATTGTATCAGCACCGTGCCACATCAAACACTGAAACCAGACACTACACTGTGTAATGTGGCTACCATGAACTTGGGTACCTCTGCAAAAAGACACATCTGATCTCTGTAAAGTTAGTTCCAATCTGGACCCATCCGTACACAGTGAAACATCATGTACAACTCATAACTGCTATTATCAGAATGCCAGTTATCACAAAGGGAACTCATCTTCAGCACACTAAAAAGGAAGTTCCCAGAAAGAAGATACCAGTAGGAAGGACATATTGTCATATTTTAATGTTATGCAACGCTTTACTAACACAACGGTCATAGTAACTTGTAAAACCTCAGGTCATCTTCAGTGCCGGATGTTATAAGACTTCTTCAGAAACCATTGAACTTGGAGAAAGGTCATCTGAAGATCTCAAAAAAAAAAAATGACACGTGGCTTCCAGCCTGTTCTCTGTGTATTGTATCATACAATGAATACAAAAAGAGACTGGGAAGAAGAGTGGAAAATATTTCTTCCTCTGTGCGACTTTTTTCCTTTAATTTACTGCATTGTTATACAATTTTAATGCAATTCTGTGAGAAATGCTTTTTTATGTATCCAAGTATTTAGCAAATCCAGGCAAAGACCATTAGAGAGTTAACACTACAACATATCGAAGGGACAATTTATAGTAGTTAATTGTCCAAATTGTAGGTCTTATTTTTAATAAGAGTATCATCACAATAAAATGTTTCTTATAAATTCTAGAGCACTATAATAAATCAGAAGGGGGAAAAAAAAAGTAAGACCAGCTCCAAGTAACTTCCCTTACTCCTGTTACTAGAATTGCTATAAAATAGAAATAATATATATTGAGATATAATAATATAATATAGATATACTCTAAATCAACACCTACAAACTAATGCACGAGTGCATTCCAATACCAAGATGATCATTCTCCTGATCTGTGTCTATGGGTGCAGCTAACCCACTCTTGCACAGATAGGATTAGCTTCAAAACAGCAGCATCCCGCCTCTTCCTCAGCCGGGAAGAAGGACAGTAAGGTTGGGACATACATTATTTCTACTGTCACTCTTGGGGGGTTTACAGGAAGGAAATGAACAGTGCAGTGGAAGTTTTATAAGAATAAGGTACCCCTGAATCAACGCAACTATGTGTGGTAAATACAGTTAAACAATAATGAAGTGTTTTTCAGTACTAGATTCTTTGTTAGACACCATCAGTTACTTGCTGATAGCCTCTCACGTGCTTAGTGAGAACAGATATGGAAATCAAGATTTAACCTAGTCTTTAAAATGATTGTTGAAAAATAATTTTAAAATAATATTTATTTGGTTTATGTCGATATGATTTATTTTCTTTTGTACAGACAGATGGTCATTCTATTTTGTACCTAGATTTTCATTGCAGCACTTGGTATTGTCCAAGATTGCTATTTGTAACTGGACAAGAATCTGCAAAGTAACACTTAGAATACACATTTCCTCAACGCAAAATCAGAAACACCAATTAAAGAAAATGTGCCTCCTTATTTAATGGTTCAAATGTACCACAAAAAAATGTTCCCAAGGAACATCTGGTTTGTATTCACAACAGTGTGGTTTAAATACATGTTAACAGATAATCCTCATATTCTGAGTGAAACCAGACCTTTTCAGCAAATTCAGCCTCAGTCTAATTTCCTCTCAAATAAGTGTAATTTCTACTTTATTGGGTGCAGATTATTATCCAATAGTGATAAAACTCTCAATGAACTTCAAAACCTTACCTTTAATAATCAATTCTTACCTCAACCCGTTATCACAGATCTCCGTGACACAGGAACACGTTCTAAGGGTTCATTAAACAAACAAGCATATGCCTTTTAAGATTTGAAATTTTATTTTTCAAAGAACTGACAACAAGCGTAAAAATGAATCATAATAACATTTATTACAGATGCACTCTTATTTTCAATAGCTGAAGACTTTCTTTTCAGTGCTAAATAAGAGCATTTAAAAACAACAGCCATCATAAAACAACAAAACTCTACAGTAGTTATGAAGTAGCAAAAGAATAACTGCCCAGGCGGCAGGCAGGGTACTACACTGTAATCACAGTCATTAAAGGCTCAGGATTACAGAATTTAAAGTAAAACCAGGCCTACTTTTAAGAACTGTGTTTAGTTTAGCGCAAAGATTGAAAATCATTATTTTTCCAGATTGCAGAGGGCTTTTAGGACAAAAGCCACCATAATGAATTACTGTAATTAATTTTTCTGAAATGTGAATAAACCAATGATATGTTATATGAAAATTAAATAAATTTTCAGTAGAGTCCAATAATATTTAAACAGTATGCAACTCAAACTTTAAAAAAAATTGCATTATTTATAACAAAGAAAATTTAAAAGCTAGAAAAAAAACCCTTATAATTGGGCACATTGTATCACTGCATTTTCAAAAGTAAGTCAGTGATTTGACAGGGAGGAGGCAAGAACCAATCTTTCGTGGGAAACTTCAGTTCCAGAAAGTACGTAAAATTAGACAAAAGCTAATTAGAAAGCCTTAGAAGACCCTGCTTACAACAGTTCTTTCTTTGTATAATTTACCAAGTTATCAATTTTTTTAAAATAACAGTTGAAAAACAGAGTTTCAGACCACCGGCAGTCCTAGATAAAGGCAAACGTCATGCCACAGCAAACAAAAAAAGAACCAGTGTATATGAAGTGGCAGGAAGTTTTGGGAGAAACAAATAGAACAGAACAAAAGTTTCAAGGAGCCTGAGCTGCATCAAGAAGATTGATGTGAAATATTTTGACTACAGTCTTGGAAACTTTGATTTGGAGGTGGGGAGGGAGGCAAGGTCAGGAAGGATTAGAATGCAGAATGCAGCAACAGGGCTTAGTCTATTTCTGAACTTTGTGAGTCATATTTAATGTAAACTTTCAAGTTATGCTGTTGGTAAACAGCAGCAGCAACAACAAAAGCTTCATAAATTCTGTAATTCATAGTGTCATGATAAACACTACCACATAGCAATATTGCACTTGACCCTGTCAGTGGACCAGTTGACAAAATGTCAAATAGAAATGAATAGATTTCTGAAATAACTTAATATTAAAGGAAAAACTAAGCTAACATTATGTTAAGAATCAAAGTTTATTACAAATTTGCAGGTTACTCTCACAAAATCCGTTAGAGCTGAATGCTGTGAAATCTCAACAGGACATGAGGACAGAAATAAAGGGACTTGTTTTTACAAGTCATTCAGATTTTCAGTAATGTAACAAATGTCACAAATGGAATAGATCAATTTGTGAGACTATTAGACTATAGCAGACTTAATGAATAATAGTAATGTTTCAGTTCATACAAATACTGCAGTATCTGTTCTGTAGAAAGTAGTAAAAGGTCAAAAGAAACAGGTAAGGCCTTTAATGTGTAATTTCTAGTTATCTTAGGTATTTACAGAATAAACAGTTTTAATGTTATGTTCACACATTGCTATGAGATATCAAACGTATTAACTTTATTTGTCAGAAAGCATTAAACGACTTACCTAAAATACCCTGTACACTTCTTAAGTTTCTTGCTCACATTTTAACTACTCTTTTCTACCTGTAAAGAAAAATGCTCAGGATGACAGATAACTCTGCTTACATTCCCTTGGAGAAAGAGAGTTATCACCTAAAGATTAAAATAAAATAATTCCATTACTCAAAAAGCCATTAATTCTTGACTTTGGTGCTGCTAGAAAAGCAGGAGACTCCCGTGAAGAAGAAAACTACAGGATACTGACTTAGTGCCTATGCTTGATCAAGGGCTGTTCATAAGTGATAGAACCGTACACACTGAAGGATTTGTAAAGTTTTTATAAGCATTCATTTTCTCATACACCTTCATCATCCAGACCATACCAACCTCTACAAAAACTTACATCATGTCCCTTCTTGAATTCCATCTTCCCTCATTACATTCCCAACCACAGAATAGTAAATAGCTTTAAGGGTAACTGCCATCCTCCACCTTGCATAACCTAACGTTCTAATGAGAAAATGATATTTCAAATACATTTCAAATGTATCATGTTTTCTCTAGAACAAAAAAGCCAGACTGCAAGAACTGACTTGACATTCAGCTCTAGTTCATAACAAAAGGAAATTCTTATGATTGTGAACAAGAGAAAGCAGCATGTTTAAATGACAAATATAACTCCCATTTACCTTTTCTGAGAGCTCCCAAAGAAAAAGGAAGACAAGCACAAATCAGAAGTGTAACACTGCCAAATCTCTTCTATAGCCACAGGAAAGGTACAATTATAATTCAGCAACAAAACAGCCACTCCTCCAGGCAGAACTAAATCACAAACATTATATTGAGAAACAAAAATCACTCCTCCTTTCCCTCTACCCTCAGGCTTATAATTAAAGGAAACTCAAAAGAGATCCTCTTTATTACTACTACTTGAAAATGAAGAGCTCTGTTAAGTCAGAGATTACAACTCTCTTTCTTAACTTCCGCCAGAAATTCCTGTTAGTCTGCCCTGAAAATGGATTTGAGACACAGAAGGTAAGGACACATAGGGCAGTAGAAAAAAAAATCTAGATATTTTTTAATTGGATGAATAGATCTAAGTTGTTCGAAGTATGTGGACCTTCATAAGTTCCATAACAATAAAAATACCCTGATTACATTAAAAAGCTAGATGTTTTTAGAGAAAAGGGTAATTAGCACTTAGATGTGAAGAAAGGGCCTTAATCATCATGTAACCCAAAAAAAAAAAAAAAAAAAAGCTATTAATTATTGCCTAAGGGAAAGCAGAGGGCTGACAGGAAGAATAATGGCAAAACTAAGTACCAAATTTATGTTTCTGTTGAAACCACAGTTTTTAAGTGTCCATATGAGTTTAAAAAAAAAGTTAAGCTCTGGACTTGTGTTTTTGGAGTTACTCTACCAGTCCCCTTGGATTGCTTTCTGAAAATACTCTCCAGCTGCTGACTGGCCACTTCTATCCTTCAGCTTGCGAAAGCTGCTGTAATGCTTGGTCACTGTTTGGCTTCATCCCAGTAACTTCCATGAGGACATTCACTATATTGAACAAGTATATCACATTCTGGGATGGGAATGAGTAGGACCATGCTAGATCTGCTATACAAGGCAATTATTATGCAAGACTCACACGTAGTCTGAATCTGCTCAGTACTCACTGACTTCCAGGAAGGTTGTTTCTGATGGGCACCACCTGAAACCTACAGAGGACAAATGAAAAGTTCTGGGAAACCTTAATTTCAAAGCCTGGGATGGTTTCCAGGATAACGAGGTTACTTAACTATTTTCCAGAGAGGTTCTAGCATAAGACAGCGCATCACAGGCAAGAGATGTGCAATCAGTACAGATTTCCTTTAGGAGTTACAGCAAGCTTTGCAATGGTATGCTGGTAGCTCATTCAACATACTATTTCCTTGTTGGCACACAGCTGGACCTTGTAACAGTGAGGTAAGACCTCTTCAGAGGAGATGCAACGTTATCTCCAGAACCGACAATATATCCTGGGGCTGTTTTGTTGCACTTAGAACAATTAATTGTGCAACTACATGTGCACTGTTCCAATTAATTGTGCAACTACATTGGTCCAAATACCCTTCTGTTTGACAGGTGCGTTCACAGCAGCATGTAACCAGAAATGGCTTAATGGAAAAACAGCAGCTATTAAATTTCTAGAAACTAATGAAGCAACTCAGGTTTTTAATGGAGAACAGCACAGATTTGTTCGTACAGGTTTCTACAATTTCTTTTTTAAAATAACCAAAGGAGAAAAGCTTGTATTCCTGAAAGCTGGTCTACCTCCCTCCTCTATAAGATTTGATCTAATAAAAAGGCACAACAACTCTTTACAAATCATTCCACTTTTCCTTGGAATCCTCTGTAACAGGAGCATTCAGTTTAACTTTCTGCTCTCATTACACTGCACAACAAAGCCCTTCACATTGGACATTCAACCTCTGTGAATGCATGTCACTTTATTACAATGAAAGACTGAAAAAGACTGCTACTATGAAGGGCTGAGTCTCCAATTTCTTCACTTTTTTTAGTCAAGACTTTGACTAAGCCTATCCAAAAAGACTTGAAAATCATCTCAAATGAACTACTTGGTTAAAATGTGGAATGAAAATACTCCTGTGTTCTGGTCCAGATTTATTTCAACTCCTATCTTTCAAATAGAAAAAAGATGAGTTTCAGAGCTTGTGCATGCTGATGTGGAGACATTAGCCATATGGAGACTGAAGTTGGCATGCTCATTTTGCCTCCAGGCAGTCTTAACCTACTTTCCAACGCGTTTATAGAGAACTTTATTTGGTGCTGATCGCATAGCATTTGGAGAATTTATCTAGGTCTTTCACCTGCTTGCAGTCACTGGTGGACCAGGAGCCACTTGCTGGTGACATGGTTCAAGTTCTTTGTTTCACATGGCCCAGGACATTTTCCTTGAGCTCAAATAATCTGAGAAGATGCCATCCCAACCTCAAGATCTGTTTGCTGCTTGGCCCATCTACAGAAAGCAATAGCTTCAGGAGACAAGCATACGGTTTCTGACTTTTACACACAATTCCTCAAAATCAGCCACAATGAGAAGGACCTAGTAGCTTTATAATACCCAATTTTGAAATACAAAGAGTTACAATAACAAGTAGGCAAGCCTGTTTATCAAACACTAATATTAAAAGCTTGCACACGCAGTCCAATATCCTTTCAAATATACAATCATTATGATATTATTTTTTCTAAATGTAGGATGATATGATTTTTAAGAAGAAAGACAGAAAGAGGCAAGGCCAGCTACTGTGGGGGAGTTTATACACTCCTAGGCTTTGTTTTTTCACAGAAAGAGTACATAGCCACAAAGGCTACAGAGCATCCTCAGGCTGTTCTTGACAGAGGTCGACTTGGCAACTGGAATAGAAATGAAACAACATACTGGGAAGATTCTAGATGTAAGCTACTGCTCTCATCGCTGTAGTTAAGAGAAAGACTAACACACATGGCATCCTCGACATGGTATTTATGTAATAATTAATTGCAGGTAATGTCATGCTCCCGTGGGAAGAGAAGCTATCTCCCCGGGTAATACACTGCTTGTTTTTACTGGGATAGCACAGCACTGGAACAAGAGCACCATGCTTATAATCACTGAGTCGCTTGATTAGAAGAGACCTTTGAGATCGAGTCCAATTGTACCTGCCCACTACTAAACCATATGCCTGAACACTTCGTCTTTTAAATACCTCCAGGGATGGTGACTCAATCACCTCCCAGGACAGCCTGTTCCGATGCCT
The DNA here is from genome assembly GCA_033459285.1 of Clamator glandarius. Taxonomy (NCBI): domain Eukaryota; kingdom Metazoa; phylum Chordata; class Aves; order Cuculiformes; family Cuculidae; genus Clamator; species Clamator glandarius. The sequence continues at coordinate 635,925 of JAUNZM010000244.1, read as the reverse complement.
GATAACCTTTTTGGTGAAGAATTTTTTCCTGATGTCTAATCTGAATGCTCCCCCCCAGCACAACTTGAGACTACTTTCTCTTGTCCTAACACCTGGTACTTGGGGGAAGAGACCAACTCCCACCAAACTACAACCTCATTTCAGGCAGCTGTATAGAGCAATAAGGTCTCCCTTCAGCCTCCTTTCCTCTCTGAGTCTTGTAATGTGTATTTCTTACCTATCAGCACAGAGCTCTATTTAAACTAGTTTTTTAAAAAAAGTCATCTACTTTTAGGAGAATAAAATGATTCTGGTATGGAAGTAGGTTCTCCCATAATGACGTGTCACTTGTGTGTGCGTTCATTTTACAAATTAGAATAACACAAGGCCAAGAATTAATTCACTCCTATCACAGGGAATCCCTTCTACACACTTATAAAGTTCTGAGCAAATCCCCCGCCTTTAGCTGCTGGTCATTCACATTGTCAATCCTTTCATTTTAAAAAAAGGAAACATACAAGGAAACAATGTCATATTAGAAACAAAGATACGAGAGATACCTTTTTTTTTTTCTCTCCATATTGCTCATACATTGTTTAGACAGAGAGGAAGAGGCAGAGCCTCCTTTTCTCCGGGCTAAACAACCCCTGTGCCCTCAGCCGCTCCTCACAGCACCCCGCAAAGGGAAGGCAGGCGACGCCGCTGGCTCCCTTGCCCACGCCAAATAAAGGAAAACGGATAGCATCGCACAAAGAAGCCTCTCTCTCTCTTTACTGATCCACCAATTCAGCCGGAGCCGCTGTCCCCCGTGACTCAGAGGGAGGACTGTCCGCACACATCAGAGCGGGCCGGGCGGGGCCGAGCCTCGGGCAGAGCGAGGGGACAGGGAGGACAAGGGATGGAAAAGGGACAGAGAGACCCGGCCGGGGGAAGGAGAAGGGACAGAAGGGACAATGGGACTGGGGATAGAAAAGAGACAGAGGGATCCGGCCGGGGAAAGGAGAGGCGACTGAAAGGAGAAAGGGACCGGGGATGGAAAAGGGGCAGAAGGATCCGCCGGGGGGAGGGACAAAGGGACAGGGGAGGGCGCAGGGAGAGAGGGGACAGAAAGGACAAGGGGATCGGGAATGTAAAAGGGACAGAGGAACCCGGCCGGGGGATGGAGAGGGGACCGAGGGCCTGCGTAGGGCGCGCCCTCCTCTTCCTCCTCCTCGCGCCGCCGGCCCCGGTTGCCAGGCAACCACCGATGTAAACACCGCCGCGCCCGTGACCGGGCGCGAGCGAACGCACAGCGCAGCCCCCGCCCTGCGCCGCATTACGTCACTCCCCCCCGAAGCTGGGGAGCGCCTATAAATAACCCGAGGCGCCGCGCATGCGCGCAGCGGCGGCAGGAGGGGGCGTGGCCGCCGAAGCCCCCGCGACGCCGCAGACGTCACCGCAGCACGCGCGCCCCCCCGACCCCGCCCCCTTCTATTTTTACCCCTTTGTTTCAAAGCACCCGCCCCTCCACCGCGGGAGGACGCGGTGACGCCATCCGCTTCCCGGAACGATGACGCGCCGGGGGCTGCTGCTGGGGGGGGCGGGTTTGGAATGCGCGCGGGGCTTCGCTGCCTTAAAGGGACACGTGGCTCCCCGGGTTCGAGACGACGTGATTGAGGGGGGGAGGCACACACCACCCTCCCCCCCCCAACTCCCCCCATCTGATGTGTTCGATCGTGCCCCTGCCTGTTTCGGGAAGGTTGGAATTGGGGGGCCTTTAAGGTCCCTTCCGACCCAAACCTCTTCGCTGTGTGTTTCTAAACAAAGCACAGAGGCACCGAACGTCACCGAAAAGGTTTTCTACCCAGACATGAAAGGGAGATGTGTTTCATGTAATCTTAACTTGGCTGAGATCTGGGGGCTTCAGGTGGTGTGCGTTGTAGGCTGTCTCTGGGTGGAGGATACGCTCTGAAATCGTAGAATCGTAGAATCATGGAATAGCTTGGGTTGGAAGAGACCTTAAAGATCATCCAGTTCCAGCTCCGCTGCGATGGGCAGGGGTACCCACTAGATCAGGATGCTCAAGGTCCCATCCAACCTGGCCTTGAACACCTCCAGAAATGAGGTATCCACAGCTTCCCTGGGCAACCTGTGCCAGTGTCCCACCACTCTCATTGTGAAGAAATTCTTCCTTACGTCTGATCTAAATAAAGCCCTTTACTTAGCATAAGGTCAGGTTATCCACAGTAGGTTAGCTCTGGATGGAGGATATGCCCTGAAATAAAGCCCCTCACTCAGTATAAGCTTGGGTTGTCCATAGTAGGTTATCTCTGGATGGAGGATGTGCTCTGAAATTAAGCCCCTTACTCAGTATAAGGTCGAGATGATGCTGTGGCATCATATTTAGATCATGGCTCGCAGGGAAATCTAGGGTGTACTTAGTCACCTATGGCATGACCTTATATTCCCACTCAATTTAGTAACAACAGTTGTTTTCTTATGGGGCATGTGAGATTTAATCTATTAACTGAGTTTCTAGGGTAAGTGGGGAGAAAGTCAGAAAAGGCGTGAGATGAGGAGTCAGCAGATGAAGGGAAAGTGCTCAGAGGGATGGAGCTCCCAGAGAAATGTAAGTCTTGTCTCCTAAGCTGCTCTAATAGGACATAAATGTGGCTACTTATCAACAAATACCTTTTATACAATGCTCTGACTTTTAAATTACCTGCTTACAGCTTTCATTTCAGCTTTTGACTTATGTTTAGTTTTGAGCCTTTTTATTGAATAACACAGTGGTATCCCTTGGATTACCAAAGCTCTCGTGTTCTCAGAATGATGTTTCAGACATCTGGGGGAAAAAAAAAAAGCCTACATTTATGTTCAGATGGTATATCTTATTCATCAGACTGGCATGTGGGAATATTGATATATGTTTGAGCATGTAAAATCCTGGTAGGCAAATACTGGAGTAATTTGTCTCTTTGTATTGTAGGAAAAAAATGCCATGGCTTAGCCCTGAGATAGCCAATGAGCCACAGGTGTCCATCCCTATATCTGTTAACTCTGGAGCAAATTCTGGTCTTGCTGTCCCTTTGGCTGCTTTAATCTAGGACAAGATATGTTACAGGAACTTTTAGCTTGGGGAAGAGCTTCTGGCTTTTTGCGTTGTGATCCAAAAGTGAGCTAAAAGGGTTGGGTTTGTTTTTTTCCCCTAAATAATCATTTGAATTAACTAAATGAAGAAAGAGGTAGAATTAAAACATCAGAGGTGATTGACTCTGAAATGTAATCTAATTAAGATGTCAATTTAAATAAATCACTTACTGCCATTGGAACTAAATAATGAATGTCAAAAGCTGTTTATGTGCCAAAGATATCTGTGAAGTTTTGCTGGGAAAGTCATTCTTTAAAAATTAAATATTTTTCATTCTTGCTCTTATAAATAATCAGGCAGGCTATTCTCTTACCAATTGTATGTTTCGGTGAATCTGAATTTGATCGTCACACAAGCTTTCTTATGAGTCATTATCATAATTTCACATCACTCATTAAATGAAAGTTGTTTTCCCCCCTAAATCCCCTAACCTACTTCTATCATGCCAAGAGGAGCATTCAGAAACTGCCACTAAGGTGTAGCGCTGATACAAGTTCTCTGTTTCCCTGTGACTCATTTGACATTAACATAATTATGTTACAGGAGTCAAAGTGATTTTCCAACTGTGAGTAATGCACAATACTAGAGCGAATGTTTACAAGACACCAAGGCATATCAGCTAGCTGAAGTAACCAGCTGCTGATAACAGCTGAAGTAAGTTGGGGAATTAAAAAGTCTTATAACTCAATTATCCTTCTTTGGCACTCAGTGTCATGTACAGCCGTGAGGTAGGTCACGTGCTCTGCAAGGAAGGATCCAGAAGCAGCACTGTGCCATAATGGGGAGAAAACTAAGCCCGTGGGCAGTTCGCACAAGAAGTCTTCATAGTTTTCTTCCCACTGGCATATTTATGGCAAAGTCATGCTCAAATGAGAGCAGTGAACTTTTCAAGAAGCGGCTGTATTTACTAGAGTTCATTGCAAAACACAAGTGACACACATCCTCGGCCAGGGAAATAAGATCAAAATGAAACAAAAACAAAATATGAGGTCATGTCGCAAATATTTTGAACCATCTGTATGTTAATAACATGAAAGAAAAAAACTGAGAGGATAAGGCAAAACTGAGTGTTGTTACCACAATGTAATAAAAATATCTATCTGCAGGCTAGTGCTAATAGTACAGAGAATTACAATGCATGTTCTCTGAATAAATAGCAGAAAAAGTAACTACAAAATGTATAAGCCGTAGGAAAAAAAAAAAATAAAATCTTAGTGGTGATTACTTGCTTCATGTTCCATGCCATTTTTAGAAATGACTGACTTCTCGGGACTTTTGTAAGTAGTTTGAGAAAGAGGTCTTTTTTTTTTTCCTGACTTTTTTTTAGTTTATAAGAAGCTTTTGAATGAAACTAGGAGAATGGAAGTTTGTCATCTTCATCTGGATATCCTTCAAACAAGGCCTTATTTCAGTGATGTGCTGAGCACCCAGAACATCTCTGGTTTTGTAAGATTTGAAAACACTTAGTTTCTCCCAGGATTAGCCTGTCAGGGTGGAAGCCTAATTTGAAAGTACCAGCTCAAACAAATTACAGTTTCCTAGAGTACTAGAAATTAAAATAACCAGTTAATAACTTTCCTGTAAAATACCACAATAATGCAAGTGGAAGAGAGGGAAATGCAGAAAATACATGCTGATAGCATGGCTGTTAGTAGAAAGGATGTTTTCCAGGAAGTGTATTCAATGGATTCGGAAAAAAATTCCTTGTCACCCCCCATTTTTTTAATTCACAAGAAAATCTGCAGAGGCCAGATGCTTGGCGTGCTTGAATTATTGTCACTGGCTGTCAAAGCTGGATGAGGACCAGAACTGGTAAAAATGTTGTTTGTGGCTGAGGAAAGCTGGGGGAGGAAAGGTTTGCCACAGTATTTTGCATTGGCAACACTCCTCATTTGCCAGGAGAGTCAAGACTGGGAGGTTTCCTGTTTTCTCTGCTATGGTTTTTATGCTGCACAACTGTGGGCAAACTCTAGGTCTGTTCTGTTTCCTGCCATTTGCCCACCTCTTACTTACTAGGAGATGTAGTGTACCTGCTTTGGATGGCAACTGCTACTACAACAACCAGCGTGAACATATTTATCACATGTTGATCAAATCACTCAGCAGAACCCAAATCAAACATAAACAGAACAGTCCAAGCCCCATGAGCAGAAACAAATTCCCACCGCGCAACTTAGCAGACTTAAATTTAATCTTATTTGCTGTAAGCTCATCCAGGACTGTAGTTTTATAACTACAAATATCCACCTCCATAGCATGCTGTGCCACTGTATTTACATCTATTTTCACTGCTTTTAGTTACCAGTATCCCTGACTACCAAAGCTCAAGGCTCAACACAGGTTGCTAAAATCTATTCCAGTATTACCAGAGTGGGTTCCTGTACTACAGGTATATATTGATTTTTTCCTTATAGAAGTACATAACAGAAGATGTTTGTAAAATAGTTCTGCTCAGCTTCATAGCTACCTGCAGTCCCCCAGTGAAGTGGTCTTGAAAGCAGTGCCTCTGCAATGCTCTACAATTCCACCTCCTGCTTTCCCACACGCCTCCAGAATTATTTTCTTCTAATGATTTTCAGGGCATCTGCACCCCACCCCCCCCCATTTTCCTTCTTGGAGGAACAACCATTTATTTGTAATATTTACTTAGAATTTTGTGGTGACATGCAACCTGTGCAGATTTCAGGTATTTAATGTTTGTTCCTTGCTGAAGCCTTGCAAATTATCTTAAAATAGCAGAGTGGAACAAGCACTGAGGGGCGTTTGCTGGAATAAACTGATAAAATCTTGTGAGTACTGCTTGCCCCTACTGGTTGGTTGGGTTTTGTTGTTGTTAGCTTATTTTTCAAGATGAGCTTCCAAACAAAAATTTCACAGGCGATTATCCAGTGTAGAAAATCTGTATGTTTTTAGAAGGCAAATAAAAATAAATAGATACATCAACATTTAGCTTAGTTTCTGAATTACATAAAAAACAGCTGATGTTAATTTTTTGAGTTTTCAGAGTATATATAACTTGTAACAAAGCCCACTGTTCCATAGTAAAAATAACTGATAACATGTTACTCTGAATTAGCAGCAGAAAACGGAATTGGAGTGCATACCCATGCCAACAGCAATGAAAATAATCTCATTCCTTACCTGAATGAGGCCCCAGTGGTCTTGTCGTCCCTCAGTCTGGGTGGAGCAGTATGAGCTGCTGCCGTATCCCACTGCCTGGCAGCCAGGAGACAATAAGCAACGTCCTCCACAACTGCCAAGGGACCTGGAAGCATAGATGTTCCTATCAGACCACCGCCACAGTAAAGGCGAGCAGACCTACCAGGAACATGAGCTCTGTTGAGAAATAGTTGGGTAAACCTTTGGATGAACAGCAAATGCTGTTTGGGAACGCGATGGCTTCCCTTCGCCTTCCCTGGAGGTGTTTAAGGTGAGGGTGGATGAGGTGCTTAGGAGTATGGTTTGAGATTGGTGGGAATGGTTGGACTCGGCGATCCGGTGGGTCTCTTCCAACCTAGCGATTCTATGATTCTATGGTTAGGGGCTGAAATTATCTGAGTCAGTGTGAAGACAGGCAGCTTTAGTGTGGGGTGACCCAGCCTTTTCACATCTGCAGGCTGGAAAGAGAAGAGCTGGTCAGGGAGGGCTCCCAGTTTTATCCCATGGGGCAGTGCAGGGAGGTGAACTCTCTCCACAGAGAGATTTGGTCTGCAGAAAAATCACTGAAGTCAATAAATAAAAGCTTAGACTTTGTTCTACTATGTGAGGGGAATGTCCTGCACCAGGGGAGATGCCAGAAAACAATTTCCCAAATTTTTCCCCTCTAAGTAGCCGTCTCTCCAAAGGTTTCTTCCATGAGGGTGTGAGTCAGCTCCCCTGTATGACTGACTACTTTTTAGGATTATATAATGTAATATATGTATTTAAGAATGTTCTATGTTGTAAAATATGTATCTCAGTTAAAAGTTAGATACAGATTAATTTTTAGAATTTGTTTCACATAATGTCTTCTCTTAGAAAACTAACAACATATTAATTTTAACACTGAGAAACTAGACATTAGATTTTGTGCTGTATTAAAGCCCAATCCTGCTAACACCTATGTGTATGCTTAAGTTTAAACATACGAGTAGTACTGGCCTCACTAGGATTATATGCACAATTAAGATTAAGCATGTATGGTAGTGTTTCAGGGTCAGGAATTCCAAATTCTTTTACTTGTTTGGAGAAAAAAAGAAAACAAACTAGTAACTGCTCATTCACATAATAAGACTGCGGTGGTGATTATGTTAAGGGACTGTCATGGTTTAACCCCAGCCAAAGCCAGCACAGGGACTTACTGTCATTTGATAGGCAAAATATCTTATAAAACAAGTTGATATCAAACTTAACAAAATTAAACCCTCCAATGCTGTGATTACCTGCCTGAGTGGCTGTGTTTTCTACCAGGAAAGAGAAATCCTTACTTTTTAACGTCTTGATTATTAGCTGCGATTGATGTGGCTATTTTAAAATAAGGTGGTATGTTTCAAAGAAGAGAGACTTTTTTTTTTTTTTATGTGTTCTTTTCATTTTCCTGTCAACATGAGTTTGGTATTTCCAGAAAAAAATTGAAACTAAATAGTATTTTATTTTGGGATGGTAATATGCTTTTTGTTTACAAGGTGTACTGAACTTTGCTAAATCATTCATAAAAATGCCTGTGCTTTGGCCTCTTAATTTCAGTTTGGCAAGGCATCACTCCTTCCTTACAAATGTTGGTGGAAGGATGAGGTAGTGCTTCTTCCTCTAAGCATTCAATAGGGATAGGCTGTAGCCGGGTTCTGTTCCACTCGTTGTCTAATAAGGTTTAATCTTGTATTTCTTTAGATCTAGGGCATTGCCTGAGCTATCAGGCTACCAGTGGAGAGAGAAGCACCCTCCATGCTCCTTTTTGAGGCCATACAGAAAATAGGGAGAGCTGGCTCAGGAGGAAACTCCGTTTCTGGTTCTTGCTGCCAGGACTGCTTGAAGGTTTTATGCAAGCATTTTTTAGAGCAGAAATGGAGCTGTGTTCTTACTTCTTTGGAGCAAGCGCCCTAAAATGCACATAGAGTTTGAAAGAAAGGCAAGACTCCCCTGCGTAGGTGCTCACTCCCACCACATGATCAGAAAACATACTTCTTGGAGGAGTGAGGGTAAGATTTAGTATTAGGAACCCACTGGATGCAGTCCCGAGGGAGGTCCCTAGCTGAGAGGCAGTTGTATTTGAGCATCTGTGCAGAAATGAGACTTTGAGGTGCTTAGGAACAGGCATCTATGGGATTGGGGTGCTGGAGAGTTTATAACCCTGGGTGAAGGTTTTCTGTAAAGAAAGTTGGGATTTGCTTGCTTTAGGTTACTACAGCTGGTCCACTTTAAAGTTCCCATCCTAATCCATTGCAGGAGGATTAAGAAAGAAGTAGGATCCAAATTGTGCAGCTGATGACTGCTGGCTGCAGCTGAGGTTCTGCACACTGTCTTTGTCCCAAACGTGTCTCAGGAGAAACTCACAGAAAGGATATTTCAAGTTTTAAACAAATAAACTATGAATATTCCAAGTAAAGCAAAGATGCATACTGGGTGAGCTTTGAGATGTGCTCCAAAAATATGTTGCTGACCTCTCACTCGACATGTTCTGTTTCCCTATTAAACTGCAATATAATTAGGGTCTGCTCTAACCCTGCTACTGGTTTAATGCTTACATCAATGGAAATGTGGCCTCACAGACTGTAATGAGAATAAGGTATACATGTAAAGTCTAAAATAATCCATGCTTTGGTAGAAGGAAGGATAGCCAAGAGAGAACATTTATCCCTCATATCTTTCAAGATATTTAAGTGTCTTATCCATAAGTCTGAATGGATGTTAGGCCAAAGGTCTTTGAGAACTTGGACTCAAAACTCAACTCTCTTTTCATCAGTGCAGATGAAGAACTGGAGTCCGTGAAGGGAAGTCACATGGGGAAGGGAAAGGAGAATTGAGATCAAAATGAACCAGTATCAAGAGCTGAGGGCAAAGACTCTTGTATCAGCCAAGGAGGGGATTTGGAAAATAGGAGATGACTATGCTGATAGGCGATCGTGGTGCTAACAGTCACCACGATGATAATAGTTGATGACTGGTAGCTCAGTTCATTGCATCTCCTGTGCTAAATTTCACCCAATAACCCTTCTGTTGAGTTCTGGGAGATACGTAGCAGGTGCCGTGAGAGCTGAGGATGCGGCTTGGACTAGGGTAATAGAAGAGAGGTCACTATAAGCCACTCAGGTTTTGTAAGCAGTCCATCCAGGGCCAGTACATCTGCAAATAAGTACAATTCAATGAATAGATTATGTCAGGAAGCCAAAGGATGCTGAAGTTGCACTGTTATGTAGTTTAGAGGAACCAGTTTAGACAGGAGGCCCGTGCCTCTGTCCTACCAATACCCTATGTTGGAGGAGAAGTTGCATGAGTGTGCTGATGACCTCCCGAGGAGCTGGGCTGTAGCCAGGAATATAGCTTCTTTACAACACTTCTTGTAAGAATTTGTACAATGGGTGTTTTGAAAAGGGAAAAGTGTGTAAATATATATTCAAATTGGTGATGAGATCTACAGATTATTAGACCTCTGTACAGATATTTTAAGGATACAGAGCAGTAATGGAAAAAAAGTGATTATTTTTTAAATTATTTAATTTTTTAGCAAATATTATAGTGGCCCATAATAACTGTAAACCTAAACCCAACAACCTGACTACATGTTTAACTCCCACTCTGCAAAGAAAACAGTGTGTGTCACACATGCTGTGAGAGCCTTTCTTCTTTGCAAGCAGCATCAGTCTAGCATATGGCTGATTTACAGCCTGAGTTCAAGAGATTGTACAGGCCAGCAAGGAGATTGTTGAGAAAACTCTGGAGGAAGAGCAACCCATTTTACACAAAGCACAAATCATCTGTAAAAAAGACCTACCAAATTTAAATGTTGCCTGATAGGTTAGATATTCTCTCTTCTTCATACAGACACTTTGAGCACAAAATAAATAATAAACAAAAAATATCAAACTGAACCATCTCAAGCCAGATCCTTGGGTGATAAAATGAAAGCAGTTATTCCAATTTATATCTGAGGGGAGTTCATGGCTTGTTTTGGGAACTCTGTCATATCTTTAGTGTCTGCTGCAGCCACAAAGCTTATGATTTATCTAACTGTTTAAAGTAAAGTAGTGTATAAATGGTACTGACAGATGCAGCCTCACTAAAGCTAGAATGCTTAACATGGAGCCTAATTTATGGTTTCCAAACAAATCATAGGACTGATCCTGCAATGCTAACTCAAGCAAAACTCCTTCTGAGAGTTTTATAGTGGGGAACAGCTATGAATTCATAATGAAGTGCCAGGCTGGGCTGGAGGCTGCTCCATACCTGCCTACCGTGCCACAACAGATGTCATCAAGAAATGTGCTTAACTAAACATTTCAGGTTTTTTGCTTAATAGAAAGGGTGTAAAGTAGACTATCTTGGCTCACATAAGGGCAAGAAATACTTGTGCATTAGTAAGGAAACTGTCTTCCCCTCTAGAATGACAGGCACCTATCTCTTTAAAATAGGATGATAAAACATGCTTTACTTTGATCAGCTTTCATTTATGGGAAAAAAATTATAATTTTAAATAGACTTGAACCACACTTTCTCTTTATGGGAAACTGAGCCCTTAAAAATGGTAAATCCCTCTCTTAATGTGAAGCAAATCAGTATTGAATTCCTGCATAGAACTCCATGAAGTCAGGATGGAATATGCTTAATAATCCTAATAGCCTTTACAGGAGTATTTTATTTTTGTATCTTTACTTTCTCATCCTGACTGATGGCTTATTGCATAGCACAGTCTCTTTTCTATATATATTAGGGGAGCATAGTGTCTTTTATTGCCTGGATCTTTACAGTTTTAGACTAGTATGTATGTTCTTGTGTGAACTATCACTAAAAAGCCTTCATTATTTATCTGCGAGACCAAGCAGACTCTTGAAATGATAATCAGCAATTCTGGAGAAGCAATCCTTTCTCATTATTTGTACAGCCTTGCAAAATTAATTGGGGCTGACCTTGCACTGAACTTCACGGGAGTGGTATCTGAGAAGAGACTCCCACATCGGTTCTTAAATGTCTTGATAAGTCTTGACAATAAGAAAGTGCCTACTCTGACTAGCTCCATCTGTACGTGTTAGAGAATTACTTTCCCAGGACAGCTTTCTGTCTCCAGAAACAACTACTGAAGTACTCTCTAATGCACTAAATATTCTCCTTCACCTTGCTGGTCCCCTCTGTTTGGCAGGATTTTCTTTGATTTTCCTTCTCCTTGAAGCTATAGCATAAGCAATATCTTCTCATGTGTGCTTGTACAAATTATGATTTGAGTAGTCCCAGGAAGCAGAAAATATAGGGAAGTATTTACCAGTTCGAAAGGATACACAACCTAGAAAATCATCCACATAATCTTGTTTCTTTAAAAGAGTTTAATAACTCCATCATATTTCTAAGTCTGCCTTACTTTTACATTTGCTCATATGCTGTGAAGAGCCTGAGATGGTTCTGGGACAAAATAACCCATTAAAAACAAATAGCAATTCATGTAAATCTGATCAAATCCAACCAACTGACAAGTCTTTGACCTGCAGTTGCTCTGGTGAGTTTTCTTGCTTCTCTCCTTTTTTTTGTGGAGCTTGCGAAATCACTTTATATGCAGTGGCTCTCTCCTCCCCATTCTGGTCCCTGCAGTCTGCAGTGCCTTGGGTCCAGTTCTATTTCTACTTTTTCCACTATTTCTTATTTGCTGTATTTGGAGTTTAACTTTTACAAGTGAGTAGAGATTATTCTGCTTTCTTTTTTATAATTTACATTGTCACGAAGTATAATAGTAAAAATGCCTAATAGGAAAGGCATCTCCTCTAAGTAAATGACAAGCTGAGCACGGATGTGGGGATGAAAACTCTCCATCTGATTGTTAAACTCCCAGAAAAAGCTTTTCTTGCCAGTCTTCATTGCTTATACATGACACACATTAGCTATTCCTGCTGCTGCAGGGAGGCTCACTTTAGAGTGGAAGGCTTCCAAGAATGCTTTAGCCGGCAAAGCCTATGGCCTCAAATGCACGGGAGTTCATCTGGACATGTGGGATGGTGCGTGCGAATGGCCAGATATTAATCCTTTGCATTCCTAGTTCAGTGCAGGAAATATTTACCTCTAAATAACTTACGAAAAAAATAGGCTTAATTGATTTGAGAAATCCCAAATGTTAGAATTAGAGTGAAAAAGAGTAATTAAAAGGAAATTTACCTTAGAGATGGTTAGAAGATACAGCATGCCTTACTTTTTACTAACTAGGCACTCCTCTTACATCCACTATTAAGTTAAACTTTAATATTAAGAGGTGGACAAAGCATTCTACTTTCTCTATGCCAAACTTTGCTTTTGCCTCTAGGTCTCTAATGTTCTCAGGGTTTTGTTTATTTTAATAACTGAGCATCTACTAAAATTCTAAATATTTTTTTGTTTGTTTTAGAAAAATAACAGTAATTTCTGTGTTCAGAAGTCTGTAATGCATTAGTTGATCAGGCCATACATATAAGAAAACTGTCAATAAGGACCTTGACAAAAGACCACAATATTATACCCTGTCAGGTGTTCTCAACCCAAATGTGTTAGAAGAAATATAATTCCACTGGGATAAGTTGTAATATTTACAGAGGCTATTTTAGATCTTCATTAGCACCAAGTCTTCAGTTAGGCAAGGCTTTTGGACAGAGCCTATTCAGTTGTGTATTTAATTGCTGTGCTGAATCTGGGCTTCTATTTGACAACTGAAAGATCATCATCCTTTTTAAAGCTCAATATAAAAACCTAACATGTAAGAAAATAACGCCCAGAATCCTTGCTGGGGCAGCTGAATACTTCTGTCACACATATTGAATAGCAAGAAGACGTAATAATGCACCTGGAGAGCATCCAGCAACAAAAGGCCCAGGTCTGATGGCCCATTAAAGTGCTAATTAAAATTAGACATAAAAATAAAATACACCAGCCTTATCCATGATTTCCATTTGGGAATCTCAGCTACTTCTCCCTAAAATGTAAAATACCATTACCCATTTCAGCAGGCTGGGAAACAGAACCAAAGGAAGATCATCAGGTTATCTGAAATCATAAAGACAGTGAATAAGGAGCCCTCTCATTTTCTGACTCCCAGTGCAGTGAGGAGCAGTGTCCTCCTCTGCCTCATTAATAATTATGTCTGGTGTAGGAGAACTGAAGCCCAGCTGCACAGAAAGAGGCTGGACATGCTGAAAATTTATGTCCCCATCTCTCCCGCTTACCATCTAAGCTGAAGTGCAGAGAGAAGCAACACGCTGGTTGGGGCATTCATGGCCCTAAACTTCCCTTCTAAACTTGCACTAGGGATTGTGCTGGTCTTTTAATAAAACTCTGGCTGAGAAGTATGAAACTCACAGTCCTTCTTTCTGTGGAGAAATGATCCAACCACAAACCGATCAGCTGTGCTGTTGGGGAATCTTACTCTTGACTTCCCCTGCACAAACTGTGCTATCATGAAGATAGTAGCCAGTTAGACAATAAATCAGGTGGAACCTGATGTTACAGACTTGTGTTGAGGACATGCCTCTGGACAAGGGGTGTCCTAGGGTCCAGTTTTTTTCTCTCTGTAACCATTTTGCTTCAAAGATTGACTGGACAAAAGATAGACCCTGCCTCACAGTGGATGGTGTTCCGCAACAGACTGAGAATCACATGGAGACCCCAGGTGGGTGCAGTGACATCCTGCATCTTCCCTCATTGCTGAAGTGGCCTGATGAGCAGCCTGCTGTGCCCACAGAGCAGTCAGAATTTAGGCTCAGGAGGTGCCTCTGTGACTGGAATTAAGGCAGTCTGCTTTGAAAATTGCATGCAGCTTTATTGCTTTCTCTTTACTTACACTTTGTTCTTATTATCTGGGCAAGTTACTGTACAGTTAAAGCCAAAAAAATAAACCAGGAAAGATAAGAGGCTACAAGTTAAGATCATTCATGCGTTCCTTTCACATGCTCATGTGAAGTAGGTGAGAGGACAAATGATAAGCAGAATGAACGCTGCAATGGCAGCCTTGGTTTTGAATTTTCTGTAGACAGCAAATTTGTGTCATGCATTCTTTTTATTTGAAATATAATTTATGTAGAAATCAATGTTTTGTTTAATAATTAGAAATGTGCTTTTTTAATTGTAATTTATATATTTACCAGGTAGATGAGAAGAGCTGTTTAAAGTATCATTGGTAATATTAAGCCCCAGAATATTCTTACATGTACACAGTTCCAAAGGTAATCAATGGGAACAGGTCATTTTTATAGGGGATATGTGTTTGTGTGTGTGAATTTGTGTGTAGCAGCATGATGATTACATAATGTATCCAAAATATTTGTAACTTATCACAGTAAAAATAGGCATATTCTCTCACTCGCTTCCTCTCATCCCAAGCATTCACCTGGAAAACTACAAGAATACAAACCGTAATTACATTAGTCCATCAAAGGAAAATACACACCTTCAGAAAATAATTTCTAAATACTTACTTTAAGCCATTGCAAGTGGAGTATTTTGTATACTGAGAACGAGTGTGACTGACTGCTGATTTTTCATAGTCCCAGGGGGCTAAATTTATCAGTTGTTGAAGTCAATGGGAATCTTTACATTGACTTCAGCAACAGTTGGACCAGGCCTTAGTACTGCAATCGGTGATAATATTTTTTACGCATAAAGCCACTGATGAAGTTCTGGATGGATCTTTAACTGCTCTCGGATGTAATTTGGCATGATTTTACAAGGTGGAAAGGATTGGGGGGGCTGTGAAGGGGAGAATCTGTGAAGATGGGGCTTTTCTTGCCATTAAATGGATGGAATTATAAAGGCACCATCAAGGAGATCTAATTTACACTTGCCTTTATTTTGTTAATTGCTCTCCAATTACAAATTGGAGAGCAATTAATATATCTGGTCTATTGAGGATATACTCAACTGGACCAGCATCAGGACTGTCTCTCAGCTAGAGAGATGGGATGTTTATATAACTTGTCCCCCAGCTCCACACTCCCAAAGCACTGCATATAAAAATGACTGACAAATTTGGGGAACATTTGGTTTAGTAAAGCTTCATTAAAGTTCACGGTAATTTTGGGCACCAGAACAGATTTCTGTTCCTGCAAGGTACCTCTTGTTGCATACGCCAGTAACATTGTTATCGGTGCCTCCATCTCATTAGAGGAGAAACAAAAAGTAAAATGACAGCAAGCGAAAGAGAAAATTAAAGTGACTCATTTTAACTGAGGAGGCTGCTGTGGCAGGAGCAGAAGGACCAATGGGAGAAAAATTGCTGGAAAAAGAGAACAGAAAGGGGGATGACAGAATCCAGGAAAGCAGGGAGGGAAAAGAGAGAAGTGAGAGGAGGAGAAACAGGGAAGTGGCAAAAGAAAAGGAGAAGCTGCTGTTTAAAGAAAATGGGAAAGGTGGTTGTTGCTGAAACAAAGCAAAAGAGAGGAGGAAATTAAATGTCCAAAAGGAGATATTAAGTGGAGAATAAATGGATTTAGAGGGATGGTGATGGAATAGACAGTAAGGAAGGAAAGGTAAGGTGAGAGCAGAAAAGCAAGAAGAAAATTAATTTCATCTTCAGTGTTAAAGAATAAAAGAAGTTAAAATAACGCTGTTACTTCCTTCTACAAGACATATACTCATCTACTTCAGTGGTATTAGATGTGAGACAGTAGCAGGGTTTGCCATACAGCCTTTGTGAAAGTCTGTCCTCTAACTCCATGGTTTTTAACTCCCTTCAATTTTTGTACCTCTTGCTCCCATAAAGATCCAAACCTTCCAGAGTGAATTTGATCCTCGGTACTGTAGAACTGGGGTTTTTTCCCCAGTCGCTCTTTGGAGAAACTCTTGGAAGTAGCCCATGGATCCCAAGGGGTCCCCAGGCTACAGCTAAAAAGCCCGGGTCTGGGTGGGGATAGCCAATGATAATTCGACTGCATGTTACTCCTCTTGTTTGAGCAGTAGAAATGTGAGCCTCAGAAGTAAGTAAGTCTCAAGTTTCAGCTCTGGTGTTAGCCCAGAAATATGGGAAAATCATCTCAAAATTAGAGCATATTTTGGCAAATACGGGAGTCCTACCACATAGATTCTGAATGTAGTGCATAGTGAAAATCCCGGTGAAGGTTAATTCCTATCACAGAAATAGAAAATACTTTATTCGGGCAGAGTCAAAAAAAAGTGATTCCTTGCTGATTTTACAACATGATAAATCTGAATTCTGGAAACCTCTTTCTCATATATGAGCTATGCAGAGAAAAGTTGGACCATCAGGGTTACAGTAATTTCAAAAGTCGATAGCATTAAAACTACAAAGCACATAGAGACAAGTTTTACTCAAGATATCCCTACACATTTTATTTATTTACATGTCATGATATTTTCAGCAGACTGAATAGGTTTAATGGAACTGTGTGACCATAAAACCACATAGGATCTGGATGGGACATGGGGATTGTAATTGTTACTCTGAGTGACATCCTACATTTGCATAAATGTTAAGACATGAGACAGCAGAGAGCTTTTGCTGTAGGGATGCGAGTCTTTTGCTCTGTATAATGATGTTTATAGCTCTGTTTAGCAAAAAGGCAGACGTATTTTACTTTTAATCAAATATCCACAGTGTGTGAAGTAGTGTCAAGGAATATAGAGGCAGGATATGGTCAGGAAAAAGTAAAAGAAATAATTATTTACACTGGAGATTTATGGAAAATTGCAAGTGCCACACAGCAGGCTGGTGTTCAGCCTAATGTCTCTGCAGAGGAAGACCTTATATGTGTTGGTCTTCTGGTGATGAGCTGCTGTACTTGGCTTAAGGGAAAGCAGAAACAGTGAACATGAATGTCACCTCTGTGAAGTGACTGCTGTTTTGAGGAGACTGTCCCCTGAAGGCTGTGACAAAAGAAAGAAATGAAATGGAAACAGACTGGTCAATGTTCAGATAAAAGCAAATGAAAGATATTTTATGAGGTGGAAAATGAAACTGGCAAAAAATATTAGAGCATCTGGTGGCTGTATTGGGTTTTACTTTAACTTCCTGATAGTCTTAATTATTAATTTTGTTGTGGTTTTTTTCTACATCGTGGCTGTGATCAAGTTAGCTTTATTTTAAAGGGGGACAGGACAAAACCTATGCGACGCAGTGGAACTGGGTTTACATTTCACTGTGGTTTCATTTTCTTTTTTCACTGAAGAATTTCAAGCCAGGACATGTTTCAGTGGCCTAATCTTAAATGCACACAGGAAACATCTCTCTGTTTGCTTTGCAGGGAGGAGCTGTCTCAGGAGTAGTTCAAGAACCAACACAACTGCTTTGCCGTCTGTTTTTAGGACTGGCTGTAGTTCGTGGGCGATAAGGGTACCAGCAGTGGGAAGCAGTATCGTATAGCAAACAAATCTCTTGCCTTTAGTTTTGCATAAGATAGTACAGTTTCAAAACAAAATAATCAAGTAGATGTCAGTGACCCTTAAACAACAGGTTAACAACCCTTGGATTTCCAGGGTACTTCTGCCCACACTGAATGAAGGAACTGTGTTTGCCCCACTTCATTATTCTATGACAGTGCTCTGCATAGCTGAAAATTCTCTAAATAAATCCCTGCTTCTGGTACTGCTAGCTAAATAAGAACCAACAGTTGCTAAATCTCTGTAGAATTACAGCAGTCACCTGGACACGGCCACTAAATCTGATGTTGCTAACATGTTTCCACAATAACTTCATGCTCCAAACTTTCCAACCAATTATCTTTTGGGAAGAAATTTTCCACATTTGGCCTCTGCTTGAGAGGGATTTTTTTTTCTTCTAGGCTTGAGAAAAACGATGCCAGCTGTTCTTGAACACGGCATGAATTATAGAATTATGTCTCTGAAGTAAAAAGAACTTCACAAGCTGCACTGAGCTGAATTGTAAAGATTGCTCTAAAACCTTCCGAAGAGCAAAGGTTTTGCTTGGCGTTATAGTCAACGTTGATTTAACTAGATTAATAAAGATAAGGCAACAAACGTTTTGAATGTGCTGAGAATAATTTAGCTATAGGTGAGTGAAAAAGTAAAGCCTGCAGCTTGCCATTAACAGAGGGCTGCCAGGTAGGTCAGAGGGACTTACTCCTGCCTTCTGCAAAGTGCTCTTCATTGTTTGAGGAGAAAAGGGAGCGACTGCACCTTCCACAGGAGGAAAGCAAACGTCACTAATTCGGACTCCTTCCCTCCCCCAACAGATTATTAATATTTTTCCTTCAAAACCAGACAATTAAATGTATACAGGGAATGTTAAGTTTGCAAAGCTGAGCATACTGGCACTGAAATGTTTGAAAAGCTAAGATTACTACTCTGTCTGTGTGGTTAATATATACATTTATTGATATGCACATCTACATACATACACACGTGTGTATACACACACACAAGCAGCCACATGCACATAGAGGGAGATACAGAGGGACTTTAAAACTAGTATTAGAAACAGTTATCCTTGATAAAATACTCCAAACAATGAATATATCCCTACATATACCATCTGAGACATAGTGCCTGTTATCAAAATACAGCCACGCTGAACAGTATTGATTAATTAATTAATTAAGCGGCTGGAGCGCTTAATCGGGGTATACATTTTATATTGGCTTAGTTAGAATATCCTCCTGGTATTTCCATGCCTAGTGCAGAGGCTGGAAGATAGTTTTAATGACAAGATGTATTGTATATGGGATATTATTGTGCTGGATAAGACGCTGTCTGTCTCTTTGTGAGCCTCCTGTGTCTCTCCAGAGTAAAAGCTTTGTTGACAAATCTGATTTTCTAGCACTTTGAGGGCGATTTCTGTCGTTTAACAAACACGAAAGGTATGGGGGAAATAAAAAAAAAAAATTAAAAAAAAAGCAAACAAAAAGAATAAAGCAAAAACCCCATCAGCGCAGCCACAACCGCATTTCCCTCTTTCTTATAGAGACTCGCTGAAATGAGAAGAAAACCGTGCGCTGTCGTGGGAGCGGATTTGATTGATTCCCAGCGGCGAAACGGCCCGGAGACGAGGCTTAAGTTCGGGAAAGCGGGAGGAAGGGAAGGAGGGGAAGGGAAAGAGGGGATGCTGGAGCATGAAGGGATGGAGGTCGGCTCGGCACGGCTCGGCGGGGCTCGGCACGGCGCTGATCGCGCCGTGCCGAGCCCCGCCGAGCCGTGCCGAGCCGAGGGAAACCTTGCATCACCGCCTCGGGCTCCTCTTCCCTCCTCCTTCTCTTTCGGGGAGGCTATTAATAGCATGACATCAGCCCGGGACTCGCCGCCAGAGTAAATACCAGAGCTCCCCGCTCGGCTATATAAAGGGGGGTGATGCAACCCGGGCGAGAGGCAGAGCGGCGGGGGAGCGGCGGGAGAGGCTCTCCCGGAGGAAAAGGAGAGAGGATAACCGGGACGGAGGCGAGCGGAGCCCCGGAGGGCAGCGGGAGGAAGGTAGCAGAGGGAGAAAAGGGCGGAGGAGGTCGGGGCGCAGAAGGGAGGGGGGTGGAAAGTTTGGCCGCCGGGGGAGGGGTGGGATGAGACGGTGCCGCCGCTTCCCCGGGAGGAACCCGCCGCCCCGGGCTCGGGGAAGAGCCCGCCGGGAGATGGGAGGGACCGGACGGACCCGGCAGCGCAGCCCGATCCGCGCGGCACCGGGACTGGGACCGGCACCGGAGGATGCCCGAGCGCCCCGCCGAGCCGCTCCTGGGCACTGGACCGGCACCGGGACTGATACAGGGGCTGGTACTGATGCACTGGGACCGGCACCGGGACTGGGACCGGCACTGGGGGGTGTCCGAGCGCTGCCGAGCCGCTCCTGGGCACCGGGACCGGGACCGGGACTGATACAGGGGCTGGTACTGATGCACTGGGACAGGCACTGGGACCGGGACCGGCAGCGGGACTGATACAGGGGCTGGGACCGCTACAGGGACTGGGACCGGCACTGGGACCGGGGGATGCCCGAGCGCCGCCAAGCCGCTCCTGGGCACCGGGACCGGCTCTGGG
Organism: Clamator glandarius; assembly: GCA_033459285.1. Taxonomy (NCBI): domain Eukaryota; kingdom Metazoa; phylum Chordata; class Aves; order Cuculiformes; family Cuculidae; genus Clamator; species Clamator glandarius. The sequence continues at coordinate 615,683 of JAUNZM010000244.1, read as the reverse complement.
ACCGGCACCGGGACCGGCTCTGGGACCGGCACTAGGACCGGCACCGTCACTGGAACCGGGGCCGGGACTGGGACTGGCACTGGAACTGGTATGAGACTGGCACTGGCACCGGGGGATGTCCGAGTGCGGCGGCACCGCTCCTGGGCACTGGGACCGGGAGTGGGACCGACACTGACACTGGGACTGATACAGGGACTGGGACCGGCACGGGGTCTGGGATTGGCACTGGGATTGCTCCCGGCACCGGGACTGGGACTGGGACCGGCACGGGGAGCGGAGGGGATGCCCAAGAGCGGGGGGGCGGCTCGTGGGTACCGACACTGGGACTGGGACCAGCACCGGTGCCAGCAGGGATGCCTGAGCGTGGCAGGGGTGCTCAGTGGGGACACCGGCAGCAGCACTGGCACTGGCACTGGCCAGGATGGCCGAGTGCAGCCAAACAGGCACTGGCACCAGGACCAGTACCGGCACTAGCACTGGTTCCAGGACTGGGACCGGCGGGGATGCTAGAGCGCAGCCGGGCAGGCACTGGCACCAAGACCAGGACCAGTATTGGCAGTAGCACCGGGACCGGTTCTGGCACAGACACCGTCCGGGATGCCCGAATGCGACTGGGCGGGCTCAGTGGGGCACGGCACCGGGGCCGGTACCAGCACTCGCACAGGGATGCCCAGGCAGGTGGCACCGGCTGCAGCACCGCAGGGTGCGCAGAGCCCGGACTGGGGAGCTGTGCGGGGCTGTGGCGATGGGTAACTGCGCCACCACAGTTGTGCACTGTGTCATACATTATCTGTACAATATGAGTGGGAATCTCGGTGTGAGCCAGGCACATTCACTTTTCTTTCTGTCCCCGCGCCTTGACAAGAAGAATATCAGTTGCCGAACTGTTGCCTAATCAAGTAAGGCGTGACACAACAGCAAACTTGTTCCAGAGAACGAGTTTCCTGCTAGAAATCAATTTTCCTCCTCCTAACAGCATTTGAGAAAGCTGGAAGGCAGCAGAAAATGGTTCAGGAATGATGTGGGATGTCAGAAAGCTTAAGGTCAACCAGCGTGCACAGAGGTTGTGAACTGTAATTGCTCTTAATGCTGTTTAAGATTAACCTCAATGGTTATCGGGGTTTATTGCATCAGCACCAGAGGAAAAGGAATTCGTATGAAGAAATAAAACCGAGAGGCACAGTCAGCCATCTGCAGCTAAGCAAAAAAGGAAAGACTGGAAATAGTAGTTTTTAGTATTAATATATACAGGAATACCCTTAAATAATGGAAATGCAGAGCTAGGAAGTATATCCTGGAATTAAATAATTGTCAATGAGATATAAAACTTCACTGTAGATGGAAAGAATCACCAGGGAGGGGAACAGGTGGGGAACAAAACCAAAACACCAAAAGTGTGTGCCTCTTCCTCCGAAAAGTAGGGAGAGAACAAATAAAGTTGCTTGGATCTACCTGAACTGGGAGTACTGTTGGTAGAAAAGCTGTTCTCTTTGGAGAATTTCAAGATTAAGGATAAAGTGATGAAGCATTAACTCACACTGGGAACAAGCTGTGCTTTTCCAGTGCAGGTCTGTGAAATGCTAAGCACCTTCAATATCACTAACTTCACAAGGACCCAAACCAGCCTGGAGCCAAGATCCAAGTGCGTGGTCTTACAGAGTAAACAGAGATCATATCAGAAAAGCCCAGGATCATGCTTTAATGCTTGACGTTCTCATTCCAACTGTTTCCCCAGCTTTTACAAACCCAGAGAAAATGAGGCAGTGCTCTTGGTGGCTTGTAGACAAAGGTAGGGGTACAATTTGTAGAAAAATTGGGGAAAGAGGAAGGGAAACCTGTTGCATTTTTTTCAATGGCAAAATTAATTTTCATTCCTATAAAACATTTCTAAAAGCAGATTTGTTCCTCAGAAATTGAAAAGAAACCCCTCTACTGTGTTGTTACGAAAAGGGAATCTTCAGCTCACTGACCACCTTTGACATAAGGCTGATTATTCTTGTTATTCCTTCCACGGTGGCTTCTAATGACCCCTGTGGTGGACTGGGAACCTACCCTGCTAGGCACCATCCAGAAGCCCTGTCCCAGGAAAGCACCCCAGGAAAGCAAACCGGTGGTAAACAGCTCTGCAAAACGGGACTCTGCTCCTGGCAGAAATCTTTACGCAAGCCTCAGCCCTCCTGGCAGGCCCTCCCTTCCCTAAAGTCTGCATAAATAGAGATGCCTTTCAGGATGTCTGGAAGGTCAGTGAGCTGTTCAGACAGGAGACGAGCAAGTTTCTATAGTCAAGGACACTTCCCGCTCTGTGCTTTCCCACCCTGCAGGCACCCTCCGATTCCCTTTTTTAACACTAATGACAGATGGATGAGAGTACCTGAGGACATTATACTAAGTTTTTGTTGGTGCTTGTGCTACACTTAGCATTAACTAGTAGAAATCCACAATTTACACAATGTCTCAAGTACAAACATTCTTAATTTCCTCTGATACCGCTGCTGACCTTAATTAAAAGCTCACCTAAACAGGAAAAAAAAATTGAATATACCACCAGAGCTTGAAAATTATTATCCCAATTAATTATTTCATAGGCTGGAGAAATAGTTTTACTGTTAATTTAAGACTCATAGTTTGACTGAATTACACAGAAATAACTTTGTTGAATGAAGCCATCAGTGGCAGCCAAAGAGATTGATTCAATGAAAAACAGATGAAATTTCTGCTAGCAGTGAGGGGTTCAGTGTCATCTGAAATTAGGCCATTTAAATGAGTTGAATGGTTGAGTGTTGCTTAATGGCAAATAATGCTGTGAGGACTTCAGCTGGAAATTATAAGGCTGTTTCTGACTTGTTGGAAAAGGGTAACAGCTAGCTTTCTGAGATTATAGGATTAAACTGTATCAGTACTTTAAATGTGACTCATGAGCAGGGGCTTTCTGAAGAGAATTACATAAATTTCCCAAGGTCTTTCTGAATAACAAATTGTTGCAAATAATTTCCTCATCTTTAAGAACCATGAGTGAAATCCTGGCCCTATTGAGGTCAACAGAAAAAAGTCCTCTTGATTTCAGAGTGTTCAGGATTTCACCCTCAGACTCTGGGAAACGTTCAGCTCTTCTGTGGTCACTAGGTGAGGAAGAAGTGAGAAAGTCTCTGCAGCTGGACTGGGCATTTTCTACCAACTGGCAATTCATTGCCCTCACATTTTTATATTTACCTCACTTAACGATGAACCAGATTCTACTCTAATGTGTGCCAGTGTGGATTTACAGTGCATTTTTAGATATCTCTGAGCAAAATCTATCTTCTTGTCAAGGCACGTGACCTCAAACATTTCATACTGGGTTACGGAAGTAGTGTGCAGTGACCACGTGGAAATTTAACTTATCCACACTGCTGCCCCGAGGCAACTATTTGCTTACCTGCACTAAGTTAATTACAACTGACTTTGCTATAATTATTACAATTCCAATCATGAGTAGATAACACATACTGTAATTACCTCGCAGTTATTAACCCCCACTAAAAGCTACACACCAAAGAAAGCTGGAAAACCAGCATGGTAAAATCCAGTTTAACAGAAGTTGCTTTTATGAACAAGCAAAGCAATACAATCTGTTTTCCTATGGATTTACACCTTTTGTCCCTTGGACCACCCACAGAAAGTGCTCAGCTTTCTTCCAGATTTCTTATCTCACCTCTTATGGCTGAGAGATGGGTTGTCATGCCAAGCTGTGTGCATAAGCTAGCTAGTTGCCCAAAACTTTCGATGGCTGACTGCTGAGTTTTGCCTCTTTCTCCCTTAGTGGGGTCATTGATTTTCACAAAGCACATAGGGGTCATCTCTCCCTCCAAAACTAGCTAAAAGATTAATAAGAATCACTAAAAATAAGAAAGTAAAGAGCACCGTAGGATAGGTTCGCTTTCCTAGGAAAACTACTAGCAATTAGGTTTCTCCATGGGTGTTCATTTCCGTAATTCTCCTGAAGTCTCTTCAGTCACAGTGTTTTAAGTCAGCAGGAGATCTGAACGTAAATATTTAAGAATTTCAGACTCTTATTGCTGTCACGTGAGGACAGTTTCAGATTTTACAAGAGCAAAGAAATGAAACAAATGGTTTCATGTTTTTCATGACTCAATCCCTCCAACTCAGCCTGTGCTTTGAAGCCCCAGAGTATGTATAGACTTCTACCTTTGGGCCAGCTCTTAATGTTTTTCAGCAGTTTATAGCCAGGTTGACAACTCTGTGTAAAACTGAGCATGATAATTTGATGACAGAGTCTGTCTGTCAGCAGACTTCAGCTCCTAGCAGAAATCTTTGAGCCTTGTCTAAGTGTAGTTGAGGTAAAGACATGCTCTGTCCATTTGAAGCTGGAATTTTGTGGTGGTACAGCTCGCAGGATGGAGATAATCTTAAACACGTTCTGCAGCTTAAAAAAAAAAAAAAAAACTTTGCTTTCTGATTTTTGTTTCGATTTTTCTTTCTATTCCTTTTCACTTGATTCTCATTTGCCACACATTCCCAGTTTAAAACTTCAAAGTATACAGACATATACACAATTTGAAAGGCGGGTAGATGAGATGCTTGGGGATACGATTTAGTAGTGGACGGGTGCGGTTAGAGTTGATGATCTCTAAGGTCTTTTCCAATCTAACGATTCTATAATTCTATGATTTTTTTTTAGATTAAGTTTCAGAAAGACCTAGATGTTGTCTGAAATGCTACTACTATCATTATTTTTAAATATCAGCTTGAACTTAACCTGAAGTAGAAGTTTTTACTAGCGACCAAATTCTTAACTGCTTGACTCTAACGAGGGATTGGGGTAGACGGGGAATGGTAACTGGCAAAAAAACGCAGTATGATTTCACATTATAAAATACACCTCTAGGAAATACTATTTGCCTTTGTCAAGTTGTTGAAAGACTATTATTATTATCTCTCTTTACCTTTCAGCAAAATGATGGTGCAACACTCAGGCCAGGTATCTGCACTAGAAGTCAGCGCCTCCGCAATTGTTCCCACTTTGTCCCCTGCAGGGTCACTGGGGTTTGATGATTTCACTAATTTAACCCCACTGGTGAAAGAGGAACTGAGGTTCGCCATTCAGAATAAGCGTCAGGCTCACAGAATGTCTTCTACATTGGACACGGTGACAGTTTCTGAAAGGCCAGTTGAAACATCAATCACGAAAACAGAGGTATGATTCTTTAAATAGCATTTCAGTGTGAATGATTAATTCTCTAATAAATTTTCACCATAAGATCAGTAATTATACCAATCACAGACAATCCTCTCTATCATATTTGATCCTTTTAAGCCTGTTGGTTGGCTTTCTGTTATGTGCTTCTCAGAAACCCTCTGATATTTCTCCTTTCCATTAAGACCTATTTTTGGATATTTTATCTTTGATTATGGACTAAGGGCAATGCTTGACAGTGTTTAATCTGGTTTCCCTGCCTATTTGTGGCTGGGCTTGGAATAAGTCACTGCTGAGGTTCTACTTCACTGAGGACAATCCAGTAGGACCCCTATGGACTAGACTAAGATAGATAGAACTGTTCTACGTCCACACTGGGTTTTTGCTTCAAGATATTAATGTCTATGAAAAACATTTCTCTTATAAAGTGGAGAAATAGCTTACGTTAGGGAAATAGCTACACTTCGGTCTGAGCCTCCGCAGGAAACAAAACAATGCTTGAAGGAGTGTGTTAATATCCCCTTTTCGGCACTGCCTTTAGTTTGCTGCACTTTTAATGCCTTGTTCATACCACATCCTCTGCTTTGCTCCTCGTGCCCTTCTCTCCTTTTCCTTGGGAAGTGGCTGAGAGATGGAAGTGTGGGAGTCAGCCTGGGGAGACTCTTGGCAAATTTTTTTAGTAGCATTGATTTAAAATGAGCCATCACATGGATTACGTCCATCTAAATTCCAGCTAGGTTTTTATTGACAATTCTAATGGAGTTACTGCCATTTTACTGTATGGCGAGCAAGGTCAGAATTGCATCCTTATGTAACTCATGATGTAAGCACTGACAACACTACCCATGTTGCTTTTAAAAATTCAGATTTTATTAAAATACAGGTCATTAATTTATGACATCTGATGGATTTTTGTGTATCTCTTTTTATGGGATAGTTTTCTCCTGAAGAGGATGAAAGAAAAAAGCGAAGAAGGGAAAGGAACAAAATTGCTGCTGCAAAGTGCCGAAACAAAAAGAAGGAAAAAACAGAATGTTTGCAGAAAGTAAGTGATTGGCTTGAATTGTTCTTAATCTGTCACCTTGCCACTATCCAAGCACATAGCATGGGGTACTGCCATAGTAAGAAATACAGAAGGATGTCACCCAAAACTCTGTAAACCCTTCAAACATTAGTTATAAAAAAATGAGCATGCTATATATTAAAACCAAACCTGGTTAAAACTAGGATAAAGTGAAAGCGTCACAGGAATGAAGAGAGATTACTTTTTCAGTGACCAATCTTGTCTATGGGTATAATATTAATTTGAATGTGTATATTGAACAGAAAAAGAAGTTAAATCTCATTTCATATAATATTCAGTGTGGAGACTAAGAGCCTACAAACACTGACAAGTAATTTCTGTCTTAGAATCACAGAATCATAGAATTGTAGAAGAATTTGGATTGGAAGGGACCTTAAAGGTCATCTAGTTCCACCCCCCCTGTGATAGGCAAGGACACCTCCCACCAGACCAAGCTGCCCGAGGCCCCATCCAACCTGGCTTTGAACACCTCCAGGGATGGGGCACCCACAGCTTCCCTGGGAAGCCTGTGCCAGTGCCTCCCCACCCTCATAGTGAAGAAATTCCTTCTCATGTCTAGTCTAAATCTGCCCCTTTCCAGTTTATACCCATTATGAAATGGCTATAAACCATTCTTCTTTATGAAATAGGTGGCATACTAGCTTACTCCTGAATTCTCTGTCTTAAGACCCTGGTTGTGTCTTCACCTGCTCTGCCATGATATACAACTGTGTTACAGCAGCATCAGGCCTGTCTTTACTCCCATATCATGGCAGTGGGAAAAAAATGCTGTGTCCTTACTTTATTAGCTTAACATGAGTTATGATATGTTATGGTATGTGACATGATGTTCCAGGGAGTTAATAAGAAGCATAGATAATTTTGGATAAATTTTGGACCCCAAAAGTTCAGAATAATTTTGAAGAAGATAGAAGTAATGCTTTGGACACCTGTTAGTGTAAGCAAATACAAGTCTGAATTTATCTTTTCAACTTCCATTACACTTCTCTAAAGGCCAAAGAAGATAACCGCCAATCTGTTTTCTAGACTATTATCAGCTGGAGGAGGTATAGTTTCATCATTACAGGACTCTAAGAACATATGATTTCTTTCGTTCTAGCCATATGCTTTCCCATCAAAAACTTACTGCAACTATTAGATAAACACTGCAATTAACTATTCAAAATACTCATTCTAATAGTTGTATGTGTTCTTTGTGACTAGGAATCAGAAAAGCTGGAAACTATCAATGCAGAATTAAAAGCCCAGATTGAAGAGCTAAAGAATGAGAAGCAGCATTTGATATACATGCTAAATCTTCACAGGCCTACTTGTATAGTTCGGGCACAAAATGGAAGGACACCTGAAGATGAAAGGAATCTTTTTATTCAACAGATCAAAGAAGGCACATTGCAAGGTTAAATGATATGGCAAACATGGAAACATTCATAGTGTTTTTAACAACTACCAGAATCTGTGGAAGATCTGATGTAATGTGTAGGATTCTATTAGTCAAGAGCCTTTAGGGAGGGCAGGTTGCTTTCCTAAGTGGAAAGAATAATTTTGGCTTGACAGCAATTCTTCCCCTTGGAAGATCTGGTTGCAATCAAATTGAAGAGTCTTCTGCCTCAAATATAGGTTTTGCACCTGTCATAATTGCTGTTCCTAGGAGCTACAGACAACAGCTTCACAAGTTTTAGCTCTCTGCTAGTGTACAGTATCTGCACTCACGATGTTTGTGCTAGAACACTATGACTTCCAACAATGCACGTGGTACAGACAGCTGTGCTGGATGGACACTACTCTTCCTTGTTGCTGGTAGGGAAAGCAGACTGAGAGTATTTTTAAAGTTTTGAGGTTTCCAGGAGGATGGTTCCTGGCAGAACGTACTGATACGTGATGTTGCATTCTAACCTAACACACATATACACAAACACACAAAAGCCTTCAGTTCCAACTAAGCTTTGTCATTTTTTTTCACAACACCTGTGTGAGTTTTTTTCAATGACTCATCTCAGAGACTGAATTTGAAAAGCCTAGTAGGTGTGACAAAGAAATGTTTCTTGCAAAATGTCCATGTAGCTAAGTTTGTATTTTATGAGCTGGAACCCCACCTACCATCCTTCGGGAACTACAATCTTTCCTTGAATTGCTGAAGAGCAGCTTGTACCACCATTTGGCAACTTGCTGAATTGGACCTACTGGAAAGAGGAAACTAACTATGGATACAGGCTTTGCCCAAGTAAAGAACTTCAGGAGTGAATCTCAGGCTCATTAATCATGAATTTATTAAAAAAAAAAAAAAAGAAAACATTGACAAAGCATTTTCCATCTTGGTCAGAATTATTTCCTTTTGCCAGGTGATTCAGAAAAAAATTATGATTGCATCTACTTTTATTTTACACTTGGGTGACAACTGCAGTCAATCAGAAGTGCTATTTAGAATCTAAAGGAGGCAAGAGTTTTGATATAGTGAATAACTGGTTTTATTTTTTATTAAATACTAACTGTAGATGGTTTTGAACTGATAGAAGAGCTGCTGGACAAAACAGTTGGAGCTATGAGTGTTTAAATTCTGATGTTTCTGTGAAATTCTCAGATTGTTTAATCCTATAAAATATATCCTTACAATTTTTTGTAAAAGAAAATATTATCCTTATTTATCACTAATACCGTAATGAGTAAAGTTAATAAATACTGCAAACAAGATAAAACTGAAAACACAAGTGTTGCGCTGTCTTTTTACTTTTATCTCTTGGTGTTTAATATTATATATTTCTGAACTTCATCAGTTGTATTTGAGACACCACTACTGAAAACACCTATGCTTCATCTTTTCCACAGATGAGGAACTAAGTGTTTTGAATGACTGAGTGCAGAGATTATACCTTCCAAAATTCTGTACCTCTGTCAGTGGTGTCTGGATGCTCCATGTCACCATTTAAGTGAAAAAGACAATAAAAATGGAGTTTACGGTACATAATATTTTACACCAGTTATGCAGTGTTGAAATTGTGATTTTGTTCTAAAGGCGAAAATGAAAGATACCTCAGCCATAAGCCTCTTACCCTACAAGTCCTGGATGAGCTTATCAGATATCATACCTGATCCTTATATGATCGTTATATTCTGCAACAGAAATTCTTAGTACATTTTCCTAAGATCTGGATGTATTGTAATGTCCTATATCACATTTTAAAGATATGTACTTCATGTATCTGAAAACTGAATGTATTACAAAGATGACATACAAGGTTCGATTCTGTCCTGAGAATCCTTTGTCTTTCTGTATGTCGGAAGGATCATCCATTGACTTCAATGAGAGTTTTATACATGCTCTGTAGGCAGAGTTCAGAGCCTCAGCTGTGACTTCCCTGGCTTAGAGGGCAAGTTCCATGGGGAACTGGGCCAGCTGTTTGTCAGAGAATGGCTATACATGAAGTGTGTTACAATAAACTTGTCAAACAATGTTCACTGGTATTTGACTGAGGCATCATTCCAGTATAGTTTGCCTTGGCTTTGTGTTTTGTGCATCAAATACCAGCAGATAGAACTCTTTTCCTCCTATACCCCTATGAAGTGTTAACACAGAGACTAGAGTATAATGACAGAATTCACATATATCCCTTAGGGAATTCGTATGGTTGCTTTTAACCATATCACTGGTGACGCGGGCGTCGTATTTTTGTTGCTTGATGTTATTTACTTAGCATGCCAAATGTTAATATGGTACCACTATTGTCAGAAGATAATCTATTTTTTATTTCGTTATCCATGCAGTCATAGCTGCTTTCTTCTGCTTGTATGTGTGTGTGTGCATGCGTGCTCCTGCACGCCACTCTAGAGTAGATGGTACTCGAGTTCATGTCATTGTGCCCAGGAAAAAGAGTGTTTAAACAGCTAGACAGGAGCAGAATGTTGCATGAGTTTTCTAACAGTATATTTTATTCAGGAGAACCTTAAAGATGCATTAAAAGCAGTTTGTTTTCTATTCTCAATTTTGTTTTGATACTTTAATAAAAAAGAATTAATATATATTTATTCATGTGTCATTTAATTCATTCTAATTTTCAAGGTCCAGAAGCAATTTCATTTTCTTAAAACAACACTGAGATATTAACAAGCAAAAATATTTTATAGGTTTACAATAATAAGCATCCTAAATTGAAATTGGTACTGTCCACTGCTTGTCAAGGTATAAACAAAGTTTTGTTATTTCAAGGTTGCTTGTGAATTCAGGCTAATTTCTTATTTGTGGCCTATATTAAAGGACTGGAAATTAGAACTGAATCTTTCCTAACCTCGCAACCAGCCAGCTGATAATTATTTCAACTTTCTAACAGGTTTAATGCTTTTGCTGCTGTGAAGCTTTAATATTTATAGGTTGCCTTCTGTGGTTACATGTAAAATACTAAAGCAGTATAACAAGATTCGGGGTTTGATTTGTTTCTCTGTGTGTTTGTGTGTGTGTGTGTGCAGAGTGAAGCATGAGGGAAGATGAACAAAATGTTCTATCCCGCCCTTCCAAAACTAAATATCTACACCCAGACAGAGGTCCCTGTGTTTTTACAGCCCATGATGTGGGCGAAAACTTTTGGCATCAATCCTTCATGGGCTTCATAACTTGTATGACAGAGGTCAGATAGAAGGCCAGGAGCTCCAGGGACCAGGAAATCCGTTGCACTATTGCAAAATCTAGTTAAAAATATCATCTGAAAGGAAGATCTAGGCTACTATGAGCTTGACATTGTTGAATGCTTACTTTCCTTATCAGTACATCCATTTACAGCTCTGCAGTCCTGATATGTGTACTCACCCTTTCATGCACTCTTCTATAGCTGCTAGCAAATTTTACTTTTGAATACCTGATTCACTTCTAATTTGATAATTTTATAAATTATCTGCCTGGCCTGTTTTAGGAAACTTTATCAGCAAAATTAAGTCTATGAATTCCCGAACTGATATTTTATAATATTTTCTTTAAATCACGTGAGCTGAAACCATTAAACCATTGGTCTCTATGACATATTCCTGATAGCATAGTTAATATTCCTTGACGAAAATATGTCACATCTTCTTAGGTCTTGCTTTAGATGCTAAATCTGTGTGTATGGGTCTATGCAGACATTAAAGATTGTTTGGTGTTACACTGTACACTAATAAAGAACACCTTCTACTTTTTACTAGGTCTTCCCTTGATGTAAATGAATAAATAACAATATTGAAGGTGGGTAGAGGCAATGATTTGTGATAGGCTGGAAACATTTAATGAAACTGCATTATAACAAATTTAAATTTACAATAACTTTTATACCTGCGCACATTAGAATTTGAAGTTATTGATTAAGGGGATGGTTTTAAAAACATCGATGCTTAGTTTTGCAAAATAAACTGGATGATTTATGGGTAATGCAAATAAAACTGTACAATTGTTTATTAGTAGCAAAGTAATTTTGAAAACAAAATCTACTTTCTCTTAAAAAGAAATCCCAAATCCAGGATGATGTATGTATCTCATATGCATTTTTCTAGTGGGTCTTTTTGTTTGGGGGTAATTTTTTTTTTTTTTTAGTTTTTCTCCCTTTCAGCAGAACACTGGAGTAGGTAAAAGTTTCATTAAAACTGGCCATTGGCATGTTTCTGTGTTTGCCCAGTGCCCCCAACTGGAGATCCTGAGAATCACATGATTGGAGTATGCAATAATATTAATTTACATAAGTACTTATTAACATTCTTCATTAGTTTATAATGACATCAATATAATATTTTCATTTCTCTAATAAACATTATTATCTTAACTACACTTTAAAAAGGAAAGTGTGACAGTATTTTTTTAAAATCCTGTTATTTAAAGTTCATCTCCTTGGTGGACACACTGAGTCAGAACTGCTGACTTTAATGATAAAAATAGTTATTTACTAATTTGCAGTGCTATTAGATCTTCAAAGCCATCAGAGTTAAAAAAGAATACACTGGATTCTATTCTTGATACAGCATCAGTTCTGGCTTCAGATCTTTACTGTTGCTGACAGTGAGGCATGAACCAAAAAAAAAAAAAACCACCCTAATGGTTTTCAGACCGCAAGCTAAGTGTGCTGGAGCTGACACTCAGAAATATTATTAGACTCGTGAAGTGAATAAACAGAAAATGGAAGCAAACAGAGCTTGAAGCTGGAATCCTTTTTCTTCTGCTTTCGAGAATGTAGCAACTTCATAGTTGTAGACTGCCAAAATAATTGGTGCACCATCACGCCTACTTAGACAGGGGGTATGTCCACACAGCAAATAGCAGTGTGGCGTAGCAATATTTTTATACAAACTGGCTTAGTGCTGGGAACATCCCCGTGATGACAGCAAGAAACTCAGCACAGGCTAATTGATGCCACCGAGGAGATGAGCTTTCCGTGCAGGCAGGGAACAGGCTGCTACTGGCAGCTGAAGTGAGTCATTTAAAGCCAGCTCGGGTATCGCTCAGTGTCTCAGGTTAGCGTATGTCACGTAGCTGCCTGCGTTCTCAACTAAACGGCTCCAGCAGTTCAGACCAAAGTTTCACCCAGCCCCATTTTCTTTCTACAGCAGTGATCAAAAGCAGCTGTCCAAGGAAGAATAAGAACAGGGCAAGCATCTTCTTCTGGGTGCTTTCCCACACTCTGACTGTTTTCAGCTAGTGAGTCACACAAGCTTGACATGATTCCTTTAGGTAGTACCTTCTGTAGATCTTTATCTCAAGCATTTGACTTTCTCATTGACAGTACCAGAATCTGCAGTACCCTTTGGTGGCAAGTTCCGTAGGGCTATCACCACTTAGAAGACCTAGAAAACACTTTTCTTTCTGTTGACCCTGTTCCCTGTAATTCTATCTGATAGCCCATTATTCTTGAATTTGAAGAATGAGCAGTTATCTATCTTCTCTGTGCTATGAGATTTTATACTTTGCATTGCTGTTTCTTTTTCAGGATAGAGAGTCCCAGCCTAGGCATTCACTTTCAGTTTTGGTAGCCACTTTACATCCTTGATCATTTCTGTTACTGAGTTTTTCTGGAAAAGATATGGCTTTTCCAGGTATTTAAGGTAACAAGACAAAAACTACACACAGTATTCAAGTTGTGGTCAAGCCATGGGCAAATACAGTGGGATCTTGATGTTCACTGCCCCTTTCCTAATAATTCCAGAAATCTGGTTAGCAGTTTTGATGACTCCCAAGCCCCAGATCTCCCTCCTGGGGAGTACTGGTAAACTTAAGCCCTACATTTCATATATGATGCTAGGATTGATTTTCCCTATATGCATTACCTTGTGTGTACTTGCATTGAATTATCTGCCATTTTAATTTCAAACTATAAAGTCTTCCTACAAATCTTTTTAAACTGCTCTTCTCCTTACAATCCTGAGTAATTTTGTACCCTCAGAAGCTTTCTCACTCCTCTACTCACTCTCTTATGGTAACATTTCTGAAAATATTGAGCTGTGTATGTTCCAGCACAGGGTCCTGTGGAGCTCCCCTGGATGACCTGCCCCGGCTAAGAGTTCATCATTTGCTCCTACCCTCTTTACTACTTTTTAATCAACTCTTTGTGTATACATATGCATTTTCTCTATTCGTAGCTATTCAGTTTCTTCAAAAATCTTTGGTGAGAGAATTTACTGACATCTCTTTAGAAGTCTCCATGGACTACATCTACAGAATGTCTCTGACCAACATGTCAATCAACTATTTCAAAGAACTCCAGATGCATCCATAAGCCTGAATTTCATTTTAGGAAAGCCATGCTGACTCTCTTCAAGTAGACTGTATTTATCTAGGTACCTACAGAGTCATAGTTCCTTTATCTTAATTCCCATTCAGGTCTGCTATCTGACAGGCAAGTTAAGTTACTTGGACCCTCCTGGAACCTTTTGTAAAGGTTGATGACGCATTCGGATGATTTGGCATTTATTTCAATTCCTTTAGCCACTCTGCTCCCTTGCTTCTGTCAGGTTTCTTCTGCCCTAAGGACCATCTTCTGAATCTCTCCTACAACAGGGTCATTGTCATCCTCAATCACATGAGGAACTTCTAGAGCCTCTGTTGGCCACTCCAAGCTTTTGTGTAGCAGTAAGGAATCATATCATAGGTGCACATCTAATTGCCAGATTTTAATCCCTGCCATGTTGTGTGACTTAAACACAGAAACGACACAGAAACAACCTCAATTTCTTCATCTGGAAGACAGGAAAAACAACTGAAACCTTCTTTTTTGACATCAAAGGAAAAGCATAGTGATATTTTTCCTCAATTATAGAATAGTACTTTATTAAATATTGTTAACAATACCTTTCTTTTGAGAGTTTATCTCAAATAAAAAGCTATAGTAGTGCCATTCTTTCATTCCAAGAAAAATAAAATATCTTTTGAAAACTATGTATTTGTGGATCTTTAAAAAACTTGTTAAAAAAAAAACTGTGCTGAGTCACTAGAAATGTACTGAACAGAAAGGTAAATTTTATTGCCATGCGATTACTACTGGCATTCAAGTAAATTCATCCAAGTCACCTGAAATGAATGGCACTCCACTGAAACCCAGGAATACCTTTATTTGGTTTTGAGAGTTGTTTTTGTTTCTTTGGTTGGTTGGTTTTGTTGTGAGTTTGGAGTTGTGGGTTTTTGTTTGGTTGGTTTGGGGAGGTGTTGTGTTTTTATTTTTTACACTCCTTGCCTTTGACAAGACTAGTGACACCGTGGGTATAAATAATCCATAAGCCAAGTGTGTGTGTATATGTATATATAAAGAAAAATTCCTCTGAAGGAAACAAATACAACTTAAGTTACCTGGGTTACAGTAGAGTTACAGACTATTTTGGAATGAAAGTGGAAAATATAGCATTTGGCAAATATACTTGACACCAAAGGATTTATTTTGTATATGGAATTACCCACATGTAGAACTAGAATAGCTCACTCAAAATTTTCCTGGATACCCAGAAGACACATTTTTCTGTGACACAAGAACACGTTCCTTGCATGCCTTTATCCAAACAGCTACTGCAGTCAAAATTCTCAATTCATTGGCAATTCCTTGTTTAAGAGTTAAGATGAGAATGAGAGAAAGCTGATTATACATTAGTACATACATTGAATGGAGTGCACCTACAACAGGGATCATGTCTCACTTGGCTTGGATAAGCACAGCCCTTTGATGCTGGTGTGGTGAGAACTTCTGTCCTGTTATAAACTACTATAACCATCAAAACCGAATCACACTGGTCTTGTAAATCCCACAGTTGTAGTTAATCTCCGAGTTTTTATCACATGTTCTCGACGCCTCAGATCTGAAATACATGTGACAGGGTAAGAACCTCGTTCCTTATGACTGTAGGGAAAGCCTTAGAAAAATCATAGAATGCTTTAGGTTGGAATGGACCTTAAAGACAATCCAGTTCCAACTGCCTGCCATGGGCAGGGACACCCCCCACCAGATCAGGTTGCTGAAAGCCCCATCCAGCCTGTCCTTGAACACCTGCAGGGACGGGACATCCACAACTTCCCTGGGAAACATGCTCCTGTGCCTCACCACCCTCACAGGAAAAAATTCCTTCCTAATATCTAATCTAAATCTCCCCTCTTTCAATTTAAAACCTTTATTCTTCACCCTATCACTGCACTCTCTGATAAACTGTCCCTCCCCAGCCTTCCTGTGCCCCCTGTAAGTACTGTAAGGCTGCTATAAGGTCTCCCTGATGCCTTGTCTTCACCAGGCTGAACAATCCCAACTCTTTCAGCCTTTCCTTGTGTGGAAGGTGCTCCAGCCCTCTGATCATCTTTGTGGCCTTCCTCTGGACTTGTCCCAACAGATCCATGTCATTCCTGCGCTGAGGACTCTAGAAATGAACTCGGTACTCTAGGAAGGGGTCTCACAGGAACAGAGTAGAGGGGAAGAATCTCGTCCCTCACCCTGATGGTCACACTTCTTTTGATGCAGCCCAAGATATGATTGGCTTTCTGAGCTGCTAGCACACATTTCTGGATCATGTTGTGCTTCTTATAAATCAACATGCTCAAATCCTTCTCCCAAGGGCTGCTCTCAGTCTATTCTGTGCCCAGTCTTGCCCCGGGATCATCCTGACCCAGGCGCAGGACCTTGCACTTGGCCTTGTTGAACTTCATGACATTCACACGGGTCCACTTCCCAAGCCTGTCAAGACTGCTCTGAATGGCGCTCCTTCTTTCCAGCATGTCAGCTGTGCCACTCAGCTTGGTGTCATCGGCAAGCTTGTTGACTCAAAACTTGTTGCCAAAATTGTCAATCCCACTGTCCGAAACTGTTGCCAAGAAAGATGTTAAACAGCACCAGTCCCACTACCAACCCTTGAGGAATGCCACTCGTAGCTGGTCTCCACTTGGGCACTGAGCTGTTGACCACAACTCTTTATCCATCAAGATGTTCATCTGTCAAATCCATGTCTCTCCAATTTAGAGACAAGAATGTCACATGGGACAGTGTCAAATGCTTTGCACAAGTCCAGGTAGATGATGCCAGTCGCTCTTCCCTTATCCACCAACACTCTAACCCAGTTGTAGAAGAATGCTGAATTTGTGCAGGCATGATTTGCCCTTAGTGAAGCCAAGCCAATCACCTCCTTACTTTGCATGTGTCTTGGTATACACAGTATTAGTTGTGTAAGAAATTAGTTGTGTAAGAGAAAATAAATGAAATTTAATGCATTAGACTGTAAACATTTCATGTTTAGAAACAAATGTGCTGGTGTTTGGGCATGGTCAGTCTTTTTCAAATAGGATTTTTTAATGCCTGGGTTTGGCCATATCATGTTCCCCTTGCTGACAGCAAAACCATCCATGGACAGAGGCAAACTGGTTTTCTAGAGAAACCAGTTATCAGTGCTAATTCTGAAGTGTTACCAACACTAGGTCCAAAGAAAAAAGTCCTTAGAATTAATAGCAAGAGAAAGGAGAGATTATTAAAAAAAAAATCTAAAATCTGCCTTTCAAGTACTACCATGACCTTTTGAATCTAGTGAAAAGCAGTGAGAAGCACTGTTTTATTTGTTGTTACTTTTATCTGAATTTCTTCAGAACTTATGACCCTCCTACTGCTCTGTGCACTGACCTTTCCCTTCCTGTCTTTCTAGAAGTTGTTACTCAAATGAACAGAATGTTCCAAAGCTGGTTTATAGCACACGGCGTATTAGTTCCCTTAAAGAGAAGGGAAACTATTCTACAGGAAACTAAAGCAAATATTAAATTGCACAAATATGTATTCAAAAGCAGGAAATGCCATTGTAGAAAGTGCAAGCAGAAGTTCAGCTTTGCTATCTTACACATGAATGATGAAATATCTTCTAATTGTGTGACCAAGAGTTTCCAAATAAGATAAAATATCACATTTGTCCTCTGCATGTGCAGTAACTTGCGCTGTTCTGGATGTAACGCAAACAGAATCTTCTATGAAAATGCCTACATGCAATGTACAACAAATAGACTTGGGATCATGGAATCATAGAACTATAGAATGGTTTAGGTTGGAAAGGACCATGAATGTCATCTAGTCCAACTCTGCGCACAGAAGTTCACAGACAGTCTTATTTAGGAGCTATTTACTGAAGAAAACTACATTTCTGAACTCAGATGAACAGGTGTCCCCACACCTCGGTTTCCAAAAGATTTGCAAGGAACTACGATAAACCCAGAAGTCCATGTAGCACAAAGGCACCACGTGTTGATAATTATATGGCAAACAAGTGTCTAAATTACAAAAGGTGTCATGGATGCCTTTGGGGAAGTGAATGCTCTGACTGGCAATGATATCAATCTGTAAGAGCATATGTGTTTTTTGAAAGGCATGTCCAAGTCCTCTTAAGCACAGGCAAGAATTCCATAAAAATGTTTGAGAGAGAATGTACTAATCTTGCTTAGACCAGAATCGGTCACTATTGCAGGAACTATAGATGAGAAAAAGGTAACAATAAACTGAAAGAACTGCAGCTTCTTTCCAAATAACCATTTCCAGCTCATCAGGTCCTTCTGGACACTGTAACCACAGCAGCAAAACCAGCTAGCACAAGTTAAGATGATGACTGCTTCTAACCTTCTAGCTCCAAAATGAGGTAGAGAACTACTGCTGAGCAGTATCAGCTCTTAAATTCAAGTAGCTCTGTACAGGAGACGTTCACATGCACTCAGTCAGCCCTTCTCTCTTCCAGACTGAGGTGGGAACAGCAGATTTCTTTTGCTGTGTCACTGAATCCCAGGCTCTATAAGCTGCAGGCACTCATTCCCAGGCTGTGTCTGGGAACCAAAGGTGTCCATTTCAGACAGGTGAGTATCAAGCCTCACAAATCCTACTTGGAGGAAGAACAAACTCAAGGAACAAATGTTTTCTGGGACAGAGGAACACGGTAGAGAGTAGGTACAATCCTATACTTGCTTAAGGCATCAGTGTACCCAGGGCCGTGTCTAAGGAGCAAAAGCACCTGTGAAATGAAAAAAAAAAAAGCATGTAAGAGATTTACATGGTTGTAAAGGAAATGGTAAGGGGCTAGTCATGGGGATAGCTTTGAATCGACTGCTTGTTTAGTTTCTCATCTTTCTCTCTCCTTGAAACCCCAACCTAGTGACTATGGCGTGTATGACACTTAGATTCTAGAGTAACAGTGACACCTTCCATGGTCAGCAATAAGTGTATCAGTGAAAGAGAACATAGAACATTGTCAGAAGGCCATTTTCTTTGTCTTCCCAAAAATATAATGCCATCTTTTAAAGACATTTCAAGTATTCCTTTTTTTTTTTTTTAGGCACTTTAAGATGCACTTCATTGACTTATGATCCAAATTACTCACACAGTGGCTTACTAGCATTCATGATTGTTGAAACAGTTGTTTAGTGACAATTTTCTAAAGCAGAGAGAAGATCATTCTGGACACTGAAGCTCAGAAACAGCCATACGGTTATTATATCCTGGAAACTGGATTCCCTCTAAAAGCTGACCTGTCACAAGCGAAAGCAGAAAAATAATTCTTTCATAACCGACTCTTTCACTCTGAATGTTCATAGACACCAAATACACTATAGGATCCTATTCTCCTTGTCAAGCCTCTAGTTCTACTGCTCACAGACATATAATCAGTGTCCGATCTGCTGAGAGGCTATCCAGTTGTATCTGGCATTTTGGACTGCTCCATAAGCAGGAAAGCATTAGGGTACTACCCCTCTGCATGTGAATGAAGGAAGGATATGGATGTTGCAAGGACTGGACAGGACAAAAGAAAAAAAAAAAAACCTTCTAGCTTTGACAAAGAAACCTCTGGTTTTAAATAGAAATTTGAAAGTTCACAGCCCAGGCTCTCACACACACCATCTGCATCGTCATCATGGAAAAAACATTTGAGCAGGAATTCCTTAAGCAAGCCTTCTAAATACACACATAGCTCCCAAATGTGTGTGCACTTAGAATGAATGCCATGTTAGATTTGATAGCACAATAGGCAAATCCCCACACAGAGCTTATTGCTAGAGCTCCATGTCTGTGCAACCGCACAGAGTGAAGATGCAGATGACGAAACCCTATGTGCATGCCCAGTTGAATAGAAATTTAGGGTTAGGCAGCACAGAGTTGAAATTATAGTGACTTTAATGGTGCTTAAATCCTTACGGGAATTTAAGCACCATTAAGGTGCTTTAGTTCTTGAACAGAAATTCAAGCCCTAAAGTGTATTTCTAAGTATGGCTAATCATATGTATTAGTAAAGGAACAGAAGGTAATGCCCAGTTTCCTTTAAAATGAATTCAGTGTAAAACACTCAGTTAATGTTTTTAGGTCACCCTAGTAACATGACCAACATTACCATAGCAGCATCTTATATGGAAAGAGAGATCACTACAACCTCATGAAAAGGTAATTCTACTTCTCTGACTCATGGTAATAAATCCACACTGTGGATTGAAATGGACAGTCACCAACCATCCTCAGTTTCCGATGATGTCAAGTTAGTTGACTATTCAATATGTCTAAATTTGAAAAGAATCCACAGTAAATGTCATACTTAAATTTATAATCCGCTAAAGTTCAGCCTGTTCTGAGCAATTAGCACAAAATTACTGTCAGGGCTGTGATATATTAGAATGAATAGCACTTTAAAAAGATACAGATGTTCAATGTGTATGTGCCTCTCAAGAGTCATGTTAAATGTTTAAAAATAACCTCAGTGCTTATTGGTTTGTTAGGTTTTATAAGACCTAGGACTGGCAGAAGTCTCTGTGGTTTTTGTTCTGTACCATACCACATGCGTGATATGGATTAAATTTCAGAAGGAGGTCCCTTTTCGTCCTTTCCAGACTTTTACTTACTAAGAGTGCAGTGAGCTGTATTCAGAACCAGGGTAGGCATATGCGTCTCTAAAAACTTTATGGGTCAGATATAACAGTGACTAAATAGTGGTACAAACTATAATTCTGGCATCTAAGAGAAGCAAATAATTGATTTCAGTGGTTATTCTTCACAGCGTGTAAGATGAGAATTAGTGTACAGGTTATATAAACTGTTCACAGATGGGTGCTGAGCGAAGTGACCTGCAAAACGTAACATGTGTTGCCTTGTAAAATGAACTTAGTATTATCTGCCTTAAGGCAGAAAGCAGCAATGCAGATGGCAGTAACAGTCTCTGTTACAAGCATTGTGACAGTGGGTTATAAGTTTTTCCCACTGAGCCCTCAGTTATATGTGTCTGCCCTCCTCAGCGGATAAGCTACAGTTTTAAGCTGAAAACAACCAAATAATTTCTCATCCTGAGAGTGTCGCAAGAACTATTCTGGCAGGGAAAACTGAAGGCCATTCTGTCTTTCTGGATGAACAGAACTTGAAGGTGTTACAGTAAAGGGTAAAAGTAGTTAGAAAACTACAGTTTTCCCTCTCTGCCTCTTTTTCAGTTCTAGCTTCATCCTAGCCTCCCCTCTGGTCCACCATCTCCCTGCTCAAAACACAAGCCACCAGCACATCTATCAATAGTTTTCCCTTTCCTGGAGCTCCTGAGATTCCCAGCTCAACCCAGCGCATTACCAGTTCCTTCAAATTCAGCCATACTTCCCATTCCTGGTGCACTCAGTATGTGTCTCAGAGTTTCTGCAGAAAGGCTGAGCGCTTCATTAATGGCAATTATGCCAATAGCACCTACTGCCCAGCCTGTGTTGACTTGAATAACTAAAAAGAGAGTTTTAGATTGAACAGTTCTCACCAAATATATAGGTTATCTTCCCACACTTCTTCCTTTTCAACATCTCCATTATGCTTGTTTTGCATGCTCACTGAGTGTTGAATTAGCTCAAATTGCTGCATTTTATCACATACTCCTCATTTAGAAATAATCTACACACAATGAGGAACTTACACCTTGATTTAAGCCAGTGTTAATCTTGTCTCAGTGTGCACTGTAATGAACAGCGCTTAGAGACCACACAGGTATGCGTGGCTTTCTTGAGCCACCAAACATCAGACAAGCACAAAGTAGCAGACAGCTCTTCAAAGCGCTAAAATCCAGTCTAGGAAAAGACAGGCAGGGTAGAAAGTTGTTTCAGTTCCTGATTTATGAGTGGGGATCTGGGAGGCTTGATCGCAACGTGGATTTTTTATTTCAAATGGACGGGGAGCCCAGGCCATTAAGCCTGCCGGGAGATTTATACTATTCCACGTATTCTCATTATGTGGACCATTTCATTACTAAGAATGAAAACTGATTTGTTTTTAAATAGAAAAAATAAAATCCCTTAATAAAAAGGTCATGAGCAAAAGATTGTTTCAAACTCTTGGCACTAAAAAGCCACTGCCTACTGCAATTATTTTACAACGCCAGTTTTAATTTTCAGTAGATTTTGACCACTACGTGATTGTTCCCACAAGACATGGGCAAATAAACCTCTGTAATGTCAGGCTTTGCAAGCAGCAAGCAGCACACTGAGCTTGAGGTCAGCTTCTTAAGCCTAGGAACAAATAGAAAGCTTCTTATTACCTCATATTGCATCAATCTGCTAAGAAATACACCAAGGCAAAGTTATGCCCTTCAGCCTTTCAAACAACTTCTGCCCAGATTCAAGTCCAGATCGGTGAGTCTGCGTGTTAGTGTAATTTTCTTGCTAATACACACCAGAAACTTTCTCCTGACTGTAAGCATTTAGATGGCTACACAGACCACAAATTTGCCAAAATCATAGACTGAAAGTGAAAAGTCAGTTCAGAAAATCTGGATTAATTTTCCATAAAAAGCTTAGAAGTAGACATATCTTCGTAAAGTGAGGTGAGAGGATTCTCTGGCTCTGCTGCCACAAATCTCTATTTACTTAAAAGAGCAAAACACAGAATGTAGTTTTACCAGAGTAAAAAAACAAGGCAAATGATTGCAAACATCCTTTGCAGGAATGTGCCAGCAATAGTTATTGGAATGATATCAGAAAGTGAAGTTTGGCTCGGGGGTTTATATCTTACAATCCTGAGTTGGTAAAGATGGGAGAGTGTGCCAAAAAGCTATGATACTATTAAAGGCAGAATAAAATATATTAATCTTCTTTTTAAATAGGAAGAGAGATAAACAGCAACAGAATCTGCAGAAAAAATGTAAGAGAAAAATGTAAGAAAAGAGAAAAATTATTTCAGGGTCTCCTCATAAATTAACATTCCCAGAAGAGGATTCTGAGAGAGGATTTCCCTGAAAAAAAAACCATTACTGATAAATCGGAGATCAGCACACACAGCCTGTGGAAAAAGACAATTTCTTGCATCTCCCTTGACTTCTCTAAGGAAAATAGTCACACACATGCATAGCACTTCCACTGCTTCACCATAAACTGTGAGTATGCTACGAGTAGCAAAACACCAAATCGCAAAGCTTTGGGTATTTCATTTCTAGCATGGATAGTGAGAAATAAGATAGAGTCTACACACAGGGTTTCTATTCAACATCTCCTTCTATGAAATGTGGTATTTCCAGTATGAGTTTCTCAATCAAACTGTCCCCAGAGCAGCTCCTGTGGACAGCTCAAAAGCAGTAACCAGACACTTGCTGGCTGGGTAGCAGGCAATGCCAAGCAGAAGTGAAACACGATTTGAAATGCACTTTACTCACACCAGCTCCATTCCTTCTCCCACACTGATTAAACAGCACATTAAACATCCAAGTGCAGCTAGCCTTTCTGTTTCCTCTCCCATCCTCCAAACCACAAGAACAATTCTTTGAAACACGATGTGTTCTTGGATTCACTCAGCACTGTGTCAGCGAATGATGAGTACGGGTGCCAAAAAGATGCAGCTAAGCATGCAGGGCTTGTGCAAGACCTTTACATATTGCTCGCGTTAAACGACGAGTCCATCTTGCATCATCTCGATGCGATTCTCGTGTTTTACTTAATCTGAAGCAGCGCTGCTGGAGCAAAGCCTTACAGAGACTGGCTGTTTGATGGTAAAGCCACCACGGAGCAGATACTCAGGACTAGTCACACCAAGGCTTGGAATTTCTATCGGAATGATGGTTATTCCCCTTTAACAGCACTGAGTTTGGCTGGACAGCACTGAGTTTGGCTGGGCAGCACTGTCAGAAGCAGATCACTAAAGCTCAACGTGTTCCCAACAGCCATAAACCAAGCCATGCTGGATGGAAAGCAGTTTAGATGTTTTCTGTTCTTATCTAAAAAATGTAAAAGTGAAAAAAAAGTAAAAAAAGAAGTTTAAAAGTCTTTAAAAAATAAAAGAGTTTAAAATGTAAAGAAGTCAAAAATGTTTAAAAAAGTTTAAAAAATAAAAACAGTTTTAAAAAGTAAAAGAAGTTTAAAAATATAGAAGAGTTTTAAAAAGTGAAAGTAGAAAAGTTTTTAAAAGTTTAAAAAATTTATGAAGTTAAAAAAAGTTTTAAAAGTACAGAAAAGTTTTAAAAAGTTTAAAAAGTTAAAATGTTTGAAAAGTTCAAAAAAGTAAAAAAGGCTTAAAAAGTATAGAAAGTTTAGAAAAGTTTTAAAAGTTTTAAAAGTAAAAAAGTTTTACAAGTTTCAGAAGTAAAACAAAAGTTTAAAAGGTACAGAAAAGTTTTAAAAAGTTTAAAAAGTTTTAAAAAACAAAACGAAAAGGTTTCTAAAAAGTTAAGCAAAGTTTAAAAGAAGTTTAAAAAAATTTTTAAAAAGTAAAAAAAAAAAAAAAAAAAAAAAAAGGTAATAGTTTGAGGCCAACTCCGAGCCCCCTGCTTGCAGGGCCCCCCCTGCTGGCGCTCCAGCAGGAAGAGGCGCCGGGGCAGCTCTGGGCGTGGCCACCGCCACCCCGAAACCGCGGCCTTTCCCCCCCCGAGGCTTTGGCGAGGGCGCCCCCTGTCGGCGGGGCGGGCCCCGCGGGTTTCTCCCTCCCCGGGCTCGCACCGGCCCCTCCGCCAGCGCCAGGTTCCCTCTGCTGAGCACCCGCATCGTTCCGCCGCAGGCTGATTCCCAGCTGTTTGCCAGATGTGATGCTTCTTCTAAAGCTAGAGTCCTGTCTCGAGCTGCACTTTCTCTGGTTTTGAAGCCTGAAGAAGTGGTTTTCGGACACAAAAAGCCTCTGCGGCACTACAGGCTTGGGGAAGAGTGGCTGGAAAGCTGCCTGGAGGAGAGGGACCTGGGGGTGTTAGTCGACAGCGACCGAACATGAGCCAGCAGTGTGCCCAGGTTGCCAAGAAGGCCAGTGGCATCCTGGCTTGTATCAGAAACAGCGTGACCAGCAGGTCCAGGGAGGTTATTCTCCTTCTGTACTTGGCCCTGGTGAGGCCGCTCCTTGAATCCTGTGTTCAGTTCTGGGCCCCTCACCACAAGAAGGATGTTGAGGCTCTGGAGCGAGTCCAGAGAAGGGCAACAAAGCTGGTGAAGGGGCTGGAGAACAAATCTTATGAGGAGCAGCTGAGAGAGCTGGGGTTGTTTAGCCTGGAGAAGAGGAGGCTGAGGGGAGACCTCATTGCTCTCTACAACTACCTGAAAGGAGGTTGTGGAGAGGAGGGAGCTGGCCTCTTCGCCCAAGTGACAGGGGACAGGACAAGGGGCAATGGCCTCAAGATGTGCCAGAGGATGTTTAGGTTAGACATTAGGAAAAATTTCTTCACAGAAAGGATTATAAAGCACTGAAGCAGGCTGCCCAGGGAGGTGTTTAAAAGACAGGTAGATTAGGTGGTTGCAGACCTGTTTTAATAGTGGACAAGTAGAGTTGAAGTTGATGATCTCAAAGGCCTTTTGCAACCTAATGATTCTATGATTAATAAAAAAAAAAAAATCCCTAGTCTTCATTTCCTTAATGTGGTTGAGCTGCTGGATTGTAGCAGGTGCAACCGGAAAATGTTATTCATGGAGCTATAGACCCATGGGATGGTTCAGGTTGGAAGGGACCTTAAAGCCCATCCAGTTCCACCCCCTTGCCATGGGCAGGGGTACCTTCCATGAGGTCACGTTGCTCAAAGCCCATCCAACCTGGCCTTGAACACCTCCAGGGATGGGGCAGCCACAGCTTCCCTGGGCAACCTGGGTTCCACAGCAGTGGCTGCAGTGAAGGGAAGGGAGTGCCCGAAGGGAAGGGGCAACAGCAGCCTTCCCCGGCTCTGCCTGCCTGGGAAGTTCCTGAAGGCAAACACGTCTCTGAGAGGCAGTGGTTCCCTGCTCCAGGAGCTTGAGACAGCGTTTTTCTGTGCCTTCCTGAGCCCTGGGAGCTTGAGGCTTGCATCCAAATCCTGCCAGGAGACATCTCATGTGAGTGGGTTGGTGTTGGGGTGAATGTAGGCTGCATGTCTGGGTGTGTAACTTCCAGGCACATTGAGCCCGGTACGTGCAGGGGATTCCCCTCATTGCAGCAAGCCCAGATCCTGTAAATGAAAATTCTGACCCTGCTGGTTATCTGGATGGAGAGTCCCTGCAGGCAATTTATAGACCATGTTTCATGACTAACAAAATATGTTCATTGGGAATTTCTGATGGCTTTCAGGTGTAGCCCAGCAAGCTGCTTTCATGAGAGTGGAACATAAAGATGACAGCAGTATCAGGCAGGGAAAAAGTCAATGTCCATTGAGCCTGTTCCTCAGCATGGATAACACTGAAGCCATTTGTGTGATATTGAGCACTTCAAATCAGCCACACAGCTACTGCTGTGTGCAAACCCTGAACAAAAGCAGCAGACTGCTGCACAGTCGTGCAGTTTCCTTGTGCGAACTGTTCCAGTGTAGCCCTAAAAAACAAACCCTGAACAATTAGCACTGTTGCTAAGTAAGGTTCAGCATCCTGCAAATTCATTTGCATTACTGCCCATATCGAGTAATTTAATTTATTGTACACTGTTCTCTGGTGATTTGATATGATATGTGGAATATTTTGAAACTTCACAAAGTGGAATATTTTGATTTAAGCTAAAGTACAGTTAAGTTTTGTCTACGCAGTTGTGGTTTTTTTCAGCAGTTAGACAGAATGCCCCTCTGCTAGTATGTTTTCTTTAAAACGGTGTTTTCCAGACATTGTTCTTTGGAGATGATAATGCCTCGCGTGAAATATGATCCATTACTTCTCCTATAATCACCTCTCTTTGCAGTATTTTCTATCTTAAAGCCAAGGCCAAGAAGAGAACTGGAGTCAGCTCCAAATTAGTAAGAGTTTTGACTGTTGTAAAGTTTAATAACATTAAAATTAGACCTTGGAAAGTAATAGAATATGCATAAGACTTCTGAGAAAAATTATCCACATGCATCTAAGTGGGAAATATATTCTGTAACAGCTTTTGTCTCATTGCACACCATTGATGATCACTCCCTTGTATTGGCCAGACCTGAGAAAGGATGCACTCAGAGAGCAAGCATGTAAAGCAGTTTAAAAAGAAAGCAAGCCAGAAGAGAATATGTATAACAAATGATATGTAGCCACTTTAGTACAAAGATTGGGAGACAGTTCGAGGAATAGTTTGACCACTGATTGCAGATGGAATAATCTGCTCTGCTGTTTCTGCTATAAAGCTGGGAAGTTCTAGCAAGAAGGTGGCAACAAACATCTCCGAGGTCATCTTGACAGGAATGGCCTCCACAGCTTATGGTGTTTGAAATGCCGAGCATCTAACATCACCATGTAACATCTTTTGAAAAACAGGCATGCAAACCCACAATGGATAAGTGCTGTTGAAAAAAAAAAGTTACCCGAATCTTTCTCTCTCAAGTGGAAAGAGATAACATTTCATCTCAAGTGCAATTTTTCTTTTAAACAACTTTATCTTCAGGCTTTAAAGTATTTTACAGCTACTATCCAATCTGTAGCCAACACTTCATTCACTACTCTTTCAGTCAATGTTTGGAGTCTTCTTAGAGAGACGCATAAATCCTCGACTCTACTGATCATGCCTACTCAGCAAGAATAACGTGCTTTCAGGGACTGACCACCTTGCCCCCAAGACAGTGAGTTTGGTGTAAACATGGGAAGGATTCCATGGTCATTACTTTTCATGTGATTGTTCCAAACCCTTAACCACTACTATAGAGGGTAAGTCTTAAAGGAATGGATACTAGCCAATTGGTTTATTTTTTTTTTCATGATTATTGCTGGAAAAATCAGGAAAAACTGAAATATGGAGTGTATAGGGGAAAAGTACACATGATTTAGTGAGGATACTTAGTGTTCCAATTGACCTTTTTGGGACCTAATCCTCAAGTGAGAAAATTGTCAATGTTTTGCAGCTCACAGAGGAGTCCTGTAAAGCACATCCTTGCATGTCATAGGCTCATGTCTCACCTGGGAGTCCTGCCTCATTACCTGGAGACCACTGTTCTGTGTACCAGATGCTGTGTAAGTTGTTATTTTTTTCCACTTCTGTACATTATGCAAGTCCTTCTGTAATAAAAACAGTACAAGGAAACTACAAGAAAGACTCAGTTCCAGATGACCCTATTCTATTTTCTTGGTGATGGCAAACCTCACTGGTAACGTATTGATGGACTGATGATCCTACCTTGTTCATGGGATTCAAATGCATATTTTGCTTACACTACTGTAAAGGCTAGCTTAGGGGTTTGAAATGCTAAAAAAAATTACGAAGAGTAATCTCTTACTGGGTATCAACCAGTACTGCTTTAACAAGTACCAAGATAGAGGTGAACATGACTTCTCACTTAATGCCTTCTCCTTAAAAAAATAAAAAGATAGGTGTGACACCTAAAAGTTCACAAGGTAGCTAAGAAGGTACTACCAGAAAGAATATCTTCTTGTATAAGAACAAAAAGTCATCATTCTGCTCCCAGGAAAACCTAAAATCAGTCATGAATTCTTCCAGTGATTTCTCTTCCTCATTTATTCCCAAAGGAAAGTGGACAAGGCGGTGACTTTTTTAAGGTTATTAAATCTGAATCAATAAAGTTCCAGAGAAATTATGACCACTAAGAACATAGTTCTGAGTAACCAGCTTGTCATCTTCATCTGCATGAAAGTGGTAAATTCAGGAAACAAGTGATAACATTGCAACCACTGATTAATGTCCAAGAGTTCAGCTATTATTCAAGCATGTTAACAAGCCAGCTGAGATACGTATGCAGCTATCAAGTAACATATGATCTGTCCTGTTTATGTATACAAGTGTTGAATGCCAATGAGGGTGAAGGGGTTAATGGCAAAGTGTCCAGTAGCAAGCATGACATACCAGTTCAAGGCATTTCCCTGCCTTTACTTGTGTCTCACTGTCATGACAAGCTCCTCTCTTTCAGCTGTGCCATTCCCACTGTTTGCCAAGCTATTCTGTGAACAGGATCATGCAAGTGATGCTCAAAAAAAAGGTGCTTTTTGTTTGCTTTTTTAATGCAGCTCATAAGCATTGTGATGGCACCGGGGGTAGGGCAGCAGTATGAGAGAAAGGTGAGGTGCCAGGTGATGTGTTGCCACCCAGAAACACCCAGATGGTGTTGCCACCCAGAAAACTGTTTATGCAGCTACTCTCTCAAACAAAAGATTGCTGTTAGTGCTTTTACACATTACATTCATACACCATGAAAATATACACTAATAGTGTGAAATTCTAGCCTCGGTGGATTTTAGAGGCAACCAAAGCTCCTTTTTTCCTCTGGACATCTGAAGTCCCTTCCCGTTCAGTTCCTCTAACCCGACGCTAAGTAGAGGCTGAAGACCTTGGTTGAACTCCTGGCAGGAGGGTAGTCCCTGATGACAAGTGGCACTGACCTGAGGGGTGGGGAGGAGCAGGTTTCACATCAGCACTTCTCATAAGTTTAAAACAAAACCTCATTCTTTGATATCACCAGTAACAAACCACAAATAAGCGTAGTGCAAGGTCTTACCTTAAAGCACCCGTGTCCTTTCAGAGGAACTAAGGCATCTGAGTGACAAATGAAGTAGGTTAAGCAGATGTACATCCCCTTCTGTCAGTTCTGGTAATCAATGGCAGAGGAGCAGAGCGACAGCCATGCAGTAAAAACCGTGTCTGCTAAATTTACCACAGCTGATTTATCAATGCTCTTACTCATCTGGAATGCACCCACACCAACAGCCCTGCTGAAATCAGCTTGTAAATTAGACAAATGTCACCCACACCCATTTTAAGATTCCTTTTTGCCAAGATGGCATAAAGGGGGAGGTGGGGGTTGTATATAGGGAAAGGAACAGGTGTTGGGACTAGGATTTTGAAATCAGTAGGGCAAGTCATCCAAGTGCTTGGCAACATATGCAGCTGTTTACAATTTCACATAAGTTTGTGAGAAAATCTAGACTGCAGCTTCAGAATGTGAATATGGATCCATGCATGCAAAGTTCTTGTGCTTTCACAGGGGGTATCATCACACAATTAAATCAAACTATTTATATTTACTAACTACAGTGCTGAAACAACAGTGTAAGTCTTGGTTTTCAATCTAAGAAGATCCATTTTCCTGCCAAATATATGTAAATTAAATTCATCTCATGCAATTCCCTGAGAGAACTGAAGATTTAAGAGAAATATGCTCCGTTAAACTCTGGAGAATAACCTCAGTGAACTAACCCTTGGTTGCTAATTGAATGACATCAGAAAACAGCCATCAGCA
The DNA here is from genome assembly GCA_033459285.1 of Clamator glandarius. Lineage (NCBI taxonomy): Eukaryota > Metazoa > Chordata > Aves > Cuculiformes > Cuculidae > Clamator > Clamator glandarius. The sequence continues at coordinate 585,393 of JAUNZM010000244.1, read as the reverse complement.
GTGCTCTGCCAATTTCCTAGACACTGGAGAGGTTTGCTAAGAGTTGCATTAAATGATCTGTCATCAACTCAATATTAATCTCCCAGTATTTTATTACTCAGTCTTAAATAGGGCCTTCTGGAGGGTATGATTTATTGGCGATGGGAGACAGTAATTACAAAGTGAGGTATAGCATAAAAAACCCGCGGCAAGTGAGTTAGAACAGTGTCTGGGGACCATTTGATATTGTGCTGGCAAACAGAACATGTTATAAAGCCATTTTAGAGAGAACAAATATAATGCAGGCATCTAGCTGCTAAAGTACGAGAAGGAACCCTGAAGCAGAAAATTACATTTTTCGTTTCTCATATTAAGGCATAAACTTTTAGGCTACGCTCCCTTAACAGTGGATTCTGCCTGAACAGACTACCATGCGGATGCACCGGGTTTTTTCAATGTGCTGCAGGACTGGACACATTTTTTAAATGTGTAGTAATTGCTGTACGTGAGATGCCATGTTCCATCCTCTGCTCTTTGGCTGCCATATGGCTGTTGACAGTCTCGCTGTACTCAGTGGTGACTGGCTCCAAGAAAGAGCAGGGTTAAGCTGAGGAAATGTGCACTATCCATGGGCATAATTCTGTTTTAGTTAAGAGAATATTTCAGTAAAGTGAAAACAAAATCACACTGAACTGTTACAGTTCAGATATCCCAACCTGAGATAATACGACCAGATAATATGTATTGTGAAGGGTTGGTAAGAAAAGCTAAAATCAAAGCGTACACATCACCAGCTGTTACAGGGCAGGGCATAAGGCTGATAAAAAGATAAATGGCTTTGGAAAGCGTCACTGAGTTATAAGGAAGACTTAACCCGTGAAACACCAAACCGATCATACAGCCTGATATTCCTACAGCCACCATTATTGCACAACAAAGCATGAGTAATAGCAGAGGAGTTTAGTTCAACAGTATCAGTGCGTGGAAAGACCAGAAAAGTACTGGAGCATTTCCCTGAATTGGCTGCTCATTGCAACGAACCCTCTGCCTTGAAGAACTTGTATTCTTAGTAGGTAAAATGGGCAGATGGCGCTAGAAAGAAGTACATTTTACGAGATAAATAACCAGTAGCCATGTACCTTGCAAAGAATGGCTTGAGATTAGAAAAAAATTCTTCATGGAGAGGGTGGTTAGGCATTGGAACAGTCTGCCAAGGGAGGTGGTTGAGTCGCCGTCCCTGGAGGTGTTTAAGGTTAGGGTAGACGAGGTGCTTAGGGGCATGATTTAGGGATTGGTGGGAATGGTTGGACTCGACGATCCAGTGGGTCTCTTCCAACCTGGTTATTCTGTGATTCTGTGAATAATAGACCTCAATGAAGAGCATTTCTTCACTAAACAGCATTTCGAAAATGTATAGAATAATGGGGAAAAAAATTAAAAATAATTACTGGTATTACTGTATTGTTATTAGGGAATTTGGAATGTTTCTAAGCAAAATAGAGACTGCATATTGATTTGAGGTGGATTATTGCTTTCCCACTCACCATTATTTTTAATATGCATTCAGTAACTGAATTACTGCTCTTAAAATACTAACTGTTTAGGTATAAAGCAACTATGCAGATTGTGTAATGGGATTGCAATAGTTTAATATCCTTGTGTTATGATTTGTAATAGTGTATTCTTCAAGTTTGTGAGAGCAAATCAAGAATATGACAGCTAAGAGTATCTCCATATGTATCTGATGTCACATACTGCCATAAAAGTGAAACTGAAACCGCATCACTCATTTTTTCTTTTGAATGTATACAGCGTTCTTTTGAATGTATAAAGTAATATCATTTTCCCAGCCACTATAAAAGCTATAACTTGAATTCAATGTAATTATCTACAACTGAGCCTTGTTTCCTGAATTTGTAGATGGAAATATAAGGAAAATAAATGGAAACAAATAATGATGGAAAACCAGTTAGTGAAAACTGTAGGAATTGGTTTTCATATGAATTAAGTATAATATTTTGAATTTTGTAAAATAGCAATAGAATTTATATAAGAAGCTAATAATCTAAGAGTTTATGGGGAAAATGTTCTGATCACTTATTTTCTTAACAGGACGGTAAAAATACAGATGTGATCACAAGTAAATGTCATTTAGAATTGCTAATAAAAAGTCTGTGTAGTCAGGTAACTTCATATTACAGCTCTCAATTGCCCCTATTCCCGTTTACACTCTTCTACAAGAATTGGATCCACAATTAGATTGTGTTCTTGCCGCAAGCGGTTCTGCGTGGGTTGACCTCACTGACTGTTCAAGACTCCCTGAGTTACCTGAAGCTCCAGGCAGGAGAAGTGTGGAACTCCCAGCAGGACAAAACCTTGAGCTGAGGCAGGTTCCTTCAGCATTTTATTCACCTGGGAGAAGGGATTTCTGTTCTCATATAAGCAATACACAAGTTATTATTGATTTCCTTGCCTGTATGATCAAAAAGCCTCTTTCACACTGGATAGCTCCTGGCCATTAATTAAGTCCTTACACACAACTGATGTATCACCTACTCCCAGAAAGGCATGAGCAAGGGTGCATAACTTCTCAGTGCACTGACAGAACAGCTCCTGAGTCCATACTGGAACTTAGCATACAAATAGGATGACCAGAATTTACAAGGGAAATTTCTAGCCTATGTACTATTGTCATTTACAGTAAAAAAGAAAGAAAAAATATTCATCTCTAGAGATTATTTACCTCGCAACCCAATAGTGCACTTGGAAATTACTGTACCCTAAAACAGCTCTGATAAGCAAAGATGAAACTCAAATAGCTAAAAGGGAACTAGCAAATTTCTTGCTTAGTATCAAATCCTGTTTTAAAACTTTCTGCTCTTAAAGACATCCTGTTTATATATTTAATCAATGAACTGGATGTAATAGAGAAAAGAATGCCTGCAATGCTCTCTAAAACGCATATTTGCAAAGTTGGAGTAACTCAGCTTTAAAGTAAACAACTAAACAGTTTGGGAAAGTCCCCAAATCCCTGTTAGATTTTGTTTCTGTTTCTCTGGAAATGGTTTTCTGATTTTTCTGGGAACATACCATGGTTCAATGATAGGCATTTAGAAAAACAAAAAATCCTTTGTTTCTCTTTTTTTCTTTCCTTACCTGAATGTTATTGAAGATTTCAATTTGACAGGAGGATCTGCCTCTGGCAAAACCCTACACCTGTGTTAAGCTCTCCAGTGAAACTGAGCTTCTGGATGATGATGCGAGATTCAGGGACCTCAGGGGGTTGCTTTTATTTGTTTTGGTTTCTTTGGTTTAAGATTGTCTTGCTTTAAAAGATAATTTGCAAGCCTTCTCCAAAGAAAATAAAGACATGGGAGAGGAGGAAATATTTTGGAGTCCCAGTATAGTCAATTGGTCTCTTATCAAATAAACAAGCTCCATCCTAAAACTAAGCAGGTTGCATGCATTCACGTCTACCCACAAAATTGCTCACGTACACCATTTCTGTTGAAAGGCTATTCTTGAACATCTTTCTTAGGACAGGTAGAAACTTTTTCATATATATATATATATATAGCTCAAGAATATGTAGAAATTATACCTATTTATTCTTCTACTAATATTACTACTTATCTAAGATAGCTCTTGTCTTTACAAGATCTTTAGTGTGCTGTAATCACATAGGCAGTGATCCTACCACTTCTCAGACTTTATTTGTCTAGAACGAAGTCTCAAAATATAAACAGATTCCTCATTTCCTTAACCTTCCTAACAGCTTTTCCATGTACCTATACTAGTTTTGGTTCATCTTTCTTATCATGACAGAGCAGAAATGTATGCAGAATTCCAGGTGAGGTTTTGCCAGGTCCTTGCATAATTACATAGATATTTCTCTCTTTAGCGACAGAAATACACAAATAAATAAGCCCATTACCACACATATGAGTTCCTGTTTAACCTCCTTTTTTGCCTCCCCCCTGCATTAGTGCCTCAGCATCCGTTACTGACTAATATCCCTTTGTTTGTTCATTCCATTGTAATTTCCAATTGATGAGTCTCCACCTTGTAACTGAAATTCTTGTTAGGAGTTCTTCAAGTCTGCAACTGTGCACTTTGCACCATGACATGATCCTAGTTAATCTCATCTAGGTTCCCTTTCCCACAAAAGATTGGACCAGATGAGTTTCTAACGTCCTTTCAAACCTCAGCGGTTCTACGATTCATTGATTTTATGATTAATTATCATGGCATTTCTATTCTCTTCTGCAAGGTCATGTAGTTTCTTTTGCATGGTATTTCAGTCTTCTTCTGTACTAATTGTTGCTTTGTATCCAAAGTGCTTACCAAAGATACTAAACAAGTGCAATCTGCGATCAGTCCTTGAGAACCAACACTTACAAACCCCATTTTAGCACGATCTTTTCCAAATAAACTAATGCCTTTTTCCTTCAGCTAGCTCTCTGGTTATTTTTTAGTTCACATGATCCTCAGCTGAAGTCATTGTATCTCTCATAGCACTGCATCAAATATTTAAGCAGAGTCATGTTGCTTTTTCCTTACCCTCAATTATTTTACCTGAGACAGATAACAAGCTAGTATTCTCAAAAATTACTTTACTATCGAAAGACAAACCTTAATAATTTCCTTATACCAAGAATGATTACTTATGACCCTTGCTCAGAATCTCAAGAGTTTTGACAATTTAATAATTTAGAATAAAGAAAACAGGACAAGTTCATTATGAGAAAGTTAAACGAGAAAGTTCTTCTAGATAATTGGAGGCATCCATCCATAACTGAGTTCTGAAGGGTACGGTCTGTGATAGACTTAATTGAACAGTACCTGGATGAGTGCAGCATGCTGTATTGGCAGTCTACAGAACTTACTAAATACATACAATAAAAACTCTCCTAATGCAGATTTAAAACAAATGCACCTATTAGAGACATCATTTTCTATTTGGTCACACGAAGAAGTTGCTTCAGGATCAGATAAAGCTGTGAAAAGCATGATGCTGATGAAATTGATTCAGTACCAACTCCTCAAACTAATATTTTCATTTAACACCAAGACAGCCTTTTGTGCTTTAGTTTATCCACTTCTGCAGGGGACTGAAGATTCCCTTAAAGCAGACCATACACATAACTAGTAAAGAACAAAAGCATTTTTTGCAAAAGCTATGCCAGCTGTCCAGAGTAGTCAACCCCATACATTTGATGTCATGGTTTAAAAATTCTACAGTGGGAGAAAAAAAACCTTAGTATGTTCTTATGGATTTTCTCCATAGGAATGAACTAGGAAAAAGTCTGAATGAGTACCAGAAAAGGAGCATGCAGTCCCAAGGATTATTGTTACTATGGTTTCCATATTAAGAATTACTCACTTCAAATTCACCTGTAGCTGTCCTTGAGCTAAATATTACCCAGGTTAGTAAGCACAGTGCCACACGTTCTCTGAGGCAGCTATGGGACTGTTTCTACTTCCAGTGGAATCAATGTAAACCCCTCATTTCTGCAAAGAATTAATCCAAATTCTTTCACTCCCTTGTGGATGTGTGCCCACACCACATGCTGTATGTACACGTGAAATGTTTCTCCAGTGACCGCTTGACAATAACTCGGGGGGTTACAAACAGAAAACTCCTACCCTCCTATAAAAAGAATTACAGTAGTCTTTGTAACAGTAAATAGATCTACCACTTCTCCTGCTTATCAGACGTGCTTCCTTCCTGTGACAGGAATTGTATCAACACACTGATGGGAAGAAGAGAAAAGGGATTTTTTTTTTTTAATGGTTGTTTTATCTATCACTTTCACTGAGGCACAAGTTCTAGACTGATTCACAGATGGAAACCCCAAATGCCGTGCAGCAAAGTGTTCATCTGTGGACAGGAAACAGTAAGGGTTTTATAGGCTAAAGTAAAGGGTATGACACTTTTAAGCACATTTTAAAATACTGCACTGACACCTTATTTAATATTGAAATGATCAAACTGACCACACATAAAAGCCTTTAATCATAGACACGGTGTAGCAGTGAAGTTCAGTTTCTGTATGTTCTTTACAGATTAGCCTTGTTCCTCTGATCCATTAAGCGATGTTGTCACCAAACTCCATAGGAACAGAAGGAAACAGGAAGAAGTAAAAAAAAAAAGTGACATTTGAAACAAAATTATGGGCAAATATAAAGGCTACTGCAAATACCAAATGCAGGTGAGGTCAGCAGTGAAAGATTCCAGGGAAAAGAACAGAAAGTCTGTAAATAGGCTGTTTTAAATATGTTTTCTAAGAGGTGCATCTTTAGCAAAATTCTAGATGAGTACACAAAGATACTTACAAATATTCACAAACGTGAATGTAAAATATCAGTGGGAAGGAGCATGACTTTCTGATCAGCTTTGTTGGGGTACATTAGTTGATCTCTGTTGTACTCACAGTAGCAGTTTTGGGAAGCTTGAATTGGTCTTTCTGTTGATTTTTTTTTTTAACCTTTGGAGCTTAAAATTCTCTTTTCAAAATATGATCGATTTAAATCTGCCCAAAAAAACCCTGAAAGAAATGAATAGACAAATAGCTGAATTGGACTCTGTCTGCTCCCGGAATTAATGCTTTTATCTGTGAGTAAGTTTGCAGTGAGCATTTTGCTTCTTCATTAGGGTATCAGAAAATAAATAACCCAAATCTAGACAAACTGTAACCGTCATAGTGAACTTAAAAGGCAAAATCCATCATTCTTGGCAACCCTTGTCTACATTACACATCCACAAACAAGATTGCAATTCACAGCACTCCCCACGTAAGCCACCATTTGAACATAAAAAAGATCTTCCCTAGATACCTGCGTCTGAAAATCCGGTGAACGTAATACTGACCACATCTGCAGGGAAGAAGTCAAACTAACTGGAAGTTTTCTAAAGGTAGAATGCATCGAGTGGAACAAACAGTTTTTGTGACCATGCAATACTCTGCTGCAAAAGCAGACATTTGGATTTGAAAAAGAAATATCTGTTGCTTCCTTAACAAATGGGTCCTTTCTGTTCTCCTTTCTGGTTCCCTATTCATGTAACAATTATCCCAAGCTCCAGAATATACTTTCAGTTTTGAAACTCTCTGTAAATCAATATCCTTATGAATAGTTCCTGCAAAGAGCGTGATTAGCCTGTATGTGTATCATTTGCTTAGGGATGCGTAAGCCTGTGCTTTAACAGTTCATTGCCCCTTTCTACCCATGATTCAGCTATATTTATTTTATAAATACATTGGAAATGTTGGGTTTATTTGGCTTGGGACACTCATTTTGCTCATTTCTTTTGCTTGGGGTTCCCTTTGAACATAGTCACACGTTATATTGCTTCTGAGAGATGCCTTGGTTAATCTATTAAACAGAAGAATGATGCATAAGGCCCTTTGGAAATAGTGCTGGGAAAAAAAAATGATGCAATAGCTGCTGGAGGGAAAAGCAGCCCAGGCCCTGGAAGATTCAAAGCCTGCTGTTACTAATCAACATGATGCACAGCTTGGAGCTATACTCTGTGGTTTTGGGAAAGGAACTGGTGGCTGTGAGGCCCCTGCAGGGCTCCCAGCCCTTCCAAGGAATAGCAGCACAACTGTGAACTCAGGTTGCTTTTGCAAGTGCGTAATATTGGTGTGAATTCACCTGTCTTCCCCTTTACACTCTGCATAGACATTATACATTTAACAATCCAATAAACTCCAACACAGAAATTAAAGCTTCGCAGAACAAGAATAGTGCTTACGGATGAAGAGTGTATAATACATCTCAGATTACTGAATGATAAGCTGGAACCCATGTCTAGGCAGATGCTTAGAAGAATAACTGTGTAAGAAGGATGATTTTACACAGGGAACTAGATCTCTTCTTTTAGAAGAAAGCATGTGTGGGACAAAAACCTTAGGAGGATTCTTCCGAGACGGAACACTGTTGATCTTTCATCCCATTTTTGAGGGTGTGCAGGGCTCCACAGGAGAGACCATGCTTTTGCACCAGCCCTGACCTCAACTAGCTACTTTCCATTTCCAGTCCAGCTGCACACACCTAGTTAAGAGATGTAAGGCATCCTCTTTCCCTCTATCCTATGCTATAATGAATTTTCCCAGACTGAATGGGAACTATGCTTCTCCTTCTCCATCACACCTCTAATCATCCCAGATTACACAGTGGCACCTAGGGACCGAAGGAATGCAGTGGGTGGACAAAGTTTCTTAAAATAGTTTCCTTTCTTGAGGGTGATACAGAGATCATATCAAGGACAGTATTTAAAATGTAGGATTTCAAGTGTCCTGAAACTTTCATTTTCCTTGGTAGGAACTGCACTAGAATTGCTTTGCAAGATGACTCAGTTCTTACAGGGCCATAAGAAACTTTGAAGACTATATTTAGATTGTAGATAGCTTCGCAAGAATATTTTCTTGGGGACAACATAATGAAAACTTTTTTAAAAAACGACAGCTCATGCCTGTTACATGGAGTTTCTAGCCTAAGACAATAGCATGAGAGGGCCCTTTAGAAGGCAGAGTTGACCACAAGGTTTCCCCAATTCTATCTCAGCAGCGATCAGCAATGCATTGTTCTACTACAGAAGTTAAAAAATGAAAAATCTCTTTCGGACATTTCAGATCATATTCTGCTTATAAAAACTATGATCCTGGTGAAGGGAGAAATCAATCCTATGAGCTGAACTGAAAAAACAAATCCAAATACTGAAGGCAGTTGGCAAAGGGGTGTAGATTTTATTATCCAAAAGTGCTCTTTGATCGGGAAATATTGCAAGAAAAACTCTTCACTTGATCCCAGGCTATAGAATTTATATTTCTAGATCCTGACACTACTAAGAATCTTCAGAGAAAGTAAACAGTTTTCTTTGTATTTCTCACTAACATTGCCATAATTCTTCCTTTTCAAAAACATGGTTTGGAGACTGTTTTTCTTGCAAATAGCTATCAAACATCTTCAGTCTGCACATGGAACAACGTGCTTAGCTGAACTCAATTTGTTCTGTCCACAGACAACTTTCACAGGAAAAAATATCCAAGATAAAGGAGAAAGATATTTGGTCATTCCCAGTGGGTGCAATAAAACAGCAAATTTTAAAATGTGCTCTTTAAAAAAGGTGTAGGACCAGAAAACTCAGTTTTGCTTTTCTTCCACACCGAGCAGACAATCTCATTAGAAATTAGCCAAGCCATATTTCAGGATATAAAACAGTCCAAGAACTAATGTCAGCAGGGCTGACGACTAGGGATATTAAGGAAATAAAGACTAGGAAAACTCACTTGTTACACACACTTCAGAAGGGGAACCAATGAAGAGATGATAAGTAAATATAAAAACAACTGACGGGAAGATTAGAATTAGACTTTGGATTTGACCAGTAGAGAAAAAGCAGAGATGTTATAAAGGCATTGATTACTGAAGAAGGTGGAGAACATCATAAAGATGGGACACTGCTTTTATTAACCAAACCTGTTGAGAGAAAAAAAAACAGCAGCCATAACAGGATATACATGGATGACAAGTGACAAAGGGTGACTGGCAGTGGACGTGTGGGAGAATGGCACCCCAGCTCAGGGCTGGTACTTATCCCCATCTACGTTCTGTCACAGAGTGGTGGGCTGCATCGCACTTTGACATTTCTGAATGCAAAACCATGGCTCGAAGGTTCTACCAAATATGAAATCACAGTGTAAGTTGTCCTTTTTTTCATACCGATGTTTTCCTGAGATTCAGAAGGCTGCAGCACTTCATCATGGAGAAGAGCTGTGTGGTGAAGTCCAGCCCTTTTCAGTGGAAGACCTGCACTGTAACCAGGCAGTTCTTCAAATCTCCCATTGATGGCACTTTCACACATCACATTTAAATGTGATCAAGGACTGCTCTCATCTCGGCAGGCAGTTGGCAAGTGCATCGGGCCTTGGTATGGTCACAAAGTTCATGGTGCAGTGCAATAGTGGACAGATCTTTTCATGATCCTTCAACATTTCACTCAAGTGTTTCATTTCATCTGTTAGCTTTCCAATTTCTCTTTTCAGGGAGGTATTTTCTTGCTCAAGAGACTCATATTCCTGGAAGGAGAGAAAAAAAACACTCTACTCATAGTCAAAACATTCCTTTCAGTGCTTCCACCTTGAGTATACTCATGTAACTGTAGAAGAACTGCCTAGTTTCTTATCACAGCATGTGACACATTAAGGAAAGACAGACACAGCCTGAGTGCTGGACAGGGCAAGTGCTTTATGACCTGTGCCCTGACCACGCTGCGATTCCTTTTGTGGCCCTGGAGACCAGGAGGTGCCACTACCCCTCGGGGGTCCCTACCGGCCCAGGACTGCAGGCGTGGGTGGCTGAGTCCCAGTGATGGGAAAGCCTCTGCTGGGAAGAGCCAACCTTGCTCTGCACTGTCAGAGCAGAGAAAATGAAAGCACCAAGTGCAGGTAGGTTCTGGGAAAACCCAGTGACTGGCACTGCTGGTGAGGAAAGGGCAGCCCCTGCCCTGGGTTAACACAGGGAAAGGATGTTTACCCAAGCGCCAGCTGAGACGCACACCTAGCACAATGTGTCCAGCACCAGACACTTTCCTGCAGCCTGGGTGAAGCTTGTAGCCACCTGCTCCAATGCCCAGGAACTCAAGAGCAGGAGGAGGGGAGCATCATGCCAGCTTGTTCCCAGCGCCACTTTGTTATCAGGCGTGACCACTGCTTCGGTTATCTGTGACCCAGACTGCTTTTGAACTAAGGCTTCTCTGGCAATGAATAAGCTGCTATTAACTGCAAGGGAGTGTTGAGATGTTCTGCAGCGTACATCTGTAAAGGATGCGAGACTCGCATGTCACACTTTTTTTGATAACTGCATGTCTCAAGTGTCTCTGCTATCAAGACTTCTCGTCCCAAAGACAAAAGAGCTAGAGGTTCAGAGCTAGCCCACGGAAAATCTGCAGGTGTCTGCACCTCGCTGCCAGCTCAACACTTAACCACTCAATCTCACCTCCCTGGGAAAGCTTCAGAGCAAACGTCAAAGCCTACACATGCCTTAAAAGGCCTTTTTACCAGGCAGAAGGGAGAGCCCCCCATGCAATTCTCTTCTGGACTGCCCCTGCTGCCCTTTGCTGCAGGAGTGTGGATCCCCCTGCCCTCCCTCACATCCTTAACCACCCATCACCACTCACCCACAGGGTAAAATAGGCACGGTCCTCCTAACACGTTAATCTCGCCAACTTCAGCCAGGATGTCCATCCCTGACTCTGGCTCTGCTCACCTCTTGTTGCAGAGCAATTGTTACTCTCCTGTTGCTCTGTCCTATTCTCAGGGATGAGACTATAAAATTGTTCTTGCCAAGAATGAATTCCTATTCAACCAGAACTGCCTGCACCCAGGAAAACCTCCTTGCCTGAGAATGAAGATTCCCAGCATAAGGAAGGTCTTTGAGTTTAGAAGGAATATCAGAGAGGCCCCAGAAAGGCATGGGGCCCAGAAATTATCCCGCAAAAGCCAGGGGCTAGCCCTTTCCAGAAGTACCCTGCACCTGGCTCTCTCAGGCACTGGCTCAGAGATGACCTGGGAAAAACCAAATCCCAAACTCCCCACACTGCCTCCCTTGGCCTCTGCAGATTGTCAGCAGATCCTTCCACCCTGAGAAAGAGAAAAGCCTGGGCTGAATCTCCAGAGCTGAACAAGTGACTCGCTCACCGTCGGAGCAACAGAACTAACATTTACTCCAAGAGCACGGGCTACACCAAAAAGCACCGTTGTGTGAGGTAACATCCAAAACCAGATAAAGAGGATTCCTGTTCTCCTTGTGTTTGCTCTGGGGACCAGAGAAAAACACACCACGTTGTGATATTGAGCAGAAGCATTAAGAGTTTCTGGAAAATCAGATACTTTCATGGTTTTTGGGAAACACCCACTGTTCTTCATGAAAGCGTACGAGTAAAGAGCTAACTGAAGCGAGCTGTCACGCCTGGAGGTTCTGAGGCTCCTCAGAAGCCTTTTCAGGTGGGTATTTCTGCCTCACACAGTAGATTTAGAATGGATTTAAGCCCGCGCTGCCACTGGGCAGGGCGGTCCCCTTGTCCCTGAAAGGCAGCAAGATTCACCCGCTGCCGGAGAGAACACGACGAGCTTAAACTCGAATCCAGGCGAAAACGGGTTTGTTTCAGCCCGGGAGAGCCCCGCGATGCGGTTCAGCGGGTGGTGCGGGGGAGAGGGGAGGAGGGAGGGTGAGGAGGAGGCAGGAGGGCTCCGCTGCCTCGCAGCCTCCGCTCCCCGAGCCGGGCTTACGAGGAGCCCCGGGTACCGCAAAGCCCGTTCACCTCGTGAAGTTTATCCGCTTTCTGGGTCTGCTTCTTCCTGCTCCTCTGCGCGGCGACGCGGTTTTTCTCCCTCCTCCTCACCTTCCTGTCATCCTCCTCGCGGCTCTGGAAGACACAAGCGGGTTTCTAAGGTTCCCCGCGCCCGGCGAACCGCGCGGCATCCCCGGCCCGCTCCCCCCGGCCAGGAGCAGCGGGCGCCGGGGAGCGGGGAGCGCGGAGCGGGGAGCGGAGTCGCCTCGCCCCGAGAGGGGAACGCGGGTACCTGCGGGCCGCCCTCGCCCCGCGCGGGGCACGACATCCCAGCGGCCGCCACCGAGGCCGGGGGGGCAGGGCTGGGGACGCGCCGCCCCGGGGCAGGGACGGGAGGGCAGGGGGTGCGGGGGGTGGGAGGGAAGGAAGGGGCAGAGGCAGGTGCAGGGGATGCAGTGGGAAGGAGGGCAGGGAATGCCGTGGATGGAAGGGCAGGGACAGGGAATGCGGTGGGTAGGAGAGCAGAGGCTGGGGATGCAATGACTGGGAGGGCAGGGGCAGGGCTGGAGCAGGGCAAGGGGTGCGGTGGGTGGAGGGAAGAGGCAGGTGCCGGGGATGCGGTGGGAAGGAGGGCAGGGGGCGCCGTGGATAGGAGGGCAGAGCACGGGATGCGATGGGTGGGAGAGCAGGGGCAGGGGATGCAGTGGGTAGGAGAGCAGGGGCACGGCTGGAGCAGGGCAAGGGTCGCAGTGGGTGGGCGGGTAGAGGATGCGGTGGGTGGGAGGGAAGGGGCAGGTTCAGGGGATGCGGTGAGCGGGAGGGCGGGGACGGGGGTGCGGGGGCTGGGAGGGCAGGGCAGGGGATGCAGCGGGTAGGAGAGCAGGTTCAGGGGATGCCGGGGGTAGGAAGGCAGGTGGTGAGGGGGATGGGAGGGCAGGGGCAGGGCTGGGGCAGGGGGTGCGGGGGGAGCCCCGGGGGCGGTGGCGGAGAGTGACCTCCACGCGTCACCCGGCGGGGCAAGGAGCCCCGGGGCTGCCCGGACCCCCCGTCTCGCCCCGCATCCCCCCGCCCCGGGTCTCGCAGGGGACCGCCCGCACCCCCGGGCGGGACCTGCCCCGAATTGCCCCGGAGCGGCGTTTTCTCTGCAGGGAAAACCCGTCCCGCAGCTCCTCCTCCTCCCCCCGGCCCCGGGGTCGGCGCTGCCCCGGCCCCCGCTCACCCCCGGCCCCTCCTGCCCCCCGCGCCGCTGCGACATCGGCCCCGGGACAGCGGGGACGCCGCCGGGATGCAGCGATTTTCACTTTCGCTACTCGCCCTGTTCCTTTAAATAATAAGGAAATGCCACGGGCTTCTGGTAAAAGCCAAGGACCGCTGAAAACGCCACCGACACAAACCTCGCTGTCCCGTCGTTATTTGACCAACGGCCTCGGCGGAGGTTCGGATGGGACATTGGGAAAAATCTCTTCACTGGAAGAGGCTGCCCGAGGAGGGGGTTGAGTCCCCATCGCTGGAGATGTTTAAAAGACAAGGTGCTTATGCATATTGGTTTAGTAGTGAACAGGTATGATTGGGCTTGATGATCTCAAAGGACTTTTCCGACCTAGCGATTCTGTGACTCTAAACGAGAGATGTTTCTTTTTCTCTTCAAACACGTTCACTACATTTTAATGGAACCGTCATCTTTGCCTTCTGCTCTGAAGGAGGGGAAGGTGTTTGCACTGACAAGTATTTCGCTTAAGCAGCATTCACAGATGAATCTGGATGTGGTACCTCCTGGCTGTGCTCATCTCACAGGGGCAAAAGCACGGACAGTCTGTCATAAAGCCCCAGGTATCTTAATAAACCAGATACTTCCCTGTTTTCCTGGTTTCCTCAGAACTTGGAGTCATCCAGTTTAGATGAAGATAAGGTTACAAGGTTTGCAAACTGTATAAATACGGACTACCCTTTCAAGAAGATCACGGTTCATGCTAAAGTGAGAGAAGGTCTCTGCTCTGCCACAGGTTTCCTGGTAGACTCCAGGACTGTCAACATTACTGAAAAACCTGAGCAGGACTTCCCTGGTAGGAAGGTCTCTTCAGCTGTTCCACCTCACAGCAGCTTGTGCCCCCGTCTTCCAGGGTACCCACTCCTTTGCTTTTGCACCTTCTTGGAGCTCCTTTGACCCCGGAGGACTGTGAGCCTTCCCTTCCCATGAAGGCCATGGGGACCCACAAGCTAGGTGGATTCCCTTGCAAACATGGTGTGACTTACCCTGCGTACCCAGGCGGTGCGGGCTCTCCCAAGCACTTTACAGCACCCTGGTTTCTCTAAAAGCAGCCTTGCCTCTCCCCTCCTCCATCACCCAACGTGCCAACGCCAGGATGCTCCACAAAAGAGCGCGCACGGAGGTGGCAGAAAGCATGGGCTCAGTGCCGTTCGCCAGCTGAGGGCATCCAAACCAACATCGCCTGAAAGGCAGCCCTAATTTCCAGGTGTTGATTGATTAGAGCATGAACTGCTTTCAGATGCTCCTTTTGAAACAGCCCAATCTTGCATGAACTACACACCATGCAGCTAAAGAGAACTAGTAAAACTATAGGCATGAGTAGAAATTTTAGTTGGGAGAGTCACTGAAAAAGAGCATTGGGCTCCTAGCTGCCTTTGCAGCTTAAGGACAGTTGAAATAAACAGGGTTAGAAGCCACTCTTCTCATAAAAAGCTCAGAGAACACGTGTATTTTCTTCTAATACAACCTATGAACCGCACAGATAAAATACCTTAATAGCCCTTCAGAGTGATCTGCAGGGAAAAGAAGCCCCCTTCCTGCAGAAGGACTCGGACCTGACCCCACACAAAGCCCTTGTGCTATTCCCGGAGTAATGCCACCCTTAATGACAACTGCACAAGCTGGTGATCTAACAGCATCAAGTCCTGAGCACCTTATCAAGAATCTATTAGTACTGCATAAATATCTTGAGTAACTCCCAGCAGCTCTAGAGTAAGGTTTCCAGGATCCCGCAAGCAAGGGACAAATCACAGGACAGTCCTCTTGAGCCTGAGTACGGTCTGCTCTTGTTCCAAGGGGCAAAGGAAATTAAAAGCCAAAATTTGCTTGTGGGAACAAGTTTCTGCTTAGAATTAAAGCTATCTATGGCACATCTGTAGAAATGCCTACACAGTAATTCCAGGTAATGCAGCAGTAAAGGCAGAACTTTTCTGTGCAGGAGAGAAAACAGGCCCAGAAAACAGTTTAGTCAGCCGAATTTACATTTTATAAGGGCAGTTTATCAGTGATTTTTGTCTGCGCTGAAGCAGCCTACACACATACAGCCTAGAGTCACTGAGCACAGCTTAGCACAGCTCTTCTGAAGAACAGCTTGTACCACAACTGAGTTTCAGAGCACCCAAGCTTTCAAGCAGACATCAGTGTCCGTGCAAAGATTTTTGGAAAGGGAGCTTCCCTGCACGCTGATTTTAATCCCTTGTTCAGAAACTACACACAGAAGTCTGTGTGGGTACTGCTCTGCTTTGCAAGTTTTTCTTGGGTAGGGATGGCTCACGCTTACAAAGGGTAAAGCACATCAACAGTTAGTGAGACATTCCATCTCACCCCCAAAAGCCAAGAAATTCAAACCCACTTGAATTGAGCCGTCTTACAAAATTCAACAGCTATATAAAGAAAAACTACCAGACATTTCTTGATGCAATACCAATTCGCCCCGAGTTAAAAATAAGAAGTTTGGATGTTGTGACATTTCAGTAGAAGCCTGATTAGACACTTGTCTTGCACAACACTGCTGATTTCTATGAAAAGTTAACTGAAGGACAAAAGGCTACTAGAATGGGTAAAAAAAATTAAGTATTTCATATATTTGTGTCAGTGGGAAGAACAGATCCCAGGCACAGCGAGTTGCAGGTACCATTTGCTGTAGAAATGTTTAATAACCATTTGAGAAACTGCATTGAACATTGAAGCACCGAGCATAGCTCCTCAGAGAACTTGCATTTACACCTTCCATTGCCGCTAGGCAAAAAAAAGCCACCAGAGATTTGTGAATTCATAACTTACATGTTACACTTGGAATCTTAGTTGTTTTCTTTATCCTTCTTTACACCTTTTATTTGGCCAGTGTTTCCAGATGCATCTTTCTTGTTCCACCTAGCTGCAATTAAAATGAGGCCTGACTGCCCTAGCTCAGGGCATCCATCCCTACATCCTTCCAATCCCACACAGATCGCCCATCCTGCAATCTCTAAACACTAAGATGCACTGCAGCGTGAATTCATTAATTCACTTAGGTCTCTATCCATAGGGGTCTCTTTCTATTTCTTAAGGCATCTGCCCCACATCAGGTTACTTTCCACGGGACCTTCCAGAGACATGCCTCTCCCTATTTTCTGTACTCGCTTATCATTACCTGCAGGGAAGAGTGGGAAATCTTCCATTAGCATAGAAAACATTCAAATACAATCACGGTAGACATGAAGAATCTTGCAAGGCTCAGCTTAGTCCAGGAACATTTGGATTAAAGAGTACCTGTGGATCTTGAAGAAAGCTATGGTGGGGATTTTCAACCCAGCAGAGAGCACACGTATGCAAAGCTGCTAGAATAGCAAGTCACTGTGTGAAAAACTGTCCCAGTCACACATCCCACAGCTTTGCCACTCTAGCCCCTCTCACATCCTGGCCTCTCTTACATCAGATGCTTTGTAGCCCCGATATTAATAACAGTTGTGAGTTCTAAGGCAGTAAATGGAACTGCTTCAGTTACTGCAGCCAAAATTTAACACAGATTTTTTCTGAAGTACTCACCGTTCAGTCACCATCTAATTCCACGATTAGAACTGACAAAATTATCTGAAACTTCAATCTTTCTTGACTGATTTAATTTACTTTACATAAAAACAAATTTGTATATACAAGAGCGAAGGGAAACAAATATTTACATATGATTAAATACACAAAGTCTCAGTACAGATGCTCACCTTTACAAAATAAATGACACTAAAAACCTGTCACGTTTTCTTGGAAATGATCTTCTTACCACAGTACATTTCATTAATAAAGCTTCTAAAAATACCCCTCCATTTACCATGTGAGAAATTCTTTAACTATTAGACATGAATATTTCCTGCAAGCACTTGCAAACATAAACCAGAGAAGGTTATGAACAGTTAAGGCACAATGCTCGATTTACTACTACTGTGCAATTGTCTAGGCACTATGTGTAAAGAAAAAACCTAAGTAAGCCAGCTCGACTTCAGACCATTTACTGGTAGCCTATGCTGATCTTTAAAGTTTAGTCAGACATCACAAAGGCAAACACAACCTGAGTCAGGATCGTGTAATGTGTAGAAATATTGTCCAGGAAACCCCCAGACTGCATAATCGGATTACATGAAATGAAATATCAGGTGGCACGTTGTGGATGGTTGACGACTTGTTCAGAAGAGTACACTGCAAGTAAATATATAAAATTAATAAAAAACAAAGTTTAGACACATATGACAATAAATAAGCCCATTTGACCTAAATTCAGGAAAGGCAGGATAGCAGAGACCAATATCAGGTTTGTGTGGATTTTCTAAAAAGTGCAACACCATATCAACTCTGGTGTTTTCAATATTCTTCAGTGTTAATTTCTTTCTAATTTATTTATTAAAAAAATTGCCACCTGACTCAGTAACAAATGAAGGTGCATTAGGAGAACTAGACATTCTCCAACATCTGTAAAGACGCGTTTAATGTAAATGAGCACTTAATAGTTTACTAAGAAACTGCTCACATACATAAAGCATGTGCACAAACTCTGAGAATCATGAAGACTCGAGCTGAATGCTGCAATAAAAGAGCAAAAAATGAATGTTATTCGGCAAATATACTTGCGGGATATCAGATGCTACTGGTATGTGTAAGTTTTCATATACCATCAGCAAGACAGTAAAAACAGAAGTATTTAAAGGGATTAAAGACTAAATAATTAAGGAAGCTATGTATAGCACTGAATTAGAGGGGAGACAAAGTTTAGGGAAAAACTGATCACAGTGAACAGGAGTTCAACTGAGATTCCAATCTGAAAATACTACATGAGAAATTCATGTGCTGAGATTAATCTTCCTCCGTCGAAGTGGGTAGCGCCTTCTTTCTGATGAATCTATAGGTCGTCTTCTTTTTAGCAAAACGCAAGTAGTTTTACTGGCATCATTGTCTGTTGGTGTGACTTCTTCGGGTGATACTACATTTTGGACATTATTTTCCTCTTTTGCCTTGCAACCAGCAAACACTTCTTGTCGCAGCTTGCAGAGTTCCAAGGTTGGTTGCCAAGTTAATGCTTGGGAAAAACCTTCTGCTTTTTCTACTAGGGCTGGGAGAGACTGCAAAAACAAACCCAAGTATTTCAAGTTACATAGGAAAAGTAATGGTTACAAAGAATGAAATCTGTTAATTAGATTCTGACAGGCACAAAAACTTCAGTGTCTACAGAGGCGATCCGTAGGATGACAGATGAAGGTTGGGAACTCAGAGCTACCAGCCTAACAGTGACCACAATCAGAGGCCATGCAAAGAGTACACCAAGCTCAAACGTTGCTTCATTACATCTCTAAACTTCTAAGTATCACAGAAACACAACAGTTCTCATCTAAGCTGGTCCTGAAGCAATAAAGGTCACTTGCTATATGAAATCGTACAGATCTTCAAAAGATGTTTAATTTTTCAGATGCTATAGATCCTAAAGTATCTGTAAAAAAAATAGTTCCTATAGCCACAGGGTAATCTTCCTCACTACAGCGTGAGGGGGAATGCGTTACAACTTCAGCAGTCCAAACGTGAAGATGTACTTGCTTCAGTAGTAAGCACGCAGGCTTTTTTTTTTGTACAAGTGAGTTACAACTCCTGTTTTATGACATGTTATCAGACGAAGAAAATAAAAGTTACCCCCTTAGCACACACAAGAGATCTCACCTTCATTGCCCCACTGATCTGTTTGGATGCCATTTCTGTCACCTGCTTCAGATCCACCATGTAAGCATCTACAGAAAAACAAAGTCTCAATAAACTTCTGAAATGTAACTCCGTCCTCCCCAGTACTTGCTAGATAATTGTTAGAAATGAGACAGAAAAGCAGCAGAGTCCCTATATAGAACTTAAATCTATAACACATCCCTGTCACTGTAGCATTGAGGAAGACAGCTTCTATGTTTTACCTTACTATTATTACTCCATCACTCAAAATACATTAGTATCTAGCAGACTCAATAACAGCAAGGCATAAAGTTCTTCATAGCATATACAAAACATGAGACACAAAGACAGTATTTAACATAAAGGAAGAAAACAGTTATAAAGGAAAAAAACACCTGCTTTCAAACCTTTCAAGCCCACACTACATTCAATAAAAAATGCACAAAGAAGGAGAATAAACAGAACTGTGGAGAAAATGAGATGAAGGAAACCTGTTCTAAGGATAGCAAAAATAATCTTACATCTCCAACAAGTCAGATTTTACAGTAATGGTTACAGTTTTCTTCTAGCTTAACTTACCAAGCATTAACACCAAGAATAAAAAAAGATCCAAGTGTAAACAACAGGAATGACATTAATCCTGTTAGGTTAACAGGAAAAGATAGATGAGGCTGCTTACAGAACACTGAAGCAGGCAGCAGGTGCAGAATACTGCGGGAAAATAGCAAATATTTGACTGCAGTTGCAATATGATAAGACCATCAACACAACTATGTGCTTCTGTTGATTGAGTTAAAAGCAATAATAACTCTTTGCTCAAGAGTTAAACTCTAAGTTGTTATAAAGCTTTTGTATGTTCTCCACCATTATTCTGTCTGCAGTGCTATGCCACCAACAAAAACTTAAAATTGGGAGATAAGCAGGCATGCTCCTAGGAACTAAGCAGCCTCACCTCCGCTACTATTGTTTTCCTGTAAGGTCTCCCCAGTTCTTGCAGGAGTGTGCACTGTTCGATGGCGCACACACCCTGAACCCTTTCAGGGATAAACACGGCATTGGGGAAGGACTGTTCATAAAGGCTTGTACTGTCAGGTCTTGGGAAAATGAGTATAAACTGGAGAGGGGCAGATTAAGACGAAACAAAAAGAAGAATTTCTTCACCATGGAGGGTGGTGAGGCCCCGGCGCAGGTTGCCCGGGGATGTTGTGGCTCCCCCATCCCTGGAGGTGTTCAAGGCCAGGTTGGGTGGGGCCTTGGGCAGCCTGATCTAGTGGGAGGTGTCGCTGCCCAAGGCAGGGAGGTTGGAACTAGAAGGTCTTTAAGCTCTCTTTCAACCCAAACTATTCTATGATTCTGCTTTGGAGTCAATCTCATTAGTGCCTCTGAAGATAATTAAAGTCAATTGCTGTATTCTAGTGCAGGGTGACAGTGATCCCTGCTGAACGGCAGCAACCAGCAAGAGACACTTTTCTTAAATCACCTTTCCACATAACCAACGTGATGATCAGACCTGGTTCAGGAATGCATAATCTGTGTATGAACATGGATGCTAAAATGGAGTTTGGAAGGAAAACCAGTCCAACAGCAGCCTCTTTAAAACACATCACAGATGCCTATGAATGGATATTCTCTAAAAGAAGGATATGTCCATTATGAAGTTTTCCTACAGTAGGATATCTGAATTAGAAGACTGGTGACCCTATGAAATGACAAGGAAAGAGTTAAGTAAAAATAATTACTTGGATTATTCCAGCTATACAAAAAGACTGAGACACAGTTAAATGAAATGCCTAGGGGAGTTCAGCTTTACACGGACAGCATCACATTCCTCAGTGTTCAAGGCTTTCCAAAAGATAGGGAAATGAAAAAAGGAAATGAAAGGTATTGAGTAATCTAAACATTTTAGTTTCTAGCCACTGTACTTGCTAAACTGGGATACATAAACTTCCCAAACACTACATAATACTAAAATTCAGCACAAACTCTACACCATTTTGGCTAGGCCTTCACTGCTACCTAGCCTAAAAAGGCAACACCTTGTCACAAGTTGTTACAAACTTGCAAGCAGTAGGTAATTCCCATCAGAGACACATAGGTCTGGACACAAGAAACCCAGATATGAAGTGACACTCTTCACGGCTCCTGTTAGTTTCTTTGCTGCACAGGCTGGCATTTCTGGAAGCAATATCGCCTGTTTACAAAGAGGAAATGATGCCTAGAGTGGAGGCTGATCAGCAGGGTGAAAACTGGAAGCTCAGCTTCTCAAACTTTAACGCCACTGCTCCTTATACTAGCTTCATGCTATGTGCAGTAATCCATAGTGCGGGCTCTATAACCACACTACTCAATTCAAAAAGGCATTGGTAAATTCTGTCATTCATACTTAAGAACAGGCAAGACAGAATTTCCCATTTCTTAAGGGCAGCCTCAAGAAGTCACATCCCAATCATCAATTACAAAATACAGCACCTTGTTTCAAGCAGTTTGGATAAGAAATAGCCTTTCAAAAGCATGTAGCAAACTTACAACAGTGTTTGCAGGTTGTTTTTATTTTTCCCTTCACCAACCCTTACAAATGACACAGGAAAGAAAATCTGATGCTTACTTTGCAAGTTCCGAGGGTCAACACTGCTACCACCGAGTACTACACAAATACTTTCAATTCCCTGAAGAAACTGACTGATTAGGAAGAGAGACTGAAGCATTTCTAGTATTCATGTAAAAGGAACACAAGGGTCAGAGTATAATGTCAGCTACCCATCTAGTTCCTCATCTGCCCTCCACCAGTAATGAAGGAAAGTAAGAAAACCTACTGAAGGTAGCCCCGTGACAATTTCTACACAATACACACACAGTGGCCAGCTTCTGCCTTTAAGAACAGTGCCTAACAGCGTGCTGCACTTAGAACAGGAGAAATGGACACGATAAACTGATGCAGCAATACATTACGACAAACTTCTAGCTATTTCTATTAATTATTTTAACAGCCAATAGTTTTAAACAAGATTAAAGAAAGAAAACTTCTTAAACATTCACAGCTATCCAGTAAGGCAGGCAACGTTTACTCAACGTGTTCACCCTCCCCATGAAATCTTTACCTTGAGAAGCCTGTGATCTTATCTCTTCCGGTGTTACAACAGGCTGGTAGAGCTTCTGCATATTGGAAAAAAGAAAAATTCTGAAATACCTTCTTGGTTCAATAGATATCTAATATACACATAGCAGTCAGAACTATGGAGAAAGGCTAATACAAGAAGATCGTGGTGGAACTACTTAAATAAAGAATGCATTGGAGTTACAATTTATAGATGCTCAGTTACTGGAAACAATGTTCCTGTTAACAGAGTTAAGTTCCCTGCGGAAGTGTCCCCAAAACTCGCTTTAGGCTGTAGAATTGCAATTATTAAGGCATGAGAACTAAACTGAAATCCAGGCATCATGGAAGAAGCATTGCCACCTGCTTCATGACTGAGGAAAAAGAGCTGCTCTGGCTTCTGGGAAGCCATTCACAAAACCAGTACATTTTTGAGAGAAGTAAAGTTGAATAAAAGGATACATTGAGAGAAAACAAAAACTAATTAAATAACTACATTCTAGCCCGCGCTAACTTATGCGGAATTAAGAACACTCTCCATCACACACTAGGGTCCTCTGGCTTTTTGGTCCTACTCTAAGTCTTGTGTCTTGGCATCAGTTAATTGTGACATGAAGTTAACTTCAACTAATAATAAATAATGAATAAAACTAATATTAAGTTACATTAAAGATTACACTTAAAAGTAACTAGCAGAGAAGATGGAAATAAAGCAATGTGGGAACTGAGTTATATTGATATATATAACTGATTTGAGTTATATGATCTACAAATCAGTATTTTTCTCCACATCAGCAGCTGTCCCCTCAACCTTCTTCAACCAAAAGCAAGTGGGAGGAATGTTAATTATTCCTCCCTGTAGTTTTACCAGAGCAATTTTTTTTCCCCATAGTTCATATATCTTCTTAGCAAGTTTACAGTAACAGCTCCAAGCAGAACAAACACTCCTTGCCTTACCTTCAAACACACAATGTATTGACTGAAAACCTACAGGATGATCTCTTGCTTTGGCAGTTAAGAGAGATCACCAGACTGAATGAGTGGTTCCCTCTAGATAAAATGCAGTTAAATACTTTAGGGGTTTCCATGTTCTTTTTGACCCTAGATATTCCTTTGATGCATGTCTTCACAGTTGCTCTCTATGCCTCAGAAAACACGGATCACAGCAGTAGCTAGGATCAAAAAAGAATATAAAAATCCCCTCAGTCAAAAGCAGAGAAACCACTAGAACCTTCTCAGAAGTAGCTGAGAGGGAAAAAAAAGCCACTTTAAGGAGAGAACTAAAAACTTTCTATATTTTTCTGACACCTTTAATCAAAATAATCATCTAGTCATGGTGGTATAAAGTTTGAAGAGGTCAGACACATAAAAAAGATAGTGTGAGAGGGATACTGGATAATTAATCCACTTTGGTACTCGTGTAGAACACGGCTTTCCTTTTGCAGAAAGATTAAAAGGTCTTGTTAAATCTTGGTGTTATACAATAGCATATTTTATCTTAGTTGATCATTTGTTTTATGTATCTGACATATTGACAAAATGGTGATTTCACAAAAGGCAACACACGTCAGAAAACATCTTGGATTTCAGAAAAATATATACTCATGTGCTTTTACTTACTGTAAATCATCTATGCCTGGCTAATCTGGAGTTACTTTTGTCATTTTTAGTCCTCAGAAACGTAATACAAGCCCGTAAACAACTTCTTAAAAAAAATCCCTGTCTTCTAAAGAAGAATAGCTGAGGTTTGAAAGGGCCCCTAAAGAAGAGCCCAAGCCCCTGCTGAAAGCAAGGCCAACTAAAGCAGATTGCTCGGAGCTTCTTCCAGTCAAGCTTTGAATATCTCCATGAGTACCTCCAAGAATGGAAGACTCCACAGCCTCATTGGGCCACATGTGTCAGTGTGTGACTACTCTCATAGTTCCTTTTTTTCAATGGTTAAATGGAATTTCCTGTATTTCCACTTGTGCCCTCTGCCTCTTGTCCTTTTTCTTTTTTTCTCCCCAGAAGAAACTGACTCCTAGTTAATCAGCAGGTAAGCAAAATGCATGCCTAAGGTAACTGCAGGAAAGAAGTTTAGCAACCAAAGACATGACTGCGTTGCTTAATGCCAGCAATTACTTTACAGTCAGTGTGAAAAAAAAAAGAAAAATTACTCCACTCGGTCATTAACCCTCATTACTCTTTTGTTTTCTTTCTTTACTGAAATTACTTACTCAATGTAGTTACGAGCTCAACGTAAGTGCCCAGGAAAACGCACGCATCTTTTTAGAAGTCTCATGCTGCACACAATTTGTCTGAATGTGTTATCACATTTAGTACTTCAACCAGCCTTCATCTAAGGATTTCAGAAACTTGGATTTGACAAGATAAACAGGTCTATACTCCCTAGTACAAGTCATCACGTTGAAGCAATCTACTGATACAACTTGCTGATCAGTGCCACAGACGAAATTCACTCCGTCACAACACTTTGCAGTAATCTCTATATTTCTGAAGAGCCAAATAATGCAAAAATCCCAATTTCATTATATGACAAAATCAAAATCAACTATGGGAAGGAGTGTAAAGGTCAACATTGCATGATTTGTTTCTTCAAGTCACATCTGGTCAGCAGCTTCTATATACACAGGTTTTCTGAAAAGATGTTACTCACCAACATTTCTTGCTCTGCTTTCATGGTTTGGATAGCATGCATCAGTATCTTTCTAGGCCACTGCTTACGCTTCGTTGTTGTCTCCACTATTAGTTCATCAAATTGATCTTCAAGAATTTTAATGCTGGAATCTAAAAATCACAAACACAAAGTTATTTTAGGAATTCTACAACTTTTTTTTTTGAGACAAAGTTATAAGGAAGATAAAAGCTTTAGATCTGAAATAAGAAATCATGCACGATTATCAATGAAGAAAAATACGTCTTAAACCTCCTTGTTAAGGTGACGTAAAAATTGGAGCACAGCTTGCAGCTGGCCAGTTACTTTTGAGGTAAATGAACTGCAGGAAAGGGCAAGGAAGGCTGAGAACCTGCTTTTCAACTGAAAACCAGCAATGCAAGATACATAAAATTGGTTTATCTGTGTAATTTACATGCATTAAGCAGCAATTGTCTGAACAATTTGAAGCCTAACCGATTTTTATATCATACAGAGCATAAACATGCAGTTTAACCCGACAACATACAATGCCACCTTAATGAAACACTGTTCCTGTAAATGCTCTGCATCTTGATGACATATACTGGTCATAAGGGGTTTGCAAAAAACCAAACCAAGTCTGCTTTCAGCATCTGAGGCTGAATGTGGTAGCAGTTACCTTTCGTAGCTTGCTTTTCCAGCAAGATTAGACTAAATACCTACAACACTTTCGGTTGTCAACTGGAGTTTTTACTGCTGATACCCTACTAAAGGTACTTAGTTTTTCTATGACTGCTAGTGATTGCAACTATTTTAAAGGCTTAAGATATTACTTGAAAACAGTTTCAAAATTCAGGCAAGTAAATCCCTGTGCTTTGCTGACATCACATCATCATTACAACTACAAAAATTAAGAGGTATAAAAGGAAACAGAATTAACCATTCAATCACATATCCTTACAGTGTGTAACTAAAAGGAATTACACATTTCTATATTCTTCCATCTGCACACTCCTATAATTTTTGTTTCCCAGCGGAGAAAAGAACATTGACAATGGTCTTGCTTTTGAAATTTTAAAATTAATTTTGCAAACTCCTTAGCATTTAAAATCACTGTTTGCAGTAATGCATTCAGCACAACTTGCTAGGCAGGCAATAGTTTAAGTCAAGTGCTAAAGAATGGATTTTGAGCACCCTCTCTTGGTCAATCTGTGCAGAATAAGGTAAACTTCAGAAAAGAAAAAATCAAGGTCTTCATAGTCCGTGGGTCGTTTTAGGATCGCTAAGAAAGCATCTGAGTATAGAAAGGAAAGGCCTGAGCCACTGGTCACTAAACACCGAAGGCACAAAATGCCAGATCACATGGTGATTCAAACTGGATCAGAGATAGGCACACAAGTAAATTTATGTCAAATTAAAAAGCACAATACAGTCCTAGCCTCTAAGCTACTTTTCTCTGGTAGTCAAGAACAGAAGTTTTTTACTGAGGGCGATAAGGCACTG
This sequence comes from Clamator glandarius, assembly GCA_033459285.1. Taxonomy (NCBI): domain Eukaryota; kingdom Metazoa; phylum Chordata; class Aves; order Cuculiformes; family Cuculidae; genus Clamator; species Clamator glandarius. The sequence continues at coordinate 558,941 of JAUNZM010000244.1, read as the reverse complement.
GAACAGGTTGCCCAAAGAAGTTGTGTATGTCCCATCCCTGCCAGTGCTCAAGGCCAGGCTGAATGAGGCTTTGAGCAGCCTGCTCTAATGGGAGGTGTCCCTGCCGATGACAGGAATGTTGGAACTGGATGATATTTAAGGTCCCTTCCAGCCCGAACTGTTCTTATTCTATAAGTCACATAGGCACCATATTACTGATAGGTGGAACTTGTGCCTCAAGATCTGCAAGAATCTTGATGGAAATATCAGATAGGGCAATGGTTCTTCAGAAAAAGGACCATTTCTCTTCTCTTGGACTGGATGCCCGCATGCCTCAGTTATCCTTCCTTTCATTAATAAGCACCACCTTGCCAGAATCTTGCTCCTGCAGCCCGGCACTTCAGATCCTTAGAGAGACACATGTGAGCTGGAGTTTGACCTTATGTGCTCCATGAGCATCCTTATCCTCAGACAGCCGGGGGAAAGTCTTCCCAGTTAAAAATATCACATGCAAATACCAAAACAAAACCACCCAAACAGAAATCACTCTCCACAACTACCTGAAAGGAGGCTGTAGCAGGGTGGGTGCTGCTCAATCCTCCCAAGTAACAAGGGATGGGGCAAGAGAAAATAGGCTCAAGTTGTGCCAGGGGAGACTTAGACTGAATAATAGAAAAAAGAACTATTCATCAAAAGAGCAGTGAAGCATTAGAACAGGCTGCTCAGGGAAGTAGAAGAGTCACTAGCCCTGGAGGCTTTAAAAAATTGTGCAGACGTGGTACTCTGGGACATGGTTTAGCAGGCACGCTAGTGTGCAGATGACAGCTGAAATGGATGATCTTACAGGTCTTTTCCAACCTTAATGTTTCTACGTCTATGAAATTAATGGAAACGAACACTTACCACCCTGCAGGTGGAAGACCTCTGAAGTCTCTTCCCAGGGCTGCCCATTGATGGTAACATTCTCCCGCACGGCTGTTTCGAAGTTCTGCAAGACACACCAGGCCTTGAGACTCCATCCTTCAGGCACCAGCGCTCAGCTTCCCCTGCCTGGTTTGGCCACCTTCTCGGGGAGAGGCGGCCACACAAACCCACACAGTGACACACACACACCCCCCTATTATCACGGGCACTGCTCTCCCCAAAACCTCTATCACGGGCTCGGCTCCCCTACCGCGGACACGGCCTCCCCCAGCAAAGCCTCCCGCCGCCGCCGCCGCCTCACCCAGAGCGCGTCCCCCGCGGCAGCCTCGGCCCCGCCCGGCTGCCCCCGCGCCAGGGCTCGCACGAAGGGGGCGCAGAGCGCCAGGGCCTCGCCCAGCGCCCGCCGTGAGCAGCACTGCACCCGCGCGTCGCGCCCCGCGGGCCCCGGCAGCGGCGGCGAGGGCGGCGCCGGGGCGGCCGCCATTTCCCGCCTCTGGCGCCGGGCGGGGAAGACGCCGTCCCGGAAGCGGAAGTGGCTGCCGCCCCGCGGCCCCGGCGGGTCATGGCGGCGGTCGACTGCCATTGCCACCTCGCAGCGCCCAGCTTCCAGGCCGTGAGGGCGGCGGGAGGGACAGAGGGACCGGGAGGGAGGGAGGGAGGGAGGGCGGGTGGGTGGGTGGCAGTTCCGGAGCTAAGGCGATGCGTGTGTCTTGCAGGACGTGGCGGCCGTCGTGCGGGCAGCGGAGCAGGTGAGGGGTGGCGGCGGTGAGGGATGACAGTGAGGAGAAGGGGTGACTGTGTTGAATGAGGGGTAAGGGTGACAGTGAAGGGGTGACAAGATAAGATGACGGGGCAGGGATGAGGGGTGACAGGGTGAGGTGGCGGGTAGGGGTAAGAGGTGGCAGGGGCATGTGTGAGGGTGAAGATTATGGGTGATGGGGAGGGGTGACAGGGGTGACAGCAGTGAGGTGAGGAGCGAGGGGTGACAGCGAGGGGTGAGGTGACAGTGAGGAGTGGGTGAAGGGGTGACAGTATTGAGTGAGAGGTAAGAGTGATAGTGAAAGGGTGACAGGGTAGAGTGACAGATATTGGGAGGCAATGTGGGGCGAGGGATGACAGGGTGGGGTGACTGACAGGTAGGAGTTAGGGGTGACTGAGGTGAGGGGTGACAGTGAGAGCTGACAGTAGTGGGATGAGGAGTGAGAGATGACAGCAAGGGGAAGGGGTGGCAGTAAGGGCAAGGCATGAAGGGTGAAGGGTGACAGTCAAGGTAGGGTGAGAAGTGACAGCGAGGGGTGATAGCAGTGAGGTGTGGAGTGAGGGGTAGGGGTAAGGTAACAGGGGAAAGGGTGAGGGGTGGCAGTGAGGTGAAGGGTAGAGGTGAGGAGAGGTGAGGGTGAGGTGAGTTGAAGGTGAGACAAGAGTGAGTTGAGGGTGATGGAGCTGAGGAGGCTGTCAGCAACTCTCCTCCCTGGCCCAGCCTCACCAGGGCGGGGGTTCCTCTCTGCTGCAGGCAGGGGTATCAGCGCTGGTGGTGGTGTCAGAGCGGGCGGCAGAGTTCCAGAGCGTCATGGAGCTGTCGGAGAGGTGCGAGGGTGGAGGGGCAACCCAGAGCCCACTTGTATCCTTGCTCTGGGGTCCGTATCTCAGCAGGAGCGACTGGTGACATGGGAGCTATTGAGGGGTGTTCAGCCCTCTCCCTCTGTCAGGCCAGCCTTTCTTTTTTACTCTGAACTTGGTTTTCCTGTCGTCTCTCCCACTGCTGATATCTGCTCCGTGTCTAGATTTCCAGGGGTTGTGTTCCCGTGCCTGGGGGTTCACCCAGTGCAGGAGATTTCACCAGAGGAGCAGCACAGTGTTACTCTGAAGGTAAAATGCTGGCAAGTTAGGTCAGTGCAGCTGTGAGACAGTGCAGGGACGGCTCAGGGCAGGCGATGGGATGCTCTGGTCTGTCTAATGTAACGTCAGATCTGCCCCGTGATTTTTATGCCCTTCTGGAATACAGAAATTCTGGGGTCTCTTAGCGCAGCCACTTGTTCACAGGTCTTCCCTTTGTTAGCATGGCAAGTGGGAGGCAACATTTGTACCTTCAGCCTGAAAAACTTACACTCATAGAATGTCCTGACTTGGAAGGGATCCACAAGGATCATCGAGTCCAACTCCTTTCTCTGCATAGTACAACCCCAAAATTCACACCATTTGTCTGAGAATGTTGTCCAAATGCTTCTTGAATATTGCAAGGCGTGGCACCACGACTGCTTCCCTGGGGGCCCTGTTCCGGTGCTCCACCACTCTCTGAGTGAAGAACTTTTTCCTAAATCCAACCTAAACCTCCCCTGGCACATCTTCCTGCCATTCTCTCAGGTCCTATCATTGGTTGCCAGAGAAAAAGAGATCAGCACCAGCCCCTCGTCCTGTTTTGAGGAAGCAGTAGACCACAATGAGGTCTCCTCTCAGTCTTCTGTTCTCCAGGCTGAATAGACCATCTTTAGTGACTTCTCATATGGCTTCCCCTCTAAACCCTTCACTAACTTTGCAGTGAGCTTGGAGAGCTGTCTGCAGTCATTAATGTTACCAGGATATTATGGGCCTTGTTTTAATTACCTTCTATGCTCCTATACCAGCTTGAGATGCGGGGTCATTAAGGAAAGAAGACAAATCCTGCTTGTTTCTAAAATCTGTCTGACAACACTAGTCACAGTAATGGCAGAGTTCTAAAGTACAGAATTTAATTACACTGAAGGAAAATCCAATTTAATCATAATGCTGAGTTCACACCCTTTCCATATTGTAAGGGCAGTGAAGATTTCATCTTTAATTTGTTCTTGCAGGATCTGGATGCTGCATTGCCACTTATAGAACTCTTCAAAGATAAACTGGTGGGCATCGGAGAAGTAAGTAGAATTCCATAACTTGTTTAAATGTCTGTGGCTTTGGCAGCATCTGTCACCAGAACCACAGACGTTTAGTGGATACTTGGGTTTGTGTATGCAATAAGTATTGCTATCGATCTGAACAAACACTGCCTGATTTGTAATTATTTTAATGTGCAGTCCTTCATAGATTTGCCTCATTCTCTCTTTTCCTTCATTATCATTCTTTGAAAACCGATGACATTTATGCTGGTGGATTTAGTAAGAAGAATGCATAATTATGCTGTATTGTCTTATACCCGAGTGTCTTTTAACCTGTTCTCCAGCACAGTGAAGTGCCAAGTCACATTGTTAACCTCATTCAGATCCTTCCTGCCTTCTTTCCTGAAAAAGTTAGGCTAAGCTGTCATTTCATAGAATCATAGAATAGTTATGGTTGGAAGGGACCTTAAAGATCATCTAATTCCAACGCCCTACAATGGGCAGAGATATCCCACTAGCTCAGGCTGCTTAGTAAGGCCCCATCCAACCTGGCCTTGAATGCCTCCAAGGATGGGGCAGCCACAACTTCCCTGGGCAACCTGTTCCAGTGTCTCACCACTCTCATGGTGAGCACACCTCATTTCATTCTCATTTCAGCACACCTCACTGACTTGTACAGTCCTTTTCCCTTGTGATCCCTCACCTGTCTGTATCCATGTGTTGTCTCCTGTCTTACGTTGGTTTTTAAACTGATTGAGACTACTCTGCTTTAGGGTTGAGTCTGCGTCTTTCGTGTGTTGGTACCGGAGGGCCTTATGGTTGCTGGAAAAACAGTTACTGGCAGAACTTTGTTGCTAAACTTGCCATGTTGTACTTGTACTGTATATCAAGGACTTTGGTTGGTGTAACTGTGAATGGGGCTGCTTTGACAAACTATAAATTTTGCCTAATGTGTTTAAATAAAAAGAGTATAGAATTAATGGGTATTTTTTGCTAGAGGTAAAACTGAAGTGTACAAGTTCAGAAATTTTACTTGTATTAGAGACCCAGATTTTAGATTTAATCTAAAATAGTATTCCATAGAATGTAAACTCTCAGAAAAGCAGTTATAAATTAAAACATTAAATACACTTGTTGGTAACTACCAGCCCACAAATGCTTTCATAGTTGGAAAGATTATGGGTAAGAATGGGTTCCTTTCTGAGTTAAGCTACAGTTAAGCTCATTTAATTGCAGCCTCCTGCAATATATATAGATATTTTGAAATGCCTTGCAGGTTTGAAGCATTTTTTCCTTTATGTATGGTTTTGTGGTTTACTCAAGCGTTAAGTCTGTAAAATGTTTTCACTTCTCTTCTTGTGCTGTAGGTTGGACTAGATTTCACTCCCAGATTTGCCAGCACCGAGGAACAGAAGGAAGGACAAAGACAGGTTTTGATTAAGCAGATTGAGTTAGCGAGACGACTGGGTTTGCCTTTGTAGGTTTTGCTTATACTAGTAGAGAATTTGCCAGATCTCAATAACGTGGAAATATTTCTCAGGATTTATAGTTACTAAGAGCTCATAGAACTTGCATAGATTAAACTGGCTTTAGCATCCTGTCATTCTACAGTTTGAGATTTAATTATAGAATTTTCCCTGTGTTTGCACTTGAGTACAGTGATCTTCTTTGTCCTGTCCTTGTTATGTTGTTGCTATATCTTCACTGTAACTAAAATGATTCATATATGCATCTCTAGATTTTTTTTCTCCTGCCAAAAGGTGTAATACTGGTTAATTATTTTCCGAGCTGCTGTCAGTTCATTTTTGTTTACAAAAGAAAGACTATTTTGGTTAATTTCCTAATGTGGGGCCTCTCCTTGATTTGCAGAAATGTTCATTCCCGCTCAGCTGGAAGACCAACCATTAATCTCTTAAAGGAACAAGGTGTTTTTACTGTGTTTTGTCTATCATGGGTTTTGGCAACACAAGTTCTTCACTTGTGCTGTGTGCTCACATCAGCTTGTGTGTGTGAAACCTGGGAGGAGTAGTGCAGAGTCCGTACTCATTCTTTATGGGACTGAGGTCCCATTAGAAGCTGCTGATGATTTGGTTTGCTTCTTTTTTGTGAGGTGCTACAAAGGTGTTGCTCCATGCATTTGATGGAAAGCCATCTGTAGCGATGGAAGGGGTGAAAGCTGGATACTACTTCTCCATTCCTCCTTCCATTATAAGAAGTGAACAGGTAATGTGTAAAGTTTAAAGAGGTTTGCTCCTTCTTGATGCTTGGGGATTGCAGTTAACAGCTGACAGACAGCTTATCGCCATGGCTGTTTTCACTGTGCAGCTCAAGAATATGCTTTTTTAAGTCTGTACAGCTTGAAGCGGGACTAGCAGTACTCGCATACAGTTGTCACCTGATGCTTCTCCAGAGAAGTTTCAGTTGCTTATAGCATTACATGCTTTTACTTTGACTAAATTTCTTCTTGGAGCTTTTGCCTTAGCTAGACTTTTGGGGGTAAATGGTGGTGAAAACAGGTCAGCTATTCCTGAGAGACAAGGGTTAAGAAAGTGGGAATTTTTTTTTTCTCACATGGTTTCTGGTGAGCTCTTCTTTGGAAGCTTCTGTCACTGTACTGGTTTAGGTAGGGACGTGATGCATGGAAAAGGAGCAGTTTCTTTCTCAGTGCTATGGCTTTTTTTGTTCAAAAGGAAATCTGCTTACAATTGGCTAAGTTGCAGACCCTTGAAAAATTGACATTATCGCAAGGTGCACCCAGCAAAGAAGCAGCTAAATTGGCTAAAGACAGCATTGGTCAGGTTCAGCCTTGATTTGCTGAGACTGCTCTTTTAATTTCTACTCTAGGCTGCCGCAAGCTATGCTGACTTCTTATTTTGGGGTAGCAGTCTGTTTCTATCCTGCAACATCATCACTTTCTGTGATAAACTCAGGAAATGTAAGAAAGGAAAAGGCATAATTCAAGTAAAAGGATGGAGGGGTTGTTAAGGATGAATACAGATGAAGATGAGGTTAGGAACTTGGAGAAAGGAAAGCAAACTGGGGTTGAGGGGTAAAAACAGAGATGGAAAAAAGATACACAAATATTGTATAAGCAGAAAAATAGCAAGTTGGAATCTCTAAATATAGGGTATCCTATGTAATATATCTACATGACTTATTAATAACAATGGATTCACTGTTTAGATAATAGTTCTTCAGATGTTTAGAAAATGGGATAATCCTTATTTGAAGGATCTTCTTGAGCAGCTCTTAGTATTTCTGCTTCCCTTCTGAAATTGTTGATAAGATGGAGGCAGTGGCAATGAAGTCTTTTGACATTGCTTTTAAATGCAGAGGATCTCCTCCCTTCGTACTTATTTTTCCCACAGGTCTAAGTGTATAAAGTGTTTAATAGCTGTCTCATTTTCTTCAAGAAGCAGAAGCTAGTGAAAGCGTTACCTCTGGAAAGTATGTGCTTGGAAACAGACTCTCCTGCTCTGGGACCTGAAAAACAGGTAAATTATGTGGGGAGGGACTTCTATGTGTGTATATCCAAACCTACGCCTTATGGAGCTCAGTTACTGGCATGGGAGAGTGAAGTAGTACAAGCATGGACAAAGGATGAAAGAGGTTGCCAAGTAAAGCTGTTGACATTAAAAAGCCTCTGTTCCTGAGGCTGCGAAAGGAGGATAAATTCTAGGAATGGACAAAGGGAAAAGTAATACAAGAAGAACAGACACATGCAATTTCTCTGTCTTGAATGCCACGGTGTGTTTGAAGTTTTGTCAGGAAGTACTGAATCTGAAATACCTGACATCTGGGCTGGTGTGGTTTATTTTTCAGGTGAGAAACGAACCAAAAAATATTTACATTGCAGCAGAATATATTGCCAAAATTAAAGGAATTCCAATTGAAGAAGTTATAGAGGTGACCACACAGAATGCACTGAAAGTATTCCCCAAACTTCAGAACTTTCTTCGGATATTGACTTAGAAACTGAAATATATGATATTGCAGAAACTATTATTTATGATATAATAAATAAAACTAACATGCATCTTGTCTTTCTGAGTCTCCTTGCTCAGCTGCTCCAGGCCTTGTAGGTAGCTAATGTGTGACTCTTAATATGCTGGATGGACGTTCTCTGACCGCCTCAGATACAAACTCATGTGTCATTCCAGCCTATGGTGAGAGCGTTTGGCTTTAAGAAGTGGGCTCATGTCTTCTCTGTCCCAGGTATCTGTATGATTTTTCAGATTAGATTCCTTCCTCTCTTCATCATTGGAGCATCTTACCAGTTGCTCCTTTGAAAAACAGCTTGTAATGCCCTGTTCTGAATTCATCTGGTGTCTGGCTTCTGGGGCGTAGGACTGCAAGGCAAGGATTTGGGTTTTTTTACATCTGTATCCTTCTCAAAACAGGAAAAGGTATCAGTTCCCAGGTAGGAAAAAAATGGGAGCAAAAGCTTGTAATCTGATACCTTTCTTCCACTGCAGGTCTCCTCCAGGTTCTTCAGTTTCTTAGAACCGCATCATCAGGAAGTATTTTTTGCAGTCCTTGTTCTGCTTTTTCCCTAGAGTAGCTTATTAAGTTTAAACATGTGTTCCTAGGCAGGTTTTGGCCTGCAACAAACAACCAAACTCGAATAATTTGTCTCTATTGCAGTGCGTATTCAGATCAGCAACCACACAATGTTTGACCCAGAGTAGCTAGAGCCATTTGTTATCCCTGGTCTACAAGCACCAGTTCCACTAAATTAGATGAAGGACAGAGTTTGCCTCCAGGTGGTGCTAGGGAACAGGTGTGCAATAGTCTTAGACTATTACTGTGATCGATTTTAATGCTTGGAGATGGTTGAACAGGTGATACCAGGCAGCCCTACATGTGCTTCCAGTTGCCTTGGGGACTGGAAGGCTGCAAGTATTGCATGGGAATGCAGTCATGTATGGAGATGCTCGCAATAAAAAGTTAGGCAGTACCCAAATGTTTGTGGAATTTTGGCTTTATTATTCTGCACAAAATTCTCAGCCTTGGACAAAAAATAATGGTTTTGCAAAAAGAGGACTATCCAGTACTTAGTTTGCATGGTTGGGACTAGGGAAGGAAAACCTGGCACTGCAGCAGCCATGGGTAAAGGTTAGTCTGGCAGGGTGCCCGCTGCAGAACAGACCCACTTTGTCCTCTACACAGACCTGCGGCGCCTGAGCTAAGTCATGGTGTAGGTTGTCTGGCATTCCAGAAAAGGAAAATGCAGTGTCATTCCCACCCCATCTCCACATCCCTCGCAGCAAACAAGGATCAGAAGTAGCACCCTTTTCCTAGTAATGCTGGTTTTGCTGTGTGAGCTGTGCCAGCACTGGGGAGAGGCAGGCACTGGAAATAAAGTTGCTTTGCACAGGAAACGCATCTTTTTAAAGCATTCATTTGGGATTAGTGGTGTCTAATGTGCAGGGGGAGGAAGTGTGGTGTCTGAGATGGAAAACTTCCTTGATTGCTCAGCAGTCATCCTGTGTCTTTACTTTGAAAGGAGAAATTAGCAGAGAGAATCATAGAATCATAGAATCACCAGGTTGGAAAAGACCCATCGGATCATCGAGTCCAATCATTCCTATCAAACACTAAACCATGCCACTCAGCACCTTGTCCACCCGTGCCTTAAACACCTCCAGGGAAGGTGACTCAACCACCTCCCTGGGCAGCTTGTTCCAGTGCCCAATGACCCTTTCTGTGAAAAATTTTTTCCTAATGTTCAGCCTACACCTCCCCTGGCGGAACTTGAGGCCATTCCCTCTCATCCTGTCCCCTGTCACTAAGAGAGCTCACACTTCTGCCTGCAGTCCCCAGCTGACACCTTGTCCGGAGGCGCTTGAGAAGGCAGGACAACTCACTGTGGAGCTGTGTGGCTGCACACCATGAAACCCTCTGTTCCTACTGAGACTGGCCTTGTATCAGTGTGTGTACCAAAACCTGGTGCAGCCTCTCAGGTTGTCTGGACAAGCCATGTTGCCTCCTAATGTAGCACAGGACACTGGAGTGGCCAGCAGTATACTAGAAGGAAAGATCCAGTGCAAATTTAGTTGGATACTATTTGTCTTTCAGGAAAACTGAGGGGAAATGAGAAAGAAAGTGCAGATTAGGAAAGACCCTGGTTTTCTCTGCAGTCCTGTCATTAACTTTGGAGATGCTAACAGCCCCTGTGACCTCTGTGTCACAGTGATATGGAAAACGGTAGGTCCTAAGCTCCATCTGATACCTTTAGCCGTCACCTCTCCCTACGACTGTGATTTCCCAGCATATATGATTGCACTTTGTATGGCACCTCATGTTTCTTTATCTTGCCGGAGGTACATGATGTGATAGAAAAAACCAACAGGCTTGTCATTTCTCTGACGCAATTAGTGCCTTCAGAGTACCTGGCTCTTTAGTCAGTACTGTGTTATCCATGCAGCTCTGGCTCCTGCAGCTTCTGCCAGAAAAAAAAAGCCTCATGCCACTCGGTTCTTTCCAGGCTTAAAGTAATGCGTGCAGATAAGCTGTGTGCCATGGGGACTCCTACACGTGCAAGGGCTTACAGTGAGTTCATTGTTTAACCCCAGGCAGAAATAATGAGAGCGGCTGCAGGGTGATGGTAATAATGTAAAGGTATTTCTATAGGCTGGGTGCAGAGTTTCTAAAATGGATTTGTCTATGTATAGAGAAAAAATACTGGAGCAGTGTATGCTATCAATGGCTATGAATTCACACAGAGATACTTTGCCACTTCCTTATTCAACAAGCACCTTGAAGTAGCCACCCAGGGGTCTGGAAGAATGCTAAAATGGCCAGTTCTTGGCTGGCTGGTCCAGTTGCCCTTTTACCACGCATGGCAAACTGTTTGTAAGACTCAAGTGGAACAAGAATGAAGTGGTTTTGCCTGAAGGCCAAGTTACTCACAAGAAACTTCTAGCAGAACTAGAAGTTTCAGCATAATTCACTTGAACTCCTCAGGTCCTGGAAATCCCCTCTGAATTCAGGACTCATAGGTAAGGATCTGTCTAAGGGCTCTGTCTCCTCTGACTCAAATAGTTTCTAGAGGGCTGCCTCTCATCTGAAACTTTAGTCATGGACGTAACAGGGTGTGAATCTGCTGAACTCTGGGATGAACTGTGAGGGCGATGAGTTTTTCCAGGTTTCAACATGTGAACAAGCGAGGAGATGGTGATGAGGCCAAGTGGATAACAGGCTGTTTAATCCTGCTCTTTATTGTGATAAGAGTTCAAACAAATTGACCGAAGATTTTACTGGAGGTGCTTCCAACAGCCTCCTATGCAACGCATAGATAGACTCTTCAGAGGCAAAAGCAAATGAATAATTGGTTGGAAATGCAACTTTCATCACTAATGAACTTCTGCTTTTGTTTGTTTTTCCATTAATGCAGGCTGGGGGTTGAGTGTCTGTTCCCATTACAGAGCAGGAAAGTTAATTTGAGAGACTGAGTGGCTTAGCAGAAAGGTTTGTTGTTCTTTTCTTTGCTTTCTATATGCAGTACAAAGATATAGCTGAGATCAAAGAAAGGATATGAACTGCCATAGGATCTAGTTGTCTCAGCATTTTCCTCTTCAGCAGGTGGTTATCCATCCATTCATTCCCCCTGCTGGAGTTGCCTTTTCTATCAGCGTGAATCTGTTGGGGGACAGGCATGATTACCCTCACTGGCTCCACTGTGCAGTGAGTGTGAAGTACCCCCTCCAGGGCCCAGCAAATTTTTATTCCCCCTCTTTGAGCTACAGTGAATGGATAAAAAAGAGTGAGAAAACATTTAGAGGATCATAGCCCTGCTGAACCCGTGCCAGAGGCAGGAATTGGTACCCATTTCCCTAAATGCTTGGTACTATGCACAGAGCAATGCTGCCAACAGGATGCTTAATGCAGACACAGGAGGTTGGTGGTGATGCTGCTGTGCCCAGGTCTGCTGATGAAAACCATGATGTGGTTCATCCAAAAAAGCATAAACTGTGAGGGACTGGGACAAGGAGGCTGTAGGAGCAAGGTGTGGGCTCTCTGTGCCCTAGAAAACAGCATAATGCACAGTGCCAGCGTTTGGCTTGGCTGCCACAGAGGGCTTTGGTGCATAAGCCATTGGTGTGTGGAGTACTTGTCATGTAGCGAGTACACAGGTGGCATCAAGGAACTTGAAGCAAAGCTGAAAAAAGGTGGCGAGAAGTGGGCCATGCACAGAACAGGAAGATCTGGCCTGTTTTCAAAGGGCTGTGGTCTGAAGAGCAATTTACTTCTGCTACCGCACTTGGGGTCATATCTGATGTTCTATCAAAGCAGCAGTCAACATCAAAATATATGGATTTTGTTTGCAATGCCTGAGTGAGATAGTATGTCTATGTACACTGCCTTCAAGGGCAGGCAAAGCAGCTGCGTGACATCCACAGCTGGTGGCTGCATATAGGTGAGCTTGGCCTGCCGTGGCTTGGCCGAGCAAACCTTCAGCTCTCCGACACAGAAGCCTGTGGCCTGAAAGACCAGAGAGCAGCACTGACACTGGGGGGAAGCAGGGCCACAGTCCTCTGTTTTGGAAGTGCAGAGTGTGAGGCACAGGTAAGTCACAACTTCAGTAGTGTGATCAAACCTGTGATGCCCCAGAGGTATCACCTGCCAGGCAGGCTGCGTCAGTGCACAATCTGTGTCCACGCAGACCTTGTCTGCAGAGATGGGAAAGCTGTTTGTGCTCCCCACCCTGCTTAGTCCCTATTGACAAAGCCCGTTGTGCTAAACAGTAGCAGAGCTGTGCCTCAAGGCACTGTGACAGGTGTCCACTCCATCTGCTGCAAGGTCCCTGCGGATGCTGGCACATTCTGCAGCTGGGTCACGCTTGCCGGCAGGAGATAACAGCTGATGCATCCCTGCCTCCTCCCACCCCCTAAAGGCCCCCTAACTCCTTCACTCTGTCTTTTGGGGTTCATCTGATGCAGAGCAGACAGGCAGTGCAGCACCATGGTCCAGATGAGCTGCTTGGCTCCTTCATGCGTGTATTTTTGTATCTCTGTGACAGAGTGTGGACACTGGCTTTAGCATCTTTTACATGCGCAATCAGATTTTGCATTCACTATTTTGGCTGTGCCAGGGCTGTATACTCTGTCACCATAGAATGCAAACAGGCACTTGGCTTCTTGTCAGTGCCCAGCTGCAGTTTAGATAAAGTACATGTGTCCCACGTTGACAGAACATGAATTATCTTGCAAGCAGCACAACCCATAGAGCTTTTTCCCTCCAGGGATTTATAACCTCCTCAGCACAGCAAACTTGTTCTCCTTCCTGGGTCCTGTGATGCTCCCATTATAGCCCATCACTCCTGGCACCACCATTTCCAGCTCCCTGTGTATTTCGCTGATCCCTGCCATGATACCACCAGCTCCTCCGCATACCCTCTGGGCTCTACCCACTGCAGTACCTCTTCTAGGTCCCTGTTGCCTCCCTGTAATTCCCCAGCTCTCTCCCATGTTGCCTCCCTGTGCTTCTTGGATTACCATTTAGGCAAGAAATAGCACATACTGAGATTACTCCAGAGCTGGATACATAATGTCTGGATAGCTGCCGGCATCGAACTAAGCAGCTGGGTATGAGTCTTCTCTTGATGGCCTTGAGGGGGAATGGAGAGGGTCAATATGATCTACATGGCCACTAACTCTCACCAACCTCATAGCAACTGTGTATCTTCAAGAGCTCTGTCCACCTGCCAAATTTTGTTGATTGCTGTCAAACACAGTGTGATGTGGACATGGGAGGCAGCACAACCATGTTAACTGATGTCCATGGGAATGTGGGTATGTCAGATACTGCGTCTTCTGGGTAAAATTGGACCTGCTGCTTGGGAACTCCTAGGTCTGTTCAGCACATGACCAGTGGTGAACCCACGAAATGGGAAAGACCTGGGATTATCTAGCAGGAAGGTCTGTCTTTGTGAAGCACACTACCTGGAGAGGGCAGCTTTGAAGTTCTGGTTGGCACTGACTTATTGCTGTAAATATACAGAGAGAGAGTTTTTATGTGCTCAGAACATTCCTGGATGCACAACAAAGCAGGAGGAAGCAAACAAATGGAGCACTGTGGGAAGAAGTTAAATAGAGCACTATTTGGGGAGTTCTAATCAAAGCACTGCTAGATGACTTCCCTTTTCTTTAGGGGTCATTATTCCTGCCTGGAAAAGTCAGGGCAGAAACTCAGCTCTCTACTACGCAGGACCTCTGTGCTGAGACGAGGCAACAGTAAGCGTGCAGTGGGCTAATGTCTATAATATCCATGAGCAGATGTCAGCACTCTCCAAAATAATCTGTGCTCCCAATGAGTGCAGCACATCCATTGGCAATCTCTGTGAGTGTGTGACACCATTTATCCAGAGAGGTTGTTTCTTGACCAGCACATGGAGGCTGCTTGTAGTATAAGGACAATCAGAGCTTGTTCCTGGAGTCCTTAGATTGCGCTTTTTCAGGGAAGTGCCGCTACACGCAGTGGTCTTGCTTCATTCCTACTATCTTTGTGGGTGTAGGTTGTAGGAGGGAAGGTTGAATATTGGGGCATAACTTGAGGATGTTAAGTGCTGAGCCTGTTGCCAACAGTGATAGATAATGTTGAGGTAAAGCAGAGGCCCTGCTGGTAGAGGCTCTTACCCTCATCTTCCAGGGATAGGGAGAAGCCTTCTTCCCTCCTAGCCTTTGTCCCACATGGCATTGGCTAGGGGCCTCATTGCTGGAAGACTACAGTGAAATTTTACCAAGCTGAAGACAGGGTATGTAGAAAATCGTTATGTCTGTGTTCTTTTTGTTGATGCAGCTCCTGAATGTGACTCTCTGCTCTTAAATAGCCCAGAGTGATGAAGTGAAAAGGCAGAGATTCATGGGACTGGTCTGTTAGGTTGGTTCAACGAGACTTGTTCTCTGGCACTGACAACTGCCTTTACTCTGGGAAGGACACCACCCAGGACTAAGCTGCCATAGACCTATTAATTTGCCAAGATGTCTTTCTCAGAGGTTGCCAAGCCCTTAGACCATGAAGCTCAATTCAGCCAAATTAGGAAGAACAGGGTCTTTCTTCCTCTGCTCACTAGCAGTTACCTGGACTAGCATCCTTCCAACCCTCTTTGAATCTATCTTTTCATTTTTTTTCTCAAAGGGCTGAGTAATTAGGTTGTTTAGAAGCTGTTAATAACACAGTAGACTGGTTCCCTCTGCCCCAGGTTGTCATTTTCATGATTTGAATTTCAAGATGCACAATAATACAGTTGCCTGTGGTTTTCTTTGCTGTGGCTTAGCTTAGCACCCAGCAGTCTTTACAAAATGCATGAGCTGGTTTATTACAGGACACGGAATCTGTTCTCTCGCTCTTTGAGAAATATAAAGATAAACTGGTGGCCATTGGCAAGGTAATCAGCTCTGATTTCTGCGCAACCTGAGTTTGCTTGATTTGACTATATGCAAACTGTCTTAACGTGTGCAACTTGTTGTAGTCTCTGGCTGCTTACATTCCTCTGCATAGATGGACATGAAGGTAGTTGGGATTAAAATTCTGTTTTCCTGGCTAAATATCCGTGCAGTAGTAAAACCGAAACTGCAAAATCCTACAAAGAGGATGTATCGATAGATTTCTGAAATGCTGTTTGTTCTGCAATGAAGACATTGTAGGGAAGCTAGAGAAGGTACTTTAGATCTTTACCAGCAGTGGTTTTGTAGCTGTTATCACATTTTCTTGATTTTTATTATTCACATGTTACTGTATTTCCAGATATGTTGCCTTTTCGAGGGTGCCATTTTCTGCTGTTTCTACATTGCTAAGAGCTTCTGCCACTGTCTTGACAAAATGAAGCTAGTGAAGGCATTAGATCCCCACAGTCTGAAATTTGTTGCATTTTGTGAAGTCTCAACTAGCTCTTTGTGCAGGTTGGGCTGGACTTCACTCCATGGCTCATGTCCACACCTCAGCAGTGAGAAGAGCAGCAGAGAGTCCTTGTGTTGCAGCTGACCACAGCAAAAACAACTGGACTTGCTGGTGTGAGCCAGAAATATTTCACACAGTGCCTCCTTCATACATCACACTTTAACTAGGCTGAACACCTGTTTCCTGCATCACAGCTTCACAGGCATCCTTTAAAGAACACTAGGGGTTGTTTTGAAGTTTGAGTTTATCCAAGTGTTCAATGGCTTGAGATGAATACATAACAATACTTATGAGCACTTGCATCTAGGACTATGGCATCTTTGCCAAACATGAAATAGAAAAACTTTCTTTCCAGCTGTGCTTCTGCTAAGGATGCGGGAGACTTCCTAGCTTTTCTCCCAAAGGAAACTTCTTTTTATGGTTCTTCATCTTTTTTCTGGTAGTACCCACACCATCCTTTCAGTGATAACCGGGTTATGCTTCCCTGAAAGGACCAGTCAGTGTTTAGACTTGTGATAATTACTCTCAAGGCTTCACTTTCTCTCATGCTAAATGAGGTACCAGAGGAAAGGTTTTCATTGAAACAAGGGGAGAGAAATGAAAGAGGGCCTACTTTCACCTTTAGGGAACTTAGCTAGTGACTTGTCCATGATGCCCAGGAGCAGATGTGCTTCCAGTTACTCTTAAAAACTCCTCCTTCACTCAAGTTCAAGTTTCAGTCCTCAATAATGTAACTTGCAACGGAGAAGGGAGGATGGGACAAAGAAGCTTATCTTCTTAATATAGATAAGCATGCTGAACACAGTTTATGTACATGGGGAAGGGTCACAGCTGTATTCGCATAGGTTTCAAGGGCATGACAGAATAAAAATGAGTTAAATTTAACACTTGTGAAAAACTCTTAAACTTCAGATAAATGCCAATAGCAACAAAATGAAGTAACACTACCAGGAATGATTGCAGGCAAATATTTGGAAGAAATCAAAGATCAGATTTTCCAGAGCACTAGTGCTTTGCTGCGCACCATCCATGTAATCTGGCCGTAAGCCAGTCTGAGTGATTAGGAGAGGGTGTTTTGGGTGTAGTCCATTGCCAGCTATTCCACTTACACTGTTTGGAACAGGTATAGCAGATACGAAGGTGGGGCTGGAAAAAAGAGCTGAGTGTTTATCCCAGCCTGCTGCTTTTGGTCTCTTGTCTAGTCCAGGGTGAGTCAGAGCAGCTCCTGCTTACCCTGTGCCCTCCAGCTGTAAGGGCTTGCTCAAAACAGCATCAGGAGAGAGTCAGTTTAAAGGGCCTCTTGAAACTACCTTTGTATGTGACTTCTGACGTGTCTTACACTGCTGAATACACAAAACATAATGATCTGGATCCATGGAAAGGGACATCTGCCTCTGTTTGTATTTGGAAATAATTGTAGGATGGTATCCTTCCCCTAGAGTGCCTGCCCTATAGAATTAATCTGTAATTGCAAACCAGGTGAGGTCCTTTCTTTCACACTTCTAGTAGCAAAAGGATGCAGATCAAGCAATGCCCTCCATGGTAACTGTTCAGTGCCACCATCTACATATGTGTTTGGTGGACATGCACCATGACCAAAACTGATGGAATTAGAAGGGAAACTAGAAGGAAAAAGAACAGGCCTGCCTTGCTTCTCCACAGCTCTCGTGTCTGCATGCAGTGAGTGAGTGCAAAGCCTTCCTCTGAACTGCATGTGGCTGTCTTCCCAAGTGATCTGTGCTCCTACCTTTCCACTGTGCTTTGAGTGCCAAGTTTAACTCTGGTCACCTCCACAGCTGCTCTTTATTGCTAATGGTAGGCTATTGCTTTCTGAAAGTAAACAAACCAGAATTTAAAATAAAAATTAGCTTGTTCAGTGTCAGTCTGCTTTTCTAAGGCAGACTAATGTGTTTGCATTAGGCAGAAACGTGCGTCCTTGCTCAGGTGACAGACAAGCAATTGCTTTCCAGGAAAGGGAAGGTGAGCATTGCTTTTCTTATTTTTAACAGCAGATACAGGACCTCAGCTTAGAAAGAATTTATTTTTTAGAAGTGATCTGTGAGGTGACTCTGCTCACATAAAAGAACTGCATCCATTGACTTTGCTTACACTGGGGTGATGATAATGCATCTTTGCCTTGAATGTACATCTTGAGACTTAGTAATGTCAAGAGAGATGGTGGGAAAGCACAGGGATGCTACTTAGTACTGATCCAGTAACATAAGTAATCACAAAATACACCTGAGCAAGTATGTCAGATGGAAAATTAGTGAAATAGAGACCAAGGAAAGTACTGTAACCTTGACGGAAGGAATAGTGAAAGCAATAGAGTAAAACAGCTACTGCGTCAACATTACCCAAATACGGTGTAGGGGATTTTTTTTAAGGGTAAGAAAGTACGATTTCATAAGTATTTTCTTCCCTGTGGACTATTTTAAGTAGATATGCATATTACAAATTTTACTGACCTAATGAGGAAAAATGCATATACTTTCCATTCATTTAAAACCAGTTAGGTTTATGCATATCTTAAAAGATAAGTATGGCAGAAGACAACAGGATAGAAAAAAAGGAGCTGTGGACCTGGAAAAGATGTAGCTAAGCAATTACAGCAAAGATTTTTTCCTAAACTTACAAGTCCAATTAATCACCAGGCAGTTGATAATTGAAAAAAAATGTGCCCATTACCAGTCCTCTGGTGACTGACAAGAAATTAATTTGGTGATACTTGCCTACCTACCAGAAGTCTAAGGGAATCTCAGCAGCCATTTCACCATATGGAGGGGCAAGATTAACAAATCCAGGCTTTGCATTTTCAGTGACTATAATCTTGGAGTCTTCTTGTCCTGCTATAAGAAAACCTGATACTTCGTTTTTGCATTGCTTAGCCTGATCCTGGCTCCCTAGGGTTCTTGTATATACTGGAGATGTTCAGGGTGTACTGGTCCATAACTTTGCTGGGAGACAGCCTGTCATTATGGAAGAGGTATAAGCTGGATATTATTTTCTTTTTTCTTCCAGCTTTTACACAGCATGATGAGGTTAGTCATTGCAGAGTTCCTGGAAGCCATTTCAGCAGGGTTATCATAGAATCATAGAATCACCAAGTTGGAAAAGACCCACCGGATCATCGAGTCCAACCATTCCTATCAAACACTAAACCATGCCCCTCAGCACCTCGTCCACCCATCCTTTAAACACCTCCAGGGAAGGTGACTCAGCCACCTCCCTGGGCAGCCTGTTCCAGTGCCCAATGACCCTTTCTGTGAAAAATTTTTTCCTGATGTTCAGCCTAAACTTCCCCTGGCAGAACTTGAGGCCATTCTCTCTCATCCTGTCCCCTGTCACTTGGGAGAAGAGGCCAGCACCCTCCACTCCACAACTTCCTTTGAGGTTATAATTGGATTGCATGAGCCTCATGCTTTTGCCTTCTCTTACAACTACCATTTTCCAGTACCTGAATCAACGCAGAAGGAAAAGTGATACTAGCAGGGTTGGGGGGTTGGCTGTGGCTGTCTGGGGGGTGACTTCAACCCCATGAAAATGTCAGTGCCCTCATAAACTTATTTTCCTTTGGAATGAAAATGAGACACTGGGATTTTTTGCATTTTGGAAAAAACACATGAGAAAGAGAGCTTGCATAGCAGATTGAAGCTGAGCCTCCTATAGGCTCTTGTTTTCAAACAAAATTGCCTATTTTAAAATGGGAAGCTGGATTTTTTCAGTATTTCTCAGGTAATGCCAAACATTTCAATGGTTCTAAACTGAAAGCTCAACATGAACTTTACAGTGAAATTTTTATAAATTAAAAAAAAAAAAAAGTTTCCCAAACATGTAAGTAACTTTGGCTCCTCAAAATGCAGTCTCTCCCAAGCCAACCTCTTGTTAGGGAGCAGTGGAAGCTTCACCTTCACTGCCTTTCATCCAAACGTTGCCCAGCTCTGCTCTTGCTCGAGGCGCCAACTGCTCTCCCACCTCCCTCCAGCCTGATGGAGGCACAAAGTCTTTTGCTTCCAGCACTCAGATATTTACCCTGGGAAGAGCTGAGGTGACAGGAGAATCACTGAATATGCTAAATCTGCCCAGGCAATGAAGAGTGCTCTCTACCTTTTCACTTCAGCTAGGAAGAGGGATGCTGAGGTGTTTGTAAGCACGTTTGTGCTCCTGAGCTGCCAGCTGGGTTGTGGCTGGCTGTACTTTCACTTATGTGTTGAACTGATTTGTACATTTTCAACTATTTTGTAAGTCTGTTTCTCACATCCAACATCTCTTTTGTCCTGTGCAGAATTTCTAGGAGCCTAAGGCTGTTGTATTGCTAGCAAAGTAGAATTATTCTAAGGATATGAATTACCTCTTCATTCCCCTCCTAAGGTTTCTTAAAGCTATAAACTCTTGGTACTGTCTAGGGTCTTAAGGGACATAAATACTCTGTTCAGTCTGTGTTTGCATTTCATTGGAAATACAGGAATATCTCCAAAGGTTTAAACAGCCTGAATGCCATTCTGCCAGATCTGGTACTTATTTTGCATGTTGCTATGCTGATTGCTGTAGTGAGGCTGACTTTCTCACAAGCTATTCTGTCTTGTTTATTTTCCTGGCTGCATTGGTGAGAGAAGTTAATCAAACAGATTTCACAGGAGAACATTTGCTTGGAGACTGATTCCCCTTCCCTTGCTCCAAACAAAGAGGTATGGTCAAAAGCATGTAGATTAGTCCCCACATTTAATTTCCTTTCCAATCCTTTTCCTATAGTCTCTTTAAAGTTCACGCACTTTAAGAGCCTTAGGGCTGTGTAACATTCACATACTTTCTTTTTTACTGACCTGGTCTCATTATTTAACAAAACCCACCCTAATATACATATATATGCATATATATGGGTAGGTGTCATGTGGCAACAGGGGATGTTTAGATTGGATATTAGGAAAAATGTCTTCACTGAAAAGGTTTTCAAGTACTGGAACAGGCTGCCCAGGGAAGTGATTGAGTCACCATCCCTGGAGGTAGTTAAGACATGTAGATGGGACATAGTTTAGTGGTGGATTTGGCAGAGTTAGGTTAAGGGTTGGACTCAATAATCTTAAAGGTCTTTTCCAACCTAAATGATTCTGTGATTCTACATATACCTAAGTTGGACTCAATAATCTTAAAGGTCTTTTCCAACCTAAATGATTCTGTGATTCTACATATACCTAAGAGTCACAGGGATCTCAGAAGACAGAGAAACAATTTGTAACTCAACACTTTAGCTGTTGGGCTGACATTGTATGGCTGCTGCTCCAGTCAAACACGCTGATGACTAGATTTGTGGACACTTCAAGCATGTCAGGTGTTGGGGGAGTGCCAGAGGTCCTGAGTGCCCTCCACTCCCTGCGGTGCCATTGGAAGCTGAGTGCACTGTTGAGTGAGTCAGTGCACAGGCAGGAGGTGGAAGTAGCGGCCAGGGTCTCCCTTGTCCTCTGAATATCTGGATGAAGTAGATGTTGTCATTCACATGCAAGAAGCTCTAGATGCTCTCAGGTTGTCCTAGCAGAGGAGCTGCCCACTGGCCAGTGGCATGGTTGATGGAGGCACTAGGCTTGTCTCCCCTAATAATAAAAGTCAGGGAATTTTCTGTGAGAGATTCTGAGTTTGCAGCTAATCTGAAATAGTTTATATCTTGCTAGGTGCGCTGCAAAAGACAAAAGGGTCTTTGAAGTGCTTTGGAGTGCTTTCCCAACACAGGAGCTCCAATAAGGTGAGTCGCTCATTGGTGTCGGTCTGTCTGTCTGCCTTCCTGTTAAAACTATTACCACTACGGGAACGTTAATGCATTTTCCATAATGTACTGTCACAGCCAGGGTCCTGGGCAGGCAACTTTTATTGTTATTCAGTCTAAACAAACAAAAATCCTGCTGATTTTTAATTAAGCTGAAGTCAGCCAGCATCATCCCCATCGAATGAATGTAGACGTTTAAAGAACATGGCTCTCTTCCTGCTGATAACATCTTCAGACGGAAATTGGAAACTTCAAGCTGTTACTAAATATTTGGGTTTCCTCAACAGTAAAAGTAGCAACATTTCTCAATCTTGGGTGAGCAATCTGTCTCTAAAATACAAGCACATTTCTATATTAGGCTTTTATTATCTCCAAATTCATGTGTCCCTCCCAGGCAGGTAGGTTACAAAGAATCAAGTAGTGAAAAAGAGTTGGAAAACTCAAGTTACGTTATGGTGGCTTTTTATGAGTATAGTGCTTTAAATTGTTGTAACTCGTAAGTTATCCAAGACCTCCTAGAAGTGGAGAGGGCATTTTATCCTAGTTGCTCTGAATGGCGTTTTCATCAGCTGATTGCTTCAACATTGCTATATATTCCTATGTAGACAGGGCAGGGAGTAGAAGCTCTCAGTGGACATTCTGCATCCACAGAAAGCTACGCCTGAGTTAGTCGCTTTGGATAGCCAGTAGAGAAAACTCTTCAGGAGCAATTCCTCTCGCATTACTGAATTTGTATACGCTGAGTTGGTAAATGGGTTGCATTAGTGGAAACCTGAAGTGTCTCTCTGTTGTACTGTTTACGATGGAACGAACTGCAGATTAGCTGTTTCTCTGGCTATAGTTGAACTGACCTAGCCTGCTCAGGTGCTGCTGGCTGCCTCTGCATGGCTTCTCTAATCACTTCTGTCTCTTCATCTTTTGATGGATCAGGTTGATATTTCTTGATCTCTCTCACATGAGAGCTTTGTTGATTATCTTTTAGGAAAGAAATGGACCAGAGATCAGGACTGTCTGCCAGCACTTCACTGCAGTGAGAGGCAAGTATCGGTGGAAAGAGTCTGTGAAGTGACAAGAAAAAATGCCTTGAAGCTTTTCCCCAAAGTTAAGCAATGTTTGACTGAATGAGTGCTTGTCAAGAATGAGAATGTTCATCCAAGGCAACCCTTAGGCAGATCATGCTCTTTATTGATCTTTGTGGGCATGTGGACTTTTCTTACTATGTATAAAGTATTCAGATGGAGGTAACACTTTTTGTAATACATGAAGATCCTGTTAATCTCAATGAATAACAACCCAATAAACTTTGCCAACTGAATGTGTTCCCATGTTGGCCAGAGAAGTCATGGATGCCACATCTCTGGAAGTGTTCAAGGCCAGATTGGACGAGGCTTTGAGCAGCCTGATCCAGTGGAAGGCATTCCTGCCCATGACAGGCGTGTTGGAACTGAATGATCTTTAAGGTCCCTTCCGATCCAAACCATTCTATGATTTTATGATTCTATGACAATCCTTCTATATTCCTGTCAGTGCACCAAAAATTGAGTCCAGGTCATTGGCAAACATGTCAACTTTGGGCATATACTAAAACTTAGGTGGTCAGACCTTGTGTTGCAAACGTTCATTCTCTGATTGGGATTATGGCTTTATCTTGTGGGAAGAGTTGGCAAATATTGTTGGAATGAGGACTGCATAGGAGGAAGAGGATGTTTACATTTTTCCCTGTATTCTCTGATAGCTTTCAATCAAGAATTTTAAACAAGTGATTCTATTTTGTTTCAAGTCCAGCTTATTGAGGTTTGTTTAATATCCTGCTGAAATAGTTCATTTCTAGCTCAGTTGGAACTTCAAATCTTTTGTTATAAAATCCCTTCCTTAATCTGTTGTAGTTTTCTGGTTTAAACAACTTGGAAGACAAGTACATGGGGCACTCCTACCGTGTGGGTTTTCTCTGCATTGAGAGATCAACTTTTGCATTGAAAATAAAACCCAAGAGTTAAACATTACAAGAAGAAAATCTGGAAATCTGTACTGTATGCTGCTGTCCATAAAAATTCTAGTTTTATTTTAGAGGTGTTGATATTTTGGCAATATTCTACATTGTTAATTTCAGACTCCAAGCCTTGGGTTGAATATTTACAAAAATGGATTGACTTGTGAATTTTTCTGGTTTTGAGTGGTTTAGATACCATTTTGAGGTTTGGAAGAAAGGCATAGCTAGGGGATGATACCACTGAAATAATCTGCTAGGAGAGTCAGAAAGCCAACTACACCCTGAAAGCAGGAGGGTTTTCTTTATTTTGTTAAATGCCCTGGACTGAAACAAAGAGAGAACTCCTCAGCCATTTTTTGCACAAAGGTGGCACCATCTGCAAGATAAAATTAAAGTTTGGGAATAGTTATAAAACTATCTTGTTCTTTCAATGGAATATATGTTATAGGAGGAACAATATTACCACTACAAATAAAGATTCTGCATTTCTCGCTGCTTTTTTAAAACTTTGAGTGCTTAGCCTCTGCCTGACTTCTGGAGTTTGGGCACAAGAAAATAATTGCTGTAGAGTAAATTAGAATCAGCTACTTCACAGTCACTGCCTGATACAGAAAATACATTTTGGTCTTTTCACAGTATTCAGGAAAACAACTTTACTAATGTGTGGATATACATGAGTACTTTCTAGTTCCATCACTAATCAGAATACTCAGGAGAGCCAAAATTTTCAGTTAGACAGCAGAGTGAAAAAGAACAGTGACAGTTTTAAGCTAAACTTATGCTGTAAACCTTGATATTCGTGTTCTGGTTTTAGCTTAACAAATTGTCCATGAAATGTGGAAATCCAAGGAGGTATGTTGTAAGTGAACTCTTGCAATGTGTGTTTCTCACAGTATAATTTTCTCTTGCTGGGCAACTATGTTCTTGGCCCTTCTTCTCATACACATAGGTGTAAAGCAGAAGTAATGTCTGTGAAGCCCATAAAATACAGCAGTGTGAAAAGTCAGGAGAGAAGGATCAAAGCTTTGTCTTGATGATATCAATTTGTTTTGCCTATTGCTTTTTTGTTTAAGAAGGTACTTCAGGAGATAAACGCTCCTGAGGGTGGAATTGTATTGACCATACGTTATCAAACCTGGTTTTAATTCACTGAGATCAGTGCAGCTGTAGCAAAGGTGGATTTGGTTTTGTGTTGATCTATTGTAAATAAACTTACTTCTTTCTGGAAAGTCTCCTCTCTCTGTGGGAGGTAGCTTTCATCCAGCTACTCCTTCCACTGCCAGGCTTAGCCTCTTTTTCTCTACACTTCTTTGATGCCTAATTTTTTCTTCCTTGCAGGATCTCTACGGGTAGCAGATGATGCTCTATGTGCTGGTCAGGCAGATACAGAAGTCAAGAGATCTGTGGCAGTGAAACCCAAGGCATGCCAGCCACTCCAGGACAGGCTGGATTCAAGCCTTTTGCTGATGGTATTAGCTGGCAGCAGCTCTGCCTGCTGTATGGAACCAAGGATATAACAGTTGGAAAAGGAAGAATGAGAGAAGGGCAAAGCCCTCAAGGAGTAAAAGTTACCTTTGGATGGACTTTGAGGTCATCCAAAATTCAACAGCAGGGGGAAGGAGGGGGAGCATTCAATGAACGCAGGTGTAGATCAATATTTACATTTTCTTTCTAAAGAAGAAGAGTTGTTTAGGATGCTAACACTACATCTATACAAACCAATCAAAGTGTCATGGTCCTTGCCCTGGTCCCAAGGCCAACCCACAGCCTGTACCAGAGGTTGCTGTGCTGTTCAGCAGTGTGGATGACTGGGTCCAAGTGACCATGAATAGGTGCTGCTGGAAGTGCTAGGGTAGACAATAGTCTGAGGTGTGTTCTTAGCATATTTCTACCAATGTGTAACACAGACATATGTTCTTAAAGTGAAAGCCAGCTATTCTGTTGCTTTGATAATGTTTGTTCCAGTTCCCACTACACTTCTTCCTCTTTAGGTCCTATTTTATAAAAGGCATTGTTGCCACAGTACATAGCATTTGAACTGTGAAGTCAGGCAGAGGAATTCAGAGGAATTTAGCCGAATTATGGTCTTTCACAGGAAAGGTAGAAATCAATCAGGCGTTTTCTTGGTATGAATGACAGAGACAAGAAGGGCCTGAATCTGACAAAGTAAATTTTTACAAAGCAGATTTCTAAAACACAGCTGTAAATTCACAATTCACTTCCAGTAGTCTCTAAAAATCCACGGTGCCTGCAAGTATCACTTAGCTCAGCTAAGTGCACAGGGAGAGCAAACATAGCCAAATAATATTGTGAAGCATATGCTCATATTCATGCTGTAAATAAGGTCAGGAAATGTGGCTTATACAGATCACCTCATCATGAGTAAAACACCAACTCAAAATTAGTGAAGGAACATAAGACTAGAGCTAGGTGCATCTGATACTGAAAACAACAGCAAATAAACTAATTTTGGAGTTTTAGAAAGTAAGCATCCATTATCAGGCCTTGGCAACATGCATCCATCGTGTGCAACAAGACAAGAACTGGGGACAGAATATGTTTCCCACTTACATGTAAATGGATAAATTTCCCCAGAAATCTTCTGCATATTCTATTACTTTCCAAGGTCTAGTTTTAATGTTATTATGAAACTTCACAACAGTCAAAACTCTTGCTGATTTGGAGCTGGTTCCATCTCTCTGCCTGACCTTGGATTTGAGACAGGAAGAAAACTCCAAGCGCAGGCAAATACAGAAGAAGAGACATCTCTTCAGCACATATTGTACTTCACACAAGGCATGATCATTTTCAAACAATGAACAGTCTGGAAAAAACATCGTCTAAAAGGAAACATGCTATCAGAGGGACATTCTGTCTAACTTTCGAAGAACAAAATTATTTAGATGAAACTTAACTCTTCTTTAGCTTAAGCAAAAAATATTTCACTTTTTGTAATAGTAACTACTTCTTGTACCATACCTACCACATAGATACAGCTCTGATTAGGCTCTGCCACACCCCTGAACAATGGAAGGAGCATTATTTGCTGAACCCACAGCAAATAATTTCTCACAGATACCTGTAATATATTTCTGATGTCATTAGCAAACAAATATTTATGTATTTCCCTACTACCCTTTGGCAAACAATCTGTCTTTCTATTAGGGCAGGGTGTCTGCAGCAGCAGAATTACAAACGGTGAAGGGAGCTGCCAGACACTGCTGCTCTGCAGGCATGCAACGAGCAGGGTTTAAAGGAAGATTGCTTACTGAAGTGATCTCTATCTGCCTCCACGCATGAGCCAGACAGACAGTTTTCTGGGGTATGTGTCAAATCAAATTTCAGAGGCTGAGTGGAAACAAGGAATGTTTTGCCTGCAGCTCCGGAGACAACGGAAGGCGGGGGTGGATGCATATGCCCTTGCAATGCACACCTCCTGGCCACCTCCCACTGCAATCCAGGCCTCTGCCTCTGCCCATCCGTGTCCTATCACTTCAGTACATTTCTCTGCACCAACACTGCAAAGAGACAAATCTTATTATCGCAGGGGGATGTCGGGAATTTTCCTGGAACAACCTGGGAGTGGCATAGCCAATGCAGCCTGTGGCGTGCCCAGTGTGAGGCACGTGAGGGACGAGCTGTCTCTGCACAGGTCTGTGACCGCTTGGCTGTGCCTGTGCAGGACACAGCAGCCAAGAAATGGATGACAGGAATGAGATTGTGCTGCTTCTTCCCTGGCGAAGTCCCACGGATGATTTACATCACTCCTGTTTCTGTATGGTTCTCAGTCACCCACATGGACAAGTCTTGTAGGTTCAGTGTAAAAGATTCTAAGAAGTGTGTGTGTGCATACCTATGTGCACTTGCAGCCCGAAAAGCCAACAGTATCTTGGGCTGTATCAAAAGAAGGGTGACCAGCAGGTCCAGGGAGATGATTTGGACCCTCTTCTGTGCTCTCAAGAGACCCCATCTGGAGTAACATGTTCAGCTCTAGAGCTCTCAGCATGGGATGGACATGGATCTCTTAGAGCGAATGCAGAGGAGGGCCACAAAGAAGATCACAGGGCTGGAACACCTGCCATATGAGGACAAGTTGAGAGGGTTAGGGTTGTTCAGCCTGGAGAAGAAAAGGATCTGGGTGGAAACCTTGTAGTGGCCTTCCAGTACTTAAAGGGGGGCTACAGAAAATCTGGGAAGGTGCTTTTTATCAGGGAGTGCACTGAAAGCATGAGGGGTAAAGTTTTTAAGCAGGAAGAAGGGAGATTTAGAACCATAGAATCACGAGGTTCGACAAGACCTCTTGGATCATTGCATCCAACCATTCGTATCCACCACTAATCCATGTCCCTGAGCTGTCTTTTAAATACCTCCAGGGAAGGTGACTCAATCACCTCCCTGGGCAGACTGTGCCAGTGCCTAATGGCCCTTTCTGTGAAAACTTTTTTTCTGTTGTCCAGCCCGAACCTCCCCTGGCAGAGCTTAAGGCCATTCCCTCTTGTCCTGTCCCCTGTCTCTTGGGAGAAGAGGCCAGCTCCCTCTTCTCCACAACCTCCTTTCAGGTAGTTGTAGAGAGCAATGAGGTCTCCCGTTAGCTTCCTCTTCTCCAGGCTAAACACCCCCAGCTCTCTCAGCCGCTCCTCATAAGGCCTGTTCTCCAGCCCCTTCACCAGCTTTGTTGCTCTTCTCTGGACTCGCTCCAGAGCCTCAACATCCTTCTTGTAGCAAGGGACCCAGAACTGAACACAGGATTCAAGGAGCAGTCTCACCAGTGCCGAGTACAGAGGGAGAATAACCTCCCTGGACCTGCTGGTCACACCATTTCTGATACAAGCCAAGATGCCATTGGCCTTCTTGGCCACCTGGGCACACTGCTGGCTCATGTTCAGTCACTGTCAACCAACACCCCCAGGTCCCTCTCCTCCAGGCAGCTTTTCAGCCAGACTTCTAGTCCATAGCACTGCACAGGGTTGTTGTGCCCCAAGTGCAGGACCCGGCATTTGGCCTTATTAAACCTCATGCCGTTGGACTCTGCCGAGTGGTCCAGCCTGTTCAGATCCCTTTGCAGAGCCTCCCAACCCTCCAATAGATCCATGCTTCCACCCAGCTTAGTGTCATCCACAAACTTACTTAAAGTGCTCTCCAACCCCTCATCCAGGTCATTGATAAAAACATCGAACAGGGCTGGACCCAGCCCTGAGCCCTGGGGAACCCCACTTGTCACTGGCCTCCAGCTGGATTTAACTCCATTTCCCACCACTCTCTGGGCCCGGCCATCCAACCAGTTTTCCACCCAGGAGAGTGTGCGCCTGTCCAGGCCAGAGGCTGACAGTTTCCGAAGCAGAATGCTGTGAGAAACTGCGTCAAAGGCTTTGCTGAAGTCCAAGAAGATACATCCACAGCCTTTCCCTCATCCAGTAAGCAGGTTACTTTTTCATAGAAGGAGATCAGGTTAGTTTGGCAAGACCTGCCTTTCATGAACCCGTGTTGACTGGGCCTGATCACCCAGTTCTCTTGTATGTGCCTCATGATAGCACTCAAGATCACCTGTTCCATGACTTTCCCTGGCACCGAGGTCAGACTGACAGGCCTGTAGTTCCCTGGATCCTCCTTGTGACCCTTCTTGCAGATGGGCATGACATCAGCCAGCCTCCAGTCCAGTGGAACTTCCCCAGTCTTCCAGGACTTTTGGAAGATGATGGAAAGGGGTTTGGCCAGCACATCCGCTAGCTCTCAATACCCTTGGGTGGATCCCATCCGGCCTCATAGACTTGTGGGTGTCTAATTGGCAAAGCAAGTCTCCAACCGCCTCCTCTTGGATCATGGGAGCTTTGTTCTGCTCCTCTAACTCCTGGGTGTGTACACAGAGTGAACAACTTTTCTTACTAATCAAGACTGAGGCAAAGAAGGCATTAAGTACCTCAGCCTTGTTCTCATCCTTTGTCACAGTTGTTTCCTTTGCATCCAATAAGGACTGAATATTCTCCCTGGTCCTCCTTTTACTATTAATGTATTTATAAAAGGATTTTTTATTATCTCTCACCAACTTGGCCAATCTGAGCTCTAGCTGGGCTAGATCAGATTTTAGAAAGAAATTTAGATCAGATCTTAGGAAGAACTATTTTCCTGTGAGGGTGGTGAGGCACTGGCACAGGTTGCTGAGAGAAGCAGTGGATGCCCCATCCCTGGAGGTGTTCAAGGCCAGGTTGGATGAAACTTTGAGAAACCTGATCTAGTGGAAGGTATATGTATGTACACATATATGTATATATACTTGTATATATACATACATATATGTACATGTACACATACACACTCCCATACAAAGACAGGCTGAGAGAGTTGGGGTTGTTCAGCCTGGAGAAGAGAAGGCTCTCGGGGGACCTGAAGGGGTATTGGAAGGTCACTATAAGATCTCCTCTGGGCCTTCTCTTCTCCAGGCTGAACAGCCACACTTCCTCAGCCTGTCCTCATAGCAGAGGTGCTCCAGCCCTCGGATCATCCTTGTAGCCCTCCTCTGGACCATTCCAACAGCTCCATATCCTTCTTATGTTGAGGATACAGTATATATACTCTTGTATACATACATATATCTGCATATACAAGTATATACACACATAAATACACATATATGAATGTATACAAATACATACGTACATATATCTGTACATATAAAAGTGTATTCATACTGATATATACACATGTATATGTACTTGTTTATATACACATCTGTGTATATACAAATATATACATACAGATATACACGCATATGTATACATACTTGCATATATAGACATGCCTGTTTATATGCATATATATACACACATGTATGTATATATACTCGTGTATACACACATATCATAGAAGAGCACAGAAGCAGAGAGAAGAGCAACAAATCTAGTGAAAGGGCTTGAGAACAAGTCTTGAGAACAAGTGGCTGAGGGAGCTGGGGTTGTTTAGCCTGGAGAAGAGAAGGCTGAGGGGAGACCTCATTGCTCTCTACAACTACCTGAAATGAGGTTGTGGAGAGCAGGGAGCTGGCTCTTCTCCCAAGTGACAGAGGACAGGACAAGAGTGAATGGCCTCAAGCTGCAGCAGGGGAGGTTCAGACTAGATATCAGAAAGAAATTTTTCACAGAAAGGGTCATAGGGTAGTGGAAGAGGCTGTCCAGGGAGGTGGTGGAGTCACTATCCTTGGAGGTGTTTAAGGGACAGGTTGATGAGATGCCTAGGAACATGGTTTAGGGGTGGATAGGAATGGTTGGACTCGATGATCCAAGAGGTCTTTGCCAACCTGGTGATTTTATGATCCTATGATCTGTGTATATACAAGTATATACATACATATAGACACATATCTGTATATATACTTGCATATATACGCGTATCTGTGTATATCCAAGTACATATATATATACTTACATGAGTATATACATATACTTGTATGCATACATATATACGAATATCTGTATATATACTTGCACATATACACATATTTGTGTATATACAACTATATATATACATATATGGGTATATACACATGTCTGTACAAATATATACATATAAGTAGACAAGTATATATCTATGAGTATATATGTATGTATATACAAGTATATATATACTTATATGACTATGTATGTATGTATATACTTGTATACAAGTACAATGTATGTATGTACAAATGTACATATATATACAAGTATATACACACAAATACAGGTATATATTTGAGTATATATGTACATTTGTACATACATACATTGTACTTGTATACAAGTATATACATACATATGTAGTCATATAAGTATATACGAATATATATACTTGTATACACATACATATTTTAAAGGAGGAGTGGACAAGGTGCTGAGGGGCATGGGTTAGTGGTGGATAGGAATGGTTGGACTTGATGATCCAGTGGGTCTTTTCCAACCTGGTGATTCTATGATTCTACAATTCTATGATGTCTGTGTATATACAGGTATATACATACTGTTTTGAGTATGTATGTACGTATATACAAGTATATATATACACATATGAGTATATATGTATGTATATACAAGTACACATATATAAGTATATATAAGTATATACGTATGTATATACAAGTATATCCTGACAAGTATATATATGAGTATATACACATGTATGTACATATATGCATCCTGCACTTGGGGCACAACAACCCTGTGCAGTGCTATGGACTAGGAGAAGTCTGGCTGAAAAGCTGCCTGGAGGAGAGGGACCTGGGGGTGTTGGTTGACAGCCGACTGAACATGAGCCAGCAGTGTGCCCAGGTGGCCAAGAAGGCCAATGGCATCCTGGCTTGTATCAGAAACCGCATGACCAGCAGGTCCAGGGAGGTTATTCTCCCTATGTATTCGGCACTGGTGAGACCGCTCCTTGAATCCTGTGTTCAGTTCTGTGCCCCTCACCACAAGAAGGATGTTGAGGCTCTGGAGCGAGTCCAGAGAAGAGCAATGAAGCTGGTGAGGGGGCTGGAGAACAAACCTTATGAGGAGCGGCTGAGAGAGCTGGAGTTGTTTAGCCTGGAGAAGAGGAGGCTGAGGGGAGACCTCATTGCTCTTTACAACTACCTGAAAGGAGGTTGTAGAGGAGGGTGCTGGCCTCTTCTCCCAAGTGACAGGGGACAGGACAAGAGGAAATCACAGAATCACAGAATAACCTCCACCAGGGGAGGTTCAGGCTAAACATCAGGAAAAAATTTTTCACAGAAAGGGTCACTGGGCACTGGAACAGGCTGCCCCGGGAGGTGGCTGAGTCACCTTCCCTGGAGATGTTTAAGGCACGGGTGGACAAGGTGCTAAGGGGCATGGTTTAGTGTTTGATAGGAATGGTTAGACTCGATGATCCGGTGGGTCTTTTCCAACCTGGTGATTCGATGATTCCATGATTCTATTCTATTCTAGATATGTACATATATGCAAGTATATATGTACGTACATATACTTGCATATATATACGTATATACTGATATATGCATGTATATACTTGTACATGCACACACATATATGTATTTATATGTAAGTATATATACTTGTACATAGAATCGTAGAATCATCAGGTTGGAAAAGACCCATCGGATCATCGAGTCCAGCCCTACGTGCATACATATACGTCCATATATATATATATATATTTATACTTGTATAGGCCCAGATCTGTGTACGTCTGCAAGCACACACCCAGTTGTAGACACCCCCTCCAATCCCTCCCACCCCCGGGTACCTCTCCCCGCCCCCCGCCGGCCCCGGCCCCGCCTCGCTGCCCGCCGCTGGCTGCCCGGGGCGGTGCCGGCGCGGTGCGGCAGTCGGAGCGGGAGCCGCTGACCTTGCCGGGCAGAGCCGCCGGGGAAGCTGGGCGGGGAGACGGCCGAGATGGTGGCGGCGGCTGAGGAGGATGAGGAGGAAGAAGAAGAAGGGGAGAGCGCGGAGATGCCGGCGGCCGCCGCGCAGCGCTGCAACGGGTTCCTGCCCGGCAAGGAGGCGGCGGGGCGCGGGGAGCGGGCGGCGGGGCCCGGGGCGGGGGTCGAGCCGCGCGTGTCGCGGCGGCGGCTGGCGGTGCTGGCGGTGTTCAGCTGCTACTCGCTGGTGAACGCCTTCCAGTGGATCCAGTACAGCATCCTCAGCAGCGTCTTCTCCGTCTTCTACCGCGTCTCCTTCCCGGAGATCGACTGGCTTTCCATGGTGTACATGGTCGCCTACGTGCCGCTGATCCTGCCGGCCGCCTGGCTGCTGGACGCGCGGGGGCTGCGCCTAACCGCGCTGCTGGGCGCGGGGCTCAACGCGGCCGGCGCCTGGACCAAGTGCGCCAGCGTCGCCCCCGGCCGCTACCCCGTCACCCTGGCCGCCCAGGCGGTCTGCGCCGTCGCCCAGGTCTTCATCCTGGGGCTGCCTTCCCGCATCGCCTCCGTCTGGTTTGGACCCACCGAGGTCTCCACCGCCTGCGCCGTCGCCGTGCTGGGTAACCAGGTAGGGGGGGGGTAGGTGGGTCGGGGGCTCTTCTCCCGCAGGACAGCGAGAGGGAGCAGCCGCGGGCTGTTCAGACTGGATATCGCGGAAAAAAAAACATAGAAAGGGTCGTCGGGCCCTGGCAGAGGCTGCCCGGGGAGGTGGTTGAGTCACCATCCCTGGATGTGTTAGAAAGACAAAGTGTTTAGGGATTTGGTTTCGTAGCAGACCTCGATGATCTCAAAGGGCTTTTCCATGCTAGTGATGATAGAATCGTAGAATAGTCCAGACTGGAAGGGATCACCCAGTTCCAACCCTCCTGCTATGGGCAGGGAGATCCCACTAGCTTAGGCTGCCCAAGGCCCCATCCGACCTGGCCTTGAACACCTCCAGGGATGGGGCAGCCACAGCTTCCCGGGGCAGCCTGTGCCAGCGCCTCACTACTCTCATGGTGAAGAAATTCTTCCTAATGTCTAGTCTAAATCTACCCCTCTCCAGTTTATACCCATTGACCCTAGCCCTGTCACTACAAGCCTTTGTAAACAGTCCCCAATCATAGAATAGTTTGGGTTGGAAGGTACCTTAAAGATCACCTAGTTCAAACCTCTTTGCCATGGGCAAGGATTCTGTGAGGCTTTAAAGTGAGCTTCCCTAGAGTTTGGTGTGGTGTGGGTTTGAAAGTAAGTTAAGTGGGGGAAAAAATGTTTTCTGAGAAGTGGTTATGGGGCAGCCTTGGAGAGGGGAAAAATAACAGAGCAGGAGGTGATGTTACGTCCTGTTCCCATCCCTGGCCAGCCTTGCTTAGCAGGACCCTGGCTGTGTGGCAGCATGGAGCAGCTTGTATATTTCTGTCAGCTGCCTGGAGTACATCAGTCAAGACCCTTCTCAGAGGCTGCCCTGTTCCACTTTCCCTTCCTCTTGCCTTTGGCATCTTGGCTGACTGCATCCACCCCCAGATGGAGGAACTAACACATGGGAACTTTGATGTAGAGCCCCAATGCCAGCACGTATTAGTTCCTGCTTTCTAAAATACGGCCTTGAGTCACTAAGTGCCAGTAATCAATGCTCTGGCAACTCGTGAAGTTTTCTGTAATGCTGTGATAGTTCATGTCGCTGTGAGGATCTGAGAACTGAGTCAGAGAGGTGGAACACGCCTGTCTGAAAGCACAGGTGAAGATACCATGCTGATATATTTTTTCCCTGCACTGCCCTAGTTCTCACCCTTTGCCACTGTCACTGCTTGTTTGCAGCAACAAAATGTTAAGATCCCCATGAACATCAGTGGCACAGGGTCATAGATGCAGTTTGAGTAAGGTAACAAGGGTTTTGTTTTCTCTCATGCAAGTTTAAAGATTTTATGTTTGTGCACTTTGGATTATTACAGCAGTAATATTAGCGTTATGTATTTACAGTTAGGGTTGATCCTTATCTCATGCCTGTCTGCAGTTTTCCCAATGCTTTTCTGAAACAATTTTTTTTTGTGTTGAAGTCTTTCAGGGGACAAGTCAACTATCCCATTTGAACTGAAGACTTTTGGTGTTGTTGCTTGGTTGTTTTAGCATTTGAGCAAAAATCTGCATCCTGGAATTAGGTTAAAGGTTTCTTTGGCACTAAACTTCCACTCTTCTTGATGTGGACCAGTCCTCCCAGTAGCAAAGAGTTGCTGGGGTTTCTGTTCTGCAGTACAGTGTCAAGGATCCATCCGGGAGTCTGAAATGCTCAGATACTGAAATGCGAGGGTTGAAGTAGAGAAGGACTGGAGCAGAGGCACAGGGATTGTGCGGATAGGAACCAGGAGAAAGATGAAGAAGGAAAACAAGAACATAGGTGGGAACAAAGTAAACCTTAGTTATTTCTACAGAAGCCAGGATTGATCTTAGCATACCAGCAGGCTTGGTGTTCCTCAGCCAAGGAAATACCTGCAAAATGCATTGATCAAGTGTGTTTCATCTTCCTCTAGCAGTCCTGCATGAAGGATAATGGCTTAATAAACTGTGTTGCAGCCTGCTAGGTAGGTCTTAAGATCTTGTTCCTGCTTGTGATCCGTAATGGTGTCAAACAGTTTCGACAGCGGACAGGACAAGAGGGAATGGCCTCAAGTTCCGCCAGGGGAGGTTCAGGCTGGACAATAGGAAAAAAATTTTCAGGAAAGTGTCATTGGGCAGTGGAACAAGCTGCCCAGGGAGGTTGTTGAGCCACCTTCCCTGGAGGTGTTTGAAAGACAGGTGGACGAGGTGCTGAGGGGCATGGTTTAGTATTTTATAGGAATGGTTGGACTCGATGATCTAATTGGTCTTTTCCAACCTGGTGATTCTATGATTCTATTGTATGATTCTATGATTTTTTGCTTTCTTAAAAAAAAACACTCTCAAAAGCTAGATTGAAAGAGTAATGAAATTACTGATCAGGCGCTTAGAAGTAATGTTATGACTCTGTCCCAATATAATTCACTTCTGCATTCATGTCACAATACAGTCTGGCTGGACTTGTTTAATCTCAGAAAGTGAACTATGCAACAGAATTGGGTTGCTATAACCAATGGGGCTGTTGGTCACCCTACTTCTTATCAGATACTTTGCATAACTCCAAAGCTACAGCAAACAGGGCTGTGACCACAGGCAGAGGACGGATAGAGTGGTTATAAAAAATCAGATCACAACTATTATCTCTTGAGATGCTGATTGTTTGCAATTGAAACAGCAATCACTGGCAATGCAGTGATGTACCTGTCAAGGGTTGTTACGGGTGTCATATTTCCACAAATATTTAGCATCTTAAACTGGACACTCCAGAGTCATAGGAATTCTCGATCCTTCTGGCCTTACGCTCTCTAGATACAGAAGGTGAGAAATGATCTCTTGACTTGGAATACTGTGGGTACTGCATTGGCTCACACTGGGGAGGAAAAAACTTACCTTAAGAAAAAGAGTAATTGCATACTCAGTTAATGTTTGTAGTGTTCATATACTGAAGGGTGAGGATAGAAAGAGACAGATTCTTCAGTTGAGCACTGGAAACTGCAAATCTGATGGTCTGTGGAGACAAAAAAAAAGCAGAAAAACCCTCATCGGCCACATGCACAAAGGGTGCTTTGTAAGCACATTGGCACACCTTTATTTTGAGTACTTTCTGAGTGTTAAACTTGCTATTTGAACAGTTTTTGACACTCTTTTTTATTTTTTACCTGAAATGGATGCATGTTTTATTACTTAAAAAAAAAAAGCAAAGAAAAATTGTTTAAACACTTTAAAATGTAGTTCAGTTTTGAGGGAGCAACAGGGATTAATTGGAAAGTAGTCCAAGACTCTTGTTTTTTTTTAAAATGCTTTATATATACCCCAAACTTCAGTCATTGTTTCTTTTTCTCTTTTTAATGCAGAATCGATTGCTACATTGGAATTTACTCCAGATACAAACCTACTACTAGTTTATTTTGTGAATTTTCTTTATTTCCTTAGTGACACTTGCAGCTGTAGGTTTTGGGTTTGTGTTTCTTAATAAGGATGCTCCCTTTTTCTTGCTCGTATCTGGTCTGTCAGTTCTGGGTAGACTCGCATGGCGGTCCTTGTTGCTGTAGTGGCAGGATTGTGAAGCATTTTGTTTAAGAAAAAGAGAAGAGTGTTTCTACAAGAGTAGCTGGAGTGAGTCTTCTGTAATCTCTAGGTCTTCAGATACAGGATGATCAATAAAAATTTATGTGCGTGCACAGTATTTTCCCATGGAAGATTCTTCTGCTTAGATGTTAAATGTGCTATGTACTGTGTACAGTGTAAGTATTGTACTTTAATTTGGAAATGACAAGGTTAAAACTTGAGTTATGGAAGACCTGATTGCGAAATATCATTGAGACCAAATGACTCATAAGTATGATACTAAAGGAACACTTTTCCTTCATAGTTTTAATAGTATGTATTACAATATAAATTCTGAATTCCAACTGGTAATGCTTTGAACTTCTGTTAATTTTTTTTATTCACGGGGAAATTATTTTTTATTTTCTTTTCTTGCTTTACAGCTTGGCACTGCAATTGGCTTTTTGTTGCCACCTGTTTTGGTTCCAAATACACCTGATGATATCAATTTAATGGCACATAACATCAGCATCATGTTCTATGGAACAGCAATGGTGTCCACGCTTTTGTTCTTCTTAACAGGAGCTGGTAAGTGTTCTGTTCTTGTAGTTCAAATGGTGTCTATAGGGAGCATTTACAGCATTTCACTTTGATCATCTGATTTCACTCAAAGTAGTTGAGGTTACATTTTCAGATTTACTGGTGCTGGTCTTATCTGTGGTGCTGGGGTTAAGCAACAACCAGTTCACTGTGTGTCATGCTTCACATGGAACAGCCTGGACCAGGATATGCAGCTTGCTTAAGTTTTTGACTTCTAGCCACAGGGTCATTACGATATAATATGATTACCCTCTGTCATTCTTATAGTTCAGATATGAAGGTCTAGAGACCTCGCAGAGGAAATCTGCCTTTGACCATACGCTGGTAGCAATGAGATGTGAACAAATAATTAGCATATCCCTTGTGACTGTGACTTTATTCGTCCATGAGAAAATCTAGAATATTTTCATTGAAGTTTTAAAACCACCAAGTTAATCTTTTGAAATTCATCAAACTGAAACACATCAAAAAGAAAAAGCATTAGTCTGCTAAGATTGTTCCTCTTCTTTTTCCACAGTGTTTGAAGAAAAGCCCAAATACCCTCCGAGTCAGTCTCAAGCAGTCCTGCAAGCTATGCCTCCTGAGGATTACTCCTACAAGCAATCAATTATTAACTTGTTCAAAAATATTCCATTTGTACTGTTGCTGATAAGTTATGGTAAGTCATAATGTCTGGCTGTGGTCTGGCGGAATGTGCCAATAGCACATTGAATTCTAGTTGTTGTGGTAGTTGTTTATAGGGGAGGGACTGTCAAACTTTTATTTATCCAGCGGCCAGTGCTGGAAAATCTGACAGAGTTCAAAATACCATTTGTGGGTCTGGTGAAGAGACTTTGCCTGGCAGATAAAATATTTTGCCTCTGATGTGAGTCTTAATTATCAGAAGATTAACTCCTTGTGGTAGCAGATCTGTGTGGCCACACCTGGAATGACTGAAGCTCTTCTTTTGACACTGCAGGTATTATGACTGGGGCATTTTATTCTGTCTCCACATTATTAAACCAGATGATAGTAACTCATTATGAGGTAAGTTTCTTGGATCTTCTTTGTACTTTTTGCTTACTGTACATTTGCAGAGATGATGTTTATTATTATGTAGGTGCTATGTGTGCTCAAGTGTTCCTTTATACCCCCCTGCACCGTACAGCTATGGGAATCAAAGGAATGTATGTTTGCGCTTGTGACTGCCAAAAGGTCTGAACTTGACTCTGAGTGGAAGCAAGTTATTAATGAGCACCATATAAATATTTGTTGAAAGGGAGAAGAAGTGAACGCTGGGAGAATTGGCTTGACACTGGTGGTGGCAGGAATGGTGGGTTCGATTATTTGTGGTTTGTGGCTGGATTACACTAAAACATACAAGTAAGTGTGGGTAGGCATGTATGGGTTTAGGGGTAGGAGAGCGGTGCGATTGCATTAGAAAAATACTGCAATGTAAGGGCTGAAGTGAACGGATGATAAAATACAGTTCATCCCTGGTCTTTTAGCGGCCTTGATGGAGCCTAGTTTCTGAGGCTACAGCAAATGCTTGAGGCTCTTACTGGTTCTTGGCTAAAAAAAAAGAGAGGAGGATGCAAAGAGGTTTTTCATCTACTCCTATCTCTTCAGGAGCATAAGGCTAATAAAGAAAGAATTGTATGCCCTACATACAGTGGCCAGGTAGCCTAATGGGTTCCTTCTGCTAGAAAAGTGTAATGGCTCAAAAACCTACTCTGCATTGACTTGTAAAATGGACAGTATGAACAGTTGATAGATTCTTTCTTTTTTTTTTTTTTGAATACTCCTGGTATTAGTAAGCATAAAATTTGCTTTAATTTACGGGGTGATCATGGAGGAGAACTCTGTTCTGGGGTAGGAGCTCCAGGGTCCTGCACCCATTGTGCAGTGCCCCCCAGGAGCGAGCAGTGCCCTGGAGCACTGCTTGCAGTGGAGTAGTTCTTCCCTGTGACTCTTGGTACATTATGTGCAACAGCTCTGGAAACCTAATGGATGTTAGCTGTATATTGGTGCATGTGTTTTGGCCTATAACGTGCTTTAATATTTTGGATCATGTCCCTTACTCCAGATTTAAAATAAATAGAACATTGTAATGAGATTTGTTTAAGTTGCCTTTTAGGGTGACTTTTATTGCTAATAGTGTTCATTTTGGCTGCTGATGTACTGGTATTTTATGTAATGGGCAATGCTTGCAGATTGGTCAAGAGGTGCAACATAGTGGAGAACCAAAGTAATCTTAAGGTGATAGTGTCTGCTGTGATTGTCCCCTCTTTGAGAGTCTGAGTAAGTCTTTTTAGCCATAAGTGAAGCAGCCGTGTAACCAAGGTAGTAAAGATTTTGGGAAGGGATGCGTTCTTATTGCATGACACATCTGAGTCAGAATTATGTGAAGCAAATTTTATAGCTGTAGAATGTCAGTTGATAGAGAATGTTTACGTTACTCTTCCATGCTTCAGCAATGTGCCATGACCTTATGTTAACAGTGTTGTTGGGTTTTTTTCTCGGTTGGGTTTTAGGCAGACTACTTTGATTGTCTACGTTCTGTCTTTCATTGGGATGCTGGTATTTACTTTCACCCTGGACCTCGGATACCTTATAATAGTGTTCATCACTGGAGGAGTACTTGGGTGAGCAATTAAAGAGGACTAGAAGACTTACTGTGGTTCTGTTCAGGAATAATATTTAACTGTTTTAACTAAATTATTCTACTGTATATTATGTAACCATGCTCTAAACCTGTGCCTATAGCTCACAGTACAGATAGGGTTTACTAGGCTTTCACCTTCTGTTACATCAGAATAAACCTAAAGTAACTTACTTTTCAGTGAATTTCATTTAACATTTTTATGGACCTAACAGAATGTGGTGATACGTGGTGACTTTGGTTCCAATCATAGAACTATCTGCAGTAAAGCTGAATCTTTCTGTTAACAGATGGATAAGTGATGGATAAGTGATTATAGTATAACTGAGCAAATCTAGAAGTCTGGCTTCTGTGCATTTTGATTAATCTATGCTTTGTTAGCCCAGCAATGTACTGGGTGCTTTGCTCAGAAGAACATGAGCTTTTCTCATAAATAAATGATCTTAAGGCCCCAGAAGATGCTGAGGGAACAGTGCTTTATCCAGACACTGCAATCAAGGTAGAGGCAGAAATGTGTTGACAGTTCCAGTTCATAAACCAATCAACTAACCTCAGCTGCTTTAAGGCCCTGCTCTTCCTGTGACCTGTCAGCCCCCTCAGCTTCTCCCACAGCGGCTTCTAGCAGACATTCCAGTGTCCAGCCTCACTCCATACTGATGGTCTCTTTTTGTCCTCCAGCATGGATGTTTGGGCTGATCAAACAATGATGTTTATGCATGTCTTTCATTTGAAAGTAATTGGCTTCAGTTATGGAGTAGCTTGAGGACTGGTCAGAGAAGGTTGTTTCATGTGTTTAGAATGGAGTGCAGGTGGCTGTAGGATACAGGACAAATATGTCAGAACATCTTTGTCCTAAAGAGAGAGAAGTATGGCTAACATTGTTGGATGAGCTCAGGGGAACAAAGCAGGCAAAGCAAGTGTAGTATCATGTTAGGTCATGAAAACAAACGATTTGGAATACCAGTTAATTCATTATACCACATATTTATGTTTGATTTTCTTAGCCACAGTAGTAGGTGAACACCACATCTGTCATCCTCTTCGTCTCCTCTTCATCAGGTTCTTCATGACTGGCTATCTCCCGCTTGGGTTTGAATTTGCTGTGGAAATTACATACCCAGAGTCTGAAGGCACTTCCTCAGGTCTCCTTAATGCATCAGCACAGGTTGTATCATTTTATTTATTCAAGTAATTTATTCTTTATTTATTCAAGTAATGTTCAGGAAGGCCACTCTGTTTGAAACTAAGAAGGCTTTTTTGAACTCTGCTGCTAAGTCTCTATTGTGTTCTTGTAGTCTTAATATTTTAAAATTCAGTTTCTGTAAGATGTGACCTGAAACTTTGTAAGGTAAAGTGATAATAATTTCCTATGTGAGCCTGATGAAGTGACTTGTTTGGTTTTAGATATTTGGAATTGTCTTTACACTCATTCAAGGAAAACTCACCACAGACTACAGTCCTCGTGCAGGAAACCTCTTTCTTTGTGCTTGGATTTTTGTAGGCGTTATCTTAACAGGTAATTAATCAGAAGTGTAAGTAATGATTTCTCTATAATGTAAAAAAATTTAGAGTTTTTTTTGAGATAGTGCACTCCTGGGTAGTTTTTAGGTGTCCCAGGCATTTAGGATTTTAAATATGTGGCTTCTTGTCTGAGCTGATAGAAGTTACAAATGCAAGATTTAAAAGGGTTTTTTATCTTGTTTTGCACTTTAAATACTTGCTGTGTGCACATCCTTTGTTTTAAGGATGATGTTGTTAATATGTGGACAGCCATCTGTCATCCATTTCTTGAGTCGTGTCTTGAACTTAAGACATATGTCTATCTCTGTTATTATGTCAATAAATAGATAAGCCGAGACAGTTTGCAGTTTTTCAAATGCAAGAAACTGCTGATGTATTTCTGAACTGTACTAGTGACTTACACATACAAACATGCTGAGTGCACTAAACCCATCAAACTTTACTTTAAGCACTCATGGTTTAAAAGCTTCTATTTTTATTTTATTTTTGTGCTTTGTGAGGAGCAAGTTCAAAATGTCAGTAATTTTAAACAACTAAAGAGTGAGCACAGGTATTTTGTATATGTGCTGAAAGCAGCTTCCGTGTGCTTGCACTGTACAAATATTTCTCTTGAAATGTGTCACTGCAAAGTTGTGAACCAGCTTTCTCTTTATTCTTTTGTTTCAGCCTTAATAAAATCAGATTTGCGAAGACATAATGTGAATTCGGGGATTATGAATTTAGATGTTAAAGCTGTAAGTGGCAAGTTTTACCATGATTGTATTACTGTACTTGAATGCTTGGCTTCTATTGGCATAATAACATTAATAGCAAAAGAGTAATTGACAAAAACTTACAGTATGACTTTCCATGCTGTTTTGAAACAACACAGCCACTTGCGATGCTGCCCCCAAATATCTTGTTTCTCTCCTTAGCTCCCGTGGAAAAAAATAGAAGACCTTCTGCTTTCAGATTTTTCTGAATTTTAGAGGAGCTAATATTAATCTCTGGTTTTGTTGCTTGAATCTTGCTTTTTCATATTTGCTGGTAGCATTGTAAATTGTGAACCTTTTTTGTGTATTGTGTTAGGAGGCTGTGCTGTAGACCACATGTTTTTTTTAAATACTTGCAGTCCCTTTAAGTGAAGTCAGTGTCTGATGAACAGAAGTCATGCTGCAGTTTCTATACTGTGCTACATGAAGATCTGGGACATTCTTTTGCTGAGCACCCTGTGAATTTAAATGAAGCACAAGCATGGCACTTTCTGCTGTTCAGGAGGTCCCAAAAACATGTTTCAGCACCTTTTCCAAATTACCACAGTTACTAGTAGAAATGAGTCTGTCACTGGAAACTTTTTTCTCTGCTGTGAGTTTTTTTTGATCATTTGGATCAAGATAATGAAACAGCTTTTTGGAGTCAGATACTGCAAGATCCTCCATCACGCTGCGTAGGTGTCTTGTGTGTATAGCAGCATTTGATCATCTGTGATCAGGTACACATTGCTAGTGTCTGCATAAGGGTCAGAAACTTCCAGGCTGGTGCTGCGTGAGCTAACTTGAACCTGAAACCTGTGCAGCTGTGTGTGCGCAGCGTGGCATCCTGTGGGTTTACCAGCCTGGGCTGGGGTTGTCTCAGGGGTGTACGTGCTGACTGTGGGCAGTGGTTCATTACTTCTCTCTTTTCTGTTGTCACCTAGTTAATAAACCTACATTGTTGCACAGCTTCATTTAAATGAGCCAGGGTATAACAAAAGCCTGGAGTTCTTGCTCTGATATTAACATAAATAATTGTTGTTGCCTGTGTTAATTAAGGTACAATAGCACTTTGATAGAAAACTTGGATCATGAAGATTCTGCTGTGTTTAAATGTAATGGAGGAAAAAAACTGAAAGTTAATCTTCACGTGACAAATATCTGC
Organism: Clamator glandarius; assembly: GCA_033459285.1. Taxonomy (NCBI): domain Eukaryota; kingdom Metazoa; phylum Chordata; class Aves; order Cuculiformes; family Cuculidae; genus Clamator; species Clamator glandarius. The sequence goes on along the minus strand of JAUNZM010000244.1, from coordinate 515,333 downwards.
GTATACTTTAAACTAAGAAACTCAGTTCTGTGGAGTGTGGATTTGGGTTTTTTTTCCCATTACAGAGAGGAGAGAAAATAGGGCTTCTGGAAATGCCTGATTTGGCTAATTAACTACATATTAGGTTAGATGCTGATAGTATAATTACTCAAGAATAACGAGGGTGGGAATAGTTTCACTTGAACAACTGCTTACCTCCTACTTTTTTGTTTACCTCTCCAGGTACCAGTTGACAGTCCTGTAGAATCTGAAAGTACAACACTAAAAATTCAGTCGGATTTGTGAAAAGCTGAAAGAAGATGAAACGCACAAGTTTGGTTGGATGCTGAACAATATTCATTAGTGTAATCACTGGATTTGTGTGTATGAGTAGTAAAATGTGTTTAGTGGTATTGATGATAGTTGTGCAGCAGAAACTATGAAGATGCTCAGTTCGTTTTGCCCAAAGAGCAAAGAATTCACCTTTGTATGGAATATTTATTTTAATAGTTTTGAAGTTTTGTAGTTTCATTACTGAGGAGCTGCGTGAATAGTCTCCACACTAGGGAGACATTTACATTCAGGATGCAAACTTGAAAAAAGTTGGAATCCTGAAGTACATTCATCGTGATCAGAAGTATCTAATCTTTTATTGTTCAGCTTTTGCTAGTGCATTTGAAAAGTCAGAGGGTAGGTAGCTGTACAACTGGAGGATGTTCACAAGTTCCTTTTTTTTTTTTTTAAATGTGTCTATATTTTTAATATAATTCAACAGTTCCTTCTGGGATACTGTCTATAGCACAATACTGAAAACAAAAGATGACTGCAAACACGTTTCATACTGGCATCTGACAGTTCTTTTGCCTTGAAACTTCTTGATAGATATCAGAAGGCAGATAAGAGAAAACGCTATCTTATAGATTTATTTTAACGTTTCCGTTGAGCTTTGAAGTTTAAAGAGATGTAAAAATATTTTGTATTAAGTACAGTAAAAAGAAGGAGAAAGGCCTTCGATATCTCTACTGTGAAGTATTTATAGGCAGTGGAACACTACCACACAGGTTGCCTCCATGGAATATTTTGAGTGCTTTCTCAGTATAAGTGAGAGGCGTATGTGTTTACAAAGAGCTGGTGCCTTTACTTTGTAAAGAAGATCATTGCCTCATCTTGAGTTGAAGCAGTGCTGCTAAAGAAATTCCATTTTATGTGTTAAACCTCCTCTATTTGTGGAATATCAGAAAATGTGTTATATCCTTTTTTGCATTTATTTCTGTGTTATGAACTGTTATAATTTGTCTTGGCGTTTTTGTGCTCGTATAACTTAAGTCATGTCTTTTACAGTTTGTAAAAAGCTCTAAGGATGACTGGAAGGAAAACAGTCATATTTCACTGTGTCTGATTGAAATATTTGCTGTTTACATCACACATTTTAGCTACAAAAGCAGCAGACTTCATTACGTTACTACATTTACCTTAATTTGAGTTGTGGATTTCTCACTGCAGAACTTTTGAAAGTATTCTCCTTTACCTTGTATTCTGTCTGCACACCTACAGAATTGATAGCACTGTGATAGTACTGAGGCCCTACTATTACTGAAAAAGTCAGACCTGAGTTAGCAGACTTTTTGCAAACGTTTAAGCTTTAGCAGTCTTTAAGCTGAGCCTGCAGGTTCAGGACCATCAATGATGCTGTCTCTGAATTCCCACAGATGTGGTGCCATCCAGAAGATGGAATCCTACTTAAAGTTTTCAGTAGATTATTGCAGTTGGGCGTGGGGAGCTTTTTAGCTCCAAGATAGTCTTTCAGTATGATGAGTATTGTTAAATGCATTTCTTTTTCTTGTTTCACTGTAGATTTAGAGAATCTCTTTATATAAAAGGATCCTGTAGTCTTAGCTTTCTAAACTTAGCCTCTAAACTTAATTATCTTGATTTAACATTTTGTATGACAAATGTTTCAGGCATGGGAAGACTGAGTGACAATATACATATCACAATAAGCCAAGCAGGCTTGGAACACTGTCCTTTTCAAAAAGGTTCCATGTCTTTCTGCCAGGTCCAATGCTACAGAGACAATGGGCACACCCTGCTGCTCCTGGAGAGGCAAGCTCTGTGAGAGGAGTCCTGGTGTGGTAGCAGAATAGAGGAAAAGTAACTCATAAGTATTTCAACAGCAGGAAAGGGCATAGGAGTGGAAGTAGAGATGTTTTCATTGTCAGTGCTTTACATTTAATGACTTGCTGTGACATGGCTGTCCCGTCAAGAGATGTACGTGTTTTCAGCCTGAACAAGCAAAATGAAAGTTCATACCTCTTGATATCTGTGGGTGTATTTTCCTTTTGTGCCAAAATATATAAATTCTTTGCGAGGTACAGATTGAGAAAATATTTTATGTTCGTGGGCCATGGTTGCTGCATATTTCTGCTGCTGAAAAATCTTAACAAGATAATATCTTTGCAGTTTTGGGGAATTGTTTTGAAACGTCCAATAGAAAGTCTTTGGCAGTATCTGGAATGCTTTCTGAAATGTCCAATACATGTTGTTTAAGTTTGAAGATTGAGAGGTTTTTCTTCCTTTTTAAAACTTATTTTTTAATTCCTTTCCAGATCCTCTAGTTATGATTGTTGAAAAAATATTCTAACCTTTCTGTCTCCTTGTGTTTTTTTATCTTCTGCCAAATTACTTGGCTACCCTGTGAAAAGGTCCAAACAAGATCTTGGCATGCTGGAAACCCTGCTGGGTTCCTAAAAAGAGAATATTCTTAATAACGAAGGCTTAATTACGTCCTATAAAAGGAGCCTGAAAGTTGGAAACCTGTGAGCTATTTCCAGACAATCATAGTGTTTAAATAAAAGGCTCAGCAACAAAGTACAAGAGCGAGTAAAGAACAAGTCAGTATTTTATACGATAATCTTATCTGTCTGTCAAAGGGTTCTAGCTCATGGCAGAAATAAGTTTAGGGTAGTTGAGGCCTTGGTCATTTTTCTTTTAATTTTTTGTTTTTAAACAAACGATGTCCACCCAATTAAACATCCATCTGGAATGGGAAGTAGAGTTTCTGACTTTCTCAGCATTGAGAGCCTGGCTCAGCCCTCCTGTAAGAGTAGAGGTGGGTGCTAAAAATCATAGCTGCCTAAAGAAATGATCATTTAATGAATGGAATTGCATGTCAATTAGGAGAGGACAGAGTGGGAAACTCAAGTGAGGAGAGACATCCCAATCCCATGCATCAGGTCTTGCTTTTCAATGTTCTTATCTTCTAATTGCTTTGAGAAAACTCTAGAGGATGCAAGAGAACTGATGTAATGGTGAGCCTGAGCAAGGGGGCTATACCTCAGGCAGCTGTTAAAATAACTCTTTATCTTACGTTGATTCTTCCAGACCATGTTAAACTTTTGGTAGCTTCAGTGGGAAAGACTCTGAGAACGTTGACCCATTTTTATTTAGAATTCCTAATATGGCCTTAAACCCTCGATTCACTTGGCTGGCTGTGAAAATATCAGACCTATTGCTCTCTACAACTACCTGAAAGGAGGTTGTAGTGAGGTAGTGTTGATCTCTTCTCCCAAGTAACAAGTGATAAGATGAGAGAAAATGGCCTCTGCACCAGGAGAGGATTAGAATGGATCTTAAGAAAAACCTTCACTGAAAGGGTTGACAAGCACTGGAACTGGCTGCTCAGGGAAGTGGTTGAGTCACCATCCCTGAAGGTATTTAAAAGATGTGTAGATGTGGTGCTTAGGGACATAGTTTAGTGGTGGAGTTGTCAGTGCTAGGTTAAAGGTTGGACTCAATGGTCCTAAAAGTCTCTTTCAACCTAAATGATTCTGTGAGTCTATCTTGTCCACCCACAAGTGAAATCAAATTAAGCTATAAGCTCACTTAAGGTGAGTTTTCCTCTGAAAATGGGAATGTGTGACCTCGGTTGTTGTCTTTCAATATGTGGAGGTACTGCCTTAAGTGTTACAAGCTACTAATTCATAGACCACAAGCTAAAGTTATTGTATCTCATGTGATTTCCCCAGCTCCACCATTTGGTCTTAAGTCTATGAAGAGGGGGGAGTGATGTTAACGCATGAACTAGAATGAATTAGGTAAAAAAAATGTTCCTTAGAGAAATATATTTCTATGTAAGAGCTGTGTTCTTTACTGCTCGTGTCTTAGTTCTTCTCATGAAGATCACAAAGATTTTTGCTGTAATATTTTGGTTTTGTTAGTGTCCCATTCTTTGTTTCACAAGAAAATGAAAAATTCCTTATGAATATTCTTCAGCTGCAATATTGTTCATAGGTGTATATGTGGGTGGCATCGTCCCTTACTTCTATATGTTTGTTACTAATAAAGTGTGTAACATGATTGGAGCCAAGATTACAATTTTTTACAGTTTCTGGTACAGCTGATGGTCTAGAAATGATTAATTTTTTTCCTTAAAAGCTGCCGTTTAGTGCAGGAAAACTTTGTAAGTGAATGATATACTGTGCCATTAATAAACATGTGTGCACATATGTATGCAGGGTATATAAATGTGTTATGCACGAGAGTATTGGCTTACAGAGCGATTTTCTTAGGGCAGGAAATTAAAGTTTTTAGCACCAGTAGTTGAGTTGCACAGCTCTAGCACAGTGATTTCTCCTTTGCTTTGGAAAAGATCTGTGAGGAACAGAAAGTGCAGTTAACACCTAAGGCGGAGCAATCCAGTGTCATCGCCTTAAGGATAGTGCAAATATGATTTTAATAAGGCACCCAGCTGTAGAGAGATTATCAGGGAAGAGGGGGCAGTATAACTTCTTAAAGAGGATGGAGTGAGACGTTACATTCAGTTAAGGCCCAATTTTTGTTTATAGAACCAGAATTGTCTGCTGTGGGAGCACAGTAGGACCCTTGTGAACACTCTGCAAGGGTTCTGTCACTTAAGCTCAGACATTTAGTATTGATCCCCAGCACATCAGCTGTAAGCCAGGTTAATTTGAGGAACAAGCTTGAAAGAAAGTGGAGTTACTGTAAGTAAATGTTTTGGTGGTTTGGGTTTTTTCTTTTTTGTTGTTTTTGGGGTTTTTTTTTAATCTCCCTTCTTCTCAAAACTGGAATTATGTCAGCTGTTTTTTATGCAGGAGAGGCTGCAGGTGCTGCAGAGCACAAGACAAGCCTTTTGTCATAAAGCAGCTGAGGCATCCAGTTCACTGGTGGGGTGAACTTTGAGATGGGTTCCTCATTTTACAACCAGGACTGTAAGGTCATATTCCTCTTGCATCACTTCTATGAAAGCTGTGGGCTGTATCCCCAGTTAGCATTGCAATTTAAACATTCCCACAGCTAGGGAGCAGTAATCACAGAAAATTATCATTGTCTTAAAAGTTCATTCTTTCTCATTTTTTTTCTTGAAAAAAAACACTAGAAAACTCATCAGGTAAGTGGGAGGTGTGAAGCCATCATGGCTGTGATTAATCAAAGGCATTCTTGAGGGAAAATAACTGCGGGGAAGTACTATGTATCCAAACCTAACAAGTGTTACCTCTTCTAGAAAGTGATGTGGGTTGAGCATGGATAAAACATCCATGTGCCTAAGAGTATGTAGCTGCTTCCATCTTTTGGAAGACAAAACAATAATATCCTGAACTTTGTAGAAAGGATTCCAGCAGGTGTATTACAGTAATAAAAACCAAAAGGCTTAAGTACTGGCAGTAGTTACGTGTAGTTACTGATTTGTAATACCTGTTTAATACCAGGTGTGGTCAAAATTCACCCTCTAGGATGCTGGTTTCCAGTGGTTTCTAAATAAAATGCTTCTGCTTGTAATAATGCTTAGGCCATTAAAAAAGGTGGTAAATAGTATCTGAGAGGCATTGGCAGGATGGTGGTCTTGCATTGTGAGTTATAGAAATAGAGACTAGACCCTATAAAAGCTATAAATTCCACACAGATGGAAAAATTACTGATGAAAGATGCCTTGTGAGCCCAAAAGTGCTGTCACTGCAACTGCAGCTCAGAGTTATCCACTTTGTAGACAGGGCAGTGAATGTGCCTCCTAGTGAGTTGATTTTGGAAAATGGGAAGGTGTTATTAAAAGCCTTTTTTTCCATACCTAGGTGACTGGTTTATGATGTCTGGTTTATCACTGAATAGCGATTTTTTACTGGTTTAACTCCCTTAATGTTCTACCTGTATTTGTGTGTGTTTCAAAAATTATGTAGCATGTCCTAAACCCGACTTCTTGGTGCGCAGCATGACTTGGGGTTGTCAGGGGTTAACCGTGGTTCTTAAAGCACAGGTTTGCTTTTCTGGGAAAAAGCCTAGGGAAGTATTTAAGGCTTCAGAAGTTTTCTCAGCCTGTGCTAGGCTGAACCAGAAACTTCCTAATTTTATTTTTTTTTTTTTTTCAAATTGGGACAGTCCTAAGGTTGCACAGATACTGATCACTAGTTCGGATAAGGTAGAAGAGGGACTGCAAATGACTGCAAAGTTACTTATTGTTTTAGAAATTAAATTATCCAGCTGCTGCCAAGGAAAAAAAGACATTAAAATGTAACAGTGCCTTTTCTAAGCCTGTACATAACTGTTTTCTACATTAATTCCTGGAAGGTAACTCAATTTCTTCAGAATAATTCATCAGCTTACTCTGAACAACCCTACAGGCGTTAGGCAAAACCTACATCCTGTGCTTAATGAAGAAGCATTTTCCCGCTAGGGTGAAAGTGACTCATACTTGGATGATTAACTAACAGGCTCTATGGGACCTGAATTTGTCTGTCTTCTGCACCCAGGGAACAACTGAAATTCACTTAAGGGCCCAATGCTAAAAACCTAAAATTCACTTAGAGGCTAATGCCTAAAACCTAGAAATCCCATGATTTCTTACCTTGGCACTGCTCCACAGAAGCTTCGAAAGGGTAAAGGAGCCCTCAGAGGCTCAGAAGCTTGAGAAAGTTACCCAAATCAGACTGCTGCCAGTGGAGATACAGAGAATCCACCAGCTTTTGGGGAGCAGAGACACCCATGCTTGTTGTGCTGTTCCTCTGACCTACTCCACCTGTTCAGGCTTGAGCTGTTATAATTTCATGAGGGTTGAAATGTCTGTCTGCATGAAGAAGATGGAGCATTATGGAGCCTCCTTGAAGTCTGCAGCATGTGTCATCGCACTTGTGATGTTCCTGGTTTTGATTCCAAAGTCAGGAAATGCTCTGAAGGCTTCTAAATTTACGAGTTTCCTCTAAAACCTAGTATCATTCACGTGATGGGAAACAATGAAGATGGCTCTAATTCCTTTAAGAGCTTTAAGTTTTTTAATTGACCACAATATTTGAAATTTAGTCTTACTTTTAAGGGCTCCTGCACTGTTTTAGTTACTGTTCAGTTGTTCTTTAGAGAGGGGGAATCTCAGTCTGCAGAGTGCTGCCTGCCAGGAATGCTTCAGATGAAAAACTGATGAAATCATCAGTGTTGTGGTGGTATCTTGTTGTACCGTGACTCTGAGAACAGTGTTTTTTGCAATTCTCTCTATGCTGGTTTCACAGAGCACCTAAATTCAAGGGCCTGTGGTTTCTAGGCTTGTGGCATATTCTATTGCTAAATTTAATAGCTTTCTCAGTCCACTTTCAAATACTGTGTGGGGAGATGATGCATTTGAGGAGCTTTTATACCTAAGGTCAGTGTTTGTTCAGAGTGTTTCCTAATGAGCATCATTCTATTCCTAGAAGGCACAAGATGTCCTGTAATAGACCTGTATTGCTTAATCAATTACTAAACAGCACCAACAATTATCCTTCTAATCTTAAGCAGGCAGGGGTTTTATTGTGGTATACTAGTCTCTCCATGCAGGTGTGGGATGGTTCAGGTGCTCACTTGGCAGTGGAGTTTAAGTCCAGCCTCTCACCTTTGGAGCCACCACCAGCAGCTCCAAGGGCCGTGACAAGGGCTGCAGGTGCTGACGATAGCAATGAAAAAAAATCTTGTTCCTGGTAGCAGATTTTGTTTAGCTACTACCTTTCTTTATTACCTGTACTTTCATTATACGGTTCCACCGCAAAGAAGTGATTGTGCTGGGTAGTTTACCCTCTGACTAAAGGTTCAGGAAGTATTTGGTTCATAAAAGGTGGATTGCCAAGATTTAGTGGAAGATTACATTAACATTTCTTTGTTTTCATAAGCAGAGCTTGCTGCAGAGACTAAATGATTTGACGGGCTCACAAGTAAGACCATTGTAATGAACTGTACTGACTAATTATTTTCCCAAGCTACAGCAGTATTTGAGACTTAAACCTTGGAACAAGACAGAAAGAGTAAGGTGGGCTTATAGGGATGCTGTCGCTGTACCAGTGAGAAACCACAATTTAATCTGTATCTTATGCTGTCAGTTGTAGATCAGAGTGAGGTGACTATAATTAGTACAGAAGGGCTATTTTCACTGTCAGCAAATGCTCAGGCCAAATAGGACATGCTGACCTGCAAAGGGGGTGGAAAGAGAAAACTTACAAAACAGTTTTGGGGAGGCCCCATTTCTAGGCTGCTTCTGCCATGTCAAGGTGTTTCCATGCTGGAAATCTTGCCTGTAGCATTAGCCTGAGATCAACTGGAGCCCAGTTAAACAACCCCATGTGAAATAAATGCTGTGATGATTTGCTGCAGTAAAATTACTGCAGGACATCCTGTACTTGCTCAGGCAGAAATCAAAAGATATCGCTGGTATTATTCATTGGTAAAGCCAAAGCAGCTGACGGTTATTTTTTCTGCTAGACCATTGCAAAATAAAGTGTGTTAAGCCTTTCCAAAAAGGGCTGCCTTGGGGGAAGCTCCAAGGAAGCACACACTCAAGTATTCCTTTTATATCTTTATTGGTTCGGGGTTGTTTTTTTTTTTTTTTCAAGTTGGCTTTACATATGTATTTTCCCAATGATCACATTGCTGAATACATAAAGTTATCATTCTTAAAGGTTATGCAAATCACTCCTGCAAACTTGCATTAGCAGCCATCCCCATATTACCATGGTTACATCCTTCTTATAATTTAACCTTGCATTTTATTACTAAACAAATCCCATCCCACCGCAACTTCTAGTTTAGGAAAAAGTTCCAAGCAAACAAGTTTTATTTTCCTTTTCAAGGATCAAATGAGGTCACTATGGTCTTTTCAGGAAGAGAGCTAATGTTTGCATAGCAATAATGCAATTCACTTGTGGCAGGTAAACCTTCTTGACCTGTGTTTTCTTACTTCCCTTCTGCAAAGCTTAAGTACCTTTGTAGGATTAAACATCTCAGACTACTGCTGCTTTTCTGAACATATAGTGCTTCCTAAATTCAGAAAAGGCCATTAAAATCATTTGGCCTGGCTTTAGCAGAAGGGATGCTTGTAAGGTACGCAGGCTGCAGGCTTTTGCACTGACTTCAGCTTTGCTGCCAGCTGGAGGTGTTTGGTATGTTTCCTGCTCCACCAGTAACCAACTTGCCTCTTAAGTGCTCAGTGCTAGTACAGGGACCTTCACTGAGTGATGAGCACTTAGCATTCACTTTTGCTGACCAGAATAACAGCACAGGTCCAGATTGATCATGCTGCCACCCATTTGCATCTGATTCAAAGGAAAGAGAAACTGTTAAGCTTTTACTCAGGTGCTTTAGGACTATTCCTTGGCTATTGCTTCACAGCCCCTCCTTGGATGGCAGCAGATTTTAGCTCCCCTTCTTGCAGAAAAGCAAACCTTAGCTGTCCCTAGGAGGGTTGGAACAACATGAGTGGTGTCTCCTGCCCCTGCTGGGTTGACTGCCAGGGCACCAATGCAAATGCATCAAAAGCAGTTTTGTGGCACCAAGAAGAGCGCTGGTGTGGGCTGGGACCAGGGGAACCACTACACAGCCTCGGCCAGAGGGGTCGGGAAGCTGGTGGGCTGAAGAGGCAGGAATGGCAGGGCAGAAGCAGTCTGCCAACCAGCCCGTCTTTTGCTGCTGTGCTGCTGTGCTACTGCTGGTCTTGCTCTTCCTCTGAGTTTGGTGTTTGATTTGTGTGCCCTGGCAGCATGGAGCAGTATTCCTGTGGACAGTCAGAGATGTTTTAACATGGGTCTGTTGAGAGACAAGTTGGGACAAGGCCTTACTAAGGTCTTGTAAAAGGCTGGAGCTGTACTGGCAGAGGAACTGCAGAGCAGAAAACCACTGAATTTCAAACGAGTGGAGCGGGAGCATAGATGGTGCATGAGACCTTGCAGGCACGCATCACTCTAGTGGTCCATTCCCCAGCAAAACCAGTGGGTTCTTCCCCAGCTTGGCCACAGCTCCCTGCCCCAAGGCCAGGCTGGGCTGGAGTTGCTAGCAAGGAAAGCCTTCTGCTTGGTCCTAGCAGCTGCATCAAGACAGCAAGAAGAGCTGCTTGGAAACAATGGGTAATAGAGGAAGTGTTTTCCCAGGTAAGCCCAAATAAATACATATTTTAACTGCTTCTGTGTGTGTGGAGTATCACAGGGCAGTGAGGGTTTGCTATGCAGCAGGGCTGGATTGGTCACTGTATGCAAGAAGATGCTTCCTAGGGAAGGAGCTAGTGGGACTCCTTGTGGGAGTGTGGAGATGACACTTGGAGGAGAAATCTTCCTGGAAAAAGTGGCGATGCTGATATCATCTTGCTGCCATGGTACAATTAAGAGCTATTAGTTTTCCTGCAGTTGATTGTGTAATTGCGCTGCAGGGCCTTTCGAATGCTGCATTTAAATTAGTCTGCAATTGGAAATAATGGAGGTTGAAACCCTCTTACATGATTTTATGATCAAATTAGTTCCTTTGACCCAGAAAGCAGCTGTGGCAGCAACAAGTGCTGCACTAGGAATAAGACCATAGGTTTGAGGTGTTATTCAGAGCTACCTTTAGAAAAGCACCTCCATGCTAAATGAGTGGATTTCAAAGTCAAAAGGCTCTGGAGCAGAGGCTGCGCAGTGGCCTGGGTGCAATGGGAAGGGCAGCACTGGCAGGGCAGAGGAAGAGCTACCAACAGAGTGGGAAACAAGGCAGCTCTGCTGAGAGTTACGATATCAAAATAAGGCAGTCCCACAAGATGAAAGCCATTGGATGCTGGAGGGACCCATGGGGGCACGCTGCATATCCCACCCTGCTCTTGCTCATCTTCAATGTCTGCTCATAACTAATACTGGGAATGGCTTGGGCTAAATCAAAGCAACATTCTTTGACTTTTACTCTTAACTGGTAGCTGGAAAGAGGGTAATTAAGGCTTTCCCTTAGCTGTGTAGGGACTTTGGGATGCTGCTTTTATCCCCTTAGGCTATTGTTTCAAAGTTGCTTCAGGACCTCAGCTAACTTCTGCCGTGCCTGTCCATCCCACAGCTGGCCTTGGCTGCTCTGGCTGGCCTCCAGGAGTTGAACTTGTCCCTCTTCAGCCTGAATGTCAAGGAGGAGCTGATAAGACTTTTATTCTTTCATTCCTGATCAGAATGGGGTCTGGGTGCTGCAAAGATCTACCATGGACAGGGCTGTAGCGTTCCAAACTTTCTGTGCCCCTTATCTGTCTGGAGAGGGAAAGTCCTTCCCTCTGGCACAGAGCGTGCTCTAGCATAGTGGATCCAAAAGGCTTTGAACTGCAAAACACAGCTTCACTTTAGCCTTCAGCCCTTCAGAGTGCCTAAGAAGTAGATGGATTTAGGGAAGCATGACCTGAGGGTTTCTGGCTTCTCTGGGTGGTGCCGCAGCACTGAGCGAGGCTGTAGCAGCCTCACTAACATTGCCCGTTCCAACAGTGAACAAGGTTCTGGGATGTATGTGACTCTCAGCATTGTTGATGATGACTTTTCCATTGCTCCAGACTCTGTCACATGCAGCATGCCCCTGGGCAACTCACAAATCGCTGCCACCACCTACACAGTCTGATTAGTCCCAAGATCCAAGTCTGAATGATTTTCAAGTTGGCTCTGCTCCAGTAAACTTGCAGACTTTCTTGGCTTTTCTTTCCTTGTGCTGGCTTGCCTGGGCCTCCCTCTGCTCCTCAAGAGCCCTCTTCTCTGTGGCTGCAGCCATCTGTAGCCTCTCCTGTGCCTCGGCCCTTCATCAGCTCCCATCTGGAGTTCATATTGGTGCTCTCACATCTTGCTAATGTGCAGTCTCATCTGCACTCCAGAAGGACAGAGGGACTGCACTTCCCCTGGGATCCTGCTCTAAAACACAGCAGAGGAGTGTGAATCACATCTGGCCAACATGGGGGAACATTTACTCTCCAGTTGCAGTGTTTACCTCATCATCAGGGATATGCAGGACATAGCGGAGAGGGTGAAGACTTCACAGCAGCTCTAAACCCACTCTTATTTTTCTCCTCTCCCCTAGATGGCCATTTACACACTGAGCCCTCTCGTATAGCTTACGGGGATCGGACCAAAGTCTCCTGGGCTGAAAGCTGACACTGAGCAACCTGTGTAAGCCGAAGCCCTTAGTTTGCTTCCGCTGATGGAACAACCTGTCACTGGTCTTCCTTAAGTCAAACCTCCTGATGAGAATCAGGCATATCATGTGGTTAGGACGCAGCAGGGAGAATTATTGGTAGGGCTCACAGAGACGTCAACTGCTGCAGAGAGTGATTAGCAACTCAACATATACCCAATGCTCATTAGGGCCTTCAGGAAGCTGATTAGAGCACTGGAGAGATTTATTTATGGTGACAGATGAAAATTGGTGCTTTCAGCTGCTGAGGAGATGCACAGGTACACACCCAGCCTTGCTGGGAGCACAGGAGATCAGAGTGGCAGTGGCATCTGAGTGCATAGGCAGGAGATGGGAACACAATTTTTCAAACTATTATTTAGTTCTGATGTGGAGTCACCTCTCACTGTAGGACTTGTATTAGGTGGACAGCGTTGAGCTTGATATAAAGAGTTAAAACACACCCTCCAAGTATGGAAATAAACATCACGGGACTGACACAAGCAGTGGAGATTGCAGCAGCAGACAAGGAGTTGCTTGCCTGGGAGGTGCTGCAAGGCCAGCAATGCATCTGGGCAAAGCCCTAGGGGAGAGACTAGTTCCCTGTGGCTTTCATCCACAGCACCATCACCCCAAGCACCCACAGCGCTGTTGTTACTGTGGTATCAGTACCCGCAGACATGTGAGGCAGGTACCTCTGACTGCTGCCAGGGATAGAGGCAGGACATGGCTACTGTGCACACCCCAGAGTAGTAGGCTGTGCTCTGAGTCATGGACCGCTCACCCAGCTCTCTGGCAGCCTCTGTGGCAGCCAAACACTTGGAGAAAGGCCACAGTGTGACTTCCCCCTCCTACTCAGTGGTCAGGCACCCAGTACTCCTTCTACAGGAGGATAGAAATATTCCCTGGGTATACAAGCACCTTGCTGTGAGCCATCCAGGGCAAACGGAGGTTGTGGGCTGTCATGAGACTGCAGCCACTCATCACTGGGGCAGGGCTCCACCAGGTCTGGAGTGCTCCTTTACTACTGGACAGAAAAGCCCTATAGCCTTTCACAGCAGTCCTTGCCTTCAAGCTGGGATCTTGCTGCCAGCAGCATAGTCCTCTGTGGTTAACCATGAATTCATAGAATCATAGAATGGTTTGGATTGGAAGGGACCTTAAAAGATCATCTAGTTCCAACCCCCCTGTGATGGGCAGGGACACCTTTCACCAGAACAGCCTGCTCAAGTCTTCATCCAACCTGGCCTTGAACACCTCCAGGGAGGGGGCAGCCACAGCTTCCCTGGGCAACCTGTTCTACTGTCTCACCATCCTCATTGAGAAAAAATTTCTTCCTAATGTCCAGTCTAAATCCTCCTTCCAATTTAAAGCCATTCTCCCTCATCCTATCACTCCATGTCCTTGTAAAAAGTCCCACCCTAGGTTTCCAGTAGCCCCTTCAGGTACTGGGAGGCTGCCATAAGGTCTCCTTGAGGCCTTCTCTTCTCCAGGCTGAACAAGCCCAACTCTCTCAGCCTGTCCTTGTATGGGAGGTGCACCAGCCCTCTTATCATCTTTGTGGCCCTCCTCTGGACCCATTCCAACATTTCCATATCTTTCTCATGTTGGGGATTCCAGAACTGGACACAATACTCCAGATGGGGTCTCATGAGAGCAAAGCAGAGGGTCAGAATGCCCTCCCTCACCCTTCTGGCCACGCTTCTTTTGATGCAGCCCAGGATAATGTTGGCCTTCTGGTCTGCAAGAGTGCATTGCTGGCTAATATCAAGCTTCTCATCCACCAACACCCCCAGGTCCTTCTCCGCAAGGCCACTCCCCATCACATCATCCCCCATCCTGTATTGAAACTATGGGTTGCCCTGATCCAGGCATGGGACCTTGCTCTTGGCCTTGTTGAACCTCATGAGGTTCACACATGCCCACTTCTCCAGCTTGTCCAGGTCCCTCTGGATGATATCCCGTCCTTCGGGTGCGACCTGCACCACTCAGCTTGGTGTCACCTGCAAACGTGCTGAGGATGGGTTTCCACCTCTCTTAGGAAGAACGGCACAGCTCAATGGGCTACAATAAATTTTCCAGCTCTCTTAGGAAGAAAGGTATAGCTCGACTCTCTCTGATGAAGACTTCGATGTCCAGGCACTGAGGCCAGCTTGCAGGACATGGAGCTACAAGGCATGGAGCTGCAGGACGTGGGAGAGAAGGACCTGGAGGTGTTGACTGACAGTCGACTGAACATGAGCCAGCAGTGTGCCCAGGTGGCCAAGAACGCAAATGGCATCCTGGCTTGTATCAGAAACGGTGTGACCAGCAGGTCCAGGGAGGTTATTCTCCCTATGTACTTGGCCCTGGTGAGGCCGCTCCTTGAATCCTGTGTTCAGTTCTGGGCCCCTCAGCACAAGAAGGATGTTGAGGCTCTGGAGCGAGTCCAGAGAAAAGCAACAAAGCTGGTGAAGGGGCTGGAGAACAGGTCTTAAAAGGAGCATCTGAGGGAACTGGGGTTGTTCAGCCTGGAGGAGGCTGAGAGGAGACCTCATTGCTCTCTACAACTACCTGAAAGGAGGTTGTGGAGAGGAGGGTGCTGGCCTTTTCTCCCAAGTGACAGGGGACAGGACGAGATGGAATGGCCTCAAGCTCCGCCAGGGCAGGTTCAGGCTGGACATCAGAAAGGAATTTTTCACAGAAAGGGTCACTGGGCACTGGCAGAGGGTACCCAGGGAAGTGGTCGAGCTACCATCCCTGAAGGTGTTTAAAAGATGGGCAGACGAGGTGCTCAGGGATATGGTCTAGTGTTTGATAGGAATGGTTGGACTCGATGATCCTGTGGGCCTTTTCCAGCCCGGTGACCCCACGACTGCCCGTCACGCGCCGGCAGGACACGCGGCTGCCGCTCCCCGCGTGGCCGGCAGGGGGCGCGCCCCCCGCCCCGCTCCGCTCCAGGCGGGCCCCGCCCCTCTTTGTTGCAGCGGCCAATGGGCGCGCTGCAGCGGCGGGAGCGCGGTAACGCGGGGCCAGAGCGGGGCGCGCCCCCGGGGCCGGGCGGGCGGGTGCCCGCCGCTGCCGAGGGGCCGGTCCCAGCTCCCCGCCCGCACCCGACGCGCACACACGCGGTGTCTCCCGAGCGGCAGCGAACCCGCAGCGTCCCATGGGCGCGGGGCGATGACGGGCGGCAAGGCGGGGGGGCGGTCGCGCAGCGCCCAGCCGCGGGCGGCGGGAGGAGGAGGAGGAGGCAGCGGCGGCGGCTCGGAGGAGGAGGACCAGAGGGACGGCGGGTCGCTCTTCTTGGTGAACAAGAGCGGCTTCCCGATGGACGGGCAGACGTGGGAGCGGATGTGGGGCCACGTGGAGCGGGTGCATCCCGACGGCGGCGCCGTGGCCGCGGCCATCCGGAGCGCCGCCCGCCTGCCGCGGGTAAGGCCGGGCTCCCCCGGGCTCCCCCGCCCCGGTGGGAACGCGGAGGCTCCCGCGGAGCCCAACCCGCCTCATCCTGCGGCCGCCGGGGTTTCTTGGCGTCCGGGGGACGGAGGGCGCCGAGGGATGGGCAGGAGGGCGTCGCGCTGCATCCCCGAAAGGTGCACTCGGCATCCCTGAAAGGTGCGCTCCGTAACCCCGGAAGATGCGCTCGGCATCGCTGAAAGATGCTCTCTGCATCCCCGAAAGGTGCGCTCGGCATCCCCAAAAGACGCTCTCTGCATCCCCGAAAGGTGCGCTCGGCATCCCCGAAAGGTGCGCTCTGCATCCCCGAAAGGTGCGCTCGGCATCCCCGAAAGGTGCGCTCAGCATCCCCAAAAGGTGCGCTCAGCATCGCTGAAAGATGCTCGCTCTGCATCCCCGAAAAGTGCGCTCAGCATCCCCGAAAGATGCGCCCGGCATTCCTGAAAGGTGAGCCGGGCATCGCCGAAAGGTGCGCTCGGTATCCCCGAAAGGTGCACTCAGCATTCCCAGAAGGTGCGCTCGGCATCCCCGAGGATGCTGTCGGGCCCTGCCGCTGCTAGGGGAGAGCTGGAACGTCTGCTGTTCGGAAATGGGGTACTGGGGCAGGAGGGATGCTCGGGAACTGGACTTGGTGTCTTCAGAAACAAGTAGGAATAAAATTGCTTCTTTTTTTTTTCTTTTTTATTTTTTTATCCTGGGGAGGCAAAAGAGGAAAACGAGCATGAAAAGAAATCTTCAGGAACTGAATGAAGCGCTTTGTGCACGCTTTACTCAGTTCTTTGGAACGCGGGCAGTTCCTGAAACACAGCCTTACTCCTGAAGTGTAATAAGGGATTTAAAACCCAGATATTTTGTTTCCAGTACATGGAAAGATTCCAAACACTTTTGTCTTGTATGTTCCTCAGTATAGTCTCCAAATGGCTTTGCCTGACCCAACTCTTTTCTTTTTCCTCCAGCCAGCAAATGAAATGTTGTCTGCTGATGTTCCAAGGCTTCTCACGACTGTGCTGCGTTACTGATCACGTCTTTAACATGGTCAGCTTTAGCAGGCTTGGAGCTTCATTAGCTCCTCCCACCAAGCCGCATTAATCGGACCTGATCGCTGAACTCGGGTTAGATTTGTACCTCTCTGTATGCTGGGTGGGCTGGCGTTGTCCCAGTCCTGTTTGTCAGTGATATGTGTGCTTGTTCTTCATGTAGGGTAGAAGGGAAAAATTCTGTGCATGGAGAAGTTGGAAGTATATTGAGTAGGGCCATCTTGCAAAGGCGCTTGTCAAGTAAGATGCAAACTGGAAATACTTTTTTTCTCTCTTTTGCAATATTTAGTTCACCGTGAGTGAAAAAGAGGCGATCTGTGTTGTCTATGTTCCCCTGATTCTCTCGTACTGGCACCAGCCTTTGTTTGGATGGGGAAGGAGATTCAGATAAAGAATAATCTGGTTTTGCTGGGTTTGTTTGCAGTTTCCTGGTGTGGTTCATCCCATTCTTGCACAAGTGCTTGAGCTATAAATGAAGGGGCAAGGGGAGGGCAGAACTTCTGATTTCAGTGGCGTAACTGAGAGACCTGCTAGTGGCTCCGATGTGCTGGCATGCTGTTTGCCAGAGTACTCTGGTGAGTGTCACCCATGGCTTCTTCCTTGGTCTTGAAGCACGAGGCTGAGTCCGTGAAGTGTGTGCTGAAGCTGGGTAGGAGGAAAAGGTGTTTTGAAATCTGCTTAGAGAAATAATTTGTGGTTAGTTACTGATTGCTGATCGGTGGAGGGTGCTGTAGAACAGTTGCATTGTGTTCCTCCAGTGCTGTCCAATAGCAAACCCCTTGTCGCAGTGAGGGGTTCTTCAAAGGCAGAAGGTCTTGGTGTCTCCTGTGACCAATTAGCTCTTGCTGGCTAAGCCTGGAACCTCTGGGGTCAGAGGGTGGTTTGAGGGCCACCTGGTCCTTACTATGGCCAACACAGCTTAGGTGCACAAAAAAGAGTACGAGCTGGTGTGTTTGCCACGAAGTGGTGGTGGGTTGCTGAAGCTGTGATGGTAATTTCTGGGTCAAGGTAGGAATGTGAATGGAGAGTTGTTCCTGGAGTAGTGGTACAGCTTTTATAAGTAGCTTGTGCTGCTGAGTATGTGGAACCCTGCAAAAGACCAGGTAGTGCTGGTCTGGAGTGACGAAAGAAACTTGTGTCTGTGAGAATATAGCTTGTAATCCACTTGTGTTGGTAGAGGTTGAATGAGCAGTGTGTACAACCACTCCATTTTTGCATCTGATCTGTTCTTAATCCCTAGTGATGGGAGAGAGTTTTCATCCCCTTCCCAAGAAGCTCCACTTGATTGCTCTAATCGTCTTGGTATTAGTCTCAGCAATCATACATGCAGGATGGTAAGTAGCTTCTTACTGTATTGGTGAGGTTGTCCTTACTGAAATAAACACAAACTGCAGGGCTGCTGGAAGGAAGAGTCCTCATGAAAAGCCAGCTTGTCTGCAAGGGGGGCAGTTTTGGAACCAGAGGGGTCCCTTGGTTGCAGCCTCCACCTTTGACTTTTGGCTTGAGCTCTGGGCAAGGTATGGGCTCCTGGTTTGGAAGGGCTGTGCAATCCTTTAAATGGCCCGTGGTCTTGGAGATAGTTGCAGATCTTAAGGAATTAAACCCCTGACTGGCTTTGAGGGCTCTAGCCTGCCAGCTTCACCCACGCTCAGTAACAGGGTACTTGCAGGGTGAGCTAGCAGAATTTCTCATTAGATGAGGCACAGCGGAGTTGTGCATGATGAGTTTCTCAAAGGATGTCTGCAGAGAACTGGGCCTGCGGAGTTTACAGCCACATGATGACAATCTCCAGCTCTGCCACAAGGTCTTGCACTGCAGAGGCTCTGCTGTGTCTGGAGCTGCTTGTGCTTGGAAATGTTGATACTGAATCAAGGCCTTTTCATCTGCCTGGTCTCTGAATTTCACTCACTTTATAAATTCATGGTCTGTAATGCTGTGTCTGCGTTTCTTCTCAGCAGCTCTGGCATCCTACTGCAAAGCCTTGTGGACTCCTGGCTACTGCGCTGGGATGTGCACTGATAGCTGAAGGGCTGCAGCCTCAACTGCAACAACGCTGTGCTTTCCTCCCCTTGTGGTGTGGTGCAGCCCTGGTGTCTGCTTTGTGCTGGCTGAGTGCCCAGGATAGTGCTTGCAGCCGGGGCAAGAATTTGGGGAGTAAAAATGGGTTTTGTTTGGAGGGAGTGGGAGCGATGGGTGGCTCTTTGCTGGCTGGTGGCATGGTAATGTGGCGTGTCTTTAATAGACAGGTGATGGGATATTCGTCAGCCATTGGGAACGCCCTGGTTCTCTTTACCTGAACACACCGTGGTGGCCGACACTATTGTCCTCCACCTTGGAGACAGGGAAGCACCTTGCCTGGAGGTCCAAACCTGACCCCCATGGCGAGGATGGCAGCTGTGGGTTACATCAGGGGCTGAATCCTTCTGCACTGGTGAGATCCCTATGGGATGCTGTCCTGTCCCACAGCTGGATGGGGGCAGGGACATGAGTACTGTCTCACCAGCAATTCTGCAGCCTCTTGCTGGCTGGGACTCCGACTGCTTTGGCACATGTATGTGTGGTGTGAGCACCTGGAGTTTTTTTTTTTTTTATTTGAAGCAAAGGAGTGTTTATATCAGAGCAGGAATGAGCACTCCTAGAAGGATTTGCCTTGATTTCCTCTTTCAACTTCTTGTTGCTCCTGAAAATCGAACCCTGTCTGGTGTGTTGAGTCCTGGGCTGCCTCATTGTCAAGAAGGATGGGTGAATAATTCATTCAGACCAAAGGAGTTGGGGGCGGAAGGAACTTGTGAAACTGAAAAATCGCCTCTAATGAAGAGGATAGGTGCGGAAATTGTGATTAAGAAGTGTTAATGAACCTCGTTCATAACTCCTGCGTGTTCAGAGAGAAAAAAAAACTGTGTACATGGCTGTCTTCTGTGTGGTGCTGGGAACAGTGGCAGCATGCTGAAGCCTGGCCATCTGTTTCCTTGCTGTTTAAAATAGGTTTCGTGTGCTGGTAACGTAGGAGTCTCTATTTTGTCTTTTTTTTCCCCCTATTTACTATTTGACTGTAGTAACTAGCTGTGAGTAGTAAATGTGTTTTAGTCGGCTTGGGACTTGGTGCTCGCTCTCTGAAAAAAGACACACAATCCCTGCGTTTTAATGGGAGTAGAAGCCGGAGAGGAAAGTGTATGTTGCAGAGATAGCCTTTTACTGCCTGAACTTGCTTTTCTTATCTGTAATCCCTGACCTGAAGTGTATTTAGAACAGCGATATCTCACTTTATGGTCCTCAAACTATTGTAGCAATATCTTGAGCCTGCAGACACCACACGCTTCCCTTTGTGCCTTGTGCCACAACTGCCCAACTTGCTGGTTCCTGAATTTGAGTCTGCATTAACATCTAAATAACCTGTTCACTGTTTGTGAGAGTTGTACTAACTCCTTTTAGGCATTCTGCCCGCTTTACTGTCTGCTGACCCTGTCTTTTGCAGTCTCGCCCCTAAAATAAGGGAACTTGGGACAAGACCCTGCCCCTTTCCTGTATGGTTACAGGCTCAGGAGATGTGTAGCTTTGGGGATTAAATATGGATTGAGGGCCCGGCTTCTTAAAGTTCTTAGGCACAAGCAGATGTCTTATGGGATTTTGGAAGAATCCCATTATGATGCCAATCTATATCTTTAAGTGTCTTAATATCATTAAGTATCTGGGTCCCAGGTGGTCTTCTAGGTACCATGTGCTCCCTGCCCAGCTAGCGTGCCGCTGCTGCATGGCAGGTGGGGAATTATGCAGCCTGAGATCCCTGTCTCCTTTTATCTTTCTCGCATAGTGGAGGAACCCAAAAATGATTTCTCATGGGAGGTATGACAGCAGAGCCAGTGCTGGGACTTCGCTCATTCAAACTGCCGTGCGCTAGAAAGGAAAAATGGAAAGTGTTTGCCTTCTGCATGGACCGCGTGCCCACATAGGGTGGTGTTTGGAGGATGGCAGTGGCTGGGATGAACATCCTGCCATGGCGTGGCCTGCTCTGGTCTCTCCATACCGGCAGGGATGGGGCTGGCTCCAGTGCACAGGCATCTCCCATTGTCAGTGTGATGACTTTGCCCAGTGCTTGAGTTCACGTGAGATTCAAGCCATCTGTGCTGCCACATTGTGTTGCACTAAGCACATGCCATTGCCCGAGTAAATCACTTATCTCCTCTGCAGGGAGATGTAACTGTCTAACCTCTTTATCTTTTTTTTTTGTGTCCAGCCTTCAGTGCCACCGGTGCCAAACTACAAGCTCTCTATGTCAGTCCCAGAATGGCTCCAGGCTATACAGACCTACATGAAGATGCTGCAGTATCCTTCTCCAACGTATGTTCTCCAGAGAGAAGGCTGTCTTGTGCCTGGAATGAATTAGCAGGGGCTTTACCGAAGCACTAGCTGGTTGCAAGGGCTTGGGATTACTCAGGGTTGAAAGGACACTTCTAAGGATTTGTGATAGCACCTGCAGCACTGAGCTTGTCACAGCAATCCTCTGGGAGATGTGATTAACTTTAAATGATACTGAAGAATTTAACTGAAGTGACGTTGGTGGGAGTAGAAATTCTTATTTTGCAGTTGGTTTATGAGGATATTATGACTGGATTGTGATGCCTGCAGAAATAATAGGTGTAGGTGATTAACGGGGAACCGGTGTTGTGGCAAACCCTCTCTCTCTCTGCCCTGGCAGCCCCTGTGGGCTCCCTGAGGCCTGCCTACGTGCTCAGCTTGCAGGAGGTGCTTGTCATTGGAGTGGTGGGCACAAACAACTGCCCTGACTCTGAGGGCGGCAGGCTTGCCTGTGCCACAGGAGCTGAGTGAAGGAGTCCCCCTTCCAGATGCCCCACCTTGCTTGGGAGGCTTGTCAGAGATGTATGCATCTATCCAGCCTTCCTGTTGCTGCCCCATGCCTAATACCTGACTGTTTCTGTTGCTGAAAGATAGTGTCAGATGGTTGCTGGTCCAGATGCTGTTTTTCTCTCTGTTTTCCTTTTTTCTAAATTCTCCCTTTTGGCATATGTATGTGTGTGTGTGTGTGTGTGTGTGTAAGTAGTGGGGATGAGGAAGGAATGTAAAGTCCTGGTAAGGATTAAGAAAGAATATGGGCGGCAGCTGGAATAGCATCCAAAAATAGCAGGCACATTTAGCCTGCAGGGGAGCAGGAGTTGGGATCAAGTCGGCAGCGGGGGCTGAAGTTGCAGCAGCTGCTGTGGGGAGGGAGGCTGGGGCCAGCCTGCTTGGAGCCGGGGGTGGCACATTTCTCTTCCACGTATATGATGCTTGGACAAGATGAGAGGCTCGCTGCACAGTGGAGTTGTGTGCCAAACAGAAGACCATGTCACAAAGAGCTCCAAAAGTTATATTCTTTTATTTTTGTTTGTTTGTTTTGCCTTAGCAGTCTTGAAATTCTGTACTCCGCTATGTAGCAGGAGCGAGACTTAGGCATGTGGTTTGGATCTGTGTTCAGAAAAGCTTCAGTGTGAGCTGGGGAACAGGGCCTGGGCTTCCTTTGTTGGCTGAAAGGTTATATGCTTTGTTCAGAAAGGGCCTCATGAATTAGGTTTTGAATGCGGGAGGGAAGCAAAGCCTTCTTTCCACAGAACTCTGAACTTTCTTAGAATCATAGAATAACCAGGTTGGAAGAGACCCACCGGATCATCGAGTCCAATCATTCCTATCAAACACTACACAATGCCCCTCAGCACCTCGTCCACCCATGCCTTAAACACCTCCAGGGATGGTGACTCAACCACCTCGCTGGGCAGCCTGTTCCAGTGCCCAATGACCCTTTCTGTGAAAAATTTTTTCCTAATGTCCAGCCTAAATCTCCCCTGGTGGAGCTTGAGCCCATTCCCTCTTGTCCTGTCCCCTGTCACTTGGGAGAAGAGGCCAGCACCCTCCTCTCCACAACCTCCCTTCAGGTAGTTATAGAGAGCAATGAGGTCTCCCCTCAGCCTCCTCTTCTCCAGGCTAAACAACCCCAGCTCTCTCAGCCGTTCCTCATAAGATTTGTTCTCCAGCCCCTTCGCCAGCTTTGTTGCTCTTCTCTGGACTCGCTCCAGAGCCTCAACATCCTTCTTGTGGTGAGGGGCCCAGAACTGAACACAGGATTCGAGGTGCGGTCTCACCAGTGCCGAGTACAGAGGGAGAAGAACCTCCCTGGACCTGCTGGTCATGCCATTTCTGATACAAGCCAGGATGCCATTGGCCTTGGCCACCTGGGCACACTGCTGGCTCATGTTCAGTCACTGTCAACCAACACCCCCAGGTTCCCCTCCTCCTGACAGCTTTCTAGACAGACTTCTCCTAGTCTGTAGTGCTCCACAGAGTTGTTGTGCCCCAAGTGCAGGACCCGGCATTTGGCCTTGTTAAACCTCATGCTGTTGGTCTCAGCCCAGCAGTCCAGCCTGTTCAGGTCCCTTTGCATCCTCCCGACCCTCCAGCAGATCCACACTTCCACCCAGCTTGGTGTCATCCGCAAACTTACTTAAAGTGCACTCGATGCCTTCATCCAGGTCATTGATAAAGACATTGAACAGGGCTGGACCCAGCCCTGAGCCCTGGGGAACCCCACTTGTCACTGGCCTCCAGCTGGATTTAACTCCATTTCCCACCACCCTCTGGGCCCGGCCATCCAACCAGTTTTCCACCCAGGAGAGTGTGCGCCTGTCCAGGCCAGAGGCTGGCAGTTTCCATAGCAGAATGCTGTGAGAAACTGTGTCAAAGGCTTTACTGAAGTCCAGGAAGATACATCCACAGCCTTTCCCTCATCCAGCAGCCGAGTCACTTTGTCATAGAAGGCGATCAGGTTAGTTTGGCAAGACCTGCCTTTTGTGAACCCGTGTTGACTGGGCCTGATCACTTGGTTCTCTTGCATGTGCTTCATGATAGAATCACAGAATCACAGAATCATAGCACTCAAGATCACCTGTTCCATGACTTTCCCTGGCACTGAGGTCAGACTGACAGGCTTGTAGTTCCCTGGATCCTCCCTGCAACCCCTCTTGTAGATGGGCACAGCATCAGCCAGCCTCCAGTCCAGTGGAACTTCCCCAGTCAGCCAGGACTGTTGGAAGATTATGGAAAGGGGTTTGGCCAGCACATCCACCAGCTCCTTTAATACCCTTGGGTGAATCTCATCTGGCCCCATAGACTTGTGGGTGTCTAGTCGGGCTAGCAAGGCTCTGACCACCTCCTCTTGGATCATGGGAGCCTCATTTTGCTCCTCTAGCTCCTGGATTTTGTACACAGAGGGAACAACTTTCTTTACAATTAAAGACTGAGGCAAAGAAGGCATTAAGTACCTCAGCCTTTAATTGAAGTCAGTTCAGAGCATCGTGGTGTGAGCTGGAGTTTTCATTTAGACCATGGTTATACAGTCAGCACCAGTCCTATGTATACCTCACAAGGTACCCGTTTCTGCCCTGGTATCAACACCACTGTTTTGCTGGTGTGAATATTCTTGTGGTCATGTTGGGAACCAGGCTGCAGAACGGTCTCAACTGGAAAAATAATCTAGCAAAAGTAAGTGGATAGTGTGGTTTTTTTTTTATTTTAATTTTTGTTGTTATTGGTTTGTTGTTTTAACTGGACAGAGCACTTTCCTGATCTGATTTACTGCATTACTGCTTGAACAACTATGCTTAAGCAGTAGGCAAGAGGCTGCCTTTGGTGCTGCTGCTGCTGCGCGGTAGCTTGTGCCTCTAGACAGCTGGTGCTGAGGCTTGGTTGACGGGTGACCGTCAGCTGGCTTCTTTTGTGATGAACTTTTCTCTGATGTTTGTAGTGTTAACTAATATTCTCGAGTTGCACTCAACTGTTTGTTTCCATTGCAAATGCATTGCATTTTAAAGGGTTATTTATATTTCCTAGATGTAAATGGATGCGTGTGCTGTGCTTTTGGTTCACAGGTCACACTCACAAAGGGAATAAGTTCTTTCAAACCATGAATGATGTTGAATGGTTTGGTTAGACTATAAAAGTTTTCTCTTGCCCAGATGGGAGACTGTTTTTCAAACTTGTAACCTCATAGTGAGACCTAGAGGAAAGTTGAATTCATAACCCTCAAATGCCAAATTTGAGTGTTAATCTTGGCTGAGAATCCATGGCTTTTACTGCTTGTTTCATGTTTCAACAGGAAATCGGAAGAGAACATTATTTTATTGTCTGATTGTTCAAGTTACTTTCCTTTAACAGGCAAAAATCAGATACAATCACACGGGAACACAATTCTTCGAGATTAGAAAAAGCAGACCTCTAAGTGGGTAAGTGTCTCTTGAAATGGTCTAGTGCCCTTGTCCCATCTGATCACCTTGGGCATTTAAACACTGTAGCACCGTGGCGTTGGAGGGCTGTCTCCTCTGTGCTATAGCTCCTCTGGCAGGGCTAAAGCTGTGTATGTTGCTGCCTTTACAAGGAGGGTCCCAGCTTGTTGCCAAGTGGCAAAAGGACCTATCAAGAGCCAACAAGTGGAAGGGCTGGTTTTGCTCAGCAGCCATGTGGGAGCTGTATAGCACAAGGTTGGGAAAACTCTCAGTTCTCACTTGTTAGTGTTGGGCTGGGAGGGCTGGGCTGCTTTTATGGAAAATATGTACGTCCTGATATTCTTGTTGTGCAGTAGTGCCCTTTCCTGATGGTAGGAGGAGATCAACTGTGAAGACACTGCAGGAATTTTGAGGTCACCACAGGTGCAGTCCTTTTCCCTGGAGGATCACAATCAACTGCTTAAGTCATGGCCTCGCTGCTCCCATTGCCACTTATCTTGCCATTCCTTCCAAGTGGTGGACTTTTCTGCTGATTGGCGATGAGTTGTGCAGGGAGCCTGGTAACAGAGAGTTAGGATGCCTTGCATGTAAGAGCTGCATCATACTTAAGACAGCTCTTTAACAGGACCCATTGCCACTTAACAGGTTAAGGCGGGAAGTAATGTTGACAATGTTATTCTTTTATTTTAGGATGAAATTTAGAAAAGCAGAATATAATTAGTCCTGTAGATTGGCCTGTCTCTAGCTCTCCCCAGCTATATGTCATTAATCTAGTGGTCTGTCACTGTAAATTCCCGTTACCATTCCAGCTCTGTGCTGCAGATTTTCATGTTGCTTACAGCAGTCTTTCCCACTTCCATTTTCTGTGTAATGTTCACAGCACCAATGGAACTAGTTTAGAAGAAGTCTTGTGCCTTGAAAGATAGATGGCTTTATGGAAGCTTAAAGCAATTTTCATGCTGGTCACTCATTTTTCAATTTGCCCTATTAATTTTTTCCAAGGAAGCGGAGTATGAAAATTAGTTATGTGGAGCACTCATCACTTGAAAGGTTGGCATCCTTCTGGGCTGGATGAAAGCCTGGTTTACGAAGATAGTACTCTTTCCTGGAAGGGAACTGACATAGTGCTAACAGCTAGAGATGCACCTGTGGCTTTGGATCATCTCCTAAGTGTCCCTAAGGATCCTAAGCCATTTCCTCTATTTACATGCCTTAGTGTTTGCTTGGGGACTCATGTCAGACTTCTTTCCTTGTCCTGTCCCTGTTAGGACTTCTGTAATTTAGCATGTGGTGGCAGGACTTCTGCAGAGCTGAGGAGGTTGCCTGTGCAAATAGTCCAGCCCCTTGGGACAGCTGCTGCCAGCTTGCCAAGCACAGTTGCCCACACCTAGTGTACACTGGACTTGCACAGTGTTAAATTCCAAGACCTGTGTTGCTTTGCTCTTTTAACTGATGGACGGGAGTCCTAGGAGTAGGGGAGTTGTTAGGAGCACACTTAGCTGCCCAGATCCTGTTGTACTGCAGTGGCACTCAAGCGCTTGCCCTTTCTTGATTTTTCCAACTTTGAGAAGGGGAGAAATGTATTGATTGCCTGTAATGGTGAAGTGTCCCTCAAGGATTTCCTTTCCTTCATCTGGGGTGCATGGCTGTTTGTACCAGCTAAGGGTATCTTCTCCTGCTGCCAGGCTTGTTTTCATGTGAGCTCGAGAATCACCCACAGCTGAAGTTTTTTCCTGGGAGGTGTGTTTTGCTTTGCAAGAAACATGCTTCTAGCATGGCGACAACAGGCGTCTTGTGCTGAGGCGACAAATGCTGGTCTGAATGAATTCCTGTGGTGTGAAAAGCCTCACTTGCTAAAAGACACAGTTCGGATTTGCAGTTTGATTGGGCAAGATGCTGAGCATCTCTTATTGCCACCAGCTCTTGGAAGTTGAGGCTGTTCCCAGAGCTGTGATTTATTGGTATTAAACATATTGCTTATTTCATAATATGAAAGCTCAAAGCTAATGAAAGTATTATGAGATCTTGGCAGCCTCTTCAAGAGAGCAGTGGCTGGACACAAAGAAGCTGAGCGCTAGATGGAAACTGAATATTCATAAATTCATGTGGAAGTGTCCTAAAGCAGCTGAGGCATATTAATGAGTTTTTCTGTTATGGAGGGAGGACTAGATATTATAGAGATTTACTGTCAGCATCAGTGTAATGTGTGAGAAAATAGAAATGCCTACCTGTGCTTAGGAAGAAGCATAAATTATCTATAGGAATTCATAATATTAAGAGACACAGGCTTGCTGTAATCCAGGATTTACAATATCTCTTAAGAAAAAGCCATTGTTTAGCTCAACTTGCTTCTAGACTGCTAGACATGCTGTGGATTTGTCTAGACTACAGATATCACTTTTGAAAGTGTTAGATTTCTGTTAGTGTAACTGTATGAGTTGGGGTGGTAGAGATGTGATCCTGCAGACTATGGGTTGTATTCCTGTAGTACTGGCAAGCTGTCTGAAAATGCATCTCACCTTGCCTGGGTTTGCTGTACTTGCACACAATCTAGATTTACAGGTGTAGATACATCCACCACAGGAATGCTTTGCTAGTAAGAGTGTACAGGTATCCTCACCTGGGGTGATATTCTTAACGTAGGCTTTGTCACATACCCTTTTGTGCTAGCAGCTGAAGAGCACTTTATGGAGTTCAGCTTTATTGATTATGATATGAGTGTAGTGTCTCCGTGCACAACATACAAGTATTTCAGACATCAATAGGGCTTGGTTTTCTTTTCCCATATAGGATTATGCTGGCAAAACCTATGTTACAGCTCATGTTGGTACAGATAGTCAGATTAAAAAAATGTGTGCCTTTATAACTGGAATAGCCATTCTTTAAAACTTCCAAGCTTACACCTTGTAAGAGCTTCAGAAAAAAAAATGTAGTTCTGGATGTCTAGTAATATCTCTAACTGTAACTTCAGTGTCAAACAACTTTTGTTATTGGCTTTACAAATAGCAATAAGCTCTCTGGAAGCTTCTGTTCGAGGATGCAGGCAAGAGCCACAATGAGGAACAAATATCTTTGTCCTCTGTAGTGTTTCTGGAGAGTTTGTGGGTGGGTGTGGTATTGTGCTCCAGTTAAGTGGCAGCTGATCAGTGGGACCTATGACTGAAGCAAAAACTGGTGTTTGGGTACGTTCTGCAGGCTTTGAGAAATTACAGCTCAGAAGCTGCTCTGTAATGATGGAAAGACATTCAGTGACTGCAAATATAATGGGTAATTAGTTGCAATGAAAGACAGTGATAGAAGCAGTCACGTGGGAACGATGAAGCCAAATAACAGCAAAGGGAAGGGTGTGGAAAATAATACTGCTTTAACACACCATGTTATTAAGGAACCTTGATGGAGCTGTAAAGAAAAATGTGTTCATACCATTTCCAGACAATAGACTACAAAAGGCATTTGAACATCTGCTTCTTTCTCGCACAGACAGAGTATTACAGATATGGTGCTGTGTTCAGCATGTGCTAGAAGTGCATTTGCCACTGAAACAAACTGGTTTTGAGAGGATTCAAGGGAGCAGTAGCTGCACTGCTGTTTCACCTCCTTTTACTCCTTTTGGTGCCTTTCAACCTTTCTTGTCTTTATTGGCAAGAATAAAATCTTAGAAAACCTCAGGAGAGGGAGATTTGATGGACGGCCTGGGGAAGGAGAACTTTGTGGGAAATATGCTGGGGGATCACGTTAATACAGATTTCATTAAAGTCTGTAGGAGCCTTTGTGGCAAAGGTAATGGGCAACCTCTCCTCCTAAGCATAGTCATTTCTGAAGTGACTCCAGTGTGATGGGTGTTAGCTGATGAGATCCTTTAGTTTGGGCATGCTGCAATGTTTGGAGCTTTTTCTAACCTTTGTATGAAATCGGGTGCCCTAGAGAAAAACCTGGCAGCAAAAAGAATTCATGTTCCTGCCCCCCCCCCCCCCCCCCCCCCCAAGATGACTGCAGTTTTAAACAGAAAGCACCGAAAAATGCAGTCCCATCTCCTCTGTGGGCCTTCTCTTAGTGCAGAAAGCAAGGGAGACAATCTGGGTGGTTTCAGTGAAAACATTGAGAGAAATTTGAGTCAGTTTAGAAAGGAATATCACCATCTGCCAAGGACTAGATCTCAAGGGAAGAGTGAGGAGCATGAAGCCTATTTGTTAGGGGCAGAAATGTTCACTGTGGTCTGGAATAGAGATCTGCCTGTCAGATTTTAGAGTGGTGTAAATGCCACAAAGAGGGAAGCTGCATGATGCTTATTTTTGACTATAGCAGCCTGCCCCAAGTTACTGGAAGAGATGGGCTGCCCCTGTGC
Source organism: Clamator glandarius (assembly GCA_033459285.1). Classification (NCBI taxonomy): domain Eukaryota; kingdom Metazoa; phylum Chordata; class Aves; order Cuculiformes; family Cuculidae; genus Clamator; species Clamator glandarius. Next base: position 485,868 of record JAUNZM010000244.1, on the reverse strand, counting down.
TCTCCGTTGCTTGTGGAGAGGGTGACTTTGGGCTAGTTCCCATCTAACTGTGATTTGAGACGGAGAAATACTGCTTTAGAGCATCATGTATGTGGAGTCAGGTAACTGAGAAGATTTAAAGAAAATCCTGGAAGCAAACCCTGCTTGCTTAGGGGATCAAAATGCTTGATGCTGTTTTGTAATTCTTTCTCCCCCTCTTTAAATTTTAATTCACAAGTTTAATGGTGCAGCCTTTCTGGTCACAATTAATATCTGAGGCAGCATGGTAAGAATTCCAGAATGAAAGCAAATAAGGAAAAGAGAAGTCAAAGACCATCCATGCTCTCTTAGAGAACTGACAACAACATCTAAACCATCAATACTACTGTTAGAAGGTATGGGAAGAAGGACTGCTCTTATTGGAAACTGAGGAAGGCAGATACCAGCCTTTAAAAAAAACAAAAGGAAAATATAAGTTTAAATAGTTCCTATACTTGTGTGCAGTTTCAGGGAAAAATTCTAAGGCAAATAATCAAGTCTCTAGAACATAACAAGGTGGTAAGTGATAGGCAACATTAATTTAGTTTGGCATGGTTTGTTTATGACAGTTTCCTTCTATGAGAGTGTAAGAGCTTTTGTCAGTCAAAGAAAAGTTGTGGCTGTGGTAATTCTTTGCTTCAGTATGGCTTTGGCAGCTTCCAGATAAGGTAGAGACTTATAGTCTAAATGAAACTATTTTGACAGAAGGACCCAACCTGCTGAAAAGCAATATTTAGAAAATAGGACTTAACCAATAGCTTGCGCTTACTTAGCAGAGTTCATCAGTTGAGGTGTGTAATCTCTGTCCCAGGTCAATGTTTCTTCATTAACGCTACAGGTAAGAGTAATTGTTTGTTAATAGATGTGCTTTGTGGTCTAGACTAGACAAGACTTTCAAAATGCAGTTGGGATTCAGAGTGATCATGAGGGGTGAAAAAAAAGCTGGTCTGGAATGAACAGGAGTTATATGAGCAAATACAGAGAAAAGATTTGGAAATAGCCAGCTGTGGGAATACGCAGTGCAGAATGAAAGGCTAGTTTTGCACAAATGGATGATCATAAAAAAACACTGGGTTGGTAGCAAAAATATACTGAAAGTTGGATTTGGAAGGAAATTGGTTTGTATGTATTGGTGTTTTGGTGTGGTGGGCTCAGCTGAAGGATCATGAAGTGTGAGTCAGTTGAAGAGAATCTAAAAGGAAAGCAACAAACATTGCCAAAGGTCTAGAAAACATGACTTAAGGGAAGATTTGAGGCAAGAGGAAGTGGAGAATTAGAAAAGAAAATAAAAGGATCTGTGTCTGCTTCCTCATGTTTACAGAGGAGAGGGTAGATTAGAGCCTGTTGTGTATACAGATTTTGGTTGCAAAAGGAAAGATAATAAAAGGTCTCCGTGCCTACTGTCGAGAGCAGAAATAGCTTTTTTTGCAAGAAAAGGAAAGTTTTAGTTTGAACACAGGGGACCTCCTTAGATGGAAGGTTAAGTATAGGATAGATTAACTGTTGGTTACCTGAGCCTTTGAGAACCCAGTTAAAAGTAGGTTGGAAAATTATCTGTAAGGGGTGATTTAGATATGGCTTATGCCACCTTGGGCAGAGCAGTGGCTTGGGGATTCTCCAAAGGCTTTGCTTCCAACAGAAATGCAGAGTTTAAGGCCATGCTTCGTCTTAAGCTTGTTAAAAGCAGAAGGACTCTCTCAGTGGTTATTGAACTGGCTCATCTTCATAAAACTCGTGGTCTGTTGCAAACACAGAGGAAAAAGCAAACTGTTTGCAGTGTTCTTCAGGACTCTAGGATGAGTGTGTGTGAGGGTGCAACCTGCTCTGTTGTGTGCGTGTGGACACCTGGTCATTGATGACGCTTCTTGACCAGCACTCCCCTTGCACAGATCCTCATCACTGTCATGGTCTGGAGGCTGTGGTTGTTTCTGAGTTACCTGGTCCAGGGTGGCCACTAAGCATTGCAGCTCTTGGACCCAGGTTGTTTGAGCAGGAGGTGGGACAGGAGGGCTTCCTGAGGTCCCTTCTGAGCCCAGCTTATCATAAGTGCCTCGGCTGTCCTTTCTGAGGCTGTGCACTAGCAGACAGTGTATTTCTAAGCAAGCAAAATGCCTTTCCTGTTTGATTCAAATCTATCTGAGTAACTAACTTATACAGCATCCTGGAGAGCTGTGCTTAAGAACCAGCCACATATGTGGCTTGCAAACAGAGTGCATGTTAAGTACAACTTAGTATTTAAGTAGTTAGTGTTGCTGCCACAGATAAGTCGTGAGTAATTTGACTGCTCGTTTAGGCCAATTACTTTTAAGACTTCCTCCCTGGCTGTGGAGTCATTAATGTTCTCTCCATGTCGACAACACCTTGAAGTCCTGACAGCAATGAGGTTATAAAAGCAGGTGCTAGGAGATGTAGTGACAAGGCAGGTGCAGTGCGATTACTGTTTTCCTGCTGTTAGTGGGGTCAGTCTAGATGTGGACCTAAGGAGGAGATGCTGGCCCTGTCCCTCAGACAGTGTTAAGCATGTGACCACCACACTAAATGGCTTGAAGCTGAATAGCTTTGCAACCTGAGCTTTTTCTTGCCTCTGATACACAGTCATAATCAGCTGTGACCTTCCCACCCCTGGGGAGTTAGAAGAAATTTGGTGGATTGTCTTGTTCATGGGTACCTCCCATGCATCATCAGTGTTTAATACTTCTCCAGATGGAGAGAGGGCTTTGCAGCAGCTACTGCTGCAATTGGCACTGAGGAGCCACTGTGGGGGATGAAGAGGCCCCATTGTGTGCCCTCGCCGGGGCTGCTCGCTTCTTCCAGCAGTGGGATTTGTGTGGCTGATTGTGAGCATGTAGGAGGGAGACAGGCTAACTCTTAATTTGTCTTCTGTGCTGCAGGCAGAGTGTTAGGGGTGGTTGTTTACAAATGAAAAGATAATTTCTAACTTGGATAAATGGGACACAGAATGGCTGTGACAGACTGTAATAACAGTGGAAGCTGTATTGCTATTTGCAAGGCAAGGTTTAAAATGCATGAGGTGGGTGAATTGGAAAGTGGCAAGAACAGACTCTAATGGTTTCAGTTGCATATTTTCATTATATTCTCCAATACAAATATTTTTGTCATTTAATACAGTCTTTTCTTAGAGTAGAGATGTGTTTATAAAGCTCTTCTCAAGGAAAGGATATGGGTAGAGAAGATTTCAAAATAGAAGTCATCCTTTGGCTTGGTTTTTAGTTTTTTTTTTTTTTAGTGTATCATTAAATATGACCCTTCTGACTTTTTTTTATATATATGCTTCCAGTATTTTTTCTTTTTAACTCTCCAGGTTTTCAGGATGTGCTTGTGGACGGGGATAGGATACCTAGTTGGTTGATAGCACAGTGCCCGTCTGGCACAACAGCTTTCTCAGCTGAGCTGACATTAGATTGCTTGTTTCATCAGAGTTGTTCCTGTCAGATAACTCTACTTCAAAGATTAGAGTCCAGACTACAACCAAACTTTCTGCACTTGCAAGATCCTGGGCATGCATGGTTTCCTATACTCCTGCAGTAAATCCTGTGGGTTTTCCCACTTCCCCAGGCAACAGGAGGTAGAGGAGCAACAGCAAGATGATAGCTCAGCTTGCAGCGGTGTTAAGTGTCTTCGTTGGTAGAGCTTTGTGCAGAGTGGGCTATGGTAAAAGGTATTAAATTCTTGTCTGCACCTATAACTATAGGCTCACAAAGGCATTTGTAGCTTTCAGAGGGCCATCGTGTAGCCATCCTCTCTCCCCTGTTTTTTTCCAGAGGAGAGCCAGGGTTATTTTGAAAATAAGTTAAACTTCTTCCTTCTGTGGAATCTTGCAGGACTACCAGCTCTTGCAGCTCTACAGGACTTTGTGTTAGTCTGAAGGGATGCTCATAGAGTTGCTGGAGTGGCAGAGGGGACTGCATTCTTCCAACCCATCGTTAGAGGCTGGATGGCACTGGGATGCCAAACACCTCCCCTTCCCAGCTCAGTCACTTTCCAGAAGTCAACAGGGCTCTGGCAAGTCACTGAAGAAGAGAATCAAGCTCTCCAGTGCTTGCTGAGATAAGAACCAGAAGCACCTGGCTCTGTACCTACAAGAGGACCCTTTGATTCCTGTCAACTGCTCCAACTGAAAGATGTGAAAATCTTTTTGTTTCTGTCCTAGGTTGATGGAGACAGCGAAAGAAATGACCAGGGAGTCCTTACCTATCAAATGCCTTGAAGCAGTTATCCTGGGGATGTATCCTTTCACATGCCTGTGGTATTTTTTGGTGTTTGAGATGGTCACAGCCTAAGGTGAGTGCCAGCAGTTTGGGTAACTGTGGTGGTATTGGTGAACTAGTTGCTGAGTTGCCTAGGCTTGTTGGTAGGAGCTTGGGTGCCATGTTCCCAGTTCACAAGTGCCATGTTCTGGCTGTGTTGACTTTACATCCTGCCCTGGTAATCTGCATAAGGTCAAGATCTGACCCAAAGTGCCCAGATAAGTGCCTCTCTGCACAATCCCTGTTTTCTTTCTTAGTATTTCCCTGCCAGTTATTGTCAGAGCTTAATAACACCTGAGGAATGCAAGTTCTGTCCTTTGCTTGTCTATTGTTTACATGGCAAGGTCATGCTAGATTTTGTGTCTAGGCCTACAGCTTTGCTTTGTGGGGAAACATGTGTATCATAGTTAAACATTTAAGCTTTATCTTAACATAATGCTTGCCTGTCAGGGAGTGCCGTGATAGGATGAGGGCTAACGGGTTTAAGATGAAAGAGGGTAGCTTTAGGTTAGATATTGGGAAGGAATTTTTTACTATGCAGGTGGTGAACCACTGGCACAGGTTGCCCAGGGAAGTTGTGGATGTTCTATCCTTGGAGGTTTTCAAGGCCAGGTTGTATAAGGCTTTGAGCAACCTGATCTGGTGGAAGGTGACCCTGAGCATGGCAAGGGGGTTGGAACTGGATGATCTTCAATGTCCCTTCCAGCCCAACCCATTCTATGATTTTATGATTGATTCCTATTCAGTCTTAGGAAAAAGACCCCAAGAATATTTTCATTTAGAGACTGACTTGCCTTTTGTCACTCTTGTGCTGTCACTGATAAATAAACCTGCATCATCCTAAAACCCTAGAGGAGGGCAAGGCAGGGTTACAGGAATAATTGTGTACTGATTATGTCTTATCACCACTGATCAAGTTTGATTTAAAACAAAACAAAAACCCAACCCAAAATAAACCCGAAAGCAAACTAGCTTCTGGTATCTCTCTGCAGCATTTCGCTTACTGCTGCTGCCCCCTCTCGTACGAGAAGCATCTGGCAGAGCCTGGCAGGTAGTGCTTAGTGTTGGTTCATGAGAAGAACTGGCTGCTTCTGGCAGGGACTGCACGCAGCTAGAGGGATAGGAATCCTGGGGGCTTGATATCACTGAGAGACTCAAAATGGTGCTTTCCGAGAACCAGAAATCACATAATTGGGTCCGTTGTGTTTGCTTTTATGTCAGGGTTGTGTCCCGAACTACTTGGGGATCAAAGGATTGGGGGAGTAATCTCCAGGTGGAGTTGATGCTGCTCTGTGTCAGTGTGGGTTCTAGCACTGTATTTCTACTGTTGAACAGATTATTCCAGATACTACACAAACAGAGGGCAATTACTTTTGTACAGATGACACAGTATTGGTGCTCATCTGAAAGTTTTGACCATTTTGTTTTCTTTTGGAAAGAGGATTTTCCTGCTTGCCTCAAACCTGACTTTAGTTATTTTTCTTTTGAGTAGTGGTGGAAGCAAAATATTTAAAAGCTCTGTTTTATACTATTTGGTGTCACTTGAAGTTTCTTTGGACTTTCAAGATTTGAATCAGTCTTTCTAGACTGATCTAGATGCTACTTAAAAAAAAAAGTTATGGAAAACTTTGGATTTTTAAATTGAGATTCCCTCATGACTTCTACTTGCTGTCTTGGAAGTCTCCTGTGTAAGAACAGAGCCTGTCTGCTGGAGTGGTGGTCCAGTAACAGATGCTTTAGGTTTTGTATTGCACAGATCCTTTAAACTTTAAATATTTTGCTGGAGTGGATGGGTGTCTGAATATGTGTGCTTTGAAAGCGTCAAGTACAAAGTCTGTGTCTGTGCAGAGACTCATGCGGCCATGCTGTTGGTTTTTGGGAGGCATCTCTGTAACAGCATGTGGAGAGGTTTGCTGATTTTTCTTAGACACGAGATGTTGATCTTCAGCATTGCCTTCTTGATGCAGGCATGGTGAGGCCAGCAGCTGTGACTTGCTTTCCAAGGTTAGGCTGTTATCAGAAAAGAGATGTGCTTAGCCTCTTTTGACTGTCAAACCAATGTCTTCACATATGCGTGAGCTGAGCATCCCTCAGTGTGTGCATTAACCTCTGGTTCCCTCCTCTGTCTCTGGAAATAAGGTACTACTTGTAATTTGTGTGCTGAGAGGCTTTGCCGTGTTGCTTGGATACCAGAAAGAGCACAGCCCACTACAGCGGACCCTCGGCATGAGCCTTCATTCAAAGGCTGACTCGCGCAGATCGGCTTAGCAAGATGTCATTTTAATTGAGCTGCTTGCTGGCTTATGCAATTACCTTTTATTATTCAACTTCTTCTAAAACGCTTCTGTAATCCCTCTTGGTCTAGAATTATATTTTGCATAATTGCTTTCGCACCAGATCTAGAAGTGTTTTTATAGGGCAATGAGTTAAAATACTCAGCTACCCTGTCTGCACACACCAAGGGAGCAGCTGCTGTGAGATAACTGAAAGCTCCTACAGATCTTCCAATATTATTTTGTATCAATCTGCACAGCTCTTCTCTGTGTAGCTGTCTGAACTGCCTTGTGTCTCTCTGCTGATGTGGTCTGCTTCTCAGTGCCTAACAAAAGACATTCCTCCTGCTGTCTTCCCAGCACCTTTTTCAGTTAATTTGTAAATCAGGTGAGTAGTGATGTGCTCAGCCCATTAAAAAGTGCTAAGGGAATATTGTCTGTGCTGTATTCACTTTTAAAAGGGAGAGCAAAATATCAGAAGGGGAAGAGGAAGCAGCATGATGCCTCCATCCTCAGGGAGTCTCACAGAGTCTGTCTGCATTGGGCGAATGTAACTCACTGTTGCCTTCAGTACATGCCTCTCCCAGTTCATGCGAGGTAACAGTCAGACCCGTGCAGTGTATTAAACCTCCCACTGTCCAATAATATCATTAAACAAAGAAGAGGAGAGCAGAAGTGCCTCAGGAGGGAGAAAGGATTTAGTAGCTTCTGCACTATGCCTTCTGTGCATTTAATCAGTGGATGATGTTTATCACTGCTGGAGATGCAGGCCCATCCTGCTTCTCCTGCCTAGCAGGTGCATCCCTGAGCTAGGAGCAAGTGTTTTCAGTAAGACGGAGAGTTTCTTACTGCAGTTATTGTAGGATATTGATGTCCCTGCAGTGCCCATCTTTGCCTCCTGCATGTTTGTCCACAGCTCAACTCACTCGCTAACTGAAGTATGGGCAAGGAGAGGGTCCTGCTTAACATCTACAACCCCTCTGGTAGCTTAAAAGAGCAAGGAGCGAGCTTTTAGTCACTTCCATTATCATAGTCTAATCTTAAGCTAATCACCTCAGAGTGCAGCTCGGCACCGGAGAATAGGTGCCTCAAAATGAGCGATGCCAGCCTGGCGGTCAGAATCATAGAATGGTTTGAGTTGGAAGAGACCTTAAAGACCATCTAGTTCCAACCCCTTGCCATGGGCAGGGACATGTCCCACTAGATCAGGCTGCCCAAGGCACCATCCAACCTGGCACTGAACACCTGCAGGGATGGGGCAGCCACAGCTTCCCTGGGCAGCCTGTGCCAGTGCCTCACCACCCTCACTGTGATGAGTTTCTTCCTAATGTCTAGTCTAAATCTCCCCCTCTCCAATTTATAGCTATTATGTCCTATTGGAAGGCTGAGCCAGCTGCTTGAGCTGTTCCTTAATGAGCACTGGAGCTGTTGGGGGAACTTGGGGTCTCTGTGCAGATGATATCCAGATGTCGGCTCAGTAGCACTCTGCCTTGCAATAAGCAGTCCCAAACCTGAGATCGCTGCACTACTGGAGCCTGTGAGAAATGCCATCTAACTCCAGGCTATGATTGGAAAATTCTCCATGTGTTTACTGTTGGTGGCGGGAGGCCTTCTGATATTGTGAGCAGTTGCTTGGTTGCTCAGAAAAACAGCTCTTATTTTTTTGCTGAAGCCTTATCTGACAGTTTTGAAGCATGAGTTTTATTTTCCTCCCTTTCCTCACTCTGAGCTAGCGGCTTCAGCATTGCTAGCATAAATAAAGCTGCCTCCTCACTCCTCTCAGCCTGCTGTCGTCCCCTCTGGCTTGCTTGTGGCCTGTGGCACAGCCTGTTGCTGTGGCTCGTGGTGCCTGCTCATGCTTCCACAGACCTTGTGAGCAGCAGGGGACGAGGAGGCGAGATACCCTGTGGCTTTCTGTGTTCACCTTGACCAGACATCAGCAAAAAAACACCCTTGCTAGTCTCAAAGACAAGAAATGCTGTGATGTCATCACATCCGAGTTAAATAAGGGAGAATTTCAAACTAATAAATAACATTGATTACCACAGGTGGTGCAGTGGGCACTCTTTTTCTCTATGTCAGGTTCATCCAGCTTTCCCTTTTTTGCCTCTCATCTGCAAGGCAGAGGGAGACTCGTAGTGGAGATGCCAGAAGGTGTTAGACATAGAATCATAGAATAACCAGGTTGGAAGAGACCCACTGGTTCATCATAATGCTGCGTGTTCATGCAGCTGGAGGAGAAGCGCTTGTGAGTCTGGTCACTGAGACAGATGGGTGCTTAGACCTGCTAGGACATCAGCATCGGCAGGCTGGTCTGGTCAAACAATTAATGCTGTCATTTACCTCTGAAACCTCAGAATGCCTAGGTTTGTTTCAAAGTGCAAAAGTCTCTGCAAGGCCTCACTGCACTGACTTATAGAATCATAGAATCACCAGGTTGGAAAAGACCCTACTGGATCATCGAGTCCAACCATTCCTATCAAATACTAAACCATGACCCTCAGCACCTCATCCACCCATCCTTTAAACACCTCCAGGGAAGGTAAATCAACCACCTCCCTGGGCAGCCTGTTCCAATGCCCAGTGACCCTTTCTGTGAAAAATATTTTCCTAACGTCCAGCCTAAACCTCCCCTGGTCCAGCTTGAGGCCATTCCCTCTTGTCCTGTCCCCTGTCACTTGGGAGGAGAGGCCAGCTCCCTCCTCTCTACAGCTTCCTTTTAGGTAGTTGTAGGAACCAATGAGGTCTCCCCTCAGCCTCCTCTTCTCCAGGCTAAACAACCCCAGCTCTCTCAGCTGTTCCTCATAAGGCCTGTTCTCCAGCCCCCTCACTAGCTTTGTTCTTCTAGGGTTCTGAGGAGGAGGATCTCCCTGTGTCCCTTACCCCTGGGTGTCTCTGTGGCTCTGGGTACCCATTGTTGCTGCAGGGCTAGGGCACAGTGCAGGGCTGGCACTTCACTTGCTTGCAGCTGCTGGAACCCTTGCATAGTTGCTGCCTGTCAGCTTGGCAAAGGCATCACTTTTGGGGTTGTTTTTCTCCCTCCAGCTAAACTGCTCCTGAGGCCAGTTTAGATGCAGGTAGGCTGAGTGTTCCCTTGCCTCATGGTCAGCTGGCTGCCGTTCCTAGTGGTGGGAAAACTACTGGGGGCAAGTAAGCCAAATTCACATAGCCATGGGGAGTCAGCTGCTGTCTGGAGCTGCATGCTGGCATGGGAGATCCCTGCAGGTGTTCATGGCCAGGTTGGATGGGGCCTTGGGCAGCCTGATCTAATGGGACATGTCCCTGCCCACAGCAGGGGGGTTGGAACTGCATGATCTTTAAGGTCCTTTCCAACCCAAACCATTCTATGATCTGGCCTTTCCTCCAGTCTGCAAGCAGCACTGGTATGCTCAAGAGAGCCAGCTTGTTAGTGGAGCCATACTGGATTACCCCAGTGGCCTGTCAACTCCCCAAAGCATGTTGTATGCTTTGGGCCCAATTCTCTCACTGCTTTGACCCAAGCCTCTCAGTTTCAAAATCAACCAGGAGGGGCGTAAGAGCAGAATTCATCAGTTGCTTAATGCACACAACCCAGCCTGTCAGGCATTAGTGTCTCTGTGTGGTGGAAGAGATTGAAGGAATAGTTGAATGTCTAGTGTGAGGCTGCAGAAGAGCTGAGAGTCAGGTTGGAAGGGGTTTGGGAGTATGAGGGATGGGAACGTTGCTGTGAAACCCTGGTGGAGCTGTTCTTGTGCACTGTCCTTGTGCATTTCCTGGGTGTGAGGGAAGAGGTGGACAGCCAGAAGGTTAGTGTCCCTCTTGTGTCAGCTCCAAGAAAATAAGCATCCCTCGGTGCTGTTTTTCTGCTGCTGCGATTTACATGAAGACCTGAGAATGAGAAGCTGCTGAGCTTTCGTAATGGCTGCTTTTGCCCTCTCCTGCTCTGAGCTGCTTCTGTATTGTGGCACGTAATTTACCCCCTAACTCTCCATCCTGCAGTTACAGTCCCAGCTCAAAAGTGTGATTACAGCTGTGGTGTTGCTGTGTCATTGCCTATTGTTTGCCACAATACAGCTCTCCTTGGTTAGAGCAGAAAGGAACAGAAATAATAATGGTGCATGGATGGAGGGGAAGATCTGATGTGCCTTTCCAGCCTGTTTGCTGTATATTTCATCTCGAGGGGGGACTTTCATTAAGTAGTCACTCAGCAGAAGCAATCTGTACCTAAAGGTTAATTTCTGCAGCAGTTGTTGCTGGGTTATTTGATAGTGGGTCATTTCCATCCTCAAAAGAGTCTTTTACTCCTACCTAGTATTTAATGAGATTAAATTGCAACTTCTCCGAGACCTCGTGGCAGAAGTGTGTATGTGTGGCAGGTGGCCACCAAAGCTTTGTATGGACTTAATAGAAAGGCACTGGGAGAGCAGAGAGAAAACCCTTTTATAATGAGTGGGAAAAATAGTGGTGATGTTTGAAAGCTTCATAGGTGTTAATAAAAGATACTGCTTTTTCAGCTACACTGAATGATAAATACAATGGGCTTCTGCAAGAATTTGTCCGTAGGACACAAATTATTGCAGCATGACTTTGATGTACCCAGGAGGCTCCTTTTAAGGCCTGGAGCAAGGTGACCTTTTAAATGAGGTGACTGTGGGCTGAGTATTCCGGTTGATATAGTGGTGCTGGGCCCCATTCTGACCTTGCAGTGTATTTATAATCTTTAATTCTGCTGGTGGCGTGGGCTTTTTCTTGGAGAAGCTAGTTCTCAATGGATTGCTGTTGCATTAGACCACCAAAGGCGGTACAGCTGTTTCTGTTCTGTGTTGATGTAGCTGATGTTGGGGTATTGGGGTGAGCTTTGACAATCGCTGCAGGATGTCCATGCTTGATGTTGATGGGGCAGCAGATGGGTAGAGGTGTTTGGGTACACATGGCCTTGGCTGGGTGAGGGGCTGTGTGCGCAGTAGGGAAGCGCGTGCTTTGCGTGCTTGTCCAGACTTACTGTCGTGCAGATACTGAAGTGCACCAGGAACTTGGCCCATAGCATTGTCCGTTTCTATACCCTCTAATACATTTTCTCCAGACTGCTAAAGCTGATGACATCTAGCACTGAACACAGTTAAATATGTTTGACATTGAACAGAAAAGCTTCTCTGTGGCTGTTCTGAAATATTTTTGCCAGTGTCTTTTTCTTGCTTTTTTTTTTTTCCTTTTTGTACAGAGGCTTAACTCCTTGCTCCTCAACCTCAGATTCTGGGGAGTTCACAGATCTCCTAGTAGTGGGTTCCTGTGTTCAGCCTGGAGGGCAAAAGTCTGACTATGTGAAATTCAACAAGCATCAGGTGTGTGAAATATTCCCTTGAGAAAATGCTTCAGAGACAGGTTAAAGCTGCTGGATGCTTTTCCTGCATCTCTGTAGAGAGAAGTGAAATGCGGGGGGTTCAGCATCCCAGGGAGTTGCACTGATAGTTGAGGTGGGATGTCAGGCTGGGCAGAACCAGAACTGAGCCTGAATTGTTTTGTGGTATTGGTACAAAGGCTTTTTGTGTTCTGAATTTCCCAGCAGCTGTCAGGCAGCTGTGCTATGCAGACAGGGAAGGAAGGCTGCCTGCATTAATATCCCAGGGCACGTCGGCTGTGCTGTGGCTCCAGTTTCGCTCTTGTTGAAGACCTTTTTGTGCATGGGGGCAGGGCTGCTGGACATCCTTAGAGCAGGACCCTGTTCTGAGCCAAGTCCTACAGCTCCAGCAGGTATTGGACTCCACTCCTCCGTTCTTTAGGCTTCCTTGATGCTGTCCTGTCAGCACTGCCCTTGGGGATGGTGTATTTTGTAGTGGCACTGCCCTGCCTGACTGCCTTGACCATGTCTCCCCCTGGCAGGGATGGCTCTGAGGTTACAGCAGGTGCCTCTGGCTGGACTAAGGCCAGGCTGCAGTGTCTTGCTGCAGCCTTTTCTGGTCATCCCTCCTTCATTCCACAGACACGGACAGAATCCTCAGCTGCAGAGGGGAAAGACGCCTGCTGTCCCAGGGGCTGGGTGTTCGTGTGTGGAGCCAGAGTGAGTTTCAGCTGTCCAGGGATTAGCAGCAAGGAGCCATGTGCAACGTAGATACGGACGCAAACCTGCTTGCATGAGGGTGTCTCAGTCTCTCCTCCCCTGGCACAGGCCAGCAGCCTCCCAAAGGGATGACCTGGGACCCACGCGTAGTTCCCTTCTGAGATCACCTACTACGCTGTTACAGAGCTTGGCTCTGGCCTCAGCAAGCGACGCATTTGAAATGGCCAGCCAGTGATTCAGAGAACACATTTTGCTTTTTAAAAGCATTTGCTCCTAACCATGTTTCTGTGCTTGTCTAATTAATTATCCACCTGGGAGCTTTACTTTGTTTGTCTCAGCAACGTGTTACAAGGGTAACATGCAAAACCATTCCTGTATGAGTGGCAGCCATGCTGAGGGCTGGTTTATAGATGGAAGATAGAAAGGCAGGCTGTCACCCTGCACAGGAATAAACTCATATTATGTTTACTTTTTTTTTTTTACTGTTTGAAGATGTGGGAAAATGAGATTAGATAACCTGAGTTGTACCAAGCTCCAGCATGGAAGAGGAAAACACCATTCTCTTTTAGGACCATGGGAGTTCTATGCTGGTATCAGATGAGGGAGTTCCCACACATCTGGAGAGGGTGGTCCCTCTTCTGGTGTGCTGGACCAAACACTCTTGTGTTTTTTTATCTTCCCTCCAAATGCGGTTGAGAGTCAGGCCTTTCCCTGAACCATTGCATCTTATTCTCCAAGCAGTGAAATGGGCTTTGGCAGCATTTACTTTTTCAGGGGGCACAGTGAGAATATATCTTTATTTGCAAGGAAGCACTTGGCCTGGCAATTTAAATAACGTGCTGAAGATGTCTTACAGGTGTAATTGTGTGTGCTCCCTTCCCAGTGCAGTTGTTGCCTTGACACAGTGCACACCAGATACTTAACGAATGGACAGCCCTCTGTGGAACGATTCCCCATCAGCTTTAAAACCCACTTCTCAGGGAACTATTTTCATCATGTGGTGCTTGGGATTTATTGCAACGGCCGGTACGGCTCACTGGGCATGAGCAGACGATCAGATCTGATGGACAAACCTCTAACTTACCGAACTCTAAGCGACCTCATCTTTGAATTTGAAGACTCCTATAAAAAGTACTTGCATTCAGTCAAAAAAGTAAAAATTGGATTATACGTCCCGCACGAGCCGCACAGCTTTCAGCCCATTGAGTGGAAACAGCTGGTCCTCAATGTATCCAAAATGACACACACAGAAGTCAGGAAGGAGCTGGAAAAGTTTGCCAGGGATATGAGAATGAAGGTAGGTCTGCACAGCTGGGTGCTAGTCTCGGAGGCTGGTGTGCTTAGTCCCATACTGCAAAGACTGGTCTTCCTCCATGTCAACAGACTGGCCCCAGCCTGAGGTTAAGGTGGTATCAGGTAGGCTGGGGGTGTGCTTACATCTGTCTCTGTGGTTCTCCCACTGGGTTTGATGTGTTTTCAAGCATTTACAGCTAATTTTCAGTTCAAAGATCCCTGGTCATATTGGCAAGTTTGCTTTACTCACTGAACCCAGAAGAATGTGGGTGGGAAGAACCAGTGTGTCTGGGGCTGAAGCTGGTGGGGTGGGTGGCCTGGTCACAGATAGGAACTTCTGCTCTTTGCACCTGAGCTGCAAGGGGTGCTGTGGGACAGCTGTGTCAGTGGTTGCTTGGCATGCCAGTGGGCTTGCCCTGTGCCAGCTGATGCCCAGCACCCTCAGCTAAATGACAAAGTAAGTTATATAGGAAGGGTGAGGTAAGTGAGTCTCTGACCAGTCAGTGCTTTCCCTCTGGCTGGGTGGACTGAAAAGCCTGGAGAGAAATGACAGGGAGATAGGGTAGGCTGCCAGGTGGCTGGAGGCTTTGGCTGCCCTTGGATGAGGTGTTCCTGACCGTGCCTCCAGCAGTGACATCAGTGAGGAGCTGGTTGTGGAAGGGGATTTGGTGCCTTTCCAGCCTGTTGCTGGCAGCAGGAGCAGAGCAGGTGTGTTGCTAAGTATGGGGCTGGCTCTTCTGGAAAGGCATGCAACTTCGTGTCCAAGTTATTCTGCATTCTTGTCCCCTTCCCTGCTGAGGAATGGCTCCTACGTAGCAGCTCCATGCCTTTTTGCCTGAGGTACTTGCCCCATTGCCCTGACCTTGAGCTGTGTGTCGCCAGTGGCATCATAGCCCTCGTGTCCTGCTGCCACCTGTCCTGCCCTGCCAAGGAGTTTTGCAGGCCAAGTTGCACCATACTGTCCTCTCCAGCACATGCGCTTGATTACAGATGTAATGAAGCTTTCTCCCTCATCTTCCCTATTCATGTGCTTTTAAAACCATCTAGAGAGTAGAGAGCTGAAACAGACTGTAGTTGAAGAAGCCCATGTGGGTGGATGACTTACTGAACCCAGTACTTGGTTTTGATTGAGGGACCAGCTCTGTGTGTGTGATGAGCTGTGACACAGAATCCAGTCCTTTTAAGTGTCTCAAGGCCAGGACCATGGCCATGAACTCCTGAGGGCTGAAAGCCCTACATCTCACTCTTCCCTTGATTTAATCTGGAATTTGAACAACTTTATTCAGAGGGCTTACATTGTGAGGGGCATAACTTGAGAGGATCAAGTCTTAAAAACAGCCCAAAGTGTGAATGTCGTGCTGATGGACTTCTGAGGTTGGAGGGCCTGGGGAATGCAAGCAAATTGGAGACCCTACTACTGAAAAGCCCCACTGTCACAGGGAGTTCAGCTGCCAGCATGGGAGATGATTGCCTTTGTTTGTGGAGAAGAAAGTGGGAAAGGGTGATTTGGCTGTGTGTGTTTCCTTCAGCTGAGGCTCAAAGCAGTTTTTTCTTATGCCTTGCTGTTGCCAGCTCTGAAGAATGCTGTGGATATGATGTTTTTTTCAGTATTTAGCTGGGAACTGAATTGGTGACACCAACTCATTTTTGCAGAGGAGCCCTGACCAGTTATCACATGACGACAGCTTTGGTTTCCTTTTAACCTGGGCAGGGTTTGAATAAGCCCCAAAGGACTGAAAGCTCTTTGTGTGCCATCCCTGCTTCTGTATGAGGCCCTTTATTTTTATTTTTTATTTTCAGTGAATGATTGCCTTTATTGGACGCCTGTTTCTTCCCTCCCCCTTCTCTTACAGATTCTGAAACCCTCAAGTGCCCATTCTCCAATGAAAGAGAGATCACGGGGTAAGTCGTTGTCCCCTCGACGAAGGCAAGCCAGCCCTCAGAGACGGGCATGCAGAAGAGACAAATCGTGAGTATTCCTGCTGCCATCACTGATGGGTCAGAACTTGAGGCCCATGACATAATTTGCTTTAAAAAACTTATGTTAACCTTGGTTAAAATTAATCAGTCTATTACTTTGTCAGAATCAAGTCTAAGTTTCAGTGGCTTTAAATTGGAGGGGGAGGATTTAGAGTGGACATTAGGAAGAAAATCTTGGTGATAAGGGTGGTGAGGTGCTGGCACAGGTTACCCAGGGAAGTTGTGGATGCCCCCTCCTTGGAAGGCCAGGTTGGATAGGGCCTGGGGCAACCTGGTCTAGTGTGAGGTGTCCCTGCCCATGTCAGGGGGCTTGGAACTGGATAATCTTTAAGATCCCTTCCAACCCAAACCATGCTATGATTCTATAATTATATGTACACGCTGGCTTGTATAGGAATATTGCACCAGGCTTCTTGTTTGCCTGAGAGGCTGCTGGTATTGCTGCTGTCTTGGCATTGCTGTGCTTAACTGCTGCTTGTGCGGTGTCCTTGGAGGCCCCTTTGCTTTGCTCAGTTCTACAACATGTTGGATGACTGTGGAAGTGTGGATTTTGTCTTTTCTTTTTTTCATTCTTCATACAATCCACTTTCTGGAGAAACGAACCCAGCCTGGCATGCAGGGAACCTGCAGAGGAGGGAAAGTAGTGTGATCACATTTTAAAGGCATTCAGACATAGGTATTAAAAACAGGAGGATACATCTGCTAGAAGTGATGGGGTGTCCTACTGTCATGACCACTGAGACAGAAATTGGATTCTCCATGATAAGCCCTCATAAAAAGCTGTTCTGATGATGTGGGTTTTCATGGAATAATCAGGTTGGAAGGGACCCACCGGATCATCGAGTCCAACCATTCCTATCAAACACTAAACCATGACCCTCAGCACCTTGTCCACTCGTGCCTTAAACACCTCCAGGGAAGGTGAATCAACCACCTCCCTGGGCAGCCTGTTCCAGAGCCCAATGACCCTTTCTGTGAAAAATTTTTTCCTGATGTCCAGCCTAAATCTCCCCTGGCGGAGCTTGAGGCCATTCCCTCTTGTCCTGTCCCCTGTCACTTGGGAGAAGAGGCCAGCACCATCCTCTCTAACAACCTCCTTTCAGGTAGTTATAGAGAGCAAAGAGGTCTCCTCTCAGCCTCCTCTTCTCCAGGCTAAACAACCCCAGCTCTCTCGGCCGTTCCTCATAAGGCCTGTTCTCCAGCCCCTTCACCAGCTTTGTTGCTCTTCTCTGGACTCGCTCCAGAGCCTCAACATCCTTCTTGTGGTGAGGGGCCCAGAACTGAACACAGGATTCACAGAAATCACAGAAATCACAGAAAAACCAGGTTGGAAGAGACCCACCGGATCGTCGAGTCCAACCATTCCCACCAATCCCTAAATCATGCTCCTAAGCACCTCGTCTACCCTAACCTTAAACACCTCCAGGGACGGTGACTCAACCACCTCCCTTGGCAGACTGTTCCAATGCCCAATGACCCTTTCCATGAAGAATTTTTTCCTAATCTCAAGCCTAAATCTCCCCTGGCGGAGCTTGAGGCCATTCCCTCTCATCCTGTCCCCTGTCACTTGGGAGAAGAGGCCAGCTCCCTCCTCTCCACAACCTCCCTTCAAGTAGTTGTAGAGAGTAATAAGGTCTCCCCTCAGCCTCCTCTTCTCCAGGCTGAACAACCCCAGCTCTCTCAGCCGCTCCTCATAAGATTTGTTCTCCAGCCCCTTCACCAGCTTCGTTGCTCTTCTCTGGACTCGCTCCAGAGCCTCAACATCCTTCTTGTGCTGAGGGGCCCAGAACTGAACACAGGACTCGAGGTGCGGTCTCACCAGTGCCGAGTACAGGGGGAGAATAACCTCCCTGGACCTGCTGGTCACGCCGTTTCTGATACAAGCCAAGATGCCATTGGCCTTTTTGGCCACCTAGGCACACTGCTGGCTCATGTTCAGTCGGTTGTCAACCAACACCCCCAGGCCCTTCTCCTCCTGGTAGCTTTCCAGCCAGGCTTCTCCTAGTCTGTAGCTGCACAGGGTTGTTGTGCCCCAAGTGCAGGACCCGGCATTTGGCCTTGTTAAACCTCATGCCGTTGGACTCTGCCCATCAGTCCAGCCTGTTCAGATCCTTTTGCAGAGCCTCCTGACCCTCCAGCAGATCCACACTTCCACCCAGTTTAGTGTTTGGTTGAGGACTGTCTGACTTCTGGGATGGTGAAGAAGCCAATCTTTTCTCGCCAAAGCAGAAATATCACTTGCATTGTATTCATTGACTTTAATTGGCTTAAAAAAATCAGACCACTTCCCTCATGTGTCGTAGCTAATAGTTTGTCTTTAACTGTGTGAGGAAGGATGGGTTAACTGCACCCGAGTCTCTAAATGGATAAAACAGAGTATCCAGATCACAGGCCTTTTACAGCCACTGGCAATTCAGGCTCCCATATCTTAGATGTAGAAGAGTCAAGTTTTATCCGTACTGCTTCGTGCCAGGAAGCTGACAACAGTGAAAGTCTATACGTAACCCAGATTAGTCACATATTTATGATCATCACTTTTTAAATAGGCTCCCAGACTACTGTCTCAGCACTTTTATTTTATTTATTTTAAAGCAGCTAACAAAGACATTAGACTAAGCTTCTAAAGATAACTTCAAGATACTTTAGCAGCAGGTGATTTCACAGCAGGCTTTTATTTTTACATGTGAATTCACACTTGGTCCATGATGCTGTACTTCGGGCTTTATTACCAGGAGCTCCTTGTTTAGTGCATGGATAATTATAGTTGTAATGGGCTGGGCGACTCCAGGCTTCTTCACCTCCTAGATTCTCTTTGAAGGTTGGTTTCATTTTCGGGTTTCTGATAGTGCTTTTGCCGTTGGTGGAGCGGATCACGTATGACTGGAGAGATGAGTGAGTCTCACTGGGCTTGGAGGCTTGCCAGCTGGACTGGTTTCCTGAGGGAGCTGTTGAGCACGTGGCTGCTCTGCAATGGCTGGTTCCTCCTTGGCAGCTTTGCTCTTCCAGAACAGAAAGATCTTAATCTCTGCTTTAGTGGATGGTGTTGAAACATCTCAGAGTGGGTGGAAACTCTTGCAGCACATGTTTTTTGTTGCATGACCACCCTGTGGGTCCTGCAAAGGCCTCTCTTGCAAGCCTTGCCAGTACGCTTGGAAGGAAAAGGGGTGAAATTGCTTTTGGCAGTTCCAGGGCCCTTGTGCAGACCGAGGAGGCTGCTCTCTGTTAGAAAAGTGATGCCGGGGGGCAGAACTGGCTTCCTCATGTTAAAATTATGCTTCTGTGCAGTGGCGCTAGTGGCTCCAAGGCTGAAAGTGCCTCTTCACAGAATCACAGAATCACTAGGGAAAGAACCACTGGATCATCGAGTTCAACCATTCCTATCAGTCACAAAACCATGCCCCTCAGCACCTCATCCAGTCGTCTTTTAAACACCTGCAGGGATGGTGACTCAACCACCTCACTGGGCAGCCTGTTCTAGTGCCCAATGACCCTTTCTGTGAAAAATTTTTTCCTAATGTCCAGCCTGAACGTCCCCAGGTCCTGTCCCCTGTCACTTTGAAGAAGAGGCCAGCTCCCTCCTCTCCACAACCTCCTTTCAGGTAGTTGTAGAGAGCAATAAGGTCTCCCCTCAGCCTCCTCTTCTCCAGGCTAAACAACTCCAGCTCTCTCAGCCGCATCTTGTAAGACTTGTCCTCCAGGCCTTTCACCAGCTTCGTTGCTCTTCTCTGGACTCACTCTAGAGCCTCAACATCCTTCTTGTGGTGAGGGGCCCAGAACTGAACACAGGATTCAAGGAGCGGTCTCACCAGTGCTGAGTACAGAGGGAGAATAACCTCCCTGGACCTGCTGGTCACGCTGTTTCTGATACAAGCCAGGATGCCATTGGCCTTCTTGGCCACCTGGGCACACTGCTGGCTCATGTTCAGTCGCTGTCAACCAACAGCCCCAGGTCCTTCTCCTCCAGGCAGCTTTTCAGACAGACTTCTCCTAGTCTGTAGCACTGCACAAGGTTGTTGTGCCCCAAGTGCAGGACCCGGCATTTGGCCTTGTTAAACCTCATGCCATTGGACTCTGCCCAGCAGTCCAGCCTGTTCAGGTCCCTTTGCAGAGCCTCCCGACCCTCCAGCAGATCCACACTTCCACCCAGCTTAGTGTCATCCACAAACTTGCTAAGGGAGCACTCGATGCCGTCATCCAGGTCGTTGATAAAGACATTGAACAGGGCTGGACCCAGCACTGAGCCCTGTTACAAGTGGGGAACCCCACTTGTAACTGGCCTCCAGCTGGATTTAACTCCATTTCCCACCACCATCTGGGCCCGGCCATCCAACCAGTTTTCCACCCAGGAGAGTGTGCGCCTGTCCAGGCCAGAGGCCGACAGTTTCCGTAGCAGAATGCTGTGAGAAACTGTGTCAAAGGCTTTACTGAAACATCCACAGCCTTTCCCTCATCCAGTCAGCAGGTTACTTTGTCCTAGAAGGTAATCAGGTTAGTTTGGCCTCAGTGGGAGTGATGTTGCAGAGCAGTGTGCTGCTGGAGGGAGTTGCCTTCTGGTGATAAAACCCTTTCATTTATAAAATCAAGATCTGCTGGTTTCTGCAACAGGAGATCTCTGAGATCTGAAGAGGGGAATGGTATCTTCTCATCAGGGATGACCTGAGCAGCATATACCAGCATGTACAGCAGTTAATGTGGGGCAAGAAATACAAGAGGGGAAATGGCTATTTTCTTCTGTATGTTGATGGATCTCGGAGAACCTAGTTGCCATGAGAGGCCTTTGTGTTATGCTTAGAAGAGGAAAGACTTTGAGTCTTGCTATGCTTTAGGCTGAAATCCTGGCTAAAGAATGGCTGTGCTTATCAACACTGTTTTGTTTCTTTGTGGATCTCTTACTCACACGCTGTAATTACAGCTTTTTAGAGCTTGCAGGGGAGAGGGAAAGAAGTATTTTACTCTACTGGGAGCTGGCAGGGGCTGAATAACGCATTTGTTTGAGAGGCCTCACCTGCTGATGACAAGCTGTTATTACACCCTGGGTTTTGTCAACAATAAAATTTTATGGGCCTGCTGGGAGAAATCCTCCAGTGAAAAAATATGTGAACTGGAATGTTTTTGGATTGTTTCTGAAGGACAAAGGCTGAGCAGTGCTTAAGGACAGAAGTGGGTTTTAAAGCCTCAGTCCTTTAACTTCTCATCCTGGTTTTGTACTGGTTTGTTAGGTAAATGCCGATGGTGGCTGCTAGCAAGCCCATGGTAATGTTTTAGCCTGGAAATACAGCCACAAGGCAGACAGGGTACATTGCAGGACATCGGTGGTAATACAGTAAGTCATACGTCCCTGTCTGGGAGACTGGTGTGTGTAGTCAAACTGCAGCTCTTTCACTGAGCTATGTAATAGTCCTTGTGCTCTTAGCCTGCAGCTGCTGTGATCCAGCTCAGGGCAGCCAGTGGACAGGAGGAATAAAGAGGATGTAAGGTGATGTGAATCTGTATGTAACTCTGTGTCTGCTTGTCCATCTCTGATGTTTCCAACCAGGAGGGTAAATTACAAGCCAATGTGCTAGAACACAGTGCTTTATCCTGTTTGGGAGTGTTGATAGGAGTTTGGAAGGGAGGGTCATGCAGCAGCCTGAAGCAATCTCTGCTCCGAAATGTCAGTTCACCAGATCCATTTCCTTTTAATTTCATACTGAGGCTTAACACGTGTGTGCTCTATGAGTGTCATAGCAACGCTGGCCTTGGGTGCTTCTGGCCTAATTTGCCTGTTGAAAGGGAAATTCTGTTTGTCCTTGTATGAGGATGTACAAGGGGGCGGGTTTATGTTATATTAAGATGTACAAAACCAGACAGCTCCAACACAGACAACTCGTGTACCCAGCAGCTGCGCAGAACTTATTCACGTGCTCATCGTCATGGCACTTTGGACAGGAGGTGTGATCTGATGGGGCAGTGCAGCAGAGGTCCCGGACTTCAGAAGGGATGTTTGATGTCAGGTCATTTGCCAGTTAAGGAGCAGAGAAGCCATGGTGCCTCTGCTCCAACAAATCCTTGCCTTTTCCTAAAACCTTGAAGAGAAACCTTGTGGAAGACAGCCTGTTTGTAGCTACAAGGTAGAGAATTGTCAAGGAGTGGAAATGGGTGTGCAGTGACTCCCATCTCTTGGATAATCAGAGAAGGTAGGACCGTCCATGTGTGCTTTAATTCAAACCATATTCTGGTTTTAATTAAAGGGAGGAGGGGGAGGAAGGTGTAGGGAGGGAAGATGATTCCTGAATCAAGGGAGGGAGGAAGAAAGGACTCTCAGGAACATTGCATTTCTTGCTAGTCTCAACTCCTACACAAGCTCTGAGGGATGCAGCTTGTAATGTGCTTTGAGGCTAGACAAATCTCATCTGCTCTGAAAGAATAAAGTAGAAAAGTCCAAACTATCTTAGAATGACTTTTTCTATGTGTTCCCTGCCTGCAAGTGAGAGAGACCAGGAAAGGCTCCTTGTACTTCTATGAAATACTTACAGCTGAGACAAACACAAGGCAGGGTGCAAGGCAGTACTGCAAGAGGGTGATGGGGTTATTAATATAGGTGCTGGGATAAGTGGCAAAACTAGGCTTCACTTAATCATAGAATCATAGACTCACTAGGTTGGAAAAGACCCACCGAATCATCGAGTCCAACCATTCCCACCAATCACTAAGCCATGCCCCTCAGCACCTCATCCACCTCCAGGGAAGGTGACTCAACCACCTCCCTGGGCAGCCTGTTCCAGTGCCCAATGATCCTTTCCTCACTTCTGGAATCAAAGAATTCAAAAATACTTGTGAGCCCCCGCTGCACACAGGTACATGTGTATATTTGGGAGCTATAAATGGCCACTTTGTAGGGCTGCGGCGGTACAGCCTTTAGAGTGGTGTGTGCACCTAGCAGCGTGCCAGAGGCAGGGCAAGGGTTTCCCTGGCCTGCCCGCCTCCCTGCTGTGCCGCTGCCTCTCCGTGCTGGCTGCCCAGAGCAGCTTTGGCAGAAACAGGCAGGCAGCGTGCAACAAGGAGGTGAAGTGTCGGCCTTGTGTGTGCAAACTCAGGGGTCACAGCTGCTGCCCAGTGAACAAAGAGTAAGCACAGGAGCTAGAAACCAGGCCTGAGAAGCAATAGGAAAGTGCTGGAGTCTCTGCCAACTCGGCATTGTACTGTTTGGGCTTTAACTGAGCCTTGGCAGTGAAATGGACGTGCTGTGGAGTCTACTAGGAGAAATGTATATTTTAACCTTTCTATTTCTTTAGAAAGGCAAACAAGTGGCTTAATGTGGAAAACAGCTAAAAGCCTGAAATAAGAGCTCAGATTAGATGCTGCCATAGACTATAAGTCACCAGGATTGTTTCAGTTTGATAATTTTGTTGCTGGAGCTTTTGCAATTGCTTGCTAAATAGAGAGATTGATTGCTCAGTTTCAAGTCTTCATTTGGTTCAGGTTCTTGGTACACTTAAATGACCCAACAGCAGACATGGATGTGCGATTCCTCAGTGGATGGCTAGACTGGATTGGAATGTATGAGGCCTGGAGACTGAAGGGAGTTCATCTCCTGTTTTCTATTTGGTGGGTGTTAGCCCTTCACACACAGCTAGCCAGGAGGAGAGGGCAGGTTCAGAGAGACAACATGCTGTGGGCATGTGAGAGGCTTTGCACGTTTGCAGTTTCCGCTTTATTCTAAAAGCCAGAGCCCTGCTCTGGGGTAGGTCAGGGTGGGGTGTGTCTAGTCATAGCTACTCCTTTAGGCCCTCTCTCAAGTCAGGGGGAAAGGAGTGCTCTCAGACTCAGATCACTGTCCCCAGGATGCGATGACTTCTTCCCTGGTGGCTTCAGAGGCAACCCGGAAGGGTAGCTTCATCGCACTAGTTCACGTGACAAACGTGGCTTCTGCTTGCGGTAAGAAAATTTGATCTGCTGGTGAGCAGCGCCTTCATCTCTCCTTTTTGGACAGACCTGCAGTGGTGGACAAGAAAGGAGACCTGACTACGCTCAACGAGGTGGGTTACCAGCTCCGCATCTAACAAAGCCATATGCTGGACAGAAGGCTTCTGTGGCGCTTCCCCCTGCACTTTACCCGCACTCCATTGAAAGGAAAAAGGAATGGGACTACTTAACTTGTGAACTCCTACAATAAAAGATTTACCTGGAAAAAAGAAGGGAGAATTTTTTTTCTGGTGGCAGTATTTATTTTCTTTAAATTCATAGAAAAGGCGTAAGTAACAAGAACCTGAAAATTTGTTTATTGGGTATAAGACTTCTTTCCCTCCATAAAGCAGGTGACTCCAGTGATATGAGTTTCTTCAAATATAATTTCCCTGTACAAGTATTAATTGAATTTGGGCATTGTGCTGGGTAGTGACATTGGGATAACTGAGAAATCATATTCTTAGTGTTAAGATGTGCTGAGTTGCAGGGCAGTTAAAAAAAATCATGTTCAGTATTAATTCAGCAATAAAAACAAGCAGTGCAGAAGTTGTGTGAGTTTTTAAAGTATCAATATTACCTCGCTAAACTTAACAGATATGCAAAACTTTCAGTATTATTGTTTTGTATCAGGTTTGTAATGTTTCCCAGCATTTCTAGTAGTATTATACCAGCACTGGATGTTTTACTGCCACCTGTATTATTGTTTTGTGCATGATGCTGAAAGATGTTAAGTAACTGTAATACACAAGTGTATTCTTAAACACTGACATCTTATTAGGCAAAATATGAGGTTTGGGTTTTTTAAATGATAATAATGGATGAATAATGAATTTTTAAGCTTTCAGGATTTTTTTATACTTTCTCACAAGCTTTTAGTCTTTCTGGACTACACTGCTAAAGCACAAACTGTAGAGATTGCTGTTTTGTAGAGACAAGTGTTCACCTACTGCTCAGTTTGTTTCTTGTATATACTCTGGGAATAAGGGCAAAAAAGTCAGAATTGTTAACCTGAGTCTATATGCTTTTCTTTCACCATTTGTGTGTAACTTTGAACCTTGTCTTTGAAAGGCTGAGCAGTCTCCCATGGTGATGCCTTGACATCTTATATTAAGATCAGGCATGGCAGGCTGAAGTTAACCTTCTGCCATGCTGCTGTAGGGAGTTTTTCCTATATGCATTGTAGCAACAACAGCTTAGTCAGACCTGAATCAGAAAGCTTGTGTTGGAAAAACTTAAGCAATAAATTAAACTGTGTGTCTGAAATAGCTGAAAAATCAAGCTTTTCTAATTCTTCCCTACTGAGTCCTTTTGTTCTAAGACTTAGCTAAGGACCTGTGATGAGCCGCAATGTTCTCAAGTGACGCAGTAAGACTTTCATTGGGGTCCACCATTTGCATTTTTGAAGTTCTCTAGAAGCATTCGAGTGCTCGCATTGCTGAAAATATTTCATTAGGTGCCTAATAAAAACCAGATTATTGTACGAGTCCAGCCTCTACCTTTAGTGCTGTGCTTATAGATGATACTGCTGTGGGCCTTGTGTGTACCTCCCCTCTTGAGCAACTACTTTTTTTGGGATCTCCTTGAGGACAGGTCATTGTAACACAGTGACAATGATGCTTACTCAAATGGAACGGTTTAAGCTCCTGGAACTACACTTGCGTCAGCCAGCAACTGAGTGGATACAGAAGGAGATGACTGCGTGTACACAGACCTCTGCTCAAAACAGTCAATGAATCTCACCCACCTAGGACAGGAAGACAGCACTGAGACCCAGCAGCCTTCTACAGTGAAAGGCTTTCTATGAATTACATTTCAGAAGGTTTAGAAAGAAGACTTTTCAAATGTATTTTGCTTCTTTATACAAGATTACCATATCAGCTACAGGGAAGACTTTCCCATCCCATCTCTCTTGGTAAACTTTTCCACTCCTGTGTTCACAACAGGAATTGTTTTGGTTCATAAGTGAAACTGGAGAGAGGGAAATACTCTTTTGGTAGAAATTTTTGTATAATTTGACATCAGCTGCAAAGTTTGTTTTAAACTTTGTGCTGCTCAGTGTCTTGTGACCTATACCATTTTTTATGTATTCCTTAACTTTCTCCTGGATAAAATGTGAAACACTTACTTGATCAGCTGTATCTTATAGCACAAGGTTACCTGATATGTTGCAAAGCTGTTTTTCTATGAAACCATGGTTTACTTCAGCTCAAGCAATGGTGGGTGGTATATAGTTTTTACCACTGTCCAGCACAATTTATTTTCTCTTAACCTCCAAGTTTCAGTGTAACTTGTTAATATGGTAAAGGTGTGGGACAAACTGCTTTTCATTCTTGTTTTGAAGTTCAATTGAAATATTCTCTTGAAACTTGCTTATGATGGCATTTGTCTTAAGTGTGGTTCTAGTAACTGTTCTAACTTACTGCAAAGTGGTCAAATAGTGTAGAAAACATGCATGCCTTTTTTTAATCACTTGTACGTTTATGCACAGCATGAAATTTCAATAAAATATCATGGTACTTTTTTTTAATGACTTAAGGTGTGGGTTTTGTCCTGTTGAGGTTTCTATTTCAAATTGTTTTTAGAATTAAGACAGGAACAAACTAAAGCATTTATTTTAAGGTTGTTGAGTACCTACCTCAGTTATTATTCTACAAAGAAAAACAGTGAATATATAGCCCTACAGCTACTCATTAATGGGTTATACAAGCAAAGGTTGAAACTACTCTCTAAACCCTGAAAATGCATTGCTATGGAACAATAAACACCCCTGAAGTAGCAGCACTAATAACTGCATCATGTCAAGCAGCTGTTGCTTTTTTCTTTCAGTAGTACCTTGGTCCTTTCCCCATGTTATTGCCATCAAAATGGGGGAAAACACTTCTGAGTTTCCCCTTTTAGTAGAGGAAAGCAAATTATTATAGTCCTTTAATAATAAGATACACTGTGAAGCAGAAGAAATATCTTATTGCCTTAATGGTTTCAGGTAGGTACCAGGCAAGGGAGGGGTATGGTTTTCAGAAAGCCACCTTTACTGCCTTGAGGAATTTGGCCAGCAATACATAGTATCTGAATGCAAGCCAAATACAGAAACCATTCATCAGCAAGTCCAAAGCATTGGCTTGTAAATTAGCATAAAACTTCATGTTCAAACCAGCAATGTAAATAACTAGGTGCTTGGCCTGGCCTAAACAAGTGCTGCTCTGTGTAAGAGAAGGGAACTGATGTGACATCTCTGCTTTGGAGGAGATGGGGTTTCAGACAAGCCTCAAAAGTGACGCTCAAGTTAAGGCTTATTCTAAATAGCAGAACTTCTCTACCACAAAGTAATCGCAGTTGTAACACTGCAGTCAGGTAAAGGAAACCTGGATGAAAATTTCAAAAAAATTGTTGGAGAAGAACAAGACAAACACAGCAGGATGTGGTTTGATGCAGGTTTTCTAGCACTACACTGAAAGACAATTCTCCCATGTGTTACTTTTACTTACATATCCATATGTAGTTTGA
Source organism: Clamator glandarius (assembly GCA_033459285.1). Lineage (NCBI taxonomy): Eukaryota > Metazoa > Chordata > Aves > Cuculiformes > Cuculidae > Clamator > Clamator glandarius. Next base: position 458,548 of record JAUNZM010000244.1, on the reverse strand, counting down.
CAAAGTCACAAGACTTGTTTTCAGCCTCCCTGCGAATTTCCTATTCAGGCAACCTTTTAGTTTTGTAAATCACATTTTGCACAGAAAGTTTTTCAGTGCAGTAGGAGATTAAATATAGGAGCTTGATCATTTAATACCTCAGCATCTGTCATTTCAATGTACAACTTGATGGTTTTATTAACTAGATGGAAAACAACTTCTCCGGTTGTTCAATATAGGAAACCTCAAGATGTCGAGGACTGATTTCTTTTTCCTGTAGTAGATCAAATGTGTTCAGTTTTGGGTCCCTCGCTATAAGACAGACATAAAAGCTGCCTGGAGAAGAAGGACCTCAGAGTGTTGATTGACAGCTGACGTTATTGCTCTTTACAACTACCTGAAAGGAGGTTGACGAGAGGAGGGTGCTGGCCTCTTCTCCCAAGTGACAGGGAACAGGACAAGAGGAAATGGCCTGAAGTTCTGCCAGGGGAGGTTCAGGCTGGACATCAGAAAAATTTTTCATGGAAAGGGTCATTGGGCACTGGAACAGGCTGCCCAGGGAGGTGGTTGAGTCACCATCCTTGGAGGTGTTTAAAAGATGGTAGAGGAGGTGCCATTTAAAAATATTCCAGTGAATGCTATCAGTATTTAAGCTTTTAGAAGTTAAAGAAGCAACTTTCTAGAACACAGCTTTGCAGTAAGACAAATATTTATCTTCTTCCTTTGGAAGTCCAATCTTGCAGTCTTTGCCCTGACTGCACTGTAGGTAATTGAGGAAATGCCTTTGCAGTATTCAGACAGATTAGTGTTCAAAGAGCAACTTTGCAGTAAAACATTACTTTCAACCCCTTGTAAAGTGTGACACACACACAAACTTAGTACCCTTTACTTGAAGAAGCACACAATTCTCAGAATAACCAGTTTTACTGTAATTGACAATAAAAACCATTTTACAGCATCTCTGTGAAAAATAATGCCATTTTGAGACTGGCACAGGTGTTTTCCATTATCAAAGAGGAACGTAACATAAAATCTTTTCTTTTTGCCTTAAAGACTTCATAAAGGAATATAAACATTTAAAAAAAAACCTAAAAGTCTCTTTAAAAAGTTTACTTTACACAACACTAACAAATCAGCATGCAGGCAAACATTTCAACCGGACCAGCAGTGCTTGAGTTAACCTTTAAAAAAATAGTAATAACCACATGAAGAGAGAAGGTGAATGTAACTTTACCTACACAAAAAGTCCTTCAGCTATTACCGTTCAATAAGCCTGAACTCTGCGAGCAGTGGCAGGTGGTCAGATGAGTTATTTTCATTGGGAAGACCATTAACAGTCCAAAGATCTTTCTCTGTCAGAAGTGCCAGCCTGCCAAGTAGTTTGAGACCTCCATGAAAAGAATTCTCTGCTCCTGGTTTAAAAAGAAAAAAAGTGGAAATGTTCACCACGATGGGCTAAAAATCAGTCACACATCCTCAGAAAGAGGAAAACAGTATGGCAGAAATAGTCTGGAGTCACTGTTCCATCCAAAATCACCAATAAGGCAGTTTGGAAATTTTTGTTGAATATTACACTCTCGCTGTAGGACTGAAAATCAGTAGAGCTCAAAGTCCTCAGAAGGACATCACCCTTCCATTACGCAGAGAGATGAGTTGAGGTAGAAAGGGAAAGGGATTTATTTGTTCATTGTAACTCCCCTGGAAAAGCCTCACACAATCCAGTCCTATACCCTAGCACGTCAGCATTGCTAAACAGAGCTGATGCTTGCAAAATTGAAGAACATTTGAGAGGTACTGGTTCACACAATATTTTATTTCTGCATCCTCAAGCACACAGCTCTCCAGCAGGCACATCATACAGGAACTCTTACTTGCAAGGATGAAAGCCTCCTGCCTTTTCCTCTCCTGCCTATTCAGCATCAGAAAGGGATCTTCCTCCATTGTTTCCTGCTAACTAGGCCTATTATTGCATTAAAAAAAAAAAAAAAACAACAAACCCACAGCAATGCTATTATTACACCTTATTATTACACTATATTTAAAGTATGTTTCCTTATCTGAGGAAAAAAAAAGAAAATCAAAGATTAACCAGCTTTTTCTAAATCAAGTAAAGAAATTCCATTGAGAATTAGGTCCTTCCATAAGCCGTCAAACTTTCAGACTTCCTTGAGCTATGTATTTGAGCGAGATGACTATTCAGCAAGCCTAGCTGTTGCTTTCAGAGTGCATGTTGAGTGCTTTCAGGACCAGCACAAACACCAGCTGTAACTTTGACAACAATATTTTAAATATGAGAGTACTCAGCAATATCAGAACTTCCTGGCTGAACCTGGTACTACCGTACTCGCAGGCGTATTTGGAAGGATTATCCAGCAACTGTTAAACCCCTTGGATAGTTCAACAGCCCCACTCTTTGCCATCTGCCAGTTTCTCAGTCCTCTAACAACCCAGCAGCTGTTTACTGCTGCTCTGAAGAAATGCTTTTTTACTGCAAAGATGCCTTGGTAGCTCTCAACCCACATTTATCATTTGGCACAGCACCTGCATGTCTACAGAGCAGCAGTTTGTTGCTATAGAAAGCCTGGTTTACATGCAGTAATTAATGTCAGCTCAGAGCACTCTCAAACCAGTAAAACTGAGTCTTGCAGGACTCAGGTAGATACTGAACCCTGCCATCACAGCAAACCCTGAATACCAAACAAAATCCTTGGCTAAGCCATGACACAGACTAGAGCATGAGAACTTTCAAAATAACCCCAAACTCTTTAATTGGGAAAATGCAATCAGTTAGGCTGGACCATATTTAATGTTTACTCACTTGTTCACACACTGACAGCTGTCAGGACAGAGGCCCAGGTCATCAGGAAACTGAAAATCCAGACTATTAGTTTCCAAGAACCGATGTATAAAAGCTACACCACTTTAAACTACTTGGAGGATTCAACTTCGGTCCCATTCTGTACCCTGATGTGGGGTAAAGAATATTTGAAAAACAGGTGCAGAAAGAAAAGTGCTCCAGCTCTGCTGGGGCAATGATGGTACAAGAAAATATATAAGTGGGTGAATTGAGATTAAATTTCGCACAGGGATGCACTCTGAAATCACACAGCTCTCCATTAAATCACAGCATTCAGAAGTCATTTAGATAGTTCCCATACCCTAGTTTTTCAGTTAAAGCTTTTATTTCTGTATTGTGCATCTGTTGTATTTGATATTTTACATATATGTTATGACGAATGAAACTGTTGTGCATTGATTCAATGAATTTTAACAATCACAACTCAAAGTATGAGAGATGAATATAGTGTTTTCATTTCTCATACTGAAAGTAATGTTAATTTGTAAAAATCAGTTGCAATCTACAGTGGGAGCAGGAGTGGAATCCAGGTTTCTTTGTTCCGGGTTCTGCAGAGCCATATTTCTGAGAGCACTGCACTGTGCAGTGACCTTTGACGATGGCATAAAACACAGAACTAACAATGAGATGGGAAGCACACTACTCGGAAGTATCCGTGGAAAGAACACAAATGCAGCAAGCAGTGTATTACCCATGCATATATCCACCCGTAGAGGTACTACGTCTTTCTCGCACCATCTGGTGAGTTTTAGCTGCAACTACAACCAAGAGAGTGACAACTGGGCATGTGCAAGTGACTCCCAGAGCAAGGGCCACACGGTTCATTTACTTGACAGATGCTACATCAAGACTATCGGAAAAGCGACTTTCTAAGAAACATTTATTAGTTTTAATGTGCATCATAAATGACCATTCACCATTTTGTTGATCAAATGACGGGAAATACTGCTTCGTTGTAGGTCTGGTCATTCATGGGTTACTAACAACTGCATTTCTCAAGCGCTACTTACATTGCTGTTTTTCTGTAGCCTCAGCCCTTGTCTCCATGCTGAGATGACAACTACAGGAATGTTCCGTTCAGTGAAAAAGTTTGCCCTGTGTGGCACTACAAGTCCAACTGTGGTGAGTCGATAAGGCCAGCCACGTTTCTCAGATAATTGCTGAGATTCAAAGCACCACCACAAATCACTGAGGTACCTCAGACACATTAAATCACATTTTCCTTAGAACAGTATCTGAGCGTTCTCATTTACCACTTGTGAAAAATAATTAAAAGTTGGTTTCTTTACCTGGCTGGGCAGCAGTATCATCACTTGCTGCAGAATAGAAAATGTAATCCACAGTGACAGCACTTCGAGAGTGACAAGTTGTTACTTCTGGTATCCCAGTTTCAGGAAAGTAATGAGAATAGACTGAAGACAATTTAAAACAGTGCTGCAGTTTTGATGACAACCTAAACAGGAAGGAAATAGTTTTATTTTGTCTTTCCTAGAACGAATAAGCAAATACCAGCTAACTCCTGGTTACAAACAAAATTAATTATCTATATATGCAAACCATATTAATCCCGTAGCCTTTTCTGTTAGCAGCATAAACCTCTGCAGGCAAAATAAAAGCCCATCAAAATTAGCTTAACTGACACTTTAAATATACGTAGCTTTCAGCTCCATCGACACTTTGTAAGGTTTCACATGTCCCCAATTCAGCAATCTCTCCCCAGCACATGGGTAAAAGCATCCATGATAGCAGCTTGTAAGAAAGCAACAGACTATGAACTGAACTCATCTAACCAGGCCCTTCAGCATATAGAGATATTCACATTTTTAAGTTTTTTCTCCCCTAAATGAAAGATAGCAAGTGTTTTCAAATTAGGCTATGCCTAATCTTCATTCCTCTACTCAGGCTCCCATTTTGTCTCTCCTTATCCTCTATCACTGTTCTTCTAGTTCAGCCCATCTTGTCTCACCTTTTTTTTCACCATGAAAGCAAACAGCAAAACCTTTCAGCAAAACAATTCCTTTCTCCCTCCCAGCTATTTGCTCCCATAAGCTCTGCAAATCAACCATCAGCTGTACCTGGCCTCACTTTGCATGGCTGCATTTTTAACCTGAGCTGCAATGTGCTCTGGTTAAAAAGCAAGTGATTTTTAAAAGTAAAACAAAATAAAACAAAACCAAACATGTCATCTGCCTCATTTAGAGTAGAGACAGACAATTGCACCACGTGGTAAAACATGGAAGGGCAGTAATTTCTGCTTCTGTTACACGACATCCTTTTTTAAGATGAGACAAAACACCCTGCAAGCAGCATTCAACACGTGGCATACCATGGATTTACTACATGAGTGTCCTATCTTGTTATCTATTTTTTTTTCTCAGAAATGCCATTACTTAGCTTTTTGATCACCAAGGGTTTTAATATAACTTTCTGCAATGATACCAACATCTTATTTCTGGTAAGAAATGGCAGACTTGGAGCCTGATTTCACACGTTTACACTTTGGGCAGTTTCCTTCTTCTGTGCCTAACTTCATATGTCTTTTCAAAAACCAGCTATGTTTTCCTTCTTGGCAGTCTACTGGTGGCTTCCCCCTTCAGTTTTACAAGCAAATGTTCTGATCCAAGTAAGAGCTGTACTATCAGATCTGTAATACCATAAACTTCTGAGACTCAAAGAACTTAAATTCTCTCACAGAATTCCTGACAAATTTTTATGATCTTTCCAGTTCATTCCCCTCCTTTATCCCAATTTCACATTGTATTATAGAATTTTATTAGCATCTGTAAACCAGTAGCTTGAAAAAAAAAAACAAAACTGTAAAAAGAGATTGTTGTTGTTATGGGTTTTTTTCCCTCTCTTGAAAAAAGTTTCTGCAATTGGACTGATGTCCACAGCTTTACTACAAATGTCAGTACAGAAGAACAGGATGTATGGTTTATGTCAAGAAGTGAAAAAAAAACCTGTCAAAAGCATTCTGAAAAAACATCTGCTAGTTCCCACAAGAACATCCCCCCCATTATTTCCAATTCTAGTCTCCTGCTTTCTGATCAGCTTTTTTCTGTTTAAATGGAAGATTATTGTTTTGCCAGATGGGCAAGCTGGCCTGGGTGAGCATCTTCCATCCACGTCTGGATTCAGATAAAAGTTTGGTCTAAATCCAAAACAAACCCCCAACACTAGGAACTAGTCAAAGGGTTTCATTTTTATGCCTAACACGTACTTTTCAGATGCCTTGACAATCTCCTGACTCTTGTCCAGTTTTGTCGTTTCCAATTTTTCTCCTGCAAAATAAAGACACATTCAATTTACATCTAAAATCAAGATGTATGGAAGACCAATACTGAAGAGATACAGAAAAGCTACAGGGAAAAGTTATCTTTAAGTACATCTTTTTTTGCAGCAAACAAGATACAATTCACAAAGGTTCACAAGATCTCCTCCAAAGATACTTTCAAATTACGTCCCATTCATTTAAAACTGTGGTTTTAGCCAAAGGAAAAATGTAAAAAATAACCAGCAAGAAGTCACTTGCTTTTCCCAATTGTTCCATAAAGTGCCTACACTATAATACATAAACACTGAAGCAGAATGTAGGTTCATGCTACATATGTGTGCTACTTCCCTGCACCTCTCTTTCTCAGTCACAGCACGAGCAGCTTTCAGGATACAGTAGTTTAAATATTACACACCAGCTCCTGAATGGCAATTTCTAACTACTACTTTCTAAAGATTCAAATTTGCAAATGCTTATGTGAACAAGTAACTTTACACTCTAATGAGCTCAAACAAGGAGTTTTACAAGCTCAAGACTCACCGTTTTTCTCTTACTAGAACAGAACATCTGTTTTTCACGGCTACCTGAATGGTATTTTCGAAGGACCACAAAGTGCTTCAATCCAGAAACTGACCTGCATTTTCTTCTTTTCGTTGCTGTTTTGTTTCATACACACAGTTTTGTGAAATACCTAATTTTTTTGGCCAAATTGGAATAGATAAGATTCTTTGTCCCCTTGGAAACTGTTCTTGTCCAGAGACCTAAAAAGACAACGTGAGCTTTTTTTCAGGCAGAAATCTGATTTTAGAACAAACAAAAACAACTAAACAAAACCTGAAATAAGGGGACATTTTTTGTAAAGCTCAAAGGTTAAAGCAAAGCCCCAGCTCCTTCAAATAAACCTTTCATAATGGCTTGTCAAATCTGTAAAAATAGTACCACCCCTACATAAACCCCATTTGTTTACTCTTACCAAGTTCTTCACACCTACCCAATTTTTCCAGATAGTTCCCATGACACTGAGAGACTACCAAGAATACTTCTAGCAACATAGCAGGACTGAGTATATGCAGCTCCCTAGCAGACACTTACTTTATCTTCTTGATGCATATCCTTCTGGAAGTCAAAGCACAGCTTGAAATCACCCACCAGCAACAAACATCAGTGAGGCTACTTTTTAACCTTTTTTTCACTGTATATACTCCGCTTACCTTATATTAAACAGCAATTGAAACATCCAACAGCTACATACAAGAGCTTACAACAAAAATCACCTAACCTGAAACAGTTTAGGTTAAGCACCTAACTGCATTTTTACTTTTACAACTATTCCAGCCACTGTAATTCAAAGTTTATCTAAAATAAGTCACCTTTCCGTAGAGTAAATAGCAAGTATTTAATTAAGTAGTTATTTTATCCTACTTAAAGACTGGAACATTTAAACACTGGGATACAATCATCCTGTGGATAACTACCTTCCAAGAACAATTAATTTGTTTGTGAGTTTTTTTATTTCAGAATGCCAGTAGCAGACAATATTCTATAAGGCATTCAGAATGCTAGTAGCAGACAATATTCTATAAGGCATTCAGAATGCCAGTAGCAGACAATATTCTATAAGGCACAGTAAATATATTCAATCTTATTTTATTAACTCCAGAGTAACTTTCACTTTTCAGACTGCGAAAGGGCACTATGATTGGTACTGCAACAATAATAATCACAGATATGGCATGCTAGCATCACTCAATTAAAGATTTCTCTTTCATCAGCACTAAACTTTTTATGAGAAGTGAAAAGCACAGCCTACCTTCCCTATAGAAAGTCCTCCATAATTTAACTTTCCTTCCTTTATAAATCTGTACAGTGGAGAACCAGGAACAGAATTGAAGTCACCACAGATGATAATTGGACAGAAGCTGCCATCCTTTTGAGAGGCAACACTAGCAATCTCTGCCAGGAGCATTGCAAGTTGGGTCAGTTTGATGTCCCCTCGCCTTGGGTTGTACAGCAGATGTGTATTGGCTATACAGATTGCAGCATTAGTTTTACAGTGAAACCTAGGCTGCAAAAGCAACACCAGTCCAACGTTGTCCCTGTCCAAGAGCGGAATATCCCGGCGAAAAAATTCCACTGGGTTTGATGAAATCAGGCTAAATTTGGAAGTTTTGAAGCAAATAGCACAGCCATCAGGTTTTCTCCCTGTCCTCATTTTATACTCACAGTGATACCCTGCAAGAAAGGCAATTAAAACCATAAAATACCATTGTATAAATTGAGATTTTTATTTTTTTTTAAAGAAGAAAAACCTCCCACTACTTTTCTCACGTGACAGTCACCACCCAGACTGAGTACCAAAAACACTTTGAAGCTCACATGGAAAACTGAACATGAGATTTTCTGTCCTGTCTACCTTATGTTTAGATACTGCAGAAAACCTGGCCTAGTACCTTTTGGAAAGTGCAAGCATCTACATAGCTTAGGATACCAAGCATGTCCACCTCTTGTCATGTGGATAAAAGACCCAACCAAAACAACAAAAAAAAGCCCCAAAATCACATGAAAGCGGGCGTACATTTTCAAGTTTTTTTCTGAATGGTACCACAATGGTCTAGGAATAATACAACTAAAGTATTCCAATCAAAAGCAATAATCACCAGGAGTCATAAATCACTGTCTAAACAGATTCAGAAAACAAAGCTTTCAAACATATTTACACAATTATGCAATTATCCAATATGCAATTATTGCAGCAATTATAGCTGCAAGAGAAAAGCTTTCAAGAGGGAAACTGTGACACTTAGCAATCCTCAGCATTAGATTTCAAACAAGTCCGCCTGAAAGTAGTAATTTGCCAAGGTAGTTTGTTTAGAGGTGAAAAGCAGAACTAATGAGACCTTATCTATGTAAGAAAAAAACTAATGATCTTAAAACAATACCTAGGTTTCATCATTTTAAAATGCTTCACTGCCCAGTCCACGCCATTTATAAATAGCAGCATGAAGCTCAGTTGCCCACACAAGCGTAGCCTTGTTTCGTGTTTCAGATAGACTTAAATCAGTGCTGCCACAACACTGCCTTCTTTACATACAGTTGTGAGCTAGACTAACACCAACTAACCAAGAAAAAAAAAAAGGAAGAGAAAGTCCACTGCTGCTCCTTAAACTGACTCCTCCTGGCATCAGACAAGTATCAGTGCCAGGAATAGAGTAGAGGTCTAGGACTGGAAGGGGGTTTAGTGCACAAAAGAGGTAGATCAGTTTAAGTTGCCCTGAAATCACATCCCTAGCAGCATGTTCCTTGCCATAAATTCACATGGACAGTGCTATTTAGGCTGACTGACAATACTGGTATAAAAACTAATCAATATAAACTGGCCATGGATAAAATAGTGGTGATATTTGGAAAGTTTCAAGCCAGAAAAAACCCATAACCTAGAAAAGCTGATCACCAGGAATATGGTCACTAACAGTTTCAAGAGAGCACTCGAATTTATAAAAGGGGGTACACAACGTTGTTGCATATGATGGCAGGAGACTTGATTCTACAATCTAAAAGAATCTTCTCAGGAACACAGCTCTGGGGCAGGGAAGACAACACTGTTTTTATCGTAAGAGTTTATCATACCCAGGGATTCCAAACTTGACTTGATCTCTGTTCTGTAGTGGTCTTCCTGGACTTCTTGCAAACAGAGTACCTAAGGCAAAAGTTTACAATTAAAAGATATTAGTAAGTACATCAAATACTACTGTATGACATCGATGTTGGCCATTCTGTACAGGTACACAAAATATAAAAATGCAGAGGTTTTTTGCCTCTATAATCCCACAAAAGGACTCACGCTCCTATAGAAAGTGTTCCTTGAGATTGTGAAGAGGGCCCCAAATCCTTCCACTCTTTCTCAAGACAAACACACATTTTCAGATGTGAAATTAATCAAAATAGTGACCTGCTACTACATTCCCAGTGGTGTAGGAGTGGGGTAAATGACAGAGCAGTGGGAGCAAAAGGCCAGGGGAACACTTCATTGACTACAGTATGGACAAATTTCCATATTATGGTAACCTGAACTAAAGATCAGCCTCAAAATTCTCCATTAAGAAAGTTCTGAGCATCTGAAGCCTGTGTGTTACTGCAGAGTGCAGGGATAAGATTTACAACCACCTTGGAACTCTGACTAAAAGACTGTGTTCCTGAAAGGTAATGAGTTAGCACTGCCTGCTGAACCACAACGGGCTTCCCTTACACAGTAAGAACATGTAGAGCCCTACAAGGTAAGGTATTTCTTCAGACCCTGATAAAGTAGAGTAGCAAATTCTTGCTCTTCTTTTTGATCAGTTCTATTGAAATAACTACATGTTCTTTTTCTACTCACATCTGCATCCAGCTGTTTGATTTCTTCTAGAATGTTGGGAAACCTGTATGCCCAGATTAGCAAGCATTGCCTGCAGTGTTTGTACAGGTGGGAGTTATCTTCCAACAAATTCTGAGAGAGGATATTGTAGGACATGACTGTAAAATCAAATTTTGCCTCACTTTCTGTATTGCTTGGATCAGTTTGTTTATTTTCAATGATTTTCATTGTTCTACTGTGCTGACAGAAATACTCCCAGCGTCTTTTGACAGTTCCTGTTAAAAGTACACAAAACAGAAAAGGTTATGTAATACACTATATGATTTTGTATTGTTCTTAGAAATCATTCTACTGACCACTAGCCATCTTTCAAATAGCTTAAGTAATTCTAGAAGTAATTCTTTGATTAGCAGTGATTTAGATCCTCTGTTTAAGATGAATTTTATGTAAGCATCAGTAAAAAAATCCCCAAAACTCCAAAACACAGCACAAAATCATTATACACCCCTGCGATATCAAACTGCTTTGAAATTAGGACACTGGCATGCTCTAAGGGATCACTACAGTCAGACTATACCACCCTGTTCCCTGTAGAAAGGCTGTCAAACTGGTCAGCCAAATCCAGTCTGTTGACATAGTCTTAAGTTAGGTTCTGCCTCAACCTCCTCAAAAAAACCTTCTAGTTTCATACTTATTCTTAGTATCATTATATGTAAGTTTATAAGAATATATTTGCCTATCATCAAGTGTCCAATTATTTTTCAGATACGCATTTCTCCACTTAAAAAACTCATGGACAAAGATGCCTTTGAGCTCTGCCCCAGCTCCTCAGAGAGCATGCTGAGGTCCAGTCATCTGTGCTATCAAACAGTGGCAGTCTGCAGCTGTAGCTGTTAGGATCTGCCTTGTTTGGGCAGTAAATTTCATCACTGTGCTTAAATTATTGAGGACTAGTATTTGCAATTAACGCTGCAAGGCTTTAAGTACTGTTTCAATAACTGGAGAGGCCACATTGCTTCTCAGCAAGTATTTTTGTTTGCATATTGTAAGGTGACAGTAAAAAAGACAACTAGGAAGGACAACAATGCTAACCACTCTGAGACAAAGGTATGTCAAAAAACACTTGCTAAGGGGGCTGAGAAAGGACTCAGCAATAAATGTACAAAGCAAACTCCAATTCTTCATCTTCTGAAGATGCATATGACGTTTCTAAGCCTCATGGATATTTGCATCCAAAAATGCCTTTGAGGTGCTCACAGCATCTGTCATCCTTTTCAGCCATAGTTAAACATCCAGTTTGTTTTGTTAAGGAAGTAACTGATGCAGGAAGGGGCCAGTTTTGACTGTGCCCCTATATCTGTTTCACAGTAGACAAAGCTGCAAATATCCACAATACTCAGTGAGATATTTGGATGCTATGTAGAAGATTATACCTGTAATAAGCTGAAGCAGCCACTTCCCAGCTTCTTGAAAGGCTGTTACAGAGTTGGATAGACACTTTTGCACTTTTTATTGTACTTATTTTTATTGTACCTGTATAAACACATTTGCCAGTCATGGTCTGACACAAAACTGGCTAACATGTCAGTGGCAGAACACAGGTGTAAAAACAAAATCGTATGATCACACTGGAAGCAAACACCATTAAACCTCAGTCCATTAATTCTCACATTCTAGGTTACAGATAACTCAACTGGCTCAGGAAGAAGGCAATTCAGGTCCAGCAGGGCTTATGAGCTCAGGTAGAGTACAAGGAATACAGCTCCGCAACTGCCAGCTTAGGCCTACAGCAAGTTAGCCAAATCTTTTTACTGTAAGAGCTCCCATGTTAAAAGGCTTGATCTGAGGCAACAGATACCTCAGATAGAGTTGTCTGCACCAAGCTCAGGACTCCCCAGCTGGGAAATCCCTCACAGAATTGCCTGTTCTAACGCCAAGTGCTGTGAACTTAGTTCTGGCAGACTGATTGACAGCACAAAACCTAAGTTTACAGACTAAACAGCATTACAAAACTGTAACATTTTTAAGACACATGCTTTCTTGAGAGAGGTGCCAAGAAAAACAGTAATTCAAAAGGAGCAGGCAATATTGCTTATAACTTGGTAGAGATGTTTGGCATTACAAATAAAGAAGGGAAATGAGCAAAGAGCACCTTTTACCTTTCTTGCAGCTATGTTTTTCAATCTGTGCTACAGCAAGATCAGATGCTTCCTCCTGATTAGAGAGGTTTGTTCCTTCTTCAAGTGTTGAAGTATCATGCCGGTCATCGAGTCTTCTCTTCTTTGTCAACGGCTCTTCTCCCTCAGATTTCATACTGGGGTTAGGTAGGTGGAAGCAAGAACTCTGCATGAAGTTATCAAGCTGCCGATTACAGTTCTGAAATTGTCTCCAAGGTCCAAAAAATGGAGGGATTCTCCAGTTTACTGAGAAATCAGCTGGAACAAGAAGTGGAAACGAGGCCCAGGGATAGTGCCCGGCCCATCTTATACAGTTGGGAACTGGGCTGTTCAAGGCAAGCATCTGAGAACCATTCCAGTGGGCGATGCAGTCTCTGCCCAGCCTCTGCACATGACGGGGCAGCATGGAGTGTCTACCAAAAAAAAAAAATCACAGCTTTCATTATTTACACACAACTACATCCGCCTCTAGAAGACTACGGATGCAAGCTATAGGTCATGACTCATAGAATATATTCTTTTCCTACAAGTCAATACACGCAAGATATTAAAACTTTTGGATATATACAAGGTATTTAAACACTTATGTAAGTGATATGCAAAAGTGGGACCTTACTTATACCTTTCCCCCCCCCTTCAGATTTACAAATGCCATTTAGTTTTCAAACTCTATCCATCTGGGTAACTGTTTACATTTTATTCTCTGCCTTGTTGAATTCAACTACCAGAACTTTCAAGCGCTCTGTGGAATGACCTTTATGAAAGGTCATTTTTGCATGCTGCATCAACTTTATGATAAGACTGATTGAAAGGGATCTGAAAATCCCTTCCCTTCAAGCAGTCAGAAATTTGTTTGAAAAGCCACTGACTTGGCTCAAATCGCAATGCCAAGACGATAGGGAAACAGGTACCAACTCTCATACCACCTCTGGCACCAGCTTATAGAGTAGTTTTGTATTCTTATTTGTTTTCCAGGTGAGAAAACCACAGCTTAGTGATTAAAGCCATAAAAAGCCATTAAAGCCATTTTGGGCTTTTTTTTTTTTACTTTTCCCCAGAAAAATAAACAAAATCTAACTCTCAACAAAAAGAAGCAGGAAGGAAAGGTGAGCACCAAACGTCAATCTGCCTCAGCTCCATCTGTTTAAGGAAGAAGGGGTACTGGGAACCTGTAAAATAAAGGTATCAAAGCCTGGTATGCCTGGAGCTGATCTCCAGCTGCCATTCTGCCTAGAGAACGAACGGAAGGAAAGTTTCCAACACAACCAGGCGTTTCGGGAAAAGCGCCGAGAAAGGCCCCCTTCCTAAAGGCCCGGCGCTTCCCCACAGCCCCCGCCGAGCTCGGGCATGGAGAGAGAGGGGCCGCCCAGCAACCCCAGGGAGAGGGGAGAGAGGAGGGAGAAGGAAAGGAGGCGGGCAGGAAGGGGGCAGGGAAAAAAAGGAAAGAAGGCAGGAAGAAAGGAAGGAGGAGGGGAAAAGAAGGAAGGAAGGCAGGAAGGAGGTGGGGGGATAAGGAAGGAAGGCAGGCAGGAGGGGAGGGAATAAGGGCAGGCAGGCAGAAGGAGAAGAGAAGGAAGGCAGGCAGGCAGGGAGGAGGAGGAGGAAGGAAGGTGGGAGGAGGAGGAAGGAAGGAAGGAAGGCGGGAGGAGGAGGAAGGAAGGCGGGAGGAGGAGGAAGGAAGGCGGGGGGAGGAGGCAGGTGAGGAGGGCAGGCTGCGGGGGGAAGTCAGTAAGTAAGAAGGAAGGAGAGGGGAGCAGGAGCACAGCCACGTCCCGCCGCCAGCCCGGCCCCCGCCCCACTACCTGCCTGCCTGCCCGACCCGTCCCGCGGGCCCCGCCACTCCGCGTGCGCGGCGCCCGCCCTCGCGCTGCCGGGAGGGGGCGGGGCCGCCGCCGGCCAATGAGCGAGCTGGGCCTGGGCGGGGCCTGGGGAGCGAGCGCCCTCGGGCCGCGCCCGGCGGGGCCGGGGATGTGGGTGGGGTGGGTGTCCGCGCTTAACACACAGAGCCACGAGGATAATCAAAGGGCTGGAGCACCTCCCACACAAGGATAGGCTGAGAGAGTTGGGGTTGTTCAGCCTCGGGAAGGGAGGGCTCCAGGGAGACCTTATAGCGACCTTCCAGTACCTGAAAGGGGCTATAAGAAAGCTGGAGAGGGACTGTTCGCAAAGGCTTGAAGTGATAGGGTGAGGGGGAACGGGTGTAGGTTGGAGAGGGGCAGATTTAGGCTAGACATAAGGAGGAATCTCTTCATGCTGAGAGTGGTGAGGCACTGGCACAGGTTGCCCAGGAAAGTTGTGGCCACCCCCTCCCTGGAGGTGTTCAAAGCCAGGTTGGATGGGGCCTTGACCAGCCTGGTCTGGTGGAAGGTGTCCCTGCCCATGGCAGGGGGGGTGGAATTAGATGATCTTTAAGTTCCCTTCCAACCGAAACTATTCTATGATTCCACTCAGATGAACCTTAACTTTACACTAGCTTAAGTCAGAAACCTTCCACTTTTTTCCTAATAGTAGCTGCTTCTTGTATCACCAGGGCAGCACCAGCTCCAGAGCACAGCTAAAACCAGCTGTAGGCTGCATGGTTTCAGCCTTTGGGTTCTTTCACATGGATGTAATGCTGTGCTAATGCAGTAATTTCCTTACACACTCTTCTTCCCGTAAGGTTACCTTGTGTCCCTGGAGAATTTACAGCATCTCAAGAAAAAGCTGCTGTGTTTTTCAAGGTGCCATTTCAGCACCACGTTAACTGTTTGCAGAAGAACAAAGCCCACTTACCTGAGACAGTGCTTAACGTTTCTAGGGTAAAATGCACCTGCAGATGCTTTGTTGAGGAGAACTGGCCTGAGGGACATGTGGGAGACCTCTTGTGGGGTGCTGCCGACAGACCCACGCCTGCTTCCCAGCTGCATAAACAATCCTCTCTGTCTCTTTCAATGTTGCTTGGATAAGCAGTTAAAATGCTAGCTTGAGGTCTTCTGAGGGCAGAGTAAATGCTGGCTTTGTTTCCTGTAAGGAAACGTAGCACAAAGCATAAGAAATACAGCAGTGCTGATAGTGCAGATGCCATGCAGGAGATGTAATCATCTAAAATGCTGTTTATCTGCATGACTTTTACTTGTTTCATACAAGTGACTTAAATAAACGATAATTTTAATTTTTTTCTAGGAGTGGTAGGGAAGACTGAAACTGGAATAATGCAGAGATGTTAAGAGTGTGCTAGTTAGGCAATCTGTGAAATCTGCTTTGGGTTTTTGCTTCTTGAGCACAGCTTAATGAATGACCAAAGGTAAAAGCACCCATCTTTTTTCTATTAGTTTTTTTTTTCCACAATGTAACAGGAGAGCAAAGTGACTAACTCCATAATAATATGGGTAGGAAAAGATTTGACAACTATATTTGCTAGATATATGTGATTTTGGTAGCTTGTTCTTTTCTATATTTTTGATGCATTCTTATGTATTAGATAGATTCCTAAGACAGTAAGCCATTGCTATAGTAATAACAACAACTGCTGTTGCTTTTAGAAGCAGAGTGACTCTGACCATGGAATGCAGTTATTTTCTGTATTTAGACCTGCATAAGATGCCCAAGTTACTTTGTCACTTCAAAAGTTTTTACATAGTTGTAATCTCAGTAGTGATGCTGCAAAAGGGGAAGGAGTGAAGCTTTGGGGTTTTTTAAGATGAGCTTTAAGGAAAAGGAAGATATGCTGATAAGCGTAGAAGTGAATTATGTAACAGACAAAATAAAATAGAATATAAGTAAAAGATTAACCTATTAATATGGTGCAAATGGTTTATTTTCTCAATTTTATTATTATTTCTTGCCTTGACCTAGGAAAGTCTTAATAAGCAAGTAATACTTGCAGATTGTTAACTCTCCTCTAATTATTATTTTATATACCTAGGTTAGCTATACCATGTTTAGAGATATTCTTCAACATAGGCTGCTGTCCATGCAAAAATTAATCCAATGGGCTGAGCTCTTCTATTCCATATTTGGTTTCCTTCCTACTTCCAGGCAAGCTACCCCTATTCTTCTTTTCAAGGTATGCAGCTGGTCCTAATCCCTTGTCTCCTGGCCTGAGTCAGTCCCTGGAATCCCATTCTGTGACACAGTAAAAGTGAAACACATGTCCATCCTTCCCTGTATCTCAGTCCTATACCTCCTCCCCTGCTTAGCCACCCATTCCAACAGAGTGCATTTAAAGTTCATTTGTGCTGAGTTTTAAGCAAGGCCTGCTCATGCTAAGCTTTAAGCAAACACACACTTGATTCTAATTTAACTTCTCTCTAAGCAATCACACAATTGTAACATTCTGCAATTAAGCTTATTTTAATCCCTAACATTGGTTACACTGCACGTAAGAACAGTCGTGGTGAAGGTCAGCTGAGCTCAGTTTCTTGCTTTCTAAAGTGGTTAGCAGCAGATGCTGAGAGATGTGCAGAGGCTGAGCAAACTTCACTCTCCCTGCCTCTAGCCATTTTCAGCTCAGTAGATTTCCTAAGCCTGATGTCTCCTCAGTGACTCTCTGCCCCAGGTACTTGATTTTGCAAGCCTTCTGCATCAGCAACATCCTTTGAAGAGTCTAGCGCTCATGTGAAGAACTATTTTATTACTATTAACAAGTGACCTCATTCCTACCAGCTTCGTAGTCCTCTGGTTCTTGTGTTAAGAGAGACTGAATAGTCTATCCCCACCCACCTTCTCCATGCCACTCACGATTTCATGGACCACTATCATGTTCCCTCACATTATTCCTTCTTTCATGCTGAAAAGTCTCAGACTGCTCCATTGTTCCTCATGGAGAAGCTATTTCATATATCTGATCATTTTTTATTACCCTTCTTGGTTCAGTTATGGAGTTCTACAGTTGAAATATACCCTTCTGTGTCTTGTTCTCTACTCCTACTGCTTCTTCCCTCCTCCCACCAAATTCCTTACTTTTGAATTAGACAGCATTTCAAGATGGATTTCTTTTTTTTTCTCACGAGATGCATGAGCTAGGTGTTGAAATTTAAGTGGTATTTATTATATAATTCATCAAGGATTAGTCAATGATTGCTTCTGTCCCACTAATTTTTGTTTACACCATTAAAAACCCAAAACTACCACATCTTATGAGATGTTATAAACAAGTGCTGCTTCATAAGCAAATTTATACCAGAACTTGTTGTCTAATCACCTTACTACAATAGAGAGTTATATGAGCTGCATGATATATCAAACAACTGATATACCATGCTAGAAAATGTTTCTTGTTCTCTTAAGCAAGTGTATTGGCAATCAGCTGTTTGTTTTTCAGGTGTGATACCACCACATCTGAGTAGCTACAAGTTTCCTATAGCTAAAATTAGAGAAGATGAGAGTTAAAAAATATCCTTGAGATCATTCTGTCTAACCCTTCTGTTACACGTTGGAATTCCTATTTTAACGGGGCAAGATTGAGTGAGGGCAGTGTCCAAACCAAGAATAACAATAATCTTGTAATCACTAGGAAGAGGTGAAACTCCAGCAGCACTGCCAAATAGTGACACATTGAAACTGCTTAGGACTCAAAGGTGAGCTTGTGCTTCCAGATCTGTAGGAATGAATCTGGTTGAGAATTCAGAAAATGAATGGGTTTATAAAGGAAGAGCTTTCATATGCATAGCTATAACTGGGAATACGTAAAGATTCATGATGCAGTTTGGTCATCTTCAAAGGAGACACTTGTTTACTATAAGGTTCAGGACAAGGTTCTCTCCTCTTTTACAAATAAATGCAATTAAGTATTTTTCTTTCTGTCAAAGACCTGCATGAGATCAGAGATATTAATAACCTGGTAATGTAAAGCTGATTTTTTAAATATCTGCTATTAAATGAATGAAAACACTGATTAAAAAAATAATCTTAACAGGGTCATGTGATCTGAAGTGTAATCTGTATTCATAATGATTTATGGTGCTGTAGATCCCACTACAGCCAAGTAATGAAGGTACCTGTAATCTTACGAATCCATGAAAGTAGAACGTCTTGCAGCTCAAAGCCGAGCTCCTTTGGACTGAAGCTGTGCACCTTACACTCTGGAGTTTTGCAAACCTCTGTGCACATGAGAGTCTGCCTACAGGGAGAATCCAGGTACAGCTTAAACAGTTTGGAGAAAACACAAAACATGGTGATTCAGTAACTGTCGAACTTGCCTTTCTGTTCACATTCCTCTTCAAAATACGTGAGTAATTTCTGCGTTACAGGCTTTAAGGTTTAGGGCAGCATATCCTAGAAGAGCCCAACCCACAGCAGACGCTGGAAGCGGTGCACAAGCTCTGCTGGAGGAAGGCCTCATTACAGATTTGTCAACGCCATGGCACACCTCTGTTTGGCAGGGGCTGGATGGCCACTGCTGCATGTCATCCCCTCATGGCTGTGCCCGAGCAGAATGCCTTAGAATACAGTATGGTTTGGGTGGGAAGGGAACATGAAGGGCATCTAGTCCAACCCCTCTGCAGTGAGGAGAGAGATATCTTCAACTAGATCACATAAGTCAAAACCCCCTCCAACCTCGCCTTGAACATCTCCAGAGATGGAGCTTCTACCACATCTCTGGAAAATCTGTTTCTATGATTCACCACCCTAAGCGTGAAAGATTTCTTCCTAATATCTAGTCTAAACCTCTCCTCTCCTAGTTTAAAACCATTACCCCTTGTCCTATTGCTACAGTCCCTGCTAAAGTTTTCCCTCGTCTTTATGAAAGGCCTCCTTTTAAGTATTTCAAGGCTGCAGTAAAGTCTCCCTGGAGCCTTCTCATCTCAAGGCTGAACAACTCCAACTCTCTGAGCCTCTCTTCATAGGGAAGGTGTTCCAGGCCTTTGACTATTTTAGTAGCCCTCCTCTGGGCTTGTTCTAACAGCTCCACGTCTTTCCTATGCTGAGAGCTCCGGGACAGATACAGTACTCAAGGTGTGGTCTCTCTAGAGCAGTGCAGAGGGGTAGAATCACTTCCCTCAACCTGCTGGTCATGCTTCCTTTGATGCAGCTCAAGATATGGTTGGACTTCTGGGCTGCATGCTGGCTCATGTCCAGCTTCTCATCCACCAGGTGCTTCTCCACAGCGCTACTCTCAATCTATTCATCTCCGAGCCTGTAACAATACTGAGGCTTGCCCCAAGCCAGGTAGAGGACCTTGCACTTCACCTTATTGAACTCCATGAATTTCTCATAAGCCCATTCCTCCAGCTTGTCCAGGTCTCTCTGGATGGCAGAGCAGGTTTGTATAGCTGCTGGGTTGTGCCTGGGTGATTTGACCATCACACTTTGGTCTCATCCACACCATGAAAGCTTCCAGGCTCCAACAAAGGCAGCCACATCCATGTTGCCTGTTAGCAACAAAGTAAGGCTAAGAGAAGTGGGTTTGTTGAGCCTTGAGAAGAGAAGGTTTAGGGGAGACCTTATTACCATGTACCAGTACATGAAGGGTGTCTACCAATAGGATTTTTATGAGGAGTCTCTCTTTTTATGAGGAGTCACATGGAAAAGACAAGGGGTAATGGGTATCAGTTGCTCCTGGGGAGATTCTGATTGGATTCCAGAAGAAAATTTTTCACCATGAGAACAGTTAAACATTGGAATAATCATAGAATTATAGAATTGTTAAGTTGGAAAAGACATTCAAGATCATCGAGTCCAGCTGTACCTGTCCACTTCTAAATCATATTCCTGAGCACTTCATCTACCCATCTTTTAAATACCTCTAGGGATGGGGACTCATCCACCTCCCTGGGCAGCCTGTTCCAGTGCCTGATAATCCTTTCGATGAAGACATTTTTCTTAATGTCCAGTCTGAACCTTCCCTGGTGCAACTTGCAGCCATTCCCTCTTGTCGTATCACCTATCACTTTGGAAAAAAGACCAACACCCACCTCACTACAACCTCTTTTCAGGTAGTTCAGTAATCTTCCCAGGGAGGTGGTGAACTCTTTTACACTGGACGCTTTTAAGGCTCAGCTGGATAGGGTTCTTGGCCATCTCATTTAAAAAGTGTATTACCTAAAAGGTTGGATCAGATGATCCCTGAGGTCACTTCCGACCCAGCATTCTTGTCAACCGGGGATCACAGAATCATAGAATGGTTTGAGTTAGAAGGGACCTCAACGCCCATCCAGTTCCAACCCTCCTGCGATGTGCAGGGACACCTTCCACCAAACCAGGCTGCTCAAAGCCTCACCCAACCTGGCCTTGAACACCTCCAGGGATGGGGCATCCACAGCTTCCTTGGGCAACCTGTGCCAGTGCTGCATCACTCTCATCGTGAAGAAATTCCTCCTTATGCCTAGTCTAAATCTGCCCCTCTCCAGTTTATAGCCATTCCCCGTAGCCCTGTCACTACAAGCCTTTGTGAACAGTCCCTCCCCAGCTTTTTTGTAGCCCCTTCAGGTACTGGAAGGTCGCTGTAAGATCTCCTCGAAGACTTCTGTTCTCCAGGCTGAACAACCCCAACTCTCTCAGCCTGTCCTCGTATGGGAGGTGCTCCAGACCTCGGATGGTCTTCATGGCCCTCCTCTGGACCCGTTCCAACAGCTCTATATCTTTCTCATGTTGGGGATTCCAGAACTGGACACAATACTCCAGGTGGGGCCTCATGAGAGCGAAGCAGAGGGGCAGAATCCCCTCCCTCTCCCTGCTGGCCACGCTTCTCTCGATGCAGCCCAGGATGCTGTTGGCCTTCGGGCTGCGAGCACGCATTGCCGGCTCATATCGAGCTTCTCATCCGCCAACACCCCGAGTCCTTCTCTGCAGGGCCGCTCTCCACCACATCATCATCCCCATCCTGCTCTGAAACCGTGGATTGTCCCGACCCAGGTGCAGACTCCGGCGCTCGGCCCCGTTCACCCGCCTCGGCGGCTCCCCGGCGGCGGGCGGGGGTTCCCGAGAGCCGCTCCCGGCCCCAGCGCGGTGCCCCGGCGGCTCCGCCCTCCCGCGGGGCGTTCCCGGGCGCCGCTTCCGCCGCGGCGCTGGGGCGGCGGGGAGAGGGGGGGGGGGCCGGCGGCATGCAGAGCCCGCGGGAGCGCGGCGCCGCCGCCGGCCTGGCCCGCTTCTACACGGTGACCGAGCCGCGGCGGCACCCCCGCGGGCACACCGTCTACAAGGTCACGGCGCGGGTGAGTCCCGGGGCCGGGCCGGGGCTGCGGGGGCGCCGCGCCGGGGACACCCCGCGCCGGGGGGAGGCTGGCGGGGAGCGCTCGGGCGCGGGAGCCGCCGCGGAGCTGGGCCCCAGCCCCTCCAGCCAACCGCTGCCTGGGCCGGGGGGGTGGTCGCGCGTGGGAAGGGGTGTCAGGTCCTGGGAAGGGTGGTCGCGCTTAGGAAAGGTGGTCAGGCGTTGGGAAGCTTGTCGTACATCGGACGGCTCGTCGTTCGATGGAAGAGTCACATGTGGGAAGGGTGGTTGCACGTGGGAAGGGTTCTCAGGCCCTGGAAACGCTGGTCACACATAGGGAGGGTGGTCAGGCCCTGGATAGGGTGGTCGCGCTTGGGGAAGGTGATCCAGCACTGGAAAGTTTGTTGTGCATTGGAAGGCTACTCGTTCACTGGAAAGGTAATGTGCTGGGAAGGGTGGTCACACATTGCAAGGGTTGTCAGGCCCTAGAAAGGGTGGTCGCGCATGGGAAGGGTGGTCAGGTACTGGAAAGGTTGTCGTGCATTCAAAGTCTGGTTGTTCGCTGGAAAGGTCGTGCGTGGGAAGGGTTGTCAGGCACTGGAAAGGTTGTCGTGCATTGGACAACTGGCTGTTCGCTGGAAAGGTTGTGTGTGGGAAGGGTAGTTGTGTGTGGGAAGGGTTCTCAGGCCCTGGAAATGCTGGTCACACATGGGAAGGGTGATCAGGTGCTGGAAAGGGTGGTCATGCGTGGGAAGTGTGGTTGCACTTGGGAAAGGTGGTCAGGCGTTGGAAAGATTGCTATGCATTGGAAGGCTCCTCATTCGCTGGAAAGGTTGTGTGTGGGAAGAGTTGTCAGGCACTGGAAAGGGAGGTTGTGCATGGGAAGGGTGGTTACGCTTAGGAAAGGTGATCAGGTGCTGGAAAGATTGTTGTGCACTGGAAAGCTGGTCATTTGCTGGAAAGGTTGTGCGTGGGAAGGGTTGCTGGCTGCTGGAATTGGTTGTCTTGCATGGGAAAGGTGGTTGTGCGCAGTGCAGGTGTTTGTGTGCAGCAAGGGTTGTCATGCACCACAAGGATGGTCATTTGTGGAGAGGGTTGTTTTGTGCTGGGAGGATTTGTCATGCACAGTAAGGGTTGTCATGCATGGAGAGGGTTTGTTGTGCACAGGAAGGAGGGTCATTGCACATTGGAAAGAGTGGTCCTGCATGGGAATAGTGGTTGTCTGCGTGAAGGATTTGTCACATATGGGAAAGGGTGCTCGCGCACTGGGAAGGGTGGTCGCATGCGGGAAAGGTTGTCGTGCATGGGGAAGGTTGTCATGCATGGGGAAGGTTGTCATGCACTAGAAGGGTTGTCATGCGTGGGAAAGGTTGTCATTGCATGGGTAGGAGGGTTGTCATATGCAGGAGGAGTTGTCAGGCATCAGAAAGGTTGTCGTGCGTGGGAAGGGTTTGTCATGCACTGAGAAGGATGGTTGGGCACAAGAAAGGGTGGTCAGGTGTGGGAAAGGTTGTAAGACATTGGAAAGAGTTGTGTGTGGCAAGGGTGGTTTTGCGCTGGGAAGGGTTGGTTGTGTGCTGGAAAGGTTCGTCACATGTGGGAAAAGGCAGGTTATGCATGGGGAAAGGTTGTCAGGCATTTGAAAGGTTTGTTGTGCATGGGGAAGGGTTTGTCATGTGCAGGAAGGGTTGTCATGCATGGAGATGGTTTGTTGTGCGCAGGAAAGGGTGGTTGGGTGCTGAAAAAGGTTGTTGTTCACGGGAATTGTGGTTGTCTGTGTGAAGGGTAGTCATGCGCAAGGAAGGGTTGGTCATATGCTGGAAAGGTTGGTTGCGCATGGGGAAAAGTTGATCGCACACGGGGAAGCATTGTCAGGCATTGGAAAAGGTTGGTTGGGTGCTGGAAAGGTCGCTGTGCTCCGGAAGGGATTGTTGTTTGCGGGAATGGTGGTTGTTTGCCTGAAGTATTGGTTGTGCATGGGGAAAGGTTGATTGCATGTGGGGAAAGGTTGTCGGTCATTGGAAAGGTTTGTCTTGCACAGGAATGGTAATTAGGCGCTGGAAGGATTTGTCGTGCGTGGGGAGGGTGCTTGTTTGTGTGAGAGGTAGTCATGTGCAGGAAGGGTTGATTGCATGCAGCAAGGGTTTATTGTACATGGGGAAGGGGTTGTTGGGCAAGGGAAGGGTGGTCGTGCGCAGGAATGTGGGAAGGATAGTCATGTGCTGGGGAGGGTGGTCGTGCGCTGGAAGGGTTGTCAGGCCTGGGAATGGTGGTCGTGTGCTGGGAGCGTTTGTCATATGCAGGAAGGGTTGTCATGCATGGAGAGGGTTTATTGTGCATGGGAAAGGATGACTGGGTACTGGAAAGCGCGTGCGAGGAGGGTCGTTGTACGCATGGAAGGTTGTTGTGCTTGGGAAAGGGTTTGTTGCACACGAGGAAGAGTTTGTTGCATGCAGGGAAGGGTAGTTATTTGTGGGAAGGATAGTCATGTGCAGGGGAGGGTGGTTGTGTGCTGGGAAAGTTGTTGGGCATGGGAATGGTGGTCGTGTTCTGGGAGGGTTTGTCATGCATGGGAAGCATTGTCATGCATGGAGAGGGTGGCTGTGTGCTGGAAGGGTTGTCATGCATGGAGAGGGTTTGTCAGGTGATGGAATGGTTGTGTGTGGGAAGGGGGTTGTCACAGGAAGGTTTTTTGTGTGCTGGAAGGTTTGTCATGTGCTGGAAGGGTTGTCGTGCATGGGAAAAGGTGATTTGGTGTGGTTGTCAGACGTTTGAAAGGGTTGTGCACTGCAAGTGTTTGTTGGGCACAGGAAGAGTGGTTGTGCACGGGAAGGGTTGTCAGTTGCTGGAAGGGTTTGTCAGGCACTGAAATAGGCTACCCAGGGAAGCGATGGAGTCACTGTCCCTAGAGGTATTTAAAAGATGGGTAGATATGGCGCTGCGGGAGTCTTACGAAGAGCGGCTGAGGGAACTGGGGTTGTTTAGCCTTGAGAAGAGGAGGCTGAGGGGAGACCTTATTGCTCTCTAAAACGACCTGAAAGGAGATTGTAGAGGGGAGGGCGCTGGCCTCTTCTCCCAAGAGACAGGTGATAGGACAAGGGGGAATGGCCTCAAGCTGCGTCAGGGGAGGTTCAGACTGGATATCAGGAAAAAAATTTTCATAGAAGGGGTCATAGGGCACTGGAAGGGGCTGCCCAGGGAGATGATGAAGTCACCTTCCCTGGAGGTATTTAAAAGATGAGTAGACGAGGTTCTTAGGAACATGGTTTAGTGGCAGATAGGAGTGGTTGGACTTGATGATCCAAGAGGTCTTCTGCAACTTAGTGTTTCTGTGATTCTATGATTTGTGTGAAGAGCTCTTGCATAAGACAGGAACATATTCTACTTTCTCAAGCTACTCTCTCCAGGGAAGGCAGACCTTTGTAAAAGCCACAGCCTCCAGAAAGCTTATGATTTCTCACGTCAGGCACTGCCTCAGTTGGTTATGACTTGGGGCTTGGAGCTAGATGATCTTTAAGGTCCCTTCCAACCCAAACTATTCTATGGTTCTGTTTTAGTATTGGAACAGTGCAATTGGACTCGATAATCATAGAATGGTTTGGGTTGGAAGGGGCCTTTACAGGTCATCTGGTCCAACCTCCCTACAGTGAACAGGGGCATCTTCAGCTAGATCAGATTGCTCAGAGCTTCATTCCAAAAGTCTTGTCCAACCAAATGATTCTACAAAACTTGTAGCTTTGTGGTTGCCTCAAGCGTGAGTTGCAATTAACTGTCAATGTCTTTCCTGTTTGTTGCAGGGCATACCAAACAACTCTGCCTTTCTTTCCTTCCTTCCTTCCTCCCCAACTTCTCCCCAAAATCTCTTGGATAGGTGACAGGCAAATTGCTCTGTCTTCCCCTGTGTCCCACAGTACAGTCTGCTCTGGAGGAAATGACGAGGGGGCAGAGAGGTACAGCATGCCTGTGCTGGAATTACAGAGCCACTTGAACTGAGTGTTCAGACAGCCCCTTTCTGAAGGGCTGTATGTGCCTGATGCTCAGCCCCATTTGGGTATAAGAGGGTCTGGATGAATAAAGAGAGGCCTGGTAGGAAAAAAAGGAAAGCTGAAGCAAATAATGATAGCATAAGCTGTTGTGGTGCTAGTTTTGCTGAAAGCTCCTTCTGTTCCCCTAGGGAAATATCTTGCTTTCTTTCCTCCTCTGCTTTCCTGTTTAAGCCAAAAAGGGAGCAGAGTAAGTAAATATAGGGAGAGATAGGTGCAAAAGCAGTGAGAGTTCAGGTCACTGGTATTGTGGCATATATTAAAAGTATCAGAAGGTGTTACAGAAGAACAGAGGTTATTTAAATGACTTGTGATCTTGTAACTACTGCAGCTGTAGATGTTCTGCCTCTGAGAGCAACTTATGTTTATGTGCACTCTTCCCTTAATTAAAATAATACAGCATTCTGTATGTGTATATATCTTGTATTGCTCAGGTTGTTTGACTGTCATCACTTTGTGTGACTTGTGAAATTAAAAACATGATTTTAAAATTCTTTTTTGGTCAGATAGATGTATACAAATCTACTGAATGCAAATACGGCACATGTTGAAAACGTTCTTTTTAGTTCCATAAAACATAGTATCTTTTAAAAGAAAAAGAAAGAAAGAAAAATAGTTGTTTTTCCCTATGATGTTTTAAGTTAAAAAGCCTTTCCTGAGATGGAGGCAAGGAGGAAAATGGTGCCATTGCGTCTTTCTGGTGGGCTAAGTGTGTTTCATAAAGTTGTGTCAGTGCAACAGTAAGTAACTGGAATGAGCCAAGGCTTCAGCTTATTCTGATTCTTACTGAATAAAGCCAGTTAAAATGCTCTGTGATACTTCTGTTCATGCAGAATTGTTCAAGAGCAAGTTGTAGCTAACTGGTGAGGAATGTCACTGCTTCTCCATGTCCCATAAGTTGTAGATGTGCAGGTGCTTTTCCAAATGAGGTGGTGCAGAATCAGGTAGTTTGAGTGCATGTGATTTAGTACAGAAGTAGGAGATGGTTAGTCTGTGCACGGTCCGAATCAGACTGAATTAACTGGAGACCATTAGTTCTTCAGTGTGTTTTAATGTCTAAAATCCTCAAAGTGAAAAAGTATTTTTTCCTTTATGCAGCAAAGGAACCTTTGGATTCACAAATGTATTATTTTAAAATAACTTCTGTTTCAGTAGGTCTCTAACTGGTGCTGTGTTATGTAGTACTTGAGGTGAGGATTTGGGAAGTTAGATGCTAATTTAAATAATTCATCATACGTATCTGTTTCCTTCCTT
Organism: Clamator glandarius; assembly: GCA_033459285.1. Classification (NCBI taxonomy): domain Eukaryota; kingdom Metazoa; phylum Chordata; class Aves; order Cuculiformes; family Cuculidae; genus Clamator; species Clamator glandarius. The sequence goes on along the minus strand of JAUNZM010000244.1, from coordinate 431,480 downwards.
TTAACTCTGCTCCTATTACTCCCTCCTGTTCCTGTGGTGATCTGGCTGCATAGTTGATATCACAGCACCACAGCTGTATTTGCAGATCTGATACTCAGCTGCTTTGGGGGACTGCCAGGAAAAAAGTGAGGTGGATCTTCCTGTTGCATTGACTATCCTTCTGGCTGAAGATCTAGGGTACTCAGCATGTGCTAGTGGAGTTTTCAGGATCCTTTCAGTGGTGGATTTGTGCACTTTTGTGAAACTAACTTGAAGGAACTTGCTCTTCCAATATAATGATAAATACTGATGGATGAGAGAGCAGTTGTTTAATGTGTCCTATGTATCTGACCCAAAGACACAACCACTCATGCAGTCTCTTCTGAGTGCTAAGGTGGTCTGTCCTTATGGCAACTTTTTCTTAAAGGTGTTATTTGTGTAGCAGAGAATATGTTTTTTATTTACTTGTGAAAGGTGAAATAATAGTAAGAGCAGACAAGATTAAATGAGTAATGGCTTTTTTTATATCCATTTTCAAAGGCTGAAGAACAGAAAGAGATATAAGCAAGCTGGGAAACAAAGAGTTCTTTAATGCTATCTGAAAATATAAGCCACTAATAGCAGTTCAGGTAGTTTAGAAGATCACAGATATTAATACTTAGGTATAGATAATTAGAATCCTAATGAGTTATGTTGGGTATCTGCAGGTCAGACTAGAACCAAGATAATCTGAAATACTTTATTCGATGGTGAAGATCCTTGTAGGATCCCTGTTTTCAGAGGCTGACACAGTAATTATGCATTGGTTAACGTATTGGTACCATTCACCTAATGATATTCTTAAAAATAGATTAAAGTTGGTTGCATTACAGATTTGCAGAAGGAACTGACTGCACTGATCCTTATGGGAGAATTAAAAAAGTGCACTGAATATTTGGAGGATTGGATCATCTTTGCCAAGTCTGTAGGTTGATTACAGGTTGTATTGAAGGGGCAGACCTCTTCTGAAGTTGACCTTCAGAAAAAGATGTGAAGAATAATGTAGGACAACACATAAATTATTATGTACTGACTTAAAGCTGGCATGGCTGATAGATAATAGAAGGCAATGTAACATTAGAACAAGTGTGAAACACAGCCTCTGGGTTTTATTCCAGGTTCTTGCTAACTGGCTGGGTAATTACTCATCTCTCTGGGTCTCCTTCTGCCCATCTGGTAACTTACCTAGCTGCCAAAACTGTTGCAAGGCTTTAACTAAAGGTGAACTGCAAAGCAAAGCAGTTAGTGTGTGCCCTTTTGTGTTCTTCTGTGATGTGTAGCCATGCCTATGATATCTTCTTCCCCCAGCTCTACAGGCTCCTTACATCGAGTACATCAGCTGTTAGAAAAGAAGGTTAGAAATTCTTTACCAGTTGTACATGTGAACTGCCTGGTAGTGAATGAAGAAGCAACAGCTGCCAAGGTTAAAACCTGGTAAAGTTGCCAAATGTTAGATTACTCAAGAGCAATGAAAAGTTGAGGAAGGTTTTATCAATGTAGACTACGTGGGAAGAAGAGGACTTTAATGTGCAAGGTGAGAGAAAGAACTTAGACTTGTGAAGGAAAATATTTTGTGCCTTTTTGGAGATTGCTAGAGAAGGTAATACCTTTTTTTTCTGTGTTGTCTCCTCCAAAATATGTGAAAGATTACAGTGGCTGGGCTGTGTAGTAAACCGATGTTAGGAAATCTGGGAGGCTTTGACAAGGACTCTTGAAAAATGAAAGTGCGGAAGACAGCTGGTTTGTGAGGAGCATAAGGAGTATTTTACTGTCACTGAGCAAGTGGAAAGCGTAGACTCAGTGACTTCCATCTTAGAACAAGAGCTGTGTGGGGCTTGTGGTACAGCGGGATGGTGTTTTAATCTCTGGGGTGCAAGTGTCATGGACTACTTACGCTTGCCTATGTGCATCACCTGTTCACAGGATTAATTATTCTGGAGAGTGTCAGTGTGTGGATAGTTTCAGTTTGGATTGAGAATGCCATGTTTTGCTTTAGCTAACAGTAGGCTAATTATTTTGTTAAACAGCCTTGGCTGAGTTATAATGAAGGATATGCTGATTTGCACAAGATAATTGAAGTTATGAATTAAAGATGTCTTTAGTTGATTTGTTTGTTTGGGTGGATATGCTCTTACTGCTGTTTGTAAACCCAATATAGAACTTGGATTACAAATGTTTTTGTGATCAATATTTATGTAAAGAAAGAAATCCTGACAAAACACAGGGCTTCTTTATAGTGTGTAACCAAGCCTCATTTTCACTGCAATTTTCCCTGGACAAAGTAATTTATAATTAATTAGGCTAAGAGTGTTTAAGGAGAAACAAATACAGAGGGATAGTGTCAGACGTGTGCGCATTGATGGCTGTAAGTAAAGTAGAAATACTGTCTTAGTAAATGCAAAGCCTCACATTCACATTGAGGTTGTATGCAGCTGATATTAAGCCAAGTATCCTCGATTAGTTCTGTTTATTGGGAGTAATGTGGCCCTAATATGAATTAATAGGGGGAGAATGGGAAGATGATGGGGGAAGTGCTCTATGCAGCTTTTTTTTTTTTTTTTTGTGAGAGACCTTCTTTATTTCTAACTGCAGCAACTGACTCTGCTGCTAAAATATCTTGCCATGTTGCATGTGGGTGCTAGGCTTCCCTAGAACTAAGTAGAAACATTTCTGAGCGCAGAGGAACGTGCAACTGTTTGCATTTTTCCAGATTTTTCTCTGCAACAAATCATTGTGTGTTCCTCTCTAACTTCTAAACTGAAAAGACAAGTGCTTATGTGTTTTCTTGTTTTGCTTTTCAGATTGTTTCAAGAAAAAATCCAGAGGATGTCCAGGAGGTAACAGTTTAAACTTGTACAAATGTCTTTGTGTATCATACTATGCCTTTTGAAGCATCTTTGATGTAATTTAGCACGTTCTGTGTGTTTTGTCACTGTAATTGAACAAGCAGTTTTTTGTAGGTTTCCTTGTCTTTAGCTTTCATAGTTGAAAACAGTAGCTAGGGTAACATGTTGCAATGCATCCCTCCCTAATAAATCACTTGAAACAAAGTTTTAGGAAGTAAAGCCTCTTTTGATGACCAAGCTGCTTTAATAACTTTGCAAGCTCTTTTCTCAGGGCTGGAATTGGCAAATTGATGGTTATTTAACTCTTACGGGTAAAATTAGAGATGAGTCCACAATCCAAGTTTTAGGTCTCGGCTGTAGGCGCTCTTTTCCTCTTTAACCAATACTTCATTGAAAAGCCTGCATCATTATTGTCTGTTAGTGAAGAGGGAGAATGGAGGAGCTTAAGAGTAGTTGAGAAAGATTAGACTGCAAGTCATCTATTATGCCTATTTCTCTGAGGCTCCTTTAGTATTTTCTGGTGGTAAAACTTCAAAATCGCTTACTCTTTGCCACTTCTGAAAAGGCTCCAACAAAAAAATACATCATACTTCTATGGCTTGTGGTTTATTTTTTCTTTTCTTTAGATTAAAACTTTTTTTTTTCCATCTTGATTTCTTCTGGACTAATGACTCAACATTGATACTATTATGCTACATACATGCAAAGTCTTTCTTCAAAAGGGGCTGGAGAACAAATCTTATGAGGAGCGACTGAGAGAGCTGGGGTTGTTTAGCCTGGAGAAGAGGAGGCTGAGGGGAGACCTTATTACTCTCTACAACTACCTGAAGGGAGGTTGTGGAGAGGAGGGTGCTGGCCTCTTCTCCCAAGTGACAGGGGACAGGACGAGAGGGAATGGCCTCAAGCTCCGCCAGGGGAGATTTAGGCTTGAGATAAGGAAAAAATTCTTCACGGAAAGGGTGGTTAGGCATTGGAACAGTCTGCCAAGGGAGGTGGTTGAGTCACCGTCCCTGGAGGTGTGTAAGGTTAGGGTGGATGAGGTACTTAGGAGCATGGTTTAGGGATTGGTGGGAATGGTTGGACTCGACGATCCAGTGGGTCTCTTCCAGCCTGGTTATTCTGTGATTCTGTGAAAAGCACAACCATAAGGTTTTTCAGACATCGTGTAACATATGTATGTTCAATTTCTGGTGCAGTCTCTTATTACACTTAAGGAGAACCTGGATAGCTGATGAAAAGAAGAGCCCATAAATGAATTCATTGTATCTCTGTGGGGTCAAACATGAGTTACTGATTAGTGGCTTGGCAGAGGTGGGAATTGGCTAATACACCTAGCACCCATTTGTTACATCCTTCTTTGAAATCTTGAGAATCAGACAAACACGAAGATTCATGCTTTTTGTATGTTCTGAATCTCTAGAAGATTAAAATAGCCTATCAGATTTGGAGATGATCATAGATCTAGTTTTAGAACTGTATTACTGTAGTTTGTAGCTTCGTGTTCACTTTTCCAGGGAGACTCATGAATTGAACCTATCCATGTGCACATTCTGCCATTACCTTAATCTTCATTTTTTGGAAAAACACTTTATAGCAGCTGTTGATGAGCTATTCATCAGGAAAAACATATTTTAAGTGTTTTTCAGCTAGAGTACTGCATGAATATATGTTAAGTTGTTCTGAAACAATAGCAAAACCGTATCTGTTACTCATTGCTTTGGCCACTGCTTTGGTCTGTGGCTGTAGGTTAGCCATGGGGAGTTCCCTAGACAATAAGAATACATAAATGTGCTGTGAACTTCATGATGATTGCTCTTTTCCACCCTTCATTGTACCAAATTAATTATTTTGCATGTGATAGCCTGTCAGGTATGGTGCAGTTCTGTTATAAGTGAGCATCTGAAAGTACCTAGTTATTAAAAAGAATATCCTCGATTATAGTTGCCATAAGGGTGAACTTTAGTCAGAAACTCAGATATTTTGGGAGCCTTTCTGTATATGGGGCTTATTATGATAAAAAGAGAATTAAAGAGAAAGAAAATACTCCTAAGAAAATAACCTGTTTCCACTGAAAGTAAATTTAGCTCAGTTTTCCAGGATAGTCCATTAGAAATTCAGCTGACAAAATTTTGTGCATAGAACCACCCTGTTGCTTTATAATTTGCGTCATGCAACACCTTTCCTGCACCTTTACAGGACCACTTAGCTGTGCCTGGCTACTTATTCAGAAGTCTCTTAATGTCACTGCTGTGGTATTAATGCATTCATTACATGTGTACAACTGAACATAAGAGTGTGTCTTGTGACCTCATCTCTACTTGCCAGTTTTGTGTCGTCTCTTTTAACTGCCCTTTGGGATACAAGCCTTTAATACAGCATCTCTCCAGCTGCAGCCGGTTATGTTTCAACGTAATCCCAGCTGTTGTTGCTGGGACAGGAAGGAAGATAATGTTGTAAGAGCTTTCCCCTCAAAAAGATGAAAGAAGTTAATGTGCAGTTGTGTGTGGAGGAGTTAAGTCCACTGGTCTTTCTGTCCCAGTTAACATTAATTTCTGCACTTCTGGGGATTGATAGTGGCAACATGGTGTGTGAGGTGATTGTAGCTACAGTACGTTTGTGGTTTTTTTTCCTCCTCTGTGGATGAGTTAGAGATTGTTCTTTGTGGAACAGATGTAATAGAGATCTACTAGTTCTGGCCATGGCAAGCACCTTATTACCTTACAAGTCTAACATGTTCTATGGTATTCTTGCTGTGCTTCATTGGGCCTCACAATACAACATGTCCTTTCTTAATTTCTAATAATGAGTATGTTACAGTGGGAACTTTGCTAACTTTGCTGAGCCACATACATGCACAGGTATGATTTCCATGAGTTTGTGAAAGGTTTTAGGATGATCTTGGCTGCTTTTGCTATGCAAGCTTTTTTCCTCTTGCAGCAGTAAAAAATGATACTTTTTTAGTGGAACGGAATCTCACGCTCTTCTTTTCTGGCAGCTTTTCATGTTGTCTTCAAGTACTGACAGTGCAGAAACTTAGTGTTTCAAGACCATGCCATCTTAAGCAAATTTATGTTCTGTTTGCACACTGCTCAAGAAGTGCTGATCATCCACTTTCTGGATATTGGATTAGGTGGAATTACAGCATTGAAAAAGTATTGGTTCTGATAGCAAAATGACTTGTTGGCCTTCTTTCCTTCCCTTGTCTGTTGAACTCCACCAAGTACTGTTTGTAATTGAGTCCTCGAAATGTTTGCACAATAGTTGGGGCTGAATTGGGACTGCTAGTTGCAGTATAGCTAAGTTTATAAGGTGGATGAGTGTTGCCATGTTAAAGCTTTGCGTATCCACTGTTAACAGCCCTGTTACCTTACACCTGTGGTGTTTTGTGGGTAGGACATGCATCTGCTGAAACTTAAAAAGCCACTGACCTTCATGTTTAAAAAACCCCCCGAAAACCTCTAAAATTTCAACAAACAACAACCAAAGAACCCTCTACAGTTAAACCTTTTACTTAGCTCTAAATCTGGTTTGCTTGAAAAAAGTAGTTTTTCAATTATAATGATTCATGAGAAGGCAACCTGTTAAATCAGTCAGAAATATTTGGAATCTTTTAAACTGATTAGTCGCATTAAGCTAATTGAGACGTTAGACTGGTGGAACACTGGAATCAACTGCCGAATGCATTGCGGTCTCTCTTTCCTCCCTGTTCTACTTTCATCACTTTACATTAGACTTGAGGTTTATGATGGCTTAATGAGTCAGACTGAAAATGAGGCCAAGATATAAAGTGTGTGTATTCATTTTATATATCCTGGTAGCAAACCTGTTAGCAGTAAAGTGTAAATTTTGTTGCTCAGTTCTTTCCCTGACCTGATTTTCCTGTTGAGTTCTCCTCCTTTCTTGAAAGGAAAGAATGAAAAGAGTGGGATGGAAGAAGGATAAGGTAGATACCTGGCTGGGCGATGATTACTTCTTTCTGGAAAGGATGGGTCAGGAAAAGGTGGTGTAATGAACAAGTGCTAACTTTACCTTCCTGAAGTTGGAAATTTTGCTACGTTATATAGCAACAGTTTTTGATCAGGGTTATTGGTAACTAACCATTTAAAATACAGGCTTGCATTTATACCTGATTAGTATTTTACCTAAACTAATTATGAGCTGGTTTGTCATCCTGCGTGCTTAATGTGGTGTCCTTAAGAATCCTTTACCTGTATTGATTTCTCTTCCCTCATGTTATCTTTTGCTATTGTTTCCCCATACCTGCAGCTGTGCCAAGGACAGCATGTTGCTGAGTGTTGGATACTGCAACACTACTATTTGGCATTTTTTCCTCCCTTACTGGTTTCCTGTGTAGCTCTGGATCTCAGCTTGGCTTTGCTCTCTCTGTTTCCTTCTTTCAACTTAATATTTTTTCCTATGCATTGTAGTCTTGTTAGCCAACATGTGGGTTTTGGATGAATAGTGACCTTTTTTTGTGGTTGTTAAAAGTTGACAACTCAGACTGTATAATTTTGTTAAACATAAATAAATAAACATTTTGCTTAAAAAATGCATTTGTGGTGTGAACAACAAACCACATTAATACTCTCCCTTTCCTCTTCTTCAGATAGTCGTTTGGAAGAGATACAGTGACTTTAAGAAGCTGCACAAAGATCTCTGGCAAATTCATAAAAACCTATGCAGACATACAGAACTCTTTCCACCTTTTGCCAAAGCGATAGTATTTGGTAAGCTTAATTTCTTCTTGATTTGCTGAAATACTTGACTAACTCGATATCTGGAAAATACATCCTGTTTTGCAGCTACATTGAACTCCTTTCCATGTGCTTTGAGTACTCAGCATTTTGGTTTGCTGTTTTTCTTGTAGGTTTGCTGCTATCATAGATTGATACTTTATTTTTTTAACAGGGGTAGTTATGTCCTTGCTTCCGTGTTAGAGATATTAGCTCAAATATTTATTGACATATGTTTTGTATCTTTGCAAGGTATGTTCCCTGTTCTCAGGAGCCTGAAGTCTGTATTAGCTTTCTGAACAGTGCTTGAACAATGAACCAAGATTTTCACACATGAGCTGTCTGTGATTTTTGATGATGAGGTACAGTAAAGTACCAAGTGGTTGTTGCAGCAAAGAATTTATTTTAGTAATTTGATTATAATTATCATTTTTGTCTGGCTAGGATTTTGTGATTGATTTTACATATAGCAGTTAACTATTTCACCAAAACAGCTCATAGGAAGATTGTGACTGCATGAGAAATGCATGGCAAAAAGTAATTGGCTCTTAAAAACCAAAGAGATTAACTTCATCCTGTCGTATATGTCATCAGGAGTGAGCTGTAAGTGGACTCTCAGTGAAGTGGCAGGACTCCATATAGAACTCCACCTGTCACGCTTTTTCTTAGCTGCTTGGTGTGATTGTTAGCAGTGATGCTTTTAGTGTGTTTTCCTTGTGTTCAGCACAAACCGTTACAGTTTTTTTTTGGTGTGCATAAATGCATCACACAAAATCCAGTGCTTTTTCTAGCGTTCTAGCGTTTTTCAGTGTTTTTAAATATGTCTGGCATGTTTGGCTTCTTTTATGCATACATCTACCACATGTGTTGTGAGTGTTTCTGAGGCGTTTCTAAGGTGTTGCTAACTGTGTGCAACTGGTTTGGTGCTTTTTGGCGTGCATCTACCACATGCTTTTGAGGCTTTTTCCCAAGCTTTTTAATGTCTTTTTCAGGTGTACAGCAAGGGTTTGACATTTCTTTGCATGTGCCTACCGTGTGACTTGGTTTGGTTTGGTGTTAGGTGAACATTTTGAATTCTAAAATGCTTTTGAGGTTACTAAGGTGTTTCCGTGGCAGTTATGAGTTGTTGTAATTTTTTTTAAGGCATCCAACTTGTTTATGCTTTTTTTTCTGATATGCACCTAGCATGGTGTTTAGTGATTCATTGACAAGGATCCTGATATGAACTTTGGGCATTTTTTGGTTGTGTTTATTGGCCCCTAAGGTGTGGCTGTGATGTTCTTCGTGTCTAGGATTTCCATGGTGTTTTTTGGTACACATGTGCCACACAATTTTCTGCAGAGTTTTAAATGTCCAGTGTGTTTGGCCTTAGTTTATGAATGCTAGTAAGGTGTTTCTAGGGATTTCCTGATAGTCCAAAATGTATTTAATGCTTTCTGATATGCGTCTGTCATGTGCTCTTTGATTGTTCTGTTTTTTTGGGCGCTTTCTAACTTGTTTTTGGGGTTGCTAAGGCATTTCCGTGGTATTTACAAGTTGTTTTAGTGTGCTTTAGGTGTTTTAAAGCATTCACACTGTGGCGTGTTGTGCGGGTTTGTTTTTTTTGTATGTACTTTACATTGTTTTGAGCATCCAGCATGTATGGCGATCTTGGCAAGCATCTACCACCTCTTCTTTGGCAAGATTTCTGGTGTGAATTCAGGACTTTTTTTGTGTGGTTTTTCATTCCTAAAGTGTTGCTGTGCTGTTTTGCTTTTTTAGGTGTAGCTTTTCTTCATGCATATATGCCATGATTTACAGAGGGTTTTAAAGCATTTTTCAGCATTTTTTAACATGTCCAGCACTGTTGGCATTTTTTGGCGTACATCTACCATGTGCTTTGTGAGGCTTTCTGAAACGTTTCTAAGGCACATTGCAAACTGTGCAGAATGAATTCAGTGGTGCTTTTTAGTGTGTTTTTTAAGGGTCCAACATGTGTTTGGCATTTCTTTGCATCCATTTACCACACTGGTAATTTTAACAGGTTTTTAAGCATTCAACATGTTTGATTTTTTTTTTTGGCATGAATCTACCACTTGTTCTTTTTCATGTTTTTTTTTTTTTTTTTGGTGGGCTTTTTGGTTTCTAGAGTGGTTTTGGTGATTTTTTTGGTTTGTGAGGTTATTTTTTGGGGTTGCTAAGGTATTTCCTTGGAGTTAACAAGCTATGTTGTGGGTTTTTTCAAGCGTCTAGTCTGTGTTATGTTTTTTTTTTTTTAATGGACTTTGCATGGTGTTTTGTGTCCAACATTTATGGCATTTTTTTGGCATTCATCTAGCATGTGTTTTCTTTTTCTGGCAAGGTTTCTGGTGTGGATTTGGGGCATTTCTAAGTGTGATTTTTGTCCCTAGGTCATGGCTACAGAGTTATTTTTATCAGGAATGTCTTTGCTGAGGTTTTGTTGTTGGGTTGGGGTTTTTTTTTGGCATTCTTATGCTGCGTGATTTTTAGTTTGGTGTTTTTTAGCTATTCAGTGGTATGTTTGTTTTTTTTTTTTATCTGTCCAGTATATTTGGTGCTTTTTTAGTATGCATCTACCATGTAAAGGTATTGGGCATTTTAATGGGTTTTTAAGTTCCAACCTGTGTTTGACATTTTTTCTGGCAGGAGTCTACTGCAGGCTCTTTTTTTTTTTGATGTGGTTTTTGGGAGACTTTTCAGTATCAAAGGTGTTTTGTGGTAATGAAAGCGCTTCCATTGTGTTTACAAGTTGTTTTCATATGGTGGTTGGGTTTGTTTTCCTTTCTGGTATTTTTTAAGCATTCAACTGGGGTTTATGTTGTTTTTTTAATGCATCTTGCACCTTGACTAGTGTCCAGCCCTGTTTGGCGTTTTTTTGAATGCATCTTCCACACGTGGTGGTTTTCTTTGGCAAGGTTTCTGGTCTGGATTTTGCATGTCTTTCTGGTGTGTTTCAGTTCCTAAAGTATTGTCACAGCATGTTGGGCTTTACTGTGGTGATGCTTTCAGTGTACAGCATGTTTGGTGTTTTTTGGCGCGCACCTTCCATGTGCCTTTTTGTTTCTTTGCCAAGATTTTTGCACTTTTTTTTTTTTCAGTATATTTTCTTGAGTATATTTATGACATGCTTTTAAGTCTTTTTAGAATCCAGCATGGGTTTAGCTTTTTTCTTTTCCTGTTCATTCTCCTACCATGTGCCTTTTTGTGTTTTTTTCCAATTGTTTTAACATTTTTAGTGTTCAGCATGTTTGGCAGTTTCTGGCATGCATGTAGTGTATGCTGTTGTGTACATTTCCACATTTTCCATGCATTGTGCCTGTTCTCTGTTTACTCTCATACATAGGTTTGCATGTTGTGCACGTTGTAGCATCCAGCTAGTGTTTGGTGTGGTTTTGGCAAGCATGGTGCTGATTTTTGCAAGGTTTTTTTTTGTGTGTAGCATTTTTGGCAGTTTTAGGGGTGTTGGACTTGCATCTAGAACATCTTTTCCCGTATCTTTTCTCTGTCTCACCTTAGCATACTTTAGCATCCTGCATGTGTTTCGCATTTTTTTGGCCTGCACCTACTGCATGGTTTTGCATGTTTTTTACCCTGTGTCACGATTTTAGTGTGTTTTAGCATCCACTATACTTGTGATGGTTTTTGACATGCATCTACTACATGCTTCATAGGGACAAATATGCAAAACCCCATTTTTACCATTTTTGCATGCTTTTAGTGTAAGCTTTTGTGCACTTTTGTGTGCCCTAGCTATTTCTCTTGGGTTTTTTTTCTGCATTTTAATTTTTTTTTTGTTGAATGGTGATTTTTTTTTCAATAGTGTGCTTTTTTTTTCTGGTGTATTATACTTTTTGGCATGTTTTTTTTGGCATTTATTACTACTTTGGGATAGTCAAGCCTGTGAGTTTGGCAAGTGCCAAAACTGAGGTTTAGTCACTCTTTTTTCCACCACTTCATGTGACGCTATTGTAATACTGCCCAAGTTTATGGTTCTGGAGGAGTATTTGGTGGCTCTCCTGAACTGTATGAAACTCCCTGGAGGCAAAACCTCAGCCTGGAAAGCATAAATTTTCCGTTCAGTGTTTTAGGACCAAACACTGCCACAGACTTGTAATTTTTGCTGCTTAGTGTTCATTTTTCATGGCTACTGCATGTAGGTGTGGCACTGAGGCGCTTTGAAGAATATGCTAGCATAAACAACTTTGAACAAGTTGAATTCATCTTATAACCCAAGTCCAAACTGCTCCTACAACTTTGTGGAAGCCTCTGACTTAACTCCTTGTCATGCGGACCAGCTAAGTGTAAAGCAAGGAAACTGAACTCTGATGCAGATTTCCTGGCTCTCTGCACAGAGCTCAGTAAAATTCTTTCATTAAATTCATATCAACTAAACTGTATCCAGCCTTTATAAGTGAGATAAATTTTGGTGCAATGTGAGAACCTATGTGCTGATGGTTGAATAGAGAATGTAGTATTAGTTTCATCCTGAGATGATTTTTTATGTGTTTTCAGAGTAGACTGCTTACTGGTTAAGTTATTTATAAGGCTAATATTTGCAAAGTGTAATTTAATTTCAGGTAGAAGATACGATAGGAGGGAAGAGAGGAGTAAAAAGAAAAGAAAATAGAGGTGGAAAACAGGACAGTCTTCTCAGATCTTAAATAATTTTAAACTGCCAGAAATGCAAATTAAGTGTTGTCACACTAGCTCTCTAAGCAAAGGAAGAATTGAGCAAAATCCTTTCTGAAAGCCATCCTTCTTCTATTGTATTTGGTGAACAAAAGTGACTGCAATGTACATTGTAAGAGAAGGAAATGTACAGAAATATTCTGTGTAGTTATGTAAACAAAGCTCTTTGAAAATAAACTTAAACCAAAACAAAACCCACTACAGTTGAATGAAGCTGAGCCACAGAAGAATACGGAAAAGAGGAGGTAATATAAAAAATAAGTTTTAAATGGTTGGCACGTAGCTGAAAGGAACAGAAATGTCTGACTCTGCTCTTCAATTTAAGAATAATTTTTCTATTTAAAGTGTAAAATTTTACTGTCTATCTTTCTGTCTCACCTATATATAATAGCTGCTGTGTTTTACTTTAATTTAAAGCGTTTCTCTTCAGTCCTAGTATTTTTTTTTTTTTGTTCTAGAGGAAAAATGTAATATTAGTAGATTTTGAGTTTTTGACAAACTTGCTTTCATTCTTATTTGGGTAATGGTGAGCTGCAGGATCCATCTCTCTTAAGGTCTTTTCAAGCTGCTTCATGGAGCGTTTCTGTAGTGTTTCTTGACTGTGGTGACTTTCCACTTCTTGCAGCTTTTAGACAAGTTACTAAGCAGCATTGCCAGTAGTTACTAGCACCTTGTTAATTTTTTTTTTTTTTTGTATTTTAGTGCTTTAAATAATAAGTACATGTTGTTTAGCAGAGAGTACACTTTACAAAATAAGCATTGATGGTTCTGACAGCTGAGCTTGCTCGTAAGAGAAGTATTAAACATGAGCAGTATCTCAAGTTCAGCATTTAGAGTTTCAGGAGATGGTGTGGAGAACTGGGATGTGTTTAAAAATGAATGGGTCATGTTGTGCCTCCGTTTTTCATGCAGCCGAAGACTTGCCACATCTGCAGAGCTGAACTGCACTGCATGTTTTATGCCATAGCTTTTGATAATTATAACAAGCAAGTGTGTGTGTTTTTATGCTGTTACAACAGAACTGCTCATGTTGAAGCATGAAACTTGTTATGGGTGGAAAAAAGAAATAATTTCACTTTGCACTTCACTTGAACCTTTTCCACCCATTATTATGGAGAAGATATAATGACTAAATATGGAACCTAAAGTGTCCTAACAGATACAGCTGTTAAAGCTTCTCTGAATTGTCTTGAAGCAATTAGGGTATTTATTTCTGGAAAATGATTACTCTTTTTCCCTAATATTCATCCACATAATTTCTCCAATATTTTCAAACTACGTTTTTTTGTGGACACTTTAAGTATGCCCATATGTTGGCTATACAGGGCATTTTACCAGAATACTGGTATATCTATACTGAGCATTTCTTGTATGCATAAATGTACTCTAGTGTAGAAAATACTCTCTCTCTGGACAAACAGAAACCAAAAATCTCTGGATATTGATAATTTGCTAGCAGTGGGTCAGAAAGATGATTCTTGTTATAAACTTACATAAGGCAACTTTGGGGATTTGAAAATACTAAATGAAGTAAAATATTTAAGAATTAGGCAGTTGGAAGTCTTGTGAGAAACTTACTGAAACATGAACGTAAATCTTGGTAGATGTTTGTTGTTCAGATCTGCTCCAGAAAATGCTCTTTACAGGAATTTATATTTGGTTTCCATGTATATAAGAAATCTTGAATGGATCATTACTGGAGGAATAGCAGAACGGTACTAATGCATTTGTTATATGCCAAGAAAGTAGTTGACGCTTCCTACAACCCTGGAAAGACATGATCCCTATAATGAAGTTTCCACGTGTCTAAGAGTTGTAAAGAGTAGTGGAAGTAACATGGATTTAGATGCAGGGAGACTTCCTGATAGAAATGCTTGAAGAGTCAGCTGGCTATTTAATCACCTTTGAACATTTGATTGGGAAGGATGATGATGATAAGTGTTGCACAATACAAGATTGTTTGGAAGTATGAAGAAAGAGAGAGGGGAAAGTAGGGTTGTCTGGGAATGAAACTGCTAGCAAGATGCCAGATAGCCTGTGAACAAAGCAGTACTGAATTATGTTCTCACTTCTCCCAAAGTCCTCTAGTTCTGTGGTAGTGTATCATGATGCAGATGAGCTGGAAAATGTGACAGTGAGTAATGTTTCAATGGCTCTGTTCAAACATGTGTTTTTACTTTTTTTTTTTTTTTTTTTAGCTCAACTTCCTAAGAAGATAAGGCTTATGTAATTCTGTTGTCAGAAAACTCAAACCTCTTACTTAAATGCCTAATATCAGCTACATTTGAGAGAGAAGGTGTTTGCAAATGTATTTCTGCAGTCTGTGAAACAGCAGCTGAGTAAGACGAAAGCGAATGCTGTGGTGTTGCCGAAGGCCAGGCAGGCTCAGGTTTTATCTGAGAATGTGCAGCAGCCTGGACAAAGAGTGAATGTGTGCTGGTCAGCCTGGCAGTGCGGGTCCTGGCATGTCCTGTCTGGTGCCCAGTGGAAGTATTGAGAAGATGTGATGAAGAAAATTAGCTTTCATTTGGTTTGATGATTGAGTAGATCAGGGAGAGAAAGATCTTTGGGGAAACCAGGAAAAATATGTTGTAGAATTAAGTTTCTTGCAAAAGTTGCCTGCTTCAGGCCTTGTTCGGTGTTTACTTCTTTGCAAGTGATTTTCTGTTTCATTATAACACTGTTCCTGCTATTTCTGTAGATTCATTTAACTGGCCTATGCTGCTGTGCTGTACGAAGGGAAGTTGTTTTTTTTTCAGGATGTCCTATTTTGTGTGTAATGAAACAAAAGCCCTAATGCACCCACAGTGTTGCTCTGAAGACATAGGAAATTTGATGAGCAGTTTTCAGTCTTAACACTCAATATGGTACCATTGCCTTTGCCTTCTTTCTGCTTGCTTGTTGCTCACTCTTTTGTGTAGCTGCTAAAGTTTGTACCACTTAAAGGGCAGGGTGAACAAGTCAAACTGAAAATTAGCCCAAAGATGTCTTTCCTTTCCTTTCATGGAAAAATAACCCCCAAAAGCTTTGTTTGTGATCTTGTGAGTATGTATGTGTCTTTCTAGTTTTATTTTCTTTTTTTCTGGTACCACATGGGCAGGAGCTATTTACTTGAAGAATTTCTGGAAAGAATCCTGCTTTGATACTTTCTTCTGGGATTATTTTTTTTGCTTGCTCTGAGAATAAATGAATTTTGCTTCTGTATTCAGTGTTTCTTTTGTCCTCTTCAAAGGTTAATGCCACAGAGCTGTCATAGATGGTTCTTATTTTTCTGGTCATGCTGTTATAGCAATACTGTTTCTTGAACTCGTCTTCCCAGTCCTTTTTTTCCCCTCTGTATAGCTGTTCCAATATCTATTCCATTCTCCTCCAATTATTACTGTTAACCTCTGCCCTTTTCCTTTTGTAAACTTGTAACTATTTCAACAACAAAGTGATGTTGATATGAAAAGCTAAAATAAGTTGTGTGCAATTGTGAAGGGTGTGAATTTGAGGCAGCAATCCAAGGGCTCTTTCTCCTAAGAAGCAAATCTCACAGGTGAACTGTGGGTTGTTTTTTAAATGTGTTTTTTCTAATTGAAATGTCTTGGGTGCTGGATAGGGAAAAGGGAAGGATCATATGTTTTGATAAATGAGCTGTTTCCCAGCTTTGCTTGCCTTTTGAATCCAGGAGGAGATGAGACCCTGTCTGCATGGAGCTACTTCAGAGGAAAGCTTCAGTGCCTAGTAGCAGGGCTTCACCATCTCCCTTACCCTGTCTCCTTCATAAATGGCACCTTGGAACTGATGATCTGTTTGGGAGCTTTTAGCAATACTTCGTTTACTGTCTGCTCATATTGTGCATTTTTCTTGAGAATATGTGAAGAATGCTCAGCTCCTTACAGGATTTGGGCCGTAATGAAGGCTGACACTGACTGGCATATTGTCAAATTCTGCATGTATCATTTATTGTTAGATAACACTGGACATCCGTTAGTGTCTCTTGGCTAATCAAGAGTGTTGCCTCACATATTCATATGATGAGAGGGCGAAGGATTCTTGTCGTAGCTGCCAGCTTTCATCATTCGAGTGGATTGCAGAAGATGGGACTCTAGGGACAATTAAGAATAGGAAGTTTGAAGATTTGCTATGTTCTCCTGGAGCATTGGAATGACTTTCGTAGGCTCAGGGCATTGTCTCCAGAAGGTTGCTTTTGTCTTGATTTTTTTTTTTAATGGTGGTTATTACTGCAGAATAAATGTGTAGTTACTTCTAAAACTGTCAATCTATGTGTCTTTTCCAGGGCGATTTGATGAAACTGTGATAGAAGAAAGGCGGCAATGTGCTGAAGATCTTTTGCAGTTTTCTGCCAATATCCCTGCTCTCTATAACAGCAGACAGCTTGAAGAGTTTTTTAAGGTTTGTTAGTATTTGCAGAAGTGTTTGTTTCTTACTGATATGAATAAACTATAGTGCTGATTCTGCTTTGCTTTATAAACTGTGGAGTGACAGTGAACTGATCTGACGTGCTTTGTGAAGTGACTGGGAGTTTTCCATTCACTCTAGAAATGTGGCTTTAAAAAAATAACAAACATGCCACACCTCAACAAGGTGGAAAGTTTAACAGGAACTTCAGGTGAAGAGATTTAGCAGTTTTATTTATTGAATGATGAGCAAAACCCGTGATGTTAAATCCAGGTGTTTAGTGAGGAAGTAACAA
This sequence comes from Clamator glandarius, assembly GCA_033459285.1. Classification (NCBI taxonomy): domain Eukaryota; kingdom Metazoa; phylum Chordata; class Aves; order Cuculiformes; family Cuculidae; genus Clamator; species Clamator glandarius. Next base: position 414,495 of record JAUNZM010000244.1, on the reverse strand, counting down.
AAAGATTGTCACTGTTTCTGTATTTTGTCTAGGTGTTTATAGTTTTAAACCAATGGAAGGAAGATTATCTAGACTTTTTTCTTATGGCCTTTTAGAAATTCAGGTCTGTGGCAACAAATTTGACATATAGCTAGTCAAATGTGTTGCTGTACAGTGTTGTGAGTAGCACTCTTCAAAGCATAGTTTTGGACATTATATTTATCTACACATCATGTTTGTTACATCAGAAACAATTTATTTTCAGTAATGTCTTCAAGATTCTGTTTTCAGTAGCTTAGCCCAACATTCTGCAAACACAGAAGCATAAATATACATGTAAATTCAATAGTAATTCCGCTCACCTTGTTGAGATGGGACTTAAACATACTTAACACATCAATATAGTTAAGTGATACATAAGAAGAAGCAAAATTACAGCAAAGCTTAAAAATCTTCACTAGTTTTCGTGATGCAGTTGCTTCAGAGCCCTTTCAAATACTTACAATTATTTTTTTAAACTTTGGTGGCAACAATGAATGGGAGACAATTAGAATATTTTATTTGTCAGTTTATTTGCATTTGTACTTTTCCAGTTCTTTGGAAATACTTCTATGTTTTTGGATGCTTATTCAGACCTCTTTTTCCCCTCCTTTGCTTAGCAAAAATTACTAGTTTTAGCCTTCTGATGGACCTTTTCTGGCTTTGTAAGGCAATGAATAAAAGTAGAAAGGCCTTAATTTTTATAGGAGAAAGTATGTCTATAAAGGAAGTAATGGAAATGGAAATTTAGCCTCTTTAATTAGCTAATGTTGTGTCATGTTTTCTTGTGGGAAAGCCTTGGGGATTGATCAGTCAATAGCTCAGCCAGTGTCCTATAGTGCTGTTCATAGGTGGTTTTGTTCTTTTTCAGATTTTTGTGCGGATAGCCATGGAGGGATAGACTTTGTCAATAAAGACAGAAAAAGCTGAAGGGAGTGCTATGTGTATCTATGTGTTATAGACATCAGAAAAATGGGCTGGCTAGTGTGAAAATGCTCTGGACTAGTTCAAAATAGATGAGCAACGCCCATTTGTAACACTGCCTTTGAAATGATGCAGTTTCTATTAAAGTTGCGTAGAAAATGTGCTCCTGAGATGCAGAGCAGAATTTATTTCCCCTAATATTTGGATGGTTTCTAGTGCAATTAATTGTTCCTGCTTCTACTTCACTTACCTTTGATTCCTTGCAGGTTTGGAAGGGAATAACATCTTCCTTATATGCTCACCTGGCCTTATGTTGTCTATTTGTCCAGTCTTGACTATGACTGTCCTCAAGATAGTGGCTCCTGCGTGGGATATTACTCTGATGGACAAACTCTCCTGTGTGAGAAACCTGCTAACCTAGAGAACACCACTGAAGGCACAGAATGTATATACCACAAGAGAAGCAGAAATATAACTGTTCTCTCCCTTTCAAACTTTAGGGTTTGCAGGCAGACCTGCTGCAGCCTGTGTGGTTCAAGACTCTGAAGTTAGCAGTAAGCTAACTGTTTTGATAGTGGACAGTCCGTGGCAGCAAAACATGGCCTAACCAAAAGCCCTTGTTAAATTTTGCAGGCTTATATAGCTTAATTAAATGCATTAACTCTAAAATAATGGAGGAGTCGCTGGTAGGGAAATTTAATTTTTGACTATCATGTCTCTATAATGAGACTTTTCGTAGATCATAGCGGCTAAAATAATTCCTTTCCCTCTCTCTTTTCAGGGTGGAGAGGTGCATGATGGGTCTGAACTGATTGGTCCTGTTGAGCCTTCGTCTGACTCTCTGACGGACAATCTGTCTGACTGCAGCTCTGAAGGTTTACTTTCTTTTCTCATATAACCTTATAATGGGATATGTTTTAAAAAGCACATAAATGCCAAGTGTCATATTTGTATAAGCACTGGCACTCAGTTTCTGTTTGCTTGGTGTGACAGAAATGCTGTAGCTGGGATTAACAAAAGAGCAGTTGGGCTCAGCAGAACTCTGTTTGCACTGCTAGAAGTTTGCTTCTAAGAGGAAATTCTCTGGGAGTCTTTCTAGTGTATTCTCAAACTCCTTGTGCTCTGTTGCTCGAGAAGTCCTACTTTTAGTGCCAACTGAACTATCCCCTCTGGTTTAAATGTATGCAACCCTATCTGCTTCCAAAAGTTGGGCAAACAGTATGGTAGTGTTCAAAACTAATCATTATCCAAGCCTCTAGCTGTAAAAATTTGCTAAGAACTTAAAAACTATTTTGAAATTGATCAGTAAATACAAAGGTGACTGGCTGAATTTGTCTGGAGCACTAAGAATATGTCGCAAGATTTGAACTGCCACGTTTGTTTCAGAGAGTTGTCATTCAGCTGTTCATGCTCCGGATGCCACCGTGCTCTTAGTGCTTAGCAAAATCCAAAAGAGAGTTGATATATATTTTAAGTTTAAGTATGTCTTCTGGATTGATCATACGGGAGTGGAGAACATTAAAACCTACTGCAAGGCTTGGGGAGATATGCAAGTTAAGTCTCTTTCAAAAACTGCCAGCATTTTTGCGTTTCCTGGAAAGAACTCCCTGTTCTTGAAAGTTTGAAAAGTTGCGTGTTAGAGCCAGGGTGAGCTATGCCCTGCTGAAAACTGGAAATCCCTCCCTTAGCTTCCTAATGTTTTCTGGATGCCAATAGAGGGTGTTTCCCTTTTCCTACAATCCCGATTCTTTACCGCTCTGTAGAGATGCGTTTGCTGACTTGGATATCAGATAGTAATTAATTTGTGGCACTTCACTGGCCCTAAGTAGTGTAGCTGTAAGGCAGGGTCAATCAGCTCAAATAAATACTGCACTATGGCTTCTTGCCTGCTTCTGGAGGCTGAGCTAGCTTAACCATCTCTGCTTATAATCATGTGCCAAATACCATGCAGTCTTTTAGGTGCTGATGTATTTCTGAGTTACGTTTGGGTTCTTTTGATTTCTCAGAAATTCTCTTTACACCCTTCAGATTTTCATTTAGAACTGTTTTACACTGATCTGTAAACACGCAATATTATGCAAACACTTATAAAGTTTATTTGGGAGGCTTTTTTTCCCCCTCAACTACTTAATTCCCTCTGGTCTTTTAATGGCATGCAACTTACTTTGCTAAAACTCTGCTTAAACAACAGGAACTGCCTGTGTTTTCTAATAGTGGCTTGTTTGTTTATTTGTTTGAGGTTGTGTGACTTGCCAACTGGGATCTCTCAATGTCAATAACTAAACACTTAATTATAGATGATACATTCTACACCTGCAGTGAGTTTTACAATGTATTTTGTAGTACTTTTTGTGATGTTAATGAACTAATGCACCCACAATAGTTTGTTCTCTGAAGGGAAGGTGTAGAGCTGTTTAATTACAGAGGGTAATTGTCATAAATACTGGTAACTGGTTTTAAATTTCTGTGAAATCTACGATTCTGGATTTTGACAATACACCCAAATTACATTGTGCCTTGTAAAAGGAAAAAGTGCTTCTAAAAATCCTTAATGTGAACATTTCTGTTCTTTATTCACTAGGACCTCAGTTTTAGAAGAAAACACTTACTTTATCTGAGATAAAATATTGAAAAGAAAAAAAATGCTGTAATCCAGAGAAATTCTTTGATACCCTTTGTCTGAATTGGCTAGAGTGCTTTTAAGGGGGTACTTCCAACAACTGTGAGTACAGGATTTCTAGATGCCAAATGTGACTTCTGTGGAGTTACCTTTTTCTAAAAACCTATATGTCTTCCAGCTCACATTTTCTTATGTTTGAACCCAAATTTGGGGTGTATTGGGAGTCTAGGAAATGAAGGAAACATCTATCTTTAAGGCCTCTAGATGGCAGTGCCAATACTCGGCTCAGAGTTCTCTCCCTGCTGCTCCTCAGGGCATCCTGCCTGCAACTAATTTTTCCCAGTCTGATTATCATAGTTAACTATAACTCATTCACTGTATTTGTTTTGGTGAGCGTTCATGGGCCTTCATGTGAGGACTGCTCCTTCAAGCTGTTGCATTGAGAAGTATCAAACCTGTTCCTTAACAGGTGCTGATGTTTGCTTATAAGGGTGGGTTGTGTTTTCTCACTTTTATCTGTCCCTTTCAGACAAAGTTCACTCTGCAGAAGGTGTGTAAATTAATGGTAGAAGATGAAAATCAATGTTAGTAGAAATGGTTTTCTACCAAAATAAGCACTAAGTGTCTTGCTTGTAAAAGCTATTTGGCAGTTCATGCTTTCACAGATTCTGTGCGCTCTTCAAAAAAACAGGTTATGCAGGCTTTCTACCGGTTTTTGGAAATTGTGTTTGCTGCTCATATAACTGAAGAAATTGCACAATGCAGAGACGAGTACAGGAGTTCATGTTCAATTTCAACATTGTGATACTCATAAATATTCTTGATGAACAGCGACTCTATCTTCTTCTCTGGGAACATGGGGTAATGTTCAAATGTTCAACTTCCTCTCCAGAAATTTTCCTATGCCAATCACCAAATTCTTTGGAGAAATTTCTGAGGAAGCTAATCTCTTTTTTAAATCTATGTTTGTTTTTTTTCCTCTTCTGTTTTACCACATTCGTGTTATCTTCCCAGAAATGAGCATATGGATTTCAGACTCTGCCTGCCCCATGACTCTGGTTGTGTGGTGCCAGTCCTGTGTTCTAAACCTTCTCTTAAGCAAAGATTATTGGTTTGGGCTCTGTGCCATGATAGTTGTGTTCATCCAGCTTCTGGTCAAGTGGGCTGCAAGAGAAGATGAAATGTTATTTGGACTGCAGGGAGGGGAACTTGTGTCTATCTGAAATTTGCTGTGTAAATGTGCTTAATTCGTCTAGTATGGGTGGCCAGCATACCCATCTCACAAATGTGCAGCTTTTCCGTTCAAAATCTGCACCCTTTGTCTGTCAGTCAGCTCTGCTTCCACCTAAACATTCTCTAGGTAGAAATTTCTCTTCGCTGAACAAAACTTTGACTTCTCTAAATGTTGTTTTATAAATTATCAGTCCTCTGCACCCAAATTTGACATTGCTGTCCCTGAATTGGGCAGGTAAATGGTCCGTTGCTAATAGAGTAATTAATGGATCTTCCGTCATCTTCCAACTGTTCTGCTGTGAGGTTGCTTGCTTTCTTGCAGGACTTGGGGCTACACAGGCAGTTTTGTTTTTTTTTTTTACATGGACACTGTGCTTTGTGTCCCTCCTCTGAAAAGATCAGGAGCATTGTGTTCTGTGCACCCTGCCCCCTCCTTTTAAGTAATTTTCTATCACTGAGTATCCCCGTCCCTTGTTTTCCAGACAAAGAGAGTGGCTGTTAATCTGTTCTCTTTCCTTTCTCCTTTAAATGACATTAAAGGAACAGTTAGCTTTTAGAAAAGCAGAATTTCTACAGTGCCTTCTTACTCCTCTTCCATAAATTATTAACTCCCTCTAACTTGAGTTGCAAAATCAAAAGAAAAGTTTGAGTTAGTTGCCTTTGAGTCCTTGCTTCATACTTTTTGAAGATAAGTCAGAGCACTTTACCTGATTATGTGGATAAACTCTTGACTCTGTTGGTAATACTAAAGAAAACAGATACCAGGTTTTAGCTCAGAATTTACTTTCTCTGTGTGTACAAACAGCTGAATATCTTGACCTTGTTGCCTGGTTTATTGCCTCAGTGGGTACATGTGCCAAGGTGATAAAACAAACTGCTACTTGATATCCAGGTGGCACTGCCAAATTTGTGGCTTGCTCCATATGTCTCATGCAGGGTACTATTCTGGAATGAAATTTTTGAGACTGAAAACTGGCTTTTTTTTCCTTGATACGTAGGTCCCAGCTTTGAAGACTCTCCTGTTTTAAGTCTCCTTAGCAGTAAATCATCAGAGCAGTAAAAGATAGGGATTAAAGCGCTGCTGCTATTGAAATTAGGTGAGTTAGAGTGCTGAGATTTGAATTAGTTAACCCCTAAGCAAGCACTTGTATTTTGTTTTTTAACCACAGAGGCAACAAGAAATGGCACAATTTTAATGGTGTGTTACCAAATGAATATCTCTGATAGCTGGTCAAAGAGCAGTTTCATATTATGTACTTTTACCTGTAGTAGGGTCATGCCCTTTCATTTTGATGGCAAGTGAATATCTAATCTGTTGTACAAAAGGATGCCAGAAACATTTTTGTCATTCTTGCCCTTTTCAGTTCGAAAGGATTTGAGTGGGCTTGATGATGTGACACTTACAAGCCAATCGGAATGTGGAGGTGAGAACTAGAAGTTGTTTCCATTACATTGTGGAATTTAAATTATTAGAAAGGCAGTAAAGAGTGAATGCTTCTCATGAATGATAATCCTTATAGAATGAAATGGTATACATGTAAAATATCTTTGTTTCCATTTATTTCAAATAACCCTGCTAAGTTGCTGTGACTTAGTTACTGAAGGTCAAATTGTAGTAAATATAAATGCTAAAAGCTTTTGGCAAGTGTAATCATTTCACCATGTGTTAGCAATGAAAGAAGAGTTTACGTGGTAGACTGAGTACTGCATACTACATAAGCTGCCAGTAACTCTGATAATTCAAACTCTTAATTTACTATTTTGAGGGTGCTTCCCCCTTCTGATTTAAAACAGAGTGTTGGGATTCCTTGCAGTAGTAATCTGACTCCTGCTCATTGACTTTTCTAATAGCACTCACACAGAGAAGGCTAGTTTTGTACCTTCTTGGAGTCCAGCATTGTGCAGGCTTTGCAAGTTTATGTTGAGTGTTAGATATCGGTCTTTTCATTCCCAGTATTAAAATGAAGACCAGATTCTCCTTCGAGTTTGTAGCTAACTTGGAAAAAAATTCTGTAGGTACTGAAATAATTTTAAGACAGCTTTACAAGGATTTTCTGTGCAAAAAGTCTCAGGAAGCTACATAAGTGCAAAGAAATCTAAAATCTTTGGAAGGGATAAAGAATTTTGGAGGTTTCTACGGTATATGAGAAATCTGGTTTAATGGATATCTTTCTGACTGTGCTTTCAGGCTTATCCAGTGACAGCGACCTGATCTCTCTCACAGTTGATGTAGATTCTCTTGCTGAGTTAGACGATGGAATGGCATCCAACCAAAGTTCTCCCGGTAGAGCTGTTGGCCTTAGTTCTGAACCCCCAATACAAAGCACACTTGCACCTGAGCAGGAGTGGACCAAACCTGAAGGAGAGAGGGAAAGCCACAGTCTGTTTACTGGAACCTTAAAACCCAAGCCTGGCAAACAAGATTACTTGGAGAAAGCAGGCGAGTTAATTAAACTGGCCTTGAAGAAGGAGGAAGAAGAAGATTATGAAACTGCCGTCAGCTTTTATAGAAAGGGAGTTGATCTGCTTCTGGAAGGTGTTCAAGGTATGGATCTTACCTCTGTGTTTGCTTTATCTTTTAATATGGGTATTTGTTTATGGCATTTCCTCAGTTAACATCAGCTTACTGTGTTGCAAAGAGGTGATGTGAAATGCAGAACGATGTGTGCCTGGCTTTCCTGTGCTTAATAGCTGCTGTACATACAGAGAGAAAGAGAGAGAAATATTTCTCTCTAAGACTGAATGACAGTTTAGGGTCTCATCTTCCAAGTGCCAAATATCTCCTCTTAAAATTGCAGCACAACCTTAGACTTGCAGGTAAGTAGTAAAGTGCTCCACTTCTGCCTCTTTCCTTTTTATTACCTAGACATTAATTAATATGTGGCACTTGCAGCACTGTTGAAACATTATTTAATTTACATGGTTAAGTGAGGATTAATTATCCCCATTTTACGCATGGGGAGAGGCAGACTCAGGTTAACTTCTCAATCACAACAGGATTAGAACTATTCTTGGCTTACAGCCTCTTGCTTTCTTCCACTGAACAATTCTCCTTTTTCTAGCTAAGGGGTGCATACATACTTACATGCCTGTGCTGCTAGAGGAGAACACAATTTTTTTCCCCCAAAGACTTTGATGTATCAATATATGCCTGCAAAAACTGTTGTTAACTGACCAGGTGCAACTACTTGTGAATTTCTGTGGAGTCTCCTTGCACCTTGTCAGTTGGGGAACAGTTTTTGCTTTCTATCCCTAGATTTTGAGAATCTAGAGTGATAACCTTATATATTTGTATTTGTCCAACAATGGCTTAAAACTATAAAGAACTGGAAAAAAATGGTTCTTTTGTGGAGTGAATTCAAGGTCTGTGTATTGTGCTTTTCTCTCACATATTTCCAATGAGTAAGATTAGAATTGTGTCTTTGTCTGACAGTATACAACACGGATACATTACGCTGCTCCAGAGCCGAACTTAAATGCTAATGTACTTAAGCACATACAAGCAGAACCCTTTGCTGCATTTCAGTAGGATGCACAGCAGTGATCTAGACCTTCTTAGCTGTTTTAGAAACGAAAGCTACCTGCTGAGCTGATTTAACAGGGCCTGGCAAACAAATAATGGATAGGTTACTGATGAAAACTAGAGGTGTGGGCCAAGATATGTGCATAGACTTTGCTTAAAGTGTCAAAAGTTAGCACAAGTAAATCTACCCCTTTCTTTTCAAGTCCTGGTGAAGTCAGTAGCGTTACTGCCTTGCTGCTTACTGTGTCATTTCAATACCATCCTCAATACTATCCTGTCTTTCATTGCCCATGTTATCAAAACGCTTTCTAATTCTTGATATTGAATGTGCTGGCAATCTTTCTGTTGGAGAGCCAGCTGTTCTTCCTTTACTAATGCACTGCTTTGTAAAGCTGTGTGCCATTCAGTCACGGTCTTCTGAAGAGTATCCTGTTTCGTCATAACCACTGCTGTCTTCTCACTGTGATGCAAGGCTGCCATGATGCAGTTTCAAACAGACAGCTTGAGTTTCAGCTTCAAAAAACCTTCCTTATTAAACAGTTGGAAAACTGTTTAGGGCATGAACACAAGTCAGGCTATTGCACCTCATATGAGCTGTGGTACTTGACTTGTGGCAGTGATTAAACACGTTGGCTTTGAATCCATGGCAATTCTTATGGTAACATGTTTAGCTTGAAGTTGTGAAAGGGTGGATGTTTTGTAGGTGACTTGCTCAAGTGACGTATAACTTGTTAAATGAGAGAAGGTTGAGCATTTTACTTGTAGTTGCTAACATTTTCTGTAAGGGGTTTTGCTGCTTTGCTGTTAACTAGCTACACATCCAGCTACCTCAGAAAACTGCTTATCCTTTTCTCTTGCCTGCTGGTATCCATGCTTTTCAGGCTAGCAAAAAATCAAGGAGTCTTAAAGAAGTGTGATATTCTGCCCTGCTTGCCTGGTGTCCCACAGATAGTACAGTGGGCGTTATTAATAAATTAATAGTGGTGGTACCTCTGTGTGTGTGTGTGTCTGTTGGTAAAGGTATTGGATGAAGACAGGGATAGCCAGCACCTGCAACTTTTTCTGTGCAGCCTCTGACATTGCATCTGTATAGCACAAGGAAGGGGATAATAGGAGTGAGTTGCTTTTTAACTGGAATCTTATCCCTGGAGAACATAAATGTACATGGGCTAGTTCTTAGCAGTCAGCTCTTCTTTCTCCTTTCTTTGTGTTGCACTGCATGGCTGTGGAGGTGGAAAGGAAATGAATGTTTGTCCTCTGCTGAATGCTTGTGCTAGATTTAGCTCATCTTGTGTCCTTTCTCTTTGGACCTTCTGCAAGCTGGCAAGGAGAGCATTTATGACCTTCTCTGTAATGATAGGCCTGATTCAAATGCCTTCCTAAAAATATATGGCTTCTCAGGATCTATGAGGACAGTAGAAAACAAATGCACCAAAACTAAACCCAACAAAACCTAATGAGTAACTGTAATCATGCTTTTTAATCTAGCTGCTTTGAGGGTGATTTGTTTAGTGTTGATATATGAATATTCACTGTATGCTGCAGTAAAAAACCCACAGCCCTAACTTAGTTACTTCAGCTGTTTAAACACTCTTGATTATGTATTTTGCATGGATTATAACATGATCTTCTTGAAGATAAAGATGGTGCAATTGTTACAAAATGCCTGTGATCATCTCCCGTTGATTATTTCTAGGTTATTTTTGTGTAGATTAGCCTTTGCAATATGTGAAAGTGAAACACAGTGTTCATATATGCTTACACACCTGTATAAAGTGACATTACCTTTCAGTGTACAGCCGTTGCAGGACGGGTGGCCTCTCTTTAGAGTGGCTTTTGTATGTGACATGGTAATACATACTTTTGCCACCGGGTGGCACCAAGGAAATAGAAATTGACACCTAAGAATTGCAACCAGGATATGTAACCATTATAAGAGGAGGGGAAGGAAACCATCCATCTTCTGTGTTTGAGTATTTTTCAGAATTACCTTGGAAAGGTAGTGCCTCTAAGTTGGTTAGATATATCTGAAGCTTTGTGATGTCTCTGCCAGCTGGGCCTTTGGGCTTGGTACAAGATGATCTACTTACACGATTTTGATGAGGCAGTCTTAAGAAGTGTGATTAAGTTTATTACTGCAAGTTTGTGGACTTGTGTTGTTTAGTTTGAAGTAGCTGTCTTCCATAAAGGCAGTCTGAGCACACTTGAGTCTCTTGTTACTTTCCTGATGATTTTCCAGCTCTCTGAGCTGATGGCACTGATTCTAGATGAGACGGGCGTTGCATATGGTTACACTGAAGAAATGTACATCTTGACTTCATTTTCAGCTGTGTGTGCATGCTCTCACAAGTACAGTAGTGTTAATTACACTGTGCAAGGTGCACATGTATTTTCCTCTACTAGTCTCTTGCAGAGTTTTAGAACTAAATCTTTTAATATCCTCTTCACAGTCCTGCCAGAAGGCCTGATCTGCATGTCTGTTGGGGAATGAATGCCGTCTGTGCTCTGAGAGGCTGCTGTATGCCTTAGACTCTGGGCATCTGCTCTTTATACATCTTGGGCCTAGTTCTGCATTTAATATTAAACATGTTTGTCAGTGGTAAGGAGGAGAGAACACATTTGTGGATTGGCAGCAGAGCCCTTGAACTGTCCATTGGACTACCTGTACATCTTGTAGCTCCCTGCTTCACTTATACCCGAGCTTCCTTGCATGTGGTGAGAGGGAATGGCTGCCATAATTTTTTTTCCTCTGAATACATATTGATTCTGCTGCCCCTCTTGTGTTTTCTGGGTATTGTTGTATACAGTGTTTTGGAGCTTTTGGGGAGATCTATAAGGGTTGTATAGGATAGTTAAATAATTCTTGAGAAACTGAAACCTTCTGGAATCCAAATATTCTGCATGTATAAGCATACTTGAAGATAAGTTTATTAATTGATAGAAACTTTGGCTCACAATTATAGTTTTTCTTTTGTTTCATTAGCAAGTCAGAGCACTTTGAGGTCAATGCATTGCTTCAGGCCTAGTGATGGAAAAAATGCACTGATCGATAGCCAACCACCAACTTCTAGGCTGGGAGTTAACTGTGCTGTATGTGAAGTAGTGCTTTCGTTGACTTTGGTGTAGGATGTAGTTTACATTAGGAAAAAATAGATCAGGAGGCTGAAATTATGGAATGAATTTTTTTTTGTGGTAGAGGAGGGAGTCCTGTCTGTATAAAGTGCTCTTCTTTTTCCAACTCCAGCTGTTCTCATGTTTTATCCATTATAGATCTGAGCAGTCTGAGCCGTGTGATGAACACAGGATTAACACTATTGCTTATTGCCAGGTTTCAGTAACTTCAGGCACTTGATGAAGCAAGAACGCTTTGCGATATGGTCAGTCTAATAAGTGTGGAAAAGTACAGTATCTGATCCATGTGGTTTAGAAAGCAAACGTGTTCCTTGCTGGTCTGTCACATACAAGGCTCCATGTTACACATTAACATCTGAAGGGAGGTGATCCATTTACTCTGTCAGAGATTTGGGGTGTTTGTTTTCACATGTGTAGCAGCTGTGGCTGGGCACATGAATATTTATTTGTTTTAGGAGGCTAGTTCAGCTCAGCAGTGTGGACCTTGTTGCATGAAGTGTGTGGTGCCTCTTAAGTCAGCTTAGCAGCTGCAAGCTGTTTTCTAGGTATCTGTATTTTGCATTAGATATCTACAACTTCTAGATAAGTGGCTGGTGTCTTTGAAAACAGGCTGCAAATGTCAGTTTTGCACTGCTCTTTGCTATTTAATGTTTATCTAGTAAACAGAGCTGGAACAAAAATTACACAAATTACTGGAACCTTGCTAAAATGACTTTGACTTGTAACCCAGAAATGCATATACAATGAAATGCTGGGAATACTTTGGACAACTAGATGATATTTTTGGATATACTGAAAACAAACCAACTTGTGTCTAATTACTGGGATTATGATGGGCTATGATTTGAAATTGTGATGGAGCCAGGGATGCAAACAGGAGTGTGCTTGACAGAATGCCGAGAAGACAATGCTTTATGAAAAGGGGGAGAGCAGCCATGGCTGTTCCACAAGTACGTTTCTGGCTTCTAGAGTGAAAAGCACCTTTGGTTGTTTATTGAATAGCACTTACGAAGACAGCCTCTGTTACAATGCAGTAGCTATTTTAAATTTTTTCAGTTTTAAGTCTTTTAAGTAGAGTTTCTTATCAAGAATAACACTCTCAGGCAGTTTCTGAGCTTCCCAACAGCTGTGCCTGATTGGAGCAGTGTCTTTGAGGAAGCAACAGACCTGTTTTTAAGGAAGATGCATTGGAGTGTGAGCTGATGTCTGCAGGGAAAGCTTAGAGTTGTGCTGGGCCCTGCAGGGAAAGGTTAATGACAGAGGGACTGACAGAACTGTATTTCTCCCCACCTGATCTCAGACGTCTGCGCTCCTATGGTGTATCATCACCTTATTTGCTTTATGCTTCCACTGAGGCTGGAACTAGTCAAGACAAAAACTTCCTGCCTCAGTTCCTTACAAAGGAGCTGAAAACTGTCTCTTTTTCCTGCTGATGAAATAAGAAAGCTCAACCCAAACAGTCCTACAGCATCCTCGAAGCAACCATACAAAGTTACTATCTCCTAGTGCTCGATATGAACTTTAAAATCACAGCTGCTGTTTCAGAAGGTTAGATGTTTGTGAGAGGACTTGTCAGTTGACAAGCTAGATTAAGAAGGGATGTTGGAAATACTGTGACTTGCTTAAAAAAGAGTAATCTAATACAATCCCACTGTGCTGCCAGTGATGCTGAAACCCATACTAATTTGTGCTACAAGCTGTTCATAACTGAAATGTGTTGGCCTCTAAGCCCATTGCAGACCATAGAGAGCTTCAGAGCAGATAGTGCTGTAGGATCCATCACTGTGCAATAGATGCTGGATAGATCACTGTAAATAATATAATTGTTTTGAATTTTGTTTACTGTCTGTTGCAGGGGTAAGGGCGACTACTTCAGGCTAGGTCATGGCACAGACGTACATGTGCAAAAGCCACAAGTTGTGGAAGGACTGAGGGGTAAAAAGATTGTGCATGTGGCTGTAGGTGCACTCCACTGTCTAGCAGTTACTGACACTGGCCAGGTACGTTGTGCATAATCATCCTTCCCTGTCTTTTCTTGATCCAGAAAGGAATAAACTAAACTGAGGAAGTGTAATGCTATCCATGCTGACCAAATGGAATAAGAATTTCTAATTATATTGATTTCTAATGCTCTTTATTTGCTCTATTTCTTCACAGAGAGGGTGGTTAGGCATTGGAACGGTCTGCCAAGGGAGGTGGTTGAGTCGCCATCCCTGGAGTTGTTTAAGGTTAGGGTGGATGAGGTACTTAAGAGCATGATTTGGGGATTGGTGGGAATGGTTGGACTCGACGATCCAGTGGGTCTCTTCCAACCTGGTCATTCTGTGATTCTGTGATTCTGTGAGTGATATCATTCCATATGCAGGTGTACTGGGTTTAGACACTTCATTGTGGCAAAACGATAAAATACATCTGCCAATAAAGTATGGTGAGGTTGGTTGATGTATTTATACAGCCAGATTCAGCTATGTAAAGGCATACTCGAGGCAAAGTTCCACTTAAACTGGAAGACTTCTCTGTACCAAGAGGCTGATAAAGGTCTGAGGTTTATCACCTGCTTTGTAGCTCGGAGCTTTACTATAGATGTGAAGGTGAATTGTAGCCATGCCTGTAAGCTGACATGTAGAGCATGATGCAGATGACTCTGACTGCAGTTGTTTAGCATGTTGCTGTTAAAGAATGAATAAATATGTGATGAGGTGAGCCTTAAATCTGTTCTTTCTTCCTTCTTCTGGGGACACAGCTAGCTACATTGGCTTGGTGTTCATCTGATCTTTCCAAGATTTCTGAGTCTGTCCTTATAGCAGCTCCTTGCCAGGTTGCTGCTTGTGCCCAGCGTCTTTGACAGACATTTCTTCCTGCCTGCACAGCCTTTTTTATCTCAGCTGTTGTTAGCCAGCACTTAGCTGCAGCTAAGTGCATTAATCTTTTTTAGACTGTTGCTACGTGAGGTTTCTTCCTCCCATCAGAAGACCTTCTTCCAACCAGAGTTTTCCAGCATACATTGTAGGCAGAACAGACTGATCTAGGTTACAGTGCCGCTTATGTCCTTAGGTGCGGAAATTGAAGTCTCTAGCTACAGAATTAAATACCTCAGGCAGTGTAGGTGAGTTGAGACAAATTTCTAGCTGGAATAGAAAAACTGCGTAGATATAGTTAAGGGCATGATGCTGTGTGATAATCAGTGCTCTGAACTCTCCTTCTCCCCCCAAAACAGTTCTTGCATATGACTTCTCTCTTTTCATATTTTCCTTTTCTCTTTTCCTGTCCTCTTTCCCTCTTTTCCTTTCTTGAATCTTAAAATAGCCTCTCTAGCTTCAGAGCTAGAAGGACTAGTATTGGTTTGATCTCTCCATGACCTGTCTCTGGCTCCTAGATTTTAGAGATTTTAGTGATTGCTTGTGGAAAGATTTCCCATAGTACTGTATAAAAGTATGGTACGTGTGAATTAGATTTAATACATAGATATAAGTGCTATTAGACTGTCATGACTGATGAATCTTACAGTTTTTTTCATCTTTTTTTTTTTCCCTTTTATTTTTCTATAATACTTTGAAACAAACTGCAGTAACTTGTTCTTACTTGAAGGGGTAGATGTCTGTATACCTGGGCTTCCTCTGCTCTGAAACAAGGAGGGTTTGTAGTTGCTAATTCTACTTTGAACTCATCTTTCTAGTTAAGAAGTAAGAGTGCAGAGAACTTGGAAAATCTTTTCCTCTCTTCTGTGCTGGTGGCCTATGTAACTTATTTCCTTGCTCTGACTGTCGAAGTACTATACTCCTGTTCCTGTGCTACTTGTGGTGGATGACCTGCTGCTGTCACCATTCTGTTTCCTCATCTGTGGTGGGATGCTACTGTTTGTCCTTCTTCTGTCTTGCAACACTCACAGCGTATTTTTGTCTTAGTCTTATGTACTTTTACAGGAAAGTGTTCAAGGATATTTCTCACATTGTGAAGTCTTACTTTGGTGAAATACCTTGCAGATGAAGACTACAAGCTTTAGCAGATAGATGGAAAGTTAAGCTTTTACTCTTAGAAATGGTGTGTGCTGTGTGGCCAATTAATTTTTTTTTCGAGACAGTCACACATGCACATGAAAAGTTGCCACCACCTTGTGGATTTAATATGAGAGATTTTCTATAAACAGATGTTTGATTGATCAGTGTTTCTGGAAAGTTAAATTTCTTATTATATTAAGTGTTACTGACTCCTGCTTTACTGGTTACTCCAAAATGTTTCACCTGCACCGTTCTTCTATCTCATCTTAACTTTGGCCCATATATCACCACTTTTTTTCCAGAGAGGTGCTTCCCAGAGATTTACACCACCGGTGTGTAACCTTAGGTTTTCCTCAGGATGCAGAATTGGTAACTGCATAGGAAGTGGAAATCAATAAGTGTTTCTAGCAACATGCAATGAAGATATTTAAAACACAGACGTAATAGTTATGAGCACACTGGAAAGTTGGAAGAACAATTCTTAGATATTGACACACTGTCAGACATTTGTGCTTCTGCATATGAGATTTAACTTTTAAGCGGCTTTTCTTCTTGGTTGCTGGAGTACAGTACTGTCCTGAATATTCAAAAAGCAAGGAAGAGCAGTTCTGATAATAAATTTTGACTCTTTAAAAGTGTAATGTTCTATTTTTTTTTTTTTTGTAAATGAGAAAATGATCACTTTGAACTGATGTACCATAACAGGCTTAACCATGGTCTTATTTCTTAATATTTACAGTCTTTTTTTTCAGCTGCAGAATTTCACCATCACCTCAAAGGAGAACTCATCATTAATGTAATATATAGCATACTAGAGATGGTGAGCTAGTGGGCTTATTTCACAATTCCTAACTGCCACCTGCTGCCAAAATCTATAGCATCTTCCCTTGATGCTGAAGTGTCCATCTACCTCAGCACCTGCCACATTTCTCTTAAGTAATTGTTTGAAAATTAAAGGTTACCTGCTTTCCTGTGGAAGTTGGTGGAGCCTTATTCCTAAATCAGCAGCTCTTCTGCTTCCTGAAATAAATTTTGGGGTTATAAAACTGTGTCCAAAGTGGTCGCAAACCTGTGCTGAATTATGAGTCGCATTGTCACTTACAGTGTGCCTGAGCTTTTGTTTGGCTAATATGGACAAAGGAGCCTGCTTCACATGATGTAAGAAGTGTTTGCCCTAAGAAGAACAGAGGTCCTCTTGAACCAATTAGGCAAAAATAACAGCTGGGCTACCCACTAATAAGGAAGGTGCTGCTAAACCTCTTTTCATTGTGAGAAGAAATAAATCTTTTAAGGCTTACTCCCTTGCATTTTTATAGAGAGCAATTCTTTGAAAAATTCAGCAATCCAGCTGGGTGATATGTGCAGGAAGACTGTGAAGAAGATAAAGAAACTTGTAAAAATAAAAAATGGTATTATAGCTGTTAGATTTGGCAATTATAAATGTTTCATTGAAGATTTCAGTATTTAGAGAAAGTTTTACTGTTTAAATTGTTAAGAACGTGGAGTTTGGGGTTAGCACAACAGGCAGTCTCCCACAAGTTCCTTGTAGCCTTTTCTGCGAGAGGACATTCCTTCCTGGAGCAAATCTGTTCTGATATCTTCTTTTAATAAAGGCAGGTCACATATTTTTAGTAAGTCTGAGAGAAAAGCAGGAAGATTTGGAATATGGAGGTTACAAGAGGATTGAGACAGGTAGTGCTAATGTTTTGGCTTTACCTTTTCTGTGGAAATAACCACATCTTGGTCAAACAGCTGGTTAGGTAGGAAATGCACTGATGTTGGCCTAGCTGATTGACTCTTCCTGAGGAAAATCTGTAATGCCTGGTGCGGCGTGACTTGGAGGTGATCAGACACAAAGCAAGGAAGGAATATCTAGTATTCCTGCGTAGGTGATCTATACTATATATATATACATATATTGTATATGTTAGTGCCAAATGGCAACTAGCACTGTCTCTGTTACCATCCAGTAAGATAACATATCTTCCAGATGACTTCATCCTGGATCTGTGGAGGAGAATTGTTAAGGACCAGAGCAAGTTTCACAGCACTTCTGTGCATATGAGGTGTTTTCTGTTAGTATTACTGCAGATTATTTGAGGGAAAAGGACAGATTTCTTTTCCACGGTCCTTACTGTCCAGACTTTTTTGGGTTTTTTGTTTATTTTATATGGCCCCTTTCAATACCCTTTTGCTATTTATAAATAATTTGCCTATACAATAGGATTACAGAAGATTTGATGCCTGAATGAACAGTTAACTGAGCTGAACAATTTACACTTCCAACATTGAGTTAGCTAATCTCTTAAAGATGTGTACTCTTCTAAGATGCCATGAAGTGTAAGTAGAAGACAAAAATAGTACTAGTTCCTCAATGCTACTGTGACGTACATACTCTGTGGAAATGCTGCTTCTCTGTATTTTTCATTCAAATCAGGCAACTATGAGAAAATGAGCAGGGAAGTCACAGATGAGCTCAATGGCGCAATTATTCTGATATTTGTGATTTTTCCTCTATCAAACCCTCAAGATCATTTGAATGTTGTTAGGAATGTCTGTTTTTGTAGATATATTGTAGCTGAGCTGTCCTTGGAAATAAAAATTGAAGAACAAATTTTAAATCATTGGCTGCTGTCCTAATGTCCTGGCTGCTGTTACGTCGGTCAGCGGGTGGCATGGTCAGTCTTTCCAGAGCAAATTTTCATTTTAAGATATTATTATTTCTTTGAAATAAGCAAAGCCTTTGGAAAATGAGGGAGCAGCCTGCTTGTGCTTGTAGAGATGAAGGCTTATATGTGCAACAAAGTAGCAGTAGAGTTTTTATATTCTGTTTGCAGTAATAGTAAACAGAGCATCTAAAATAACCACTTGCACATTGCAACAAACACATCATCATTTGCTTAAAAAGAGTTATAATTACAGTTGACGAAGCATGGACACCATAAAAAATGCATTAGTTTGGCTTGACACATTAATTACCTGTTTTTGCAGATGTTTTTATATATTGTTGTGTGAACAGTTTACAAAATAATTACAGGAAAGTCATATGGAAAATAAACTAAGTGGGTGGTTTCTCGCCTTAATATTTTCATTCATGTGAATCTGTGTGAGGCACAGCTGCTCCGTAGCAAATGCAGAGGGAGAGAGATGGGAAATCTTGAGGGGTTTTTATTCTAAGGTCTCTATGATCAGCCTTGCTACACTTTTATATCTTGCTTTGGCAGTGTAGTTTTTAAACATGTAAAATGACATTGCTGATTTAATCCCAGTGATCAGGAGGGGGGAGAAGCTTTGATCCTCATCAGATGAAACATAAATCTTCTAGTATCTAGGAAAATAAATGAAAAATCAATATTATTTTAAGCAGGATGATCTTTTATGAGCAGTTGTAAAGATTCATCAAAGGCTTTGACACAGTTTAAACATTTCCTGTTTGCTGCCACTTAAAGAAAAATGCCTTTCAAGTTTAAATTGTAATTAAAGAGAGATAGCTCTTTAGATTATCGTGGGCTAACCACAGGATGGAAATAGGAGCTCAGTATGCTCATGCAATGTTTAAATCAAGAGTTTTTGACAAGGAATAAATTAGTAATTATTTTGATAATATGCATTTTGTGAAACTAAAAATACTATCCCATAATAAAATCTAATATTACATTTAAAAATGTATGCATAAAGCCTGCATCATAGCTTTAATGTCTGTCAAATATAAAGATTTGTTTCAGTGCTGTGTTTCAGTGTATTTGATTTTAAATAAAGAGTTCTGTGACCTTAAGTTTAGCATAAATGCTAAAGATGAGTTTAATGGGATCTTTGTTATTACTCCTCACCATGTGTTTAAGGCTTTTAAATAACATCTATTTATTTGTTTCTTAAATTAATATCCTGTATTTCTTTATAGCTTTTTGTGAAATATTGGCTATTCAAAGAGGAATGTGTATTGGAATGTATATTTTTACATTTTCTTGATTAAATTGATGTAAAGAATAAAAAGCCAAAATTCTACTTCTGTAAATCCAATTCTCAATCATGCACCTGTTCAAGTATTTAGAGGCTGAACTATTAGTGATCTTATTCACAAATAAGATGCAAGAACTTGTTGAGTAAATATTGTTTTGTGAATTCACACCCTCTTCTATGGCTGAAGATTTTAATGAGCGAACAGTTTGCAAATGTTATTTAGCAAATTACTCAGGAAGGAAAAGTAGAAGGAAAACTGAAATTAATGTCTTGTGAAAGTAGGGAGAACAAAGACAGCTCTAAGGGGACATCCTAGTTTGTTTGTGTTAATTACTGTAAAATTACTGAAGCATTGAAAAAAGGCAATAAACATCCCAACTAAATACACATAACTAACAATTAAGCAGTAAGCTTGACTTTTATGGTAGCCTTAGACACTAACCTAGCAGTTTTCCACCAGTCTGCTTGAAGAAAATGCTGGCTAAAGAGTTTATTGTTGCTGTGCAGATGACTTGTTTTCCCTGAGCGACAGCCACTTTTGTGGGTCTAAGAGAATGTGGGCCATCACTGGTGAATCGGCACAAGAAAGCTTTATGGTACCCTAAGATTAAGCGTAGAGATGAAAGCAAGAGTGTTAGTCATGTTTTAAGAAATTGCAGTACACACTTACAGAATATTGTCTATCATTTCTCTTCTGATAAAGCCAAATCCAAGTTCAAACAATTGAGTGTTGTTACCTTTTTACCCTAGAAGGGAATAAGAACCGCACTCTCTTCTAGGGCAATTTAACCAGGAAAGTCCTACCAAGTGCAGGCTTATAGTAGAGGTGCTAGACCTGGTACGAATTCCCCTCTGTCTTTAGAATGAGAGAAATTACTGAGAAATTGGTACATACCTATAATATTTTATGCTGAAAGTGCACTGAATTTCTGAGCGTCCAGCTTCTTCCCAAACCAAGTTTTTGAAGAGCAGAACTCTGTGTCTCTTTCCAAGGATATGACAATCTCTTTTCCCTCCTGCTGTGAGGTGAATAATAAGTTTTACAATAGATAACTTACAACAAAGCTTGGAGTAGTTTGTAAGTGTCTTCTACTTATTCTTGACGGAGTCTGTGTGATAGTTCTGTGTATTTAGGTAATTTATAGTCGTGATATGAAAGGGAAGGGGAATCTTTTATTTCATAACAGGGTCAAATGGACTAGTAGTAGATGATAGTAACATCAAATGGAAAAGACCCTTTGCCGCCTTCCTGCTTTGAGTCTAAGAGTTGTTTAAAGCAAGAGCGATGATTCATTTTCTCTTGTATGGGGCAGGAGGAAAAGAGCAGCCCTAAGAGCCTAAAGCAGAGGAACTTTCCATCAACTTTGTGAAGAAACCTTGTACTTAGTTTTTCATTATTCTCTGCCATCTAAAAAGTGTTTTGGGAAAATTGAACTGCCAGTCAACCTGCTCATTCTCCTTTATTAAAGAGCCAGTGTTTACGCTAGCCGTATCTGTCTGACTGAGGGATCAAGGCGATTCCTCCTGCCCTGAGCTGCTGGAGAGATGTGACTGCAGCTTATCCTTTCTTTAGGTCCTGCCAGTAGAGGGTCTGAGTGCAAATTTCCAAGAGGGGCTTACATGTGTGCTTACGTGTATGGACCTGGTTGACCACAAACAATTTGATGCAGGCAAAGCAGTATTGTCTTTGCATACACCTACATAACCACTGGCAGTGCAAACAGCCCAACCACCTTTGAACTATTACTGCTCAGGGAAAGACCTGCTATTCAGGTCTCTCTGATAGCTGACCCCGAAGTCCATGGTCCAGTTCTTGGGCATTTTGTCCGACTTGCCTGCTTATCTGACTTGAAGTTTGTTGATGTATCTTATGCACAGAGAATGATGAGTACACTAATGCAGAAAATAGTGAGGAACCATTTCATAAGAAGGTTGGACAGACAGGGGTGGGCAGGTACAGGGGTCAGACAAGCATATTGACCAGCAGCCTGCTTGTACACAATTGAACCATAAAATTCCCACCTGTTTTCTCATGATTGCCCCCCCCTTGGCCCCTCCTTTTTCTCACATCTCACAATGTCTTATGTGTTTCCACAATCTCCCACCCCCAAAAACCTCCCACAGAAAGTTTTGCTTGCAAGCATTTACACAGTAAATTCTCCCTCAGACATCCCATAATAAGTTTGCTCTTCTTTTATGAGGCTCATTCTTGATAACCCACAGTAATCCTGTTTTATTTCTTATCAGTTACCAAGTTTCTGGTTGAAGTTCTTCAAGGTTATATGCGGAGGTTCCTTTCATGGCCCATTGATTAGTGTCTTATGAGTCCTAGTCTTCATTATGGTCTCTGTTATCTGCTGTTGGTTGGGGTTTGTGTGTTTGCATGTTTAATTTATTACCTCTTCTGTTCCTTGCTTTGTCTTTCATGTTAAGTAGCTCTTAGGATATCTTAGGCAGATATCCTTGCAGTTCCTTGCCCTGTTTGAGCACAGTTTTGTGAGAGATTCTGGCTTGCACCGGTCGGTGCAGAAGCCCATGAAAGCCAAGGCTGTATTTCTGCAAGTCTTGGTTGACCTTGGGGCTGGAAGAAACTGTCAGGGCCACGTGAAGTCTCTGCTGTTGTTCGGGCTTCCTTTGGCCAGTTTTCTCTTAACTGCTTTTCAGCATAGTAATCTCAGCTCTCTGTTCTAATAATTCTGTCTCGCAGTTTTTTTGCCTGGCTGTTGACTGATTGGGTGTTGTCATCACAAATTGAGTCTCTTATAACAGTACACTGGTCATGATGTCAATGCCTAACCATAAACCGTAAATTTTGGAGTGAATACAGAATTTGCATGATATCACAGGATTCTCACCTCTTGCAAGAACATGGGTAAATGAGACATAACACAGTGGTGGGAAGTGTAGCAGTTGGTGCAAGCACTTCTTCCTTTCTTCCTGTGTCACCCTGAGCCAACAGACAAGGAGCAAGTAGCACCAGAAAGGTGTGAGCGAGAATTCTTTATGTCTCTCATATTGCCTTCTGACTGCTGATAGCATTTCTGTCTTTACTTTATACTTAGGGAAGTCCGTATTAGAAACATGGGGAAAAAAACAAGTTTGCTTATTGTTTCATTTTAAATGTCATATATCTTCACTAATTGGTTTTTTGGGGGGGCACAACATTTGAATCAGTGACTTGTTTCAATTACTTATGATGCCATAGGAACATATACCAGTTCACAGAAAAATGAGGTAAGACTTCTTATTTACCTTAGGCTATAGTAAGGTTTAAATTGTTATTTTTGTAGAATTCTGAGATCATAGTACTTGCTTTTTATAAGATGCATATCTGTAGGTTTGATTATGAATAACCCAAAGGAAATCAAAAAGGTAGAATCAAAGCAGTCATGTGCTTTGATTACTTAGTACCCCTCTCTCTATAGAAAAAATAACTTTATCTTCCTCCATTGAGGTGAATCAAGTCCAACTCGTCGAGAAGCAGTGAAAAGGAAGACTGCAGAATACCTTATGCGTGCTGAAAAAATTTCCAGTCTCTACCGTAAATCCCCTGAGGATACATCTGTGTCTGTGGTAGGCTTTAATTTCTTTTTTTTCTGAACCAGAATTTGGTATAATTAAATTACCCTGTCTTTTAACAAAGCATATTTGAACTTGAGTTTCAAAAACTGTCTAGAATTTCTCTTTCAGGAGCTCTGAATGTTATGTGATGTCACTGAATGTTTTGATGTTATGTTTCTGTCAAGTAGATATTCTTTTCTAATTCCTGTTGGTTGCATTTCATAGCATTATAAAGAAAGCTTGATTTAATCCAGGCACTTTTTGGCATGTTTTCCTTCTACTCGCAGCTAACTATATAGAAGCTTTTCATCATGCTAAAGAATATTGCTTGGTCCTGTATGGACAGGAAAGGCTGTCGGTTTCTGTAGCCTAGCATAGAGCGGTGTGTCAGAAATGAGTTAAGCACGTGGTTGAGAGGATGAAAGATGAGTTTCCCACAAAGTAAAAACTTAATTAAGCAAAGATTTATCCTGCTCCCTTCAAATGCCTCTCTTGGCTATGCTTGAGTGATCAGCTGCTTCTTGATTTTTGAGGAGTTTCTGTAGCAATTCCCACCTTCTTAAGCAGAAACACACTTACCTGTGCTTTTACAAAGGACAAAGAAAGCTTGTTCCAAGGAGCCCTCAATAAACTTCTACGTTGCCCTTCCCTAACCAATTCCTCTGGGACTTATCAGTTCTTACTTTAGACTTCTACTGCAGTCACGCTAAACTGTGTGTGATTGTCGATGACTGCTCTATTGTAATAAATATAGAAGTTACCAACTTCCTGTCTCTCTACATTTATATCAAGTGAGGACAAAACGGGCAGAAGATTATTGCTTCTTATTTTGCACAGATCTAAAAAATGCTTTAAGGAGACCACTGCTGCAAAAATGGGAAGCCTTATAAAATCCTACTGCTTAGTAAGTAAATTGAAAAAGTGAAAACATTGATTTTGAAGGGTAGCTTTTTTATGTTGAGAGCCCAGAAGTACAATTTTGAGGATGTTCCAAACGGGCTATATTTTGTAAGATTTGGAGTCTTGCTGCTGCTATGTATTGTACTTTGAACAATTTAGTATTTTGGACTGATATGAACTCCTACTAGGTAGGCTTTCTTTGGGTCAAATATGCCTGAAAATGGTGAAGAATGTGTACTGAATGAAAACCTCAGTGTGTTTGGAAACCACAGAACAAGGAAAAAAATAACATGAGCAACCTATTTTTGTCTTTCTATAAGTTTAAAAACTAATTGTGTTTGGGAAGGAGGAAGAAATAGGTTGAATTTTTGTATGTGAACTTGAGTGATAAAATATTTTCTTTTTTATACTGTATTGAACAAAGCACATGCTTTCTTTGCAAATCCAAAGGAAAGCAGAATTAATTGGGATAAGATAAGCAAAAAAAAAAGAGTTGAGAATAGAGTACAACTCTCCTGTGCTGGAGCTGACAAACTGGGGCAAATCTGACTTTGAACAAGCAAAATTTTGCACCTGCTTTATCCTACTTGCCATGTTTCTACATTTTGGCTGTTTTACCTAAGTCTGTGGATGTAGTTTAATTCCTTTTATTTACTGCTCTTCAAAATGCATGAACTTGACTTTTACTGTAGAGCTTTGGAATCTGGTGGCATCAAGGGCAGATGCTACTGATGGGTCATTATGGTTGTTGTGAGGAACAGCTTGTCTCTGAGTTGATAGCTGAAATTTAATTGGGAGAAGGACTTATTTCTCAAAGTTATTGTGAGGGTAATGGTAGGAACCACTAAGAATTGTCATACTCTCTGCTTTGGCTTAGCATCTTATTGAAAGCGAGGAATGTGACTTTTGCTGCGTGTCGGTTGCTGACCAGACCTAAATTCTTGCACTTTGTTTACTGTTTATCCTTTTTACTCCTCACAATAGGTTATACTGGAGTTTGTGTGATATGTTCCAGCCCATGCAGCCAGTGATAAGTGCCATGAAGTGATCTGCATCTATATAGTGTTTTTCTTGGGAGGTACTAGTGGAAACATGCAGATATTTTGTGTCCTTCTCCTAAGGAAATGAAGTGTTTGGTGTACAAGGTTTGAGTGTATGTCCCCTTGCACCTTCACTTCACACCAGGCTAATGTTTATCTAACTGACATGCTGTTAGTCATGCTGGGGCAAGGTTGGTCTGTTACCACTAGTACCTTTCACTGCTGTAGGTCATGCTGATTGATACCATCTCTTGTTCAAATGCTGGTGCTTGGACAGGATATATATGTGAATGCTGTACAATAACTTCTTTGCCCACGTGGATCTGTAAAGAAGTCTCTCATCAACCCTTCTGTGCTGGAGCGACACTGAGGCATTTGAGAAGAACCACTACACACATAGAAAGCCTTTTATAGAAGCATAGCCAAGTGCTGCTACATCTGGTAGCCCAGCACAGTTTAGTTGTACAAATGAAAGTGATTTGGAAGAAAATGATGGACAGATACTGTACTCTAGCAGTGCCTGTTTCTATATTACATTTGGCAGAGTGCAGTTTTGCTATGGGAAGCATGGTTCAGCGCAGGGAACTTCATGGGCAGTGGGGGTGCTGAGACCGTTTGCACCTTGGAGGAAGAGGTCTGACTAGTAAGCCAGCATGGACATTTAAGGCAAAGTGTTCTTGTTCATGACCTCATGTTACAAGGCAGAACTGTTGTCACCCATGTCTGGTGTAGATAAAATTTGTATTTCCTGTTGTGTCCTTTCAAGGAACAACCACAGTGACCAACGTCAAAATTAGGCTCGCATGTCCTTCTTAGACATGACATTTTACATCTTTCTCTTCCACAAGGCCAGAGAAATGTACAGCGAGGGAAGAAATAAACTCAGAAGTGTGGGTTTAGTTATTGTCCTGCACCCCTCAGCCTGTCATATCTCCGAAAAGCTCAGGATTCCAGCCATGTGCTGAGCCATGTGCAGCAGTCTCAAAAGACTATGCCCGCTAAACACACCCCAAGCCACCCATTTACCATCCGAACATCAGATGCAGGTAAAGTACCATGGTTTTTCTCTAGGGACTTGGGACAGGAGGAAGCAACTCATTCTTCCGCAGCTTGAAATGCCAGCACCTTGCCTCTTTGAACTCCAGATTTCCCTAGGGGCAAAGGCTTGGCATTTCAGAGCTGAAAAGCAAAAATCATCTTTGATGCCATGGAAACCAAGCAAAGAACAATAGTAGCTTGTTACTTTCCTTGCCTCAACAAAAAGCCAACAGTGTAGCCCTCAAGGATAGCATCCTTAGCAACCACCCTGCTGCTGGCAAGTCTGAATGGTGAAGAGAGAAGCACAAAAGGAGGTGTTTGGAGAACCCTTAGCACTGTTAAGGAAAGGTTATGGGTAGAGAGCTTAAGGATGGATAGAAGATTTCTTAAGGCTGAAGAGAAGCACTGGGAACTGACACAACTGTGACTGACCATGAACTGGGAACTCACTTGAAAGGGTCCTGTTAACATTGAGGAAAGCCTTGCTTTGACCTGTAGGAGTAGGAGAGGTGGAGACGGCTTCTGGAATTTGTAAACAGGCATGTAGACCTTCTGGAAAAACAAGCCGCAGCAAATACTGTCCTTCTCTTACTCTTCTGGCACAGTATGGCAATCTCAAGGGCCTTCTCGACCACAAACACTCAAGAATGCTGTGTAAACGCAGCCACAGGTCATTTTACAGATTCTTAAGCTCTGTTTTCTCCTCTGCCCCTTTTAAAGTAGCTCTGGGGATCTACCTCCAAGCCTGAGTGGGAGCTGCAGCAGCAGCCTTTGAATCGCACTGGTTTGACTCTCAGAAAGCTGCGGTTGTACATAGCTGTCAGCGGCAAGGCCTATCACAGCTCCATGTACAGGCTGTGGGTCCATTTAACTTTGTTGGTACTTTTGTAATGCTTAGGGGTTTTTCACTCTTTGAAATTATTTCTGATTCTGCTTATGCCAATGTTTTTATATTCAGAATTGTTTCTTTTTGCACCCTTATAAAAGCTGTTATCTTATAAAATGTCAATTATTTTTGATTTTCAAAGCCATTTAGTAACAAGGTACATGCCCAAACAGGAGAAGCAGTCTTCATTCTTCATGGTTTTCATAAGATACTTTACTTCCTAAAATTCTCATTAAATGTGCATGAAAATTACGTGAACCGTAAAGAAAATATACTGCTGTAGATCTGTGAGATGTAAATTTAACGTGAAATAAGAAATTCGGTGCCAATGCTTTCACGATCACATCCAAGGTGTGTCCCAACTTCAGGGAAGACGCAGTCCCCAACTGATGATCACTGGGGACCTTGTGAAGCATGCCATAGCTCTATCTGGTACAGATGCATGCGGAAATGCAAGCTGGTTTTCTCCTGGTGCAGCATGGGGAGGAGGCCAGGATATTCTGCCAGACCAGGAGAGCTGGAAGCTCTTTCACACCCATAGTGTGGAGCCTCATGCCACAGACCAGCAGTATCTTCTTCAAAATAAGGCATCTCCTTATGCGGTCGAGGGTCTGGCCGCGCTACAGGGACGTGGTTACTGAAGTCATCAGACATAGGCCTCTGAATGGTGAGAGGAAACGACATCTTGATGTGCAGCTCTGCACTGGTGTTCATGAAAGTAATCAGTTCTATCCTGAAATTCTGTGGTGGGTGCTGTCAAAGGTGGCAGTATCAGCAATAAAATCATTTCCCATCAAATGACATTTGTGTCACTAGGCTAGGGACGGTGCTTTGCTTTTGCCTTAAATGAGGTTAATGAGAGAGAGTCTTCCACTTGCTTGACTGGTGGTGTGCTTCTCCCCCAGCTCTTTCAGCTGCTGGCAATGATGCCAACCTCAGGGTAGAGCTATTGGTCATGTTTCATTGTGTAGCTTGCAAAACTAGAGCCTTCTGAAAGCGATTGGTGGCCACAAGCTTTTAAGTCTTTGTGGAGACGAGCATCACAATCAGCATCATCCGTTTCTACTTGAAATTATCACATGCTAGCCGAGAGATAATGGTGGGAAAGGAACTGATAATGCCAATTCTAAGTAAGATAGCTCCAACTGTGCAGCTCAGAGTGTAGTCTGGAAAAAAACATATAGGGCCTATCTACAGTCGAGAAGATCCTGGGGTGCTTAAGTAGTATGCTGAGCATCTGGACAGGCTGCTGAAGTCTTTCTGAAGGCAGCTTGTACACTTTCTTTAGAATACAAACACCTTATTTCTGAAGGCAAATGAAGCTTTTAACTTTTGTTACCCTCCTTCCTTTTTTTTCCGCTCCTCTGTTTTTTGATGACAGTGCTCATTTTTACTTATTTTTCTTACTGCTGGCTATGTGCTGAGCTTGGATTTTTACTCTATTCAGAGGAGTAGGCAGCTTCATAGAGTGCTTAATTGGTGTAGTTCTGGGAATTGGGTATTTAGGCTTAGCTTCTAGTTTGCTTCACGACAGAATGTGATGCCTCCTTATCAATGGGCTCCACTATTAGACTTGGCAACAGTGAAACCAAAGTACTGTAAAGAGCAAATGATAAACCGAAACTGATAAAAATGGAGAAGCTACTAGGAGCTGCGGAGACGTGGATGTGATTGTAAATCATTTTTAGGTAAGCAATAAAGGTAGACTATACGTAAACCAGTATATACACAGTGTTACTGACTGTGCCACCACAGGTCATGTTTTAGAAAAGGAGCTAAAAATATGTACTGTTTTTCAGGCTCTTGAGACATGATGGATGCAGAAATCTGATTCTTATAGCATTATTAGTCAACTATTAACTTCTGTAGAGATGTATGAACTTAATTATTGGTTGAAATGTTATGCATAAGAGAAAGTTTTAAAGCTTGATTATTGAGGAATGTAAAGGAGGAATATGTTGAGGAATATAAAGTGTAATAGCATGCAGATAAAAAATGGAAATCTTTTATAGTAGTCTAGAGGATTTAGAAATATTCTCTTTCATTAAATGTATTCCTTAGAATGCTTTTGAAATCTTGTCATGAATAAACTCTGTGTTAACACAACCCTTTGTTTCAAAGCAAATATTTCATTATTGCAGAAAAATTGCACGCTCTTAAAATACAACCCAGCAAAAGAACTCCCTCGACCTTTCAACAGCTTGCTAGAATGTGGAACCTAAATTAGATTTGTAGAAAAAAATTCATGTAGCTTTTTTTTTTTTCTTCCTCCTGCTAAAACCTTTAGTGAATTGTAGAATCTGGGCTGTTCTCTCTTAACTGTTGTTGGTACTCGAGCTTGGCAGTGTTTACATGACAAAATAAATTATGAGACTCAGTCAGGTAAATGAAGGTAAATAGTAAACTCTTCTAAACAAAGCCCAGTAGGTGAACACAAAAGAAAACCACACTTTTCTCCGTGCTTTTAAGACACGTGTTTATGTCCCTTTCTTTTGAAATTTTGCAGCCAATGCTTTAAATAAGTGCTGATTTTGATTTTGGGGAAGGAATCTGGAAGGAGAGAGAAGGTGGCTCACTGGCAACATGAAGTGGAAGCAATTTTGGGGAGGTCTTTGAGGAGGTGCTCTGGCCTTTGAGGACAGCACAGTAAGGAAGTCAAGGGCAAACACTAGGATGAAAGGAAATGGAATTACCTAGTGCAGGATCTTCAGTTTTTTCTGGGAGCTTCAGATCATAGGGGAAAATTTATTCATTTTCCCTGATACTTAAACGTTTCATCCATAGCATAATTGCTTACCAGCTGTTTTCCTTTGTGAGGTATTTGTTAAATACCGACTCAGGTTGCTGAGCATTTAGATAAACAGCTTTTGCCTCTTAGAAGCCTAAAAATCAAGGAGTTTCACCTTCCTCTTCCTTTACTTTGTGCAGTAGAAGCATACTTGGAGAGGCCTGGTTACGCTTAAATGGAGTTTGGCTTTCGACAACTCAGCAAGCGTAGTTAGCTTATTTGTGAGGAAGAGCTCCAGGTTTGTGGTTCTAGTAGAAAGCTGCATGTTGAATTTTTGGAGGATGATCTAATGAATTCTCTCAGTTGGCAACTAGAAACTTCTGAAAATGTTTGTTAACATGCCAGAGATATATGTGATGCTTAAGAGGTTGATCTTTGTCCCAGAAGACTTTCAGTTGAAATGTTGTTCCTTCCTCTGACATGCATGCTTTGAGTTTGCTCTTAGAAACTACAAAACATAGTACAGATAAGAATCAATGCATATAAACTACCTGAATATTTAGCACCTGCCAATTCTCTTGCTATGGTGTTAATTTCTAAGTTAATGAGACATAGCAAGCAACCTTTTGCTAAGGCAATTTTAGGAATCATTTCTGTTGTGCACCTTGTTATTAAAAGAATTTCATAAAACTCACCAGAGAGCAGGAGAACTCTATTTATAATTCTGTATTTTATGTTCTTCTGGCTTAAAAAGCTCTTAATTTGCTTTCTCCTCCTCAGATATCTCTAAATTATTTCATATCCAGAATATCTGTAAGGCTTTGATTGATTATTATGATGGGGTAAGAATTGAGAATTGATTGCCATGTTCCATTAAGCACAGAAAGTATAAAACTTCATTATTTTTCTTTTTAAAATTTTTGTTTTCAATGTTATCTCAATTTTTATTTACTTGTAAGTTGTTTTTTTTTCCCCCACTAAGGACAAACAGAAAACTTCTCCTTTCATCTTCGCTCTCTCTGATTTATGTTAAATTTAGATTCCTTCGGCCTGGCATTTGCTTCAGCAGGCAGTCTTCCTTCAAGTACCACCCTGATTGATGTATAATCTTTGATATCTTCCATTAGCCTCCAGGATCACTAAGTTCAAGGCCCTCTTGGAACCTAAGGAGCCCTGCCGAGGAACTGAAGGCCTTCAGAGTCCTTGGGGTGATTGACAAGGTAATTCTTCAGTGTCTCTTCAAGAGTTCAGTCATAAATCGACTGCATGCTGACATTTTGTCTTTGAAGCTGTGGATCTTAAGGATATGAAACAAAAGGGGAAAATGACTCAAATGCATCTGCACTTTAAAATAACAAAAGTAGAAGAAAAAAGGCTTTTATCTAAGCAATTCATGTAAGGTCATGCAAAATATATTTGAGCTAAAGGATAAGGTACATGTTTGGTGGCATTCAATAGGATGAGTCTTGTTTTTCAAAAATGAAGTCATGGTTACAATGGTGGGGTAAGGACGAGTAGATGTACTTGCAGTTGAAAAAACTGATGGGTACTTGAAGTATAAAAGGGTAGAAATTCCTACTTTTGAACTGTCTCTTGAAATGAGGGCTGGCTACTATTCTCCTTCCCTAAGAATCTGGAATTGAAATCCCCAGCAAAGACAGATCTAGCAACAACGCCAAGCTTATTTTTGACTCATGCAAATGTCTTTGAAAATCCCAATGTAGTACCCCTCTGTTAACAGTAAAGGACCATATGGATTTTTTGCTAGCCTAATTAAGAGACCAAAAGAATTGCTGCATTGTTTTGATAATGCTTATTAGTTATCACCTTACCGATTGCTTTTAAGATGATGTGTTATTCAGCAGTGTGACAGTGGCTAATGTTGACTGTAAAGGCTCATTTCCTTTTTGCCATGCCAATTCCCTTGTGCTTTTGATAGTTTCTTATGTAGTCCCTGGTTTGTGCAGGATGTACTGATGCATGGTCAATTTATGCAT
This sequence comes from Clamator glandarius, assembly GCA_033459285.1. Classification (NCBI taxonomy): domain Eukaryota; kingdom Metazoa; phylum Chordata; class Aves; order Cuculiformes; family Cuculidae; genus Clamator; species Clamator glandarius. The sequence goes on along the minus strand of JAUNZM010000244.1, from coordinate 382,937 downwards.
TTATAACGTGCATCAGAAAACCTGTAGCTGGTCTCTTAAGATCTTTATTTCTCAGTTTCTTTTCCTTGTTGGACTGAACTAAGCTGTGGGGACTGATTTTTTGTTTTCTTTGCCTGTTTTGTTGTAATTATGTGCATAAGTTGATAAGTTCTCCTCAGGGGGCTATATACGTTAGGTATTATGGTTGTTTTTATAGCACACAAGGTTTTTCAGCTCTCACTTCATATTCATTGTATTTTCTTTCCTCAGTTATAAAAATTTAGCGGGTGTTCCACTCTGTATGAATCAGAGACAGGTTGGAAAGAGCACCTATCTCTTCAAATAGTAGGCTTTAAATAAATAAGCAGCTACTTAAATGTATGGAGTAGGTATGGAGTTTGTGAATTAGTCTGACAGTATGAGACTGCAGAAATGCTGGAAATAAATGAAGAAAGACCTTTTCAGTGTCTTAGTTCTTGTATGGGAATAATGAAGAGTGACTGGAGATCTCCTAGTCTAGCACAACTCTAGTAAGTGTCTCAGGTGCGAGCTGAACATGTCCAGATCTTTCAGGCAGAGTTGGGAAGAATCAGGTTCTGATGATGACAGAAGTGCAAAATTATAGTGTTGGAGATGTGTGTGAGGAGTAACAGGCCTTTGTATACAGCTGTTATGCTCATGTGTAAACAATATCACAGGGTCAGTGTTAATGTTTGATTATTGTATGAAATAGGGAACAATAGGTGTCTTTTAGTCTGTTCACCTTCTTCCAGATTCTCCTTATTGTGAACCTAATATTATTCTGAATATGCTGTCTTTTTAAATATATTTTTAAGTGTTCATAAGATTGTGAATCAAATGAAACGGTGCTCTAAGTCCAAATGTTCAGAGCTTGTGGTATTTGCTTTTGTAGTGTATACATAAAATGCATGTGAATATGAAGCAAAAGTGTGCACATGTACCTGTGTGCTAGAGATGATGCTCATGCCTGTGGTTTAAAGTGCCATCTCACCTCCTTCCTCATCACTACTGTTCTTTGCCTCATTCTCTGCTTGCATATGTCCTAAAGCTCATGGGACAAATCTGCATATATATGTAAGTATCCTCACTAGAGTCAAGCAGATGACATAGCATGTTTGTTCTTGAAAATGGATTCTGATTTTCAGGGCCATCATTGAAGGCGCCATGCTTTTGGGCACAAGTCTGTAGCTGATGGAGCATCACGCACAGTTTTGCCTGTAAATGCTCTTCTATCGCAATTCTGAGGCAGCTGCTTTGGTTTCAGCAGAAAATGGGTGTGTAATGAGCCACTGGCATTTTTACTGTTGTCTCACCTAATCCTGTGCAACACTGGCTTAAACACGCTAACTTAAAAATGTTGGTGGTTGGTTTGCAGACTTGTTCTCCCACTGCTGCTTGAAGCCTAGAGTGGTGTCTGCCTGCCACAGTGCTGCCTCAAGAAAACCAGCTGTTAACCTGCACTCCATCAAATGCTGAAAGGTTCAGTGCCTTCCCTTAGAGTAATGTCAGTCTTTGTTCTTCTTTTGAAGCCTCTTGAAGTGTTTTGAATTAGCTTCATTTTCACAGAAAAAATGCTTCTTGCTACCTGAAACTCTGGAGTTTTTCAAACTATTTTAGGCTAGGCAGAATGATTAGACATTTAATTTTAGCCTAGTTTTTTCCCAGTGTGCCGTCTCTTTCTCTGTCTGCCTTTCCACCTTCATTGTCACCTGAATAATTTTTCCTATATTGACCCTTTTTCTGCTGAATCTGCAAGACTTAGTGATCCTAATGTTATTATGTTGCTTAAAAGATTGTGAAAATTCACAGAAGAATGACTGTATCTATGCCTCGCCTCCCATCCTTCTGCTTCTGCCCTCATGCAAGGGCTGTGGTATAAATCTGACTATTGTAACAAACCGAAGAGTATCCACACTTTGCTTGAGGAAACTAGGTTTCTTGAATGCTGTTGTCTTTGCTCATGTTAAGGTGTCAAAGTCTAACTAGATGCTATTTGCAGGTGTTTTAAGTGTTTATTATTGGAAGAGTCTACCTGTGAGTAGGTTTCTGAAAATAGATGTTTTGTCTAATTATAAAGGTGTTCTGCAAATTTGATGGACTCTGAGGTGCTGCTGATTTGGAAGCAAAGCTCTTGTTAGTGTTAGCAGAGGTACTGCATCGGAACCAGGCTAATATCTAAATATTTTTGCTACTGTTACCACCAACTAAGAATGATCAATTATTTTATCAATTCATGTATTTTGAAGTAGAAACCTTCTTTTTGGAATAGTAAAGATTTTTTTCTTTCAAAATTTGCCTAATTAAAAATCAAGGTTGCAGATTTTGTGCTGAATTTCTGCCCTAGGCAGATCTTTTCCTTTGAAGCTACTACTGGCCCCTAAAGAAACAACTTTGTTATGGTGCTGCTGGATACCTTTTCTATGCTGTTTCAAACCTGATTTCTTATTCATTAGAACCCTCTGTTATTTAGATTAATTCAATTTAAAGATTCATCTTGAAAGCAGAGTGCATTAAGCAATAACGATGCCTCCATAACCAATGACTGTCTTTTATGTCTTTTCTCCTCCCCTGGCCCCCCATCAAGCCACATTGTCTGTATTAGCACTGGTGTGACTGTGATCAGTTCTTCCACAGATGTCTGTACATCTGAGCTTGTTGTTCAATATGCTGTTTGTTAAGATTTATTATACAATCTCAAAACTTACAAAATGAAATAGTTTCATCAGGGCCTTATTTTGGGGATTTCTGAAGAGGATTCTGGAAATATAGAATCATTAGTTTGGAAAAGACCTTTGAGATCATAAATTCTAACTGTGCCTGTCCATTACTAAATCATATCCTTATCAGCTATCCCAAAGTAGAAAATTTCTTTTCTGAAGAACTGGAAGGGATACTGTTAAATCTTGAGTATAGGGTTTTTTTTTGTGGCTGTTATGCTATCAGGAGAACTCATAACTGTGGTGGTAGTACATTTTAATGAATTGACCTCAGAAATATGAAGAAGAACCAAATCAGTATTATCAGTTATGTAGAAAGTGTAGTTAATACTTGTCCACTGGTAAGTGAAAGTACCAAAAAGCATAAGTATGTAGAATATATGTAGGGCTTGCCTTCATAATCTGCAGACCCATTGCTGTATTCAAACAGGTTATGTTTAGTTTTAATGAATTTAATCAGAGGATAGGAGAAACAGGCTCTTTTTATGGCAGTATGTATGCTGTGCATGACTAACAGGAATATGTAGCTATGCCTTATTTGTGTCTGTTAAAAACTTAAATATTTGGCATTTTATTTTGAGGTGATGTTAAAGACTGTTGCAGATGCAAAATTATTTGCCCATAGCAAACAGGTGTTTTCTCTGACCTGGCTCTCAGGTTCACACTGCCAAGTGTCTTTAGATCATCTTAGGGATTTGAATGAGTTGCTGTATGTACCTAAGAGGTATGGGGAAAAGGAAAATGTAGTAACAGCACGATTTCCTTCAGACATTCATTCTTGTTTCATTATGATGCTTAGAAAGAGGAACTGGCAAAAATGGTTAAAATCTGAAACTGAGTAATAACAATAAGTATTACTGCAAATAAAGATACTTTTAAAAGCTTGTTTTATGTTTTGATAACCCTTTAGCTTCTTAAGCGACTTGCCAATTCCTACAAAGTCAAATGGACTACTGAGTCATTGTCAAATCTGATTTCTTGACTAACTACCTTCCTTTCCCCACTGCTGCAGGATTATTCCTAAGTTGCGGTCAGGTTTGAAGCCACAATAACAAAGCTTGCTCAACTTTAAAACTCATTCTCTCTCTCAGTTTGAAAAAGACTTGTCCCTTCTTCCTTGCCCTCAAACATCTGACACTTGTTTTCCTGAAGTCATTCCATTTATCTGTTTATACTAGTCTGAACAATTCTGAGTGTTTTGTTGTTGTAACCCTTAGTCTCTCTCTGGCTTCTTTCTTATTGGTCTCATTGAAGTTTCTTTTGACTTCAGTGAATGTTTCATTTCATCTGACATAAACCAGTCCTAAAATTGACTAAAGTAACACAGATTTTGCCATTCCTTTTATAAACTATAGATTAGATTATTGAATGTTGCTTCTGAACTATATATATCTCCCAGCTTCCAGAAAGAAATAATTTATAGATATATTTTCTTTTAAACTGAAATTTTACTTCCCTAAATTTTACTAAGTTGCCTGGTAATTACTCTTAGCAATTACTCTATGAGCCCTAGTGGCATTTCATATTGTAAACTATATACTCTAGCAGTATAATTTTCTAGGTTAATTTTTGACCATTTGTCATTTACTGGCTGGTTTTTAGTTTGCTCTGAGAAAGTGGACTTTCGTCTCTGTTACTGACCAACTAAAAGTATTTGAAAAATCGAATTTGAATATGTGCTGCTTTCTTAGCAATTACTTTATTTAAAGCTGTACCATTTGTCTTTTAAGTACACTATTATTACAAGTCATAGAATGTAAGAGCTGTAAGTTCCTTAGAACAGTGGTTTGAAAGAAGGAATAATTGCAAACTGAAGATAATTCATATTGCACAGGTATAGGGATAAGCAGTAATTGCATCTTTCATACAAATTAGCCAAATGTAATATCTTTTTATAACAACAGAGGGAGATGAGTGAGAGTCCGGGTGGTGTAATCTGAAAAGTGACAAGAATAAATCTGTGTTAAATAGATCTTTTAATCCTGGTAGCCTTGACAGCCGGCACAGCTGAGGAGAGCGGAGGGAATTGTATGCCTGCTTTTGCCTTATCATTGCAACTGTGCCCTGAGTGTGGCACCCAGCCATGTGCTAGCCCTTACTAAGGTTTTCTTGAAGTCCCAGCTGCTCATGTTAGGGTCAGGGGACCAACTTGTCTTGTTCCTGGTAGGCTGTCCTACCTGTAATGGGATTTTCCAGCTGGTGGGTTATATGCAAGAAGAAAAATCCTGGATGGTCATCTGATATATCTTAGAGTTTGTAGGACTTCTTCTAGTGAATTTATCCTGTGATAAAAGCGCATTTGTTTAGGAATTAGGGACCAGAATTAATAGATGGCCCACTGGTGACATTATTACATGATGTGTTTTCAGTGTAGGGCAGAAATTTAATGACAAAATGGATCTGGTTTTAAAATAACCCCTTAGCTCTGGTGTGTCTTAAAAACACTTCACGTATCTGCTGCTGCAGTAAGAGATCCTATTACATTTTCTTTGATCAGGCATGGGCTATTTTTCAGTCTGTGTAAGTGAACTTGAAGCCACATTTTTGAAAGCAAACATCTTTTGAGGTATTTATTTTGTTCAGTGTTAAAACCTGCTCAAATAAATAAAAAACACAGGTGTGTTCTATTGCCACATCCTGAAACTGTGGAATCTGGAAAAAAAAATCAATATTAGATACTAGGTGCGAGTTAAAAAAAAAAACCCAACAGAAAAGAAAGGAGGACTGAGGAAGCAAATGTCTGTGGTGTGACAGGGGACTGAATTTATATTAAGGCCACTAGCAGGAGAGCAGTGCGTTTGGAGCAGTCCTTAGTTCTTCCAGTGTTGTCCCCTGCGACCTTGATTGGGTGCTCGGTGGGGTGACTAATGGTTCACTCTGTTCTTTTTTCCTGGTGACTTGCCTGTTGCCTGCCTCTGGGTTTGTGATTCCCCTTATGCTGACTTCTGCAGTATTCCTTCAGTCTCTTATCTCAGGGCTTTGATGCATATGTTCTGAAGGTGGCCACCGTGACTTTGGGTAGCAGCAGATGGTAAACCTTCAGGCTGCCACCGGCTATACTGGTGTTAAGTTGGAAACTTAACGTTTGATGAAGAATCAGTAGTGCATATGAAAGAGCTTTTACTGCAGAAATATCTTTTAATTAAAAAAAATTAGCATACTGAAACATTTGCTAATTTCTGTGCATTTAAAGGATCCTAAAATTAACTGTTTTCTTAAAGCTAGGCTATGGTTATTTACCAGGCAGGTTTTATTTTATTTTTCTCCAATTAATTGTACCAACGATATTGAATTTAGTTTAATTTATTTTCCACTAAGCTGTTGGATACACTGTAAATCAAATCTAAGAAGCTATTTTTTTTCAAGTAGCTTCTGTCACCATCAGAATTAACCCTTGACTTAGAAAAAAAAAATCACAAATAGAGAACCCTATATGGCATCATGGAGGGTTATTCCTACCTGCCACTTTACTGAGATGCTGACATGCAACAACTGCTGTGTTCACTTGTGTTTTGTGAGATGCCTGGGAGCCTAACTGCTGGTAGAAAATAGGGATGTCTGTGCTCCTGAATAAGTTTATTTACATTACATATTTATTTCTGCGAATTACTATTTGCTTGTCAGTGGTTTTGACCATGTTGAGGTTGTTATTAATGCAGAAAAACTGGGAAAGAACAGGTAAGCAACAGTGCTGTAAAAGCCGTCTACGTAGACCTCGACTCTGTTCGTACATTGGTAATACAAATAGGATTTTGCCTCGTCTCCTTTTGTGTCACAGTCTAGTTGCTCAGTGCCCAGGAGTGCCCTGCTGTGCATTTTCTCCTCTGAGAGAGGATGCTGAATGTTACAGCTGACAGCTCATTGTTATAAGATAATAAATATTACAAGTTACACAGTAGTCAGTGAAACAGGTTCCATCAGCTTTATGCAAGCAAAGGAACAGCCTGGTCTAATGCAAGCATCTCTGTCCTTCTCCAGAGTAGATTACATGGAGTTATGCAGTAGGGAATGCTACATGGAATCCTGTTTTGTCCCATTTAGAAAAAGAGTCACTGAAGAACATGCACGCACTCCATTTTACAATGAGGAAGAAATGTGAAGGAATGCAAACAGGAAAGACTTGTTGGGATAGCTCTGCTATCCAAAAATTGGCTGTAAATCATGATGTGTGCAGTATAAGCTGGCATTCATGTCAATGGTAGGCTTACTGGAATGCACTTTTGTAGCAGCCTGGTAATGCGTCCATGAGCTGCTCTCCTTTCTCTGCTCTGCATGTGTGATAAAAAGTCAAGCAAATATACTTGTTTCTGTCTCTTTCCCTGGTCTTATCCCTTTCTGAAGTGCCAGTTCTCTGACAGGGATTTATTCATTTGCAAGGTCCTGTAATTATTTCACTGAATCTGGTTAAATCACTTTTTTTTGTAATATGGATGCAGGCTACCTCCCTTGAAACAGATTTTTGGTTGGGTGGCCCATGTTAAGTAGTCTGCTGGGGCAAAATGGAGCGTCACCAGGTGAATTTCTGAAGTTACTTTTACGGTTCTTCTACTCCCCACAAGGGGCTTTTGGGAGTCCTTTGTCAAGTAAACACTGGCAAAAAGTTCAGTATTGAATCGGCAAAGAAATAATTTTCCATGAGATGGAGTGGAGCTGTGGATGATCATCGAGGGAAGAAATGATGCTTGATGGGAAGGAAGAAGAAGCTGGTTAGTAAGACTGGTTAGTTCATCTAGGTAGTTAACCTCAAAGACACGCAAGTACTATTTGTTGTTATTACTGTTATAAAACTGTAGCTGCTACTTTCATTTTGATGTTGTAATATATCAACAGATGAAGCTAGCCCTAAAGGGACCCGTTGACTGCTTTATTCCCATTTGTGGTAGTCATTCTATATGTCGTCTTATAGGGTGAGGGCTCAGTAATCTCTTCTGTTACACCATATGCTAATACAGTGCTGATAAGCAAGTGTGAAAAATGAAAGGGAGGAATACATTAATTGTATTTGTGCAATAAGGTGTGCTATCAAAGGTAATTATTTCATGACAGTTTTAGTTATAGCAGTTGTTTTATCATAGAATGAAAGATGGCTTTAGGAGCCTTTTATTGGAAAGACAATTGTATCAAATTAGTACCAAATTAGATTTTTGTCTTTATAAAGGTGAGCAAACCCATGAGCAGTTTTTAAATTGGTGTCTTCTACTCTACAAATGAATAAACCCTGTTTGAGGGTTAAAGAAGCTATTATTCTGTCCTTTATGCTGACAGCTTCATTACTGATTGGCCTACTGTTGGTATTAAAAAAATGTTTGGCTCCTTATGATCTTTGTGCATGCAACTATAATATTAATACAGACCACAGAATTGTTCATTAAGAAACGACTTTAAATGAGGTTGATGCTTGTAAATCTGGAGAGTTACAGATGTTAAATGCTACGATTTTTTTTCATATACAGCCGTATGGCTAATAATTTCCAAGTGGCTAAAGCTCTTGTTAGCAAGAGTGCTGGTGTGTTAAGAATGGCCCTATAAATAACTTTAAGAACTGAAGTTGAAGGTGCTTCTTTTAAAGACTATTGTTAACTAAACATTATTGCCAAACAGATGGAAAACATTCACCAGCCTGATGTTTTTAGGTCTAATTATATTATCGCCAGTCCTGTACGGCTCAGTTGAAGAGGTGTATCCAGAGGCCAATTTATAATCATTTAGCCAACACCTGTTTGGGAGATATTGACAGTCAAAGGGCACATTTAAAAAAAAAATCACATATGTTCTCGTATTTATTGCCTCAATGTGAACAGTGTCTAGTTGCAAAGAAACTTGGGACAAGAATGAGTAAAGTGGCTGTTAACTTACACTTGTTTCTGAACCATTTTTACCTCTTTTGGTACCTCTTGTAAAGTGGCTTTTATTTTTCTTTTGTTCTTTTGGTGTCCTTTATTGTTTGATTGTTTGATCCTTTATTGCTTGATTGTTTGTGGTTGTTTTTTTTTTTTTTTTTTACTTTTAATTTTACATGTTTTGGTTAAGCAAGGAGAACAAAACCAGTTTTACAGTTGTTATTTATTCAGCTGATTTCCTCTGTTTCTGGAAGCCACAGTTGAGGCCCACAAAATTGTTCAGCAGACTCAGTGGCCTGGGGACATTTGCCTTTCCTTGCCTTGTCCCTGAAATGGAAACTGTGTGCCTTTCCTTTGTCAGAAAATCTCAGTGACACCGACTTCTGTTGATATTGTTTTCATCAGAAGATACAGGACATCTTTTAAAACTGTGTGCAATCCTAGTAGAAGAGGAGACTATTGAGATGGAGAGGTGCCTGTCACCTCACTTCTTTTGGTGAAATTTGATGAGAAGAATGATTAGGACAGGCTCCAATTTTCCTCCTCTTGCTTGAGATGCTCATGGTTGTGATAGAGGGAGACGGAGTGCAGTGTTTTGAATGTGGCTGTCGCAAAGAGCAAAGGTTGCTTTGCTGCTGCTGCTGCTTGGAGGAAGCCAGCACAATCCTACCCTGAGACATCTCCTCCTGGCCCGGCCGCCTGGCCATTTTGCATGTCTCCAGCTCACCTCTCTGGGGGTGTTGCATTGGATGGCTGTTTCCACAGTTGCCTTCACCATGCCAGCCTGGTAGACTTCACCCTTTCGAGACAGCAGACATGACCGCATCACTGCCCCACACAGCAGGGAGGTGAGGGAGACTGCTGTGGTGTTCTCCTGTCCCCTGATGAATCCAACGCAATATTACACCTGACATGTTGTTCCTCCGCAAGAAGTCTTTTTCGATGCGAGTTGGCTCGATCTTCACTGCATCTTCACTGTCTCTTGATTTGGAGTTGCTGCATCTTGTCTATTGAACTCAAAGTTTTTTTAACTCAGTGCTGTCATTTATGACACTTTAGGTGTTTGATTTCGCAGCCTAAATATTTTGGTATAACTGAATATTTATACTTGAAGTTTACAATGTCTGTTGTAAATAAACAGTGAGTGCACAATCTTCTTCTTGTTCCTAGAGGAAGGTTGATCTTGTGCTGCTCATATGGCTGTCTTGCAACTAGCACTTTGCAAGTAGATCTGTGTTCTTGGAGTTTAAGAACAGTTCATTTCCAAGTAGGAGTTGCAGACGTGGAGGGTTCCAGCTCTCTAAAGACTCATTTTCGCTGATATATATATATATATACACACACATACATATTTTTTAAATTTTATTTTCAACTTATAAATAAATTGAGCTTGCTAAGAGGGAAGGCATTATTTAGTACTTCTCTCATTGCTGTACTGTGTTTAAAGTGCTTTCAGTAGAGGTGATGCACTCCTAACAGAGATGCTCTCGGCAGTTGTAAGTGTTCTCCTGTCTGCAACGAACCCGCTCTTTTCTCCCTCAGTAAATCCCTTTTTTGTTTGTTTATTTTTCACCTTAATGCTAGTTTACAGTGGCACAAAGGGACTTCCTTACAGCCACTTCTGTTGTGGCTTATGATTGCTGCAAAGCAGAAATGATAATGGAGGACGGAGGCAGCGGTGAATATGCAGTTGGTAAACCACTTTTTTTTTGTCCTGGGCGTGTGTGTGGCCATTTTTAGATTAGCTTCCCAGAAAGAAGTTATTTAGCCCCCTGCAGAAACCCCCTCTCTGGTAACCCACTGGTAGGCAACATGTTTGATTTATAGAAAGCCTAATGCAGAAAAATGTTGCACTAGGAGGGCAGGTAAAGTGAGGGTTTAAGTGAAGTGGCATAGGAAAGTAAAGCTATGTGAGGGTGACTTTTTGCGCTTAATTATGTTGCTACTATTCTATTTCTATAAACTATATTCTTCTAGACTATTGCTGTAATTATAAAGTACTGGTTATTTCTGTTACCAGGTTAGGATTCATTTTTTTTTTAAGTTAGCAGATATCAGGTAACGTTCTTTCCAATAAAAGGCTTATTATCAAATGTATACTACAGGGCTTTAATTTTTTTTTAATCATTACTTATATCACTTCCTTTGTAAGAATGTTCAACGTTAGATTTAAGAACCATGTCTTGTTTACATACTCCTGTGAATCTTAAGTATTTCTCTGTATATTTTTTGCATAGGTTTTGCTTGTAATGGACACTAGAACACAGCAGACCTTTATACTGAAAGTGAGTAAAATCTTTGATTACTTCTCTAAACAGCTTGGTCTCCTGTATTACACCAACACAGAGATCAATTTGTATCTAATGTATAGCGTTTTCCCTGCGATATATTGTTATGTTAATACAAATATTCCTGTTAAGTGCACTGGAATTCTTTTTGTTGATATTCAGTTGCTTTCCCTTCCTTTCTCTGTAATGGCTCTTGTCCTCAGATGTGCTGGTTTACTCACTTGAGTAGCCACTAGTTATTTAGGCTAACACCTTAGCAGGCTTCGGTAAAGAATCGCAGTTTCAATGTGCTGCTTAAAACATCTGTAAAACCTTGGTGACTCAGGACATATGCTGGCTGCTGATTAAGGTGAAAATTCTCCTTAGCCCAAGTACATCCACAAGACTTTGTTTGGTCTTCCCTTAGCTGAAGGAGATATTGGCCAATTCTGAATGAAATGGATGACTGGTCTTATTCGAAATTGCTTTTGTATGTTTTACATTGATAAGCTGTGGAAATTGAGTTTAATTGAATTAACAAATTAATAATACTTTTTTCCCATTACTCGTTTGTGTTTCAGAAAGTGCTCAGATCAAGATCCCAGTATCCTAAGATGCTGAGAATTAGTGTAGTATGAGTATTGTTATTATGGCCATTATTTTAGGCTCTCCTTGGCATGAATTCCACTGCTGACGAGAGGAAGAACTGAAAAACTGTTACCAAACATAAAGTTGTAATTAGTTGTTAACATTTTGTTACTTTGCTTCAGGTCTGGCTTACAACTCTGCCTTAACTTTGTGCATCTGACCCTTGAAATTGTTTGTCTTGAGTATGTCCAGGGTGCAGAAAACCTGTTTGTTCCTCAGAAAGGAATATTTGTGAATATTGTATATTAGAACCTCATTTTATCTACTGGCAGATAGGGTAACATTGAATTTCCCATATAACTGCTTATGTTTATCAATATTGTAATAGGTCACACTATTGACATAATTTTTTTTCTCTTTCTCTCTCCCCTTTATTTCTCCCTCCCACATCAATTTTTTCACTTCTGGCAACTTCATCTCCATGCTACCTCCCAAAAATCATTACCTCTCAAGGAGACTAATCCTTTCCTTTCCTTTCCTTTTTGTTGTGGTGGTTGTTATCTTTAGTTAAGTACAATGGAAATGTGAGGATTACCTGTAAGGCTAAGACATTATTTTGTCTTTAGAACTCAAATTGAATTTTTTTAATAGTGTCTTTTGGTCACACACAAAAATAAAATTTTAAAAAAAGGTCACAGGGAAATAACTGAGTGTCATCCTGATGACTTAGTTTGAGAGAGATTCTAATAAAAACATTGACCCATGTAATTGATTTTAATGGCAGCTTTGTGCCATCTTCTGTTCTCTGGAAGTGCGCCAGATGCCATCAGCACAGCCTCGGGGGACTGAGGGGCATAGAGCAGCAGATGAGTGGTTTCTCTGAAGCCCAGAGTAACTCGGATAGATTAGTTTGGTTGATAAACACAGAGCACAGCAGGCTCCAAAGGCAACTGAGGGTACAACTGACCTTTTTGTTCTCTGTCAGGGTCTAAGGAAAAGTAGTGAGTACAGCAGGAGCAGAACGACCATCATCCCCCGCTGTGTGCCCAACATGGTGTGTCTGCACAAGTACATCATCTCCGATGAGTCTGTCTTTCTCGTGTTACAGCATGCAGAAGGTTTGTATCTTGTTTACATATACTGCTGAAAAGAAGTAATGGTTTAAGTTTTAATCAGTGGTACATTTCATTGTTAAATTAATCTCTTGTACATGTAATTAAAATATTTTTAGTGTACCTAAGAGATGTCATGTAAGACACCCCACTCCCATCCTCCAGCCCTCCCTCTTTTTTGCCATTATTCTGTGGTGGATCTGATTTCTGTTTCAGATGGCCTCAAATCCTGATGGATTACTTGAATTGTAGCAATATTGAAAATTTCCAACTGTTTATCTTCTACAAGAGAGTGAATGCTTTGTCTGCATCTGTAGTATTTGCCATCATTTCTGAGGTGGTTTTGGCTAGTAAAATCTTTTTAGCATCTTGCAGTTAAAATGACAAGTATTTACACAAGAAGTTAATAACTCTCTGCTAAATAAACATGAACATTTGCTATTGGTTAATATTGCATAGTTATCTGTTTTTTTAAGGAAATAGCTAGTGGCATCACACAGGAGTTCAAAGCAGAACCACAGAGTTGTGCCTTCAAACTATTTATAAAATTCCTGTTAAATGTACAGGGAACAGGTGGCACAAAATAATTACATTTTGATTTTTTCGTCCAACACCTGGATTTAAATATTCCCTAAATGTAATTACCCGTATTTGTTTAGAATGAGTGCAGAATGCAGAATATAAATTTTGGGATTGCTAATAGTTCTTTTTTTAGGAAATGTTAATAATTCAGTCAGAATGGATGATGTGAAGGAACTAAGCTAACCGATAGAGCACATAATTTTATTACAGTGAATATTATCTTTTTATCCTAATAACTTAGATTTTGGCTTTTTCATGAATAATTTGTCCCATGAGGCCAGTTAACTTTAACTTTACAACATGAATGACTGTCTCTGAAATTTGTGACTTAACTTTGCCATGAGCAGTGATGCATGAAGAAAGGCCATATATTACAGTTGGCTGATGGTGATCTTGAGGATTTACATCTCTGTACAATGCTACTTTTCTTTAAGTGTGTGTAATTCAGGTAATAACTTAGAGACTCTCACCGAACTGTAATCTCCACATAAGCTGGTACATTTTGCTTGGAGAAATAATATTTAAAAATATCCAAACCAAAGCCCAAACCAAGCAAAAAACCAACCCTTGTGAGATACCAGCTTCCATTACAGCTAGTGTAATCAAATAGAGACAGGATAAAAATCATCATTTAAAAAATTCCTTCCTAATGTTTCTGATATTTCCGAAAACCTACAGATTTTCTCTTCTCTTGAGGAAGAACATTCCTTCTCAAGACAGATGGAAAAGTGGATGAAGAAGTAGTGGGGGGGCAGTGGTCACATAATTGCAGAATTGTTTAGGTTGGAAAAAAACTTTAAGATCATCGAGTCAAAAAATTTTAAGGACGGTTTAATATGACCAGTTGACAATGATAAAATCCTGGAAGTGATAATTTTGTTGTGACGAAAGAGAGAAAAATGGAGACATTGCATGATCAGACCTCTTTCATTTAAGAAGAGAAAATCTCAGCTTAACATTTGGGATGGATGAGCGTAGTCCTTACAAAGAAATTACTCTCTCTTGGTCATCTTTGACATAGTCACAAATCCGATGAAATGTGGTTGGCCTGAATATCTTGCACTTACCAACACAGGCTGCAACATTTTGAGTTCCTTCCTTCCTTAGGGGAAGGGTTTTTAATGTACTAAGTGGCTTCTAAATCAGGTTTGTGCAACACACAGCCTTGTGCAGCACCCCATGTCATTTGTTTGATCTGCCGTCACTGGAGGTGGTGTCTCTCAAGCATCCGCATTTTGGTGGGTCAGGCAGCAAATACATACTCAGAGGCAGCTATGGCTCATGTTGCCTTTCTCCCAGCTGTGGGTCAAAACCATGCAAGTAGGAGACATGGGAGGAGAAGGGTTATTTTGAGGTGGAACTGGGAGAGGAGGTGCTGATGAGATATGAGTGCTTTCTACAGGGAGAGCTCTGAAGGGAAACAGTGTGTGGGAAGAACTGGGGAGCATTGAGGGGAGGGTGAAGGACTGGCAGGTTGTGCTGGGGCGGAAAGGGAGAGCTACAAGGACCTCAAGGGATGGGGGGGGCCTTGTTGGTAATGCATAATCAGTGGATTCACTGGACTTGGACAATCGTGGGTATAAGTTATAAACTGCATAGGGTTTTCCCTAATTTTCTGGTAAAGCAGCAAATAGATTGGAAATGGTTTCATCTTTATCCTTCTTTGCAAACTGTTTGAAAATAGTGATATACTATAAGGACTTCTCTCTGATTTTCAGGGAATTAATAAGATTATTGTCTAAAGATAGGTGCTTGCTTTCATGAGCTTAATGAGTGGGCTTGGAACAGGCAAAGGAGGAGGAAAAGCAGTGATTGTGGGGTACAAAGTCATGCCTAAGTTACCTGAGAACACGTATGAAAAAAGCATAACGCAGCTACAGGGTCTAATAAAAAAGCATAATGCAGCTACAGGGTCTAATCCCAAATATCTAAGTGAGGCAATAATTTTTTGTTGCTTTTAAAACTTCATGGCCTCTGCATGTCACCTTGTCCCAGAGGACTGATGCTGGGAAGTGATTCAAGAGGAAGTCTTAATTTTCAAGCCTTGGAATCTCTATAGATAAAGCTCTCTTAAAATTTTGTCTGTCTTGGAGCAAATAAAAATAGAGAAGTTACTTGTTTATTTTGGCAAAGGACAGAAATTTCTAGGACAATGCTTTTTATATGATAGGTTCTGATATTTTACTTCGTAACTTCATGAATGCTCTTAACATTCATACTCCAAGTAGTTCTGTTCCAATAGGAAAGAAGGTACTGCCAGTCACATTTATAAATATATTACTTTGTGGTGATTTATTATGTTAGGTATGTTAGCTGCATCATTGGGAAGTTCAAGAGTAAAATACTAATTTAAGTGGGCAATGACTTCAATTGTAGCAAATTCAGAGGAAGTTTTAATGTTATGCACAGACATTACATATTTGCTAACAGCCTGCTATTTCCTGTTCGTAGTGAATTTTAGCTATATTAATAAGTGCACTGGTAGGTTTTGTATGAAATTCTGAAAGCTTAACCCTAGACTCTTGGCCTCACAGTCTTGCTCAAGATGAAGTCTTTTTTTTTTTGGTGTGTGAATCATCGAACCATTGCCTGCTCAGAACTGGTGAGTGAAGTCTTGGGTTCTCCTACAGGCTTTTATCATGGCCACAGTTGGAGACTTCAAGGGTTTCTTAGAAGCGCAAAAGTCCATAAAGTTATCTTGTAGATTTGTTGGAAAGCACTTGGCAAGTTCTAGTGTGATGGAGAGCCAATCTGATGTTAATAAGGCCTCACTTCTTCTTGGCAGTACTAACTCCAGAAATTTTAGAAGCAGATGCTTCAAAAATAGGCTGGGGGGCTTCCATGGGACATCAAAGTTTAAGTGGCTGTTAGAAGCTGTCAGATCTCTTTAAGCATAAACAAGCTGGAGTTCTATCAATCTGGAGAGCACTCAAGAAACTTCATGCTGAAGTGGCTTGCTGCACACAGGAGTTGATAGACAACAAGGCAGTAGCGTTCTGGCTTGCAAAGCTGAAGATTTGTTGTTAGGAAAGGAGATAGTACTAGCTATAAAGATTTGACAGTGATTGGAAAATGTAGGAAAGGTGATATGGTCCTTGGCAAGTGACATTTTCAGGAGGCTGCTTTGAAATAACAGCTTTTGCTTAAAATGCATCGGGAAGTGGGAACTTTGCCTAAACTAGCAAACTTTGTAGCACAGATTCACCAGTGGCAGTGGAAGCAGCCGTGTATCTAAGGCCCTGGTGTTTGTAACTACTGTCATTAGGTTGGAGATGAGCTTCTGATTCACGTCTATGCTGCAGCCTCACAGGGATGCTGTGAAACACTATTATTGTACGTAACAGTGCCTACACGTCTGATTCTCTCTTGGCTCAAAAACTATACAATCATAGTTTTACGTAATCATTGTATATTAACATGATGAAGTTCACCACTAGCCATATCTTTATTGAAAAGAACAGTGATTGTAAGGAAACCATTAGGTTGTTCTTTTTCCAGTAAAGCATAATGAGGTGCATGACTTAAAATTGGCCATAAACAAATTCTTATACCATGATGTAGAGAGTTTGGCCCGGTTGTGGAGAATAATTTAAGCAAATGTCTTTCAGTACTCTGTTTTTTATTTCCCTATATTGTCACAATTATTTGGAAGCCTGAATTGCTCACTTTGAGATTGTTTGGGATTTCCTGAAAGAGCGAGTACTGTATTCTTAGCTGCATTCCAGGAACTGGAATACATTGTCCTTCAGAGTAAACCGATGGGCCAAGGTGGCAAGAGCCACTGATATATTTTGGAATGTGTCTCTTACTCAGCCAGTCTTTAAGGATGTGAAGCTGAAATGGTGAGTGTCTGAGCACTGGGTGAGGAAAAATAGAACAGGCCATGGATTGTTCTTGTTAGCTAAAACAAAAACATGTTTAGGAGAATAAATTTACTGATTTGTTAGGTTTCATTTTATCCTATGATACTTAATGTATAGTCTGTATGTCATGTTCCTGCATCATGTGCTGTTAGTAACAAAAAACCTGCATAGATGTTCTATAGAATATAAAAAAAAATTATGGAACTAACAAGATTCCTAGCCACTTTCATCACTTAGTCACTATATGCTGAAATTTCATATTATTTTGGACACTAGCTTTTTAGATTCTGCCTCTTAAAGCAGAAGTATAACCTCCAATGTGGTTAAGTAAGACGATTCTAATAAGTAATTTTACATTGAATAACTTCAGAGAATGTAGACCTTGGTGATTTTCATGGGCTAATAAAACCAGAAAGGGTGAGCTGGACTGGTTGTAGTCAATGCGTGGCAGAAGAAAATCATCTTAATAATTATGTTAATATGGTACTTCTGAAATTGTATTAAACACTAATAAACTTTAACTTCAAATGGTAGCCTTTATAGTTATTTAGTATGTTAGACTATTTGACAGTGACTGAAGCTTACTTATTTGGATTGATTTCTGTAATTTTAGTTTTTATAGATTCCTGATACTATATTAGCATGGCTTGCTAATGGGTTTTCTTGATCTTGCACAACACATGGGGAGAGGGGGGAAGATTATTAATATGTCATTCATAAAGGCATAATTATATACCCAGATACAAATATCACTCTTGTTTGACCCTGGATTGGACATTTTCAGAACGGAATAAAATTGTTGTTTTTCAGTATAGAACACAATTATTGAATAGCATTTATTTACGTATTTCCACTTGACCAGGAGGCCAGTCTTGAAATATCTGTTCATAAACATATTTGGATGTAAATATTTTTTCATGTATTTACTTGCATTTAACTCTAAATTGGAGTGTCAGTAAGTATCTGACATTCCAGTGTGACTTCTAAGTCCAAATGATTATTAATGAGCAACTTCTTTATTAATAAGGCAAGATAATAACACCTTTACTAACAGAAGTCATTGTAGCAGTTCTGTTTTCACAGGTGAACAGTGTTGAATTCCTGAATTCTGTGAGGGTAAAGAGATATTTTTTGTCTTTTGCAAATTTTAGGTTTGCTAAAAGCATTTGAAATCAAACGTTTTAAAAAAATGTAGTCTGAACCTCTTGACTCTTGCAGTGTTTTTTTCTATAGGGTTTTGAAGGATTGAACTCAATGCATCTGTTTTCCTTTCTTAATCCATCTTGTGCCTCCTTCTTTCTTAAGCTGCTCTAAGACTTAGAGTAGAGGCCAAAATCTGGTGGAGGCTTCATGAAATCTTTCATGAAGTGGGGTGGAGGGAGCAGAAGACAGGAGTTAACGTGAGAGCGTTTTGACTTGTCTGTATGTAAAAAGTAAAATTTTGTGAGGATAATTCTTGCACTTTTAATACTGCCGGGCAGCCCATCTCTTTCCTACTTAATACAGGGGTATGAAACACTTAGGTCAGTGAGAGCCCTTCAAGTGTTGCAAGTAAGAGCACACCTAGTATCCAGTGATGACAACTGTGGTAGTAGACCACAGAAATAAGGTTTTGAGCTTTCTGCATCCCTGGTTCCAAAGCTTAACCCAGGCCTCCATTAGAAAGACCTTTTCTTAGTACTTGCGTCTAATGGTGCTAATATTTGCATTATAGCTGTGCCTGGAGGCTGAGGTGCTGTTGTGCCAGGCACTGGCCCGCGCTACAGAAATGTAATGTGGGTTTTCAGGGGTCATGTTCTGTCAATACCCTTTGAAACCTGAGATTTGTGTTTTTATAAGAAAGTTATGAAGCACAAATAATAAAACAGTAATTTGAAGATAGAAATATTTAGCATTTGCTTGTAGTAATTAATGTAATGATAGTGGAGTGGGGAGACTTTATTTTTTATTAAATGCAGCAGTGGCCTTGTTGTCAAATGAGGTTTTATTGTTTGGTAAGAAATAATATAATAATAATTCCAGGACTAGTTAATAAACTGGGGAAAGTTATTTTGCAAGAACTGTTTACTTAAAATAATTTAATTGAAATTTTTAAGCTAAGCAATTGTTATAAAAATATTGTTCCATCCAAATCTTGGGGGAAAATTAAACTTCTGTGTTGCTGATTTTGTCATGGATGAAAATGTGGAAAAGAGGAGGTGGTCTTTCACACATATATAAATATATGTATGTTCTCACTCTCTCATTCTCTTTTCTGTTCTTTTCCGTCTCTGCCATTCCATAGGAAAAGCATGAATAAGTGTAAAAATGTAGTATTAGAAAAAGAATTATTGGTGATTATGGGTTGAACAACTCATATTTTTACAAAACAAAATCAGTAATTCTGAAGTCCCATGCAGGCTACAGGGATCAGAAGGCATGGCAGTGCCCTGACTCTAATACATCTTATTTAAGGCAAGTGGCTTCATCTAAGATTTTGCATGGACTCTCTGCTCCTCGCAGAGGTAAGGTCCTGCTTGTCAAACACTTGTCAGGCTGGCAGGACCAGGGCCCTTGGTCTCACCATTGCAGGGTGCTTGTGTCCAGGCAAGCTCAGAGTCAGTAGCTGCCAGGGAGGCAACCTGCTCTGCTGGACTGAGGGCTGCGGCCGCTAATGCTGCTCATGTGGGACTGACTGATGAGCTATGTCATACTACTGTAGCATGGCACGCTTTTAGGTATTTGGAGTGCATCCTTGGATAAGTGTTTAAAGTGCTTACGCAATACAGTGGTCGCTATAGCAGTTCTTGTTCCCTTCTCTATGAGCATTCCTTCCATTTACTCCTTTTCGTTTACCTGGCATCCTTTCTTGTTGTCTTTTAGAAGGTGGCAAGAGTCATTCTGACCTACTAAAGTCAGTTTGTGGCATATGACAGAAACCATGTGGGTTAATGGATCTAAGTTGTCATTTTTACCACTGGACTCAAGCTGTTAGAATTCTCTCTCAATATTCCTAATATACTTAGTTTCACCACAACCAACGAGACTTTTATTTCTTCCTCTTAAAAAACGAGTCTTGTCTTAGCCGGGGGGATGGAGGGCGAGAAAACCCCTCATAATATTATTCAAATTTATTTTTTAAGTATCAAGGGTTTTCTGCCTTTGATAAGTTATTTTTTAAATACCTGGAATATAGAAAAACTGTTCCTAGGCAATGAAAAATACTTTGTTCCTTTATTGTGCTTTCTAAAGGAATTTTGCTTGATATGGAGGCTGTTTAAAAATAACCATTAAAGACTGTATTTGGGAAAAATATAAAACTCTGTTTTAGCAGACTATGTTAAAGAGGGAGAAAACAACAACAAAAAAAACCCCGAAACTGCAGATGCCTAGTGGGCTGGATACTTCTTTTTTCCTTCTACAAAGAGTTTGTTAGAACTCATGCATTTTCCAGAATTTCTGCACAATTTTTTAAACTGAAGTGTCTCGACTTTGCATTTTCCCGTAAGTTATCAAAAGTAGCTTTCTAGCCTTAGGCCAAATTCTTTGGAGCGTGCAAGAGATGCAGTAACTTCTTGATTTGGTTTTTTGCAAATTATGTTTTGTAATCTGTAAGACTTTTTTGTAAGTACAATGCTTGGAAACATAGAGAGTCCTATCTTGTATTTTTTAAATGTAACTATTTCTTTTGGAGCTGTGACTTTTTTAGAGCCTTTGATGTGAGGGAACTGGTTTGTCAATGTAACTTAGAGTACTGATAAATCCTTGTGTAATGCAGCAAGACATAAAATCTTTCTTGAGTTCTGTAGTTAAAGGGATAAAAACATTCATATTTAACTAAAAACTCACTTCTTCAAGGAGAGAAACAGATCCTTAAAATATCTTTCTAGTGTAAGGTAATTCCCTTCCCCTTACTGGAATTACTAATTAGTTTTTATTCCATCTCCCCTAATGTTGCTCAGGAGCTTGGAGCTGTGATACTGAAGTATTTAGTACAGGCAGAACTGGTGATGGGCATTAAACCATTTGATCTTCCTTAGTTTTTGCTTTCTTTTGAGACAGCAGATGGAAAGTAGTCACCACTGTGCAACTTGAGACAGACTCTGAAATGAGACTTTACTGAAGTTTAAAAAAATAAAAAGATTAATATCAGATGCAGCTCTTTAAATATTTATGTATTAATACAAATCTGCATGAAAGGCAAGTTGTGGTCCCTGTAATTATTTCCTCCTGAGGCAGCGGATCCAGCTTCATCTGTGGGCATAGGAACATAGCGCATTGTGACAATGAGCGTATTTTCTTGTCTCATAATGAAACTGTTTCTGTTTTGAGAGAAATTAAGAATCCCTCCTCTTTTCCTACAGGAGGAAAACTGTGGTCTTACATCAGTAAATTCCTAAACAGAAGTCCTGAAGAGAGTTTTGAAGTTCCTGAATTCAGAACATCCAGTTCGACTAAAATTTACCTGGAGCAGCCAACACCTAGTCCTAAAGAAACTGGTAGCAGCACTGATTCCAGAGAAGGTTATGGGGAGAGCATGCTGAAGGTGATCCCACTGAAGAGCAGCCTGACGCCGAGCTCTCAGGATGACAGCAGCAACCAGGAAGATGGCCAAGAGAGTTTGCAGTGGATGGACTCAGGATCCAGCTCAGAAGAAGAGTGCACTACTAGTTATTTAACATTATGCAATGAATATGGGCAGGAAAAAATTGATTCTGGCTCTCTAAATGAGGAACCGGTGGTTAAACTGGAGACTGAAGGTCTAAATGCCAAACAGAGAAGTTGCTTACAGAAATGCAGTGTTGGTGGTGGTGATAGCTTCACCTCTCAGGTTGCATCTCAGGAACGACAGCTTTTCATTGATGATGCTGAGCTGGAAATGGGTAGCCCTACTAGGATATTGGACTCATTAACTAAATCGAAGAACAGCCCCATGGAACTCTTCAGGATAGACAGCAAAGATAGCACTAGTGAGCTCATGGGGCTTGATTTTGGAGAAAAGCTATATAACCTGAAATCAGAGCCTTTGAAGCCATTGTTTTCTGTCCCAAATGATGACAGAAGCTTGGACACTCTAGAGAGCAGAATGGATGCGAGAGCTCATGACACTATAAGCCGGGGTTCCAATGACTCTGTGCCAGTTATCTCCTTTAAAGATGCTGCTCTTGATGATGTGAATAGCATTGATGAAGGAAGGCCTGATCTCTTAATAAACTTACCTGGTATGTCTGATGAAACAGAAGAGGCAGTGTTGTCAAAGCAAACAAAGTTTACAAAAACTGATAGGAACATGTTGGAAGTAAAGTTATTAGAAACACCTGATGTCTTGCAATTAAATAATTCCTCAGAGCCATGCGAAGCATTTGATCAAGAGCCTAATCATGTGGCACCAGAAGTGGGTGATCTTTCCCACGAAGAAGCAAATGGGCAAAGTGGTGTCACTCAGGGCGGTCTTGGGACTCTATTTACATCTGACCAAGAGGTAGGTAGTTTAGAAGATGGGGCTCTGTTTCAAGGGCTTGGAGCCTGCCTCTTAAATGTGACAAGCAAAGAAGAAAGTTCATTTGGTTCGAACCAGCTCTCAGGTGCTCAAGATGTTAGCTTGGATGGAGACGTGTTAAGAAATGGAGCAGTGTTGCTGTTTTCTGATCAAACCGAAGACTTTGCGAAAGAGGGAACAAGTTTGGCCTTGTTACCAGCAGCTGAAAGTAAAATGACAGCACCAAAAAGGGAAGACAAAATAGCAGTAGCAGGGGAGAAGGAAATACATCAAATTTTTCAGGACCTCGACGAAAGATTAGCTATAACCTCCAGGTTTTATATCCCAGAGGATTGCATTCAAAGATGGGCAGCTGAAATGGTTGTAGCCCTTGATGCTTTACATAGAGAAGGAATTGTGTGCCGCGATTTGAACCCAAACAACATCTTATTGAATGATAGAGGTCAGGAACTTTTGCAAATGCATTTCTTTTTATTCGCTGTTGCTTCCAATTAACTGAGTAGGCGTTTTATCTTGTAATTAGTATCTTCATTTCCTGTCTAGAGCTTCATTATCAGTGCAGCAAATTCACCCCCAGTAATAGCTTCTAGTACTTAATGATGCCATTATTCTTAATGATACTGTTTTTAGCTACAAAAGGAGTAATTACAGTTCACTTCTGCAGAAAATGGAAGGGAAAAATGTTTTGATTTCTCTTGTCGTTTTGTTTTTAGGACACATTCAGCTAACGTATTTTAGCAGGTGGAGGGAGGTTGAAGATTCCTGTGACAACGATGCCATAGAGAGAATGTACTGTGCCCCAGGTTAGAACAATCACCTACAATGTTTCACTTGGAAAGCAGATTAGCAGTTTTCATTTTCTCACAGAGCCTTTATGGCAAAGAGCTCAAGATCATGCAATATCTGAATTTTCTTTGTTTTTTTCCTGAATGTCTTAAAAAGCTAGAGGTCTCATAACTGCTTTATTATTGAACTGTGGTGTTGTTTGTTACATCATTTCCATAAAGTGTAATTATACTGAATGTCTTGGTTAAGCAAAGGTAAGAAACGTTTTGTTCTCTTGCAGTTATCTGCTATGTGTGAGTACATCCTGATAACTGAAAAGAGCAAATAATGGAAAAGGCAGATTGAAAAGATGACTTTAAGACCCCCAAAAATTCAAAAAATTATACATGCAAAGAACGGGGGGGAAGAGGGGAGGAAGGAAAAATAGCAGTTTGAAAAATACAACCCTAATAGGCTCAGAGTTGCTTCTGACATTTCTGATGAGCTAGAACAGGCTTTGAAATAGTTTAGAGTGCTCTTTTCTTAGAACTGCTTTCATCAATCATAAGGGTGATAAAATCAATATCTCTTGGGTCTTTATAGCAAGGATAGTACTTGAGACCAAGTCCTCCCTCTTTTTCTTTTAAGAATTTATTTTCTGCTAATACAGTGGTCAAATAGTAGTGACGGCCAAGAATCAGGTGTTTTACTTATGACTTCATATTTAAAAAATTTCATAGATAGCTTTAAAACCTTTACATTTAGAGTTGAAATGACTACTGGGATGCTATTCAGATTTTCTGTTTCTCCTTTTTGTTCTGAATTTGAAATGCCAGCATACTCTTTCTGCTGAGTGCGTAGTCTAGCTGGGCTTTGCAACTCAGCATGCAGGTAGTCTTCAAGCTCAGAGTCTGCAAATGTGCTCAGAAAAAAATTAGATAAGAGTTATCAGCAATTGAAATTCTGAACTTAGTTTGATATCAGATGTGTATTCTCTGACTTACTCCTGCAACTGAAATACAGTAAGGAACTGCCCTCTGTAAATATATGTGATGAGATCTCAACAAAAATTTGAATGCCAGCCTTTTGAGATAAATAGTAATTGAAATATTTTTCCGTCCAGGTGCAAGTCAAAAGGGCAGGTGTTACAGAAAAGAATTCTTTTGACCTATCAAAGCAAACTCAACATGTTAGTTCTACCCTCACTCCACTTTAATTAATGAAGAAGAAAACTGGGGAATCCCGGCAATTCTTGTTGTTAAATAGAAATGTGTTCTGGTTGCCAACAGAAATGTGTCCTGGTTGCCAACGTAGATGACGTCCTGTTAGAAAGAGGTGTTTTCCTGCCTCCCTAACACAGCCTCATGCAAAGCAGTCCCGAGCTGAGTAGTAGCAAAGATGGTAGAGCAGCCTTTTCCCACCCTGTCATCATTAATGAGCTGTGAAAGTCAAAGCTTAATTTTTCTGTATTTTAATGAGGATCCAAAGAGAGGCTTTTTTTTTTGCCCCCTAAGCCCCAACCAGCCAACTTTGCAGTAATTAAGTGTTTAGGGAGCAGTTGAAATAATATTTGAAAATCCCCAAATGCAAGAATAAAGTTTTCCACACCATCATTATTTCCACCTCACAGCACAGGTGTGGTATCTATTCACACTTTTCTTGGTTAAGTTGCCCTCTCCTCTTTGCCCTCTCTGCCCTACCCAAGCTGCAAATGATGCTGTGAAAGATGAAGTTTACAAATGCAAATATTATATATATGCAAGATGGCTGAATTGATATTGGTCTGTGATTCTTACCTTTCATATTTATGATCGTAATGTTATCTCCCCAAAGCGTACTCTTATTTTAGTGTATTGTTTTTTCACACTAATTCTTGCATAGGAGCATAATACTTGGTATAACTTAGCAGTACAAAATATATTTTGGAGCCAAGTGCCATTCTGTTCTGACTAATGATATAATACTGTTATCTTCAATAATAGTGTATAGCTGAGTCCAAAGCAGCTTTTTTTAGGGCTACTGCCACTGGTTAATCTTGCTGTAGAATTTTGATAAGTGATAAAAAAAAGTCACGTTAGTGAGCTTTCTTTAGGCTGTGATGATGCGGGAAAATAAACCTTATTTGAGCAATCATTTTGCATTTTGAAGCATGTACCATGTCCCTGGAACCCATGTCTCTCACAATAGCATTGCTCCTCAAGGTGATTCTTGGAATAAGGATTTTGAAATTATGCTTGAGCTTCAATTCAGTACAGTAGGAGAAATTGGCAAGTTTGGACTTTGCTATTTAAGTTGCCTTTTAAAACTGATCATAACTGTTTTTCACAGCTTGCTTTTTTTCTTGCTGAAGGGAGGGCAGCAGCTGTGTAGAGATGAACAAGTGATCTTCAGAAAATTTTTTCAGGTCTTATGATTTCTTATCATACTAAAACACAGTGATTGCATAAAGTGGCTCAAAGTGAGTCTGTATCTTGTTTTGAAATTTCCTGGTGTTTACAGTATTGTGTGCTGTGTTGCTTTACCTTTGGATACTCAGCCTTCCTTCTCCTTTTCTCTCTGAACTGAAGGATATAGTGAAACTTGGCTGTAAAATTTTCTCTCCGTGCATAGCTCAGGATGTATTTTCAGGAGAGCTGAGGATAGAATAGAATGTGGATATGATACATGAAAATACACGTTATATGGTTTCAATATTTTGTTATTTAAAGGTATGCTAGAAAAGGAAGATGTCTTTATCAAAACACTGCTTTTTAGGGCCTGGTGTTAAAGACTGATAGGAGATGATGAGTCTTGGGACACAATTCTTTTTCCGTAGTGATTTTTGAGGAGCAAATTTTGTAGGCAGAAAATGAGAGGATGAATGTGGAAGCTAAACCAATTGCAGGATATCTTCAGTTTAAAATAGGTAAGAAATTGTATTGCAGGGCTTTTTAGAGATATGAAAGTGTATTTGAAACTATTTTATCTGTTTAATTGATAACGTTTCAAGCGTTATTTTCATGCAGCAGAAGTTACCGAGTGCTTCGAATTGAAGTGCCTTATGACATTTAAATTTTAATTTGCTTTATTGGGTCAAGCAAAATATGGAATCTAAATTCTACAATTATATATCAGAATCTAATTCTTGGAGGGATTTGGGATAATAGTGTATTAATATTGAAGCCTTTCAGACTCACGAGAACAGAGGTCTAACTATATGGAGCTTGTTTGCAGTATCTAGGATTTTGTTTAAGGCTTTCGGAGTACTCTGAGTGGTAACCTTGTCTTAAAGCAAAGCCGAGGTAGTATTGGTACAGAAACAGTGATCAGATCTTTCCCATGATGAATAGCAAGGACTTGCTCTGTTCTTGTTATACTTTGAAAGACAATATGATTGAATATGTAGGAAAGAAATTATGCAACGTATGTATAAAATAATAAAACAAATGCAAACATTATAAATGAAGAATTGTCAAGAAGATGGGGGAAGAGAGCATACCATTCCCTGCTACCAAAATAATTATTTTTGAGTGAAATAGCCATTCTTTTTGTATTGTGCATAAACTAGAAGTAGGTCTCGGGTCTGTTACATGAAGTAGCACTTCTCCACTATTGACGGCAGGTGGCATTATACCATTAATGGATTTTGCTGTTATACTTGCTGGCTCTAATTTGCTTAACTTCACATAAGAACCAGAGATGGAAGATGTTGTTTATTTGTAATGATTTACGTATCAAGAGTTGCACTCCGAAGCTCAGAGTTGTGTGTTTTAGTGCTGTTGAATCTGTTGATAAAGCTGGATCACTCTCTTCACTCCTGCATAGTTCTACTCAATAAAAAAAAGTTCATGCTGATCCAACTACTGTAACAACAAAGCAATCTGCAGATGCTTAAAAGTAGCGCCTGTGCTATACTTTGATTAATGGCCAAACTAAATCTTTGCTGTTCACCTTTGATAAGTCAAATGTTGTTTCTCTAACCCACAAGGGAAATGATGGATTATAAATCATCCGCTATAAACTCAACACCACTTCAAGTAAAACTGTGGGGATTTTGGCCAAGAATAACCTATTTGCTTTTAAAGAAGAAATTAAGCACTTGTAACTCAGAGTTTCTGCTGTGTTAATACGGTTAAGGTGACTAATGTGAAGCTTATGTGTTTTTTCTTTAACTTTCCTCCTCTTTATAGTAATTTTGTTTTCTGAATGTTGTAAAGGGTGCTAAGCAGCTGATGTCTGAATACAAAGTTATTAGCAGATCAGATGAGAATGATTCACTTCTGTTTAAACAGCCCTTTGCTCTCCATGCCCCCTGAGAACTCTTATCACATATTTGTCCAAAAACCCCCACAAAAACTAACAAAAAACCCCTCGCATTATCCACCTGCCTGGTGGCTGTTAGTATCAGCAATGTACCTCTTTATCTCTTGGATAATGTGCCTTGGTATTCTGAAGGGGGGAAAATTCCAGTAACAGATTCAATTTACACGGACAGAAACTTGAGCAAATGCCAGCCTAGCAGGGGGGCTATTATTCTGCTCTATAAATAAGTTTAAAAAAGAAACAAACACACATACAAACCTGTGAATCGACATGTTTTGGTCTAATTGAGGGGAAAGCAAGATAGATGAATTTTGAAATGCAAATGATCACCTTCTGTTATTTAAATATAATTTTTGCCAACTTTGTCATCTTAAATATAAGGAGCTGTTACCTTTTAAATGAAGTAATAATTTATTACATCCTTGATAGTAATGAGTTTTAAAAAATGCTCCTTCGTAGTGTGCTTAATACTTGTGAGAAAGAAAAGAAGTGCCTACAGCTGCAGCCTAGTCGAGGCTGTCTTCAAATAAAACAGATTAAGTTGAAGACATACTCCTAAAGAGAAATTTTTAGGTACTTTTTCTGTCAAACCTGTGAAGTATCATGTTGTAGAAGTGTCTTGCCGTTCTAATGTCATTTGTAAATGTGATGTGTGAATGAGGTGTTTTATTTACAGTCTCCAAGTTCTTGTTCCAGCAATGGGGATGTGTTCTGTCACATCCCTGTAGTGTTATTGGAGGACAACATTTCAGAACTAAGCTGTCTTTGGAGTCTTTTTTCTTTCTTGTCCAAACAATATTTTTTTCACCTGACTGTGCTTTCTGAAAACTGGAGAATGCCTCAATAAGATCATAAAGCTAAAGGGAGCTTAGCTTCATAAAAAATACAAGTCAGAAACTGGCCATCAGTAATGTATCGTGTTGTTCTGATGCTTTCATGTGCTGTGTGCTATAATCAAGCCTTATTTACACAAACCAGCCTTCACAGTAAACCACACATAAATATATGGTATATTGGATTTTATCTAACCTGCTACTAATTGTACACAATGCAAAACCTAAGCAGCAAGCATGCTTTTTCAGTAAATCATTTTGTCTCCCGAAAAACCTGACATGTTTTGGTGTGCAGACTGATTGTTGCACTTGCAAATGAAGATGTCGATTCTGGTCTTAGACAGTTGAAAATACCAATATGAAGTGCAGCTGATAACTTAAAACATATGACATGAAGATAAAAATTGGTAGGTTGCTATTATTAGCCTGTATGCTATAATTTTTATATACTGAATAAGGAAAAAATGGTCTTCCTCTGTTTACCAAATAGATATTTGATGCTGGAAAACCTGTTTGTTATTTGTGTGTGTTTTTCAGTAGGAGTTTGCCGGCACTTATTACATCTGCTATTCTGTATTATAGTAATTTAATTTGAATAGATTGTTTAAGGAGCAAAATAACTGTGGTAGTTTAAAGTGCCATTGACCCTGAGAGGTATCAAGGGATGGGCTGGTCTCATGGTTATAGTATGGGCCTGGACTTCCTAGACTTTATCTCTGACACTGTCCTAGCTTTTTGTGTGACAGCAATATCTCAGGATAATCCTAACAAGGAAAGGACAAAATAGAGCAGGTGAATGAGCTTTGAGCAGCAAAGACAGAAGGATGGGCTACCTTTATTTGAAAAGCTTTGGCAGTAGGAAACAGGACTAAACATTAATATGAAAAATATATGGCTGGTGTGAATAGTGAGGAAAGATCTGAAACTGCAGAGAAGGGACTGATTATCGTGAAGCTGGGAATAACAACTTTACAACAAGCATTTGGAGTGGTACAGCTCTCCAAACACACCCGAGTGTCCCACAGAAAGCCATAATAACTGCTCCCAAAATAGCAAGATGTCTTGAACATGGAGTAAGTAATTGAAAGCATCAGTTTGGGGAGAGAATCACGTATTTTCAGAAAATAAGCTGATGTGGTTTGGCACTCAGGCTTACTGTAAGTACACTGCAAGTTTCAGGTGAAGTACCTGTCCTTGTGGTTTTTCGTAGACTCTAACTGGAGTAAGAAATAAGATGTACCTAAGCCATTGAATTGTAAATATCTGGTATTTCAGTCTGCCTGACATAAAAGCCATTTAATAACTATAGAAGAAACTGTAATTTATCTCTGTGCTCAGTTTTATTTTTTATTTATTTTCTTTTTTAATTTTGAAGTTATTATTATAACAGATAGAGCTAAAATGTGAAGATAGTATAGAAGATGCCTTTTGAAAATAAATGGAGCTAGCTGATAGGTTAATTTGTGTTTGCTTTGTTTTGATAACAGAGCAGCACAAAGTTCCTTTGTCTCTTTGGTCACCTGAATATTTTGGAGGAAGTTTTAATTCCATCTTGGGCTGCTAAAAGGAAGAAAGAACACAGTTCCCTGTATTAATTTGATTTTTTTTAGTGACGTATGGAAATTTTTTCCAAAAAGGAACATAGATACTCAGGGGATTTTGCATACCTTTAATATGAAACTTCCTATTTTCATACTCCATTTGATCTCAGCAGATGTTCATTGGTCTTGCCTCACTACTTGATTGTTTAAAGACCATGATGGACTTTTTATACTTAGCTCTATATGGTTCAATACTGTCTTTTATAAATTACTAAAGCATTTTATGAAGAGTATTATGGCTAGATTGCTTGTGTGATGTGTTATTTAGTGACTATATCTTACAATATCTTGACTGACTGAGTCTGCCTAGAGAAAATTAGCTTGGATTCATTTTACGTGGTTCTCTGCAAATGCTTCTTTACATACATAGATATTAAAATATGATAAAATAGTAAGCTTTTAAAATTAAATGAGTGTAAGGTAAATAGAATTTCTGAAGCAACTCTAATGTGTGCAATACTGTTTATCTTAATGACTAGAGAAAGGGAAAACTTTGTGTCTAGTGTTTTCAGAATGTTGGAAAAGTCTGTTTCCTCCTGATGGTTTCAGGCACGTGATGGTAATTCAGATGGGGCTCCTTGTTTTTTTATCAGTGCAGGAATGATACTTGAAGCTATGGTGTTTCTGCCTGAAACACGGCCTTAAGGAAAAGGTCCCCCTCAGGTTTTGAAATTCTTATCAAATTCTTCTTTGACAAAGAGCCAAATGATTCCATTCTTAACTGCAGGAAAAGCAGGTGTTTAGGTGTTTGAAGGAGCAGAACCTCTACCTAGAGCCTGTTTTCTTGTGAGCTGACTTAAGATGAATTTGTTTGGATATTACAATTTATCCTATAAAGTTTTTGATTGAGTTTTTGTTCTTGGTGATTTGCAAGCCCTCTGGCCTGAATTGCAGAGTGATTATCTAAGTCCACCTTTATGCCTGACTTCTTTTATGTTAGCTATTCTTTGTGCCTGCTGTTAAGGAGGCCCTGTTGTCAGCCCTGAAGTAAACAGTATTTGCTAGAAAGCGTTTGAGGTGTGGTAGTAAAAGCTTCTGAAATCCTTCAGCATAGAGGATGTGTTTCAGGTTAAGGTGCTGTAGAAAGAATAAGAAAATCTGCCTTGGTGTTACTGCTAATACCTTTATCGAGGATTTGTGTTTAAGAGAGGTGAAGTTTTGCTTTTTTTTACTTTAGTATTGCACTTCTGTTTAAAAATATGGAGCGTTGTCAGCTACATGTCCCTTATCAGGAAGTAAAGTGTTACTGTGTATAATGCAAATATTGAGATAAGTATGGAAACCATAAAGAAATGGCCTTTCAGTTGAGACCAGCTGCTCTGGAAGGAGGACAGTGCTGGGTAGTGAAGGTGTTTACCTGTACCACCTGCCTCTGTCTGAACCTGATAGCATTTTACAAATCTCCTTCCCTTTGGTTACCCAAACGGCTGCAGTTGAAATTGCTGCTATGCAGGAATTTAGCGTTGCCATGTGCTGCTGGGGCTATATGTCCTGTAGGAGTGCATTGGGAAGGGAAAAAGAGAAAGCTCTCCTTTCAAATGCAGTTGCTGTAAAATTGGAAGAGCTGCTGATTTTTTTTCACTCTACTTTTTTATTTCTCCAATTTAAAAGGGTTTTGTATTTGAGAATGGTATGAATATTTTTTCTGCAAATTGTACACTGCTAGTCCTAGAAACACCAACACCGTGTGCATGCGCACACAGTTATTTTTGTACAAATGTGGATAAGGTCCTTGATTTCAAGGTTCATGAAATAAAGAATTGGCACAAATATCCCCATGTTATTCACTTAAGCTTATGGGTTGCTACCATTTATTGTCTAAATTACTTTGCTGATGGATTGAGATGAAAATGTTTTCTTAGTGAAGGCAGATATTGTAGTTCAGATTTATTGCAATATTAAAGCTTTAAAAAACCCATGTGCCCTATGTAGTATATTACATTAGCTAGCTGCTCTGTATCACTTGAAAGCACTTCAGAATCTATAGTTTCTACATCTTCCTATGATGTGTAGTTAAGATAAAATGCAGTAATATTGATGTGATATCCTGAACTTATTATGATCAGTGTATTGCATCAGAGCAATGTGACCTGTTTGAAGTAAGGGAATGTAAACAACACATGTTTATTTGTAGTACTCACTATGATTTTTTTTTTATTATTAAATTTTTTTTTAAGGAAACCAGTTATTTTAAGCTGAGGTAAGGAACCTTTGGGACCTAGGGGAAGCAGCGTGAAAGCAGATGTTGGGTAATAGCAGAAAAGTTAAGCTAAAATTTAGTTCTTGTAAAAAGGATAGCCAGATGTTCCTCTCCACTGACTTTTTAGTTTTCTGTTCTGTGTTAGTTCAGATGACTTCTTGTGTAGTTTCCACTGTGTGCTTGAAAACTCAGCCAGCGCCCTTCAGCCAGGGGAGAAATCTGCATTACTTGAGTGTTCTCAGTTTATCTCGCTTGTGTCATGGTCAAAAGTGAATGGAATAGTTCAGTGCTGCTCTCTTAAGAGATCTGCAATGGCATTTGTTTTGACTTGGCATATACTAAGCGTGTTCTTACAGTTGAAAATACAGGCTTGGATTTTGGAGAAGCGGAGTCTGGTTTACTTTTTGACTCTTGTTCTGTGTTCATTTTCCTTATCAGAGAAATAAGTGAGGTTACAACAACATCCCGTAATGAACAGTGTATGATTCTGTAAATGAAACCAGTGTAACTTGGATGATTCAAAGATCTGGATTATCACCTGTGATTGCCAGCATAAAAGGAAACAACACCAAAACTCAGATTTTTTTTTTTTTTTGTAGTATTTCATTTCCCTGTCCTCAGAACGATGCTTTATTTTACCTTTAGAGTATTTTTTAATATTGGGCTGTAACTCGAGAGGCCTATACCCACTGAATGTCTTTGGGGAAGAATGGATTAAATGCTTTTGTGGCATTATTCTACAATTTAAAATGTGTCAATATGGAGAAGTAAATGGTATTATAGGAACTGAGAATGTACTAGTCAACCTTAATTAACTCTTGGCTTTACTGTCCTTATTCTGGAATAAAAATATTTTAATATAAAAAATCTTTACTTGTTTGGAAGAAAGCTCTCTTAGTCTACAGTATCCACAGGATTAAATGGAAACATTTAATGGAACATGGATACATGGGAAAGAAAACTCTGCTCTAAACAAGCCTAAAATATTTGGTTTTAGTTTTTGCTTTCCATTCATGTTATCTTGTTTTTGAATGTACGTTGTTGGAACGTACAGCACTAGAAAATCACAATCAGACTGGAAAGGCATTTCCATTCTGTAGGTTTCAGTGAGGTATGCTATGAAAACCTTTTGCTAGCTGGTTCATGTGGAAAGGCTTGAGTTTGGTTTTTTGCTTTTCTTTCTTAAAGGACAGTTTCCTAGAAGGTCTGACTTTCTGAAGGGCTGTAAACTTAAATTGCAAGAACAGATTTTGATTTTTACACAAATTCTCTCAATTTACCATAATTTCAACTTCATCTGAATGCTTGCCTGGAATCATAAAAGATCTTAAAAATACATGTAGTTATGCTGATACAATTCCGGTATGGATGCTATTATGTCTTTGTAAGAGTTTCTCAATGCTGATCGATTAATCTCTAAGGAATGGAATAAATTCTAGTGTGGTACACTTATAGCGATGTATTGGGCATTCAAGTGCCATTAACTGTAATAAACTTTTTAGTATGAGAGATGTCCTGCCTCAAGAAACAATATCTGAGCCTTTCTTCCATGTTGCTCTTGTAACAGTAACCTCAGCCTAATCATATAAGGTGCTGAATGTCTTCCAGCTTGTGTGGCAGCTGCCCGAAGGGACAGCCCTCTGCACATCCCTGTGCTCAGCCGGTGTGTGCATCTCCACATCTGGGGAGGTCTGGGGCTACCACCTTCCTTTCTCTGACCCTGGAGTATGACTCATCTGTAGTTCTCCTTGGCCATGCTCATACTAAGCTCCATAAAATGATGAGCAAGATTTTTTAAGCATGCCACAATGCTTTTCACAGTAATGACTATGTGACTATATGCTAATTATTGTCCTCTGCTGGGAAGCTGCTGTAGCTTTTGCCACCAAAGCTATTTTAGTGCAACTCCTGCATTTTTTTGACAGTCAAAATGAAGATTTTGTCTTCATTGCAATCTGGTTTTCTGCCTGTTTTAGAGCACACAGTGTGGTGTGTTTGTATTTAATAGTTTTTATAGTTTAAAGCCTGAGTCAGTGAAGGCCAGGTTTTCTGCATGCATCATGCTATTGAATATATTAATTTCTATGGCTAGGGGCTCTGTAACTCCCACCTCACCTTTCCACTGTTTCTTGTGCGTGAACAGCAATAAGAGAGTGTTGCATGATGGCTGGACGCTAGGGAAAATGACTTTTCATACCTAGGTTCAATTTAGGCTGAGCTGAAGTGATACACAGTTCCTGGCTGTGGTTAGGTTATGTGAGGTAGATTTAGCATCTCTATCTGATTCCCAACAGACAAGAGGAGCTATCGTGGAAAGCCTCTCATGGTGATCCCAGAAAACAGTGTGGGTTAGTTATCAATCCTAGCCTTTAAGACAAAAGTAGAGTATTCAAACTTACCTTGTTCTGCTTTTATGGATACTTCAGGCCACTCTGGTCAGTCCAGCTCTTCTGAGCAGGGTAACTATCTATGAAAGCATTTTGCTTTACTGTCTGTCACTGTCCAATTTTTGTCCGGTGTAGAAGAATCCTAACTGTAATGCTTACAAGTTGTGAAAATGCCTATGTATGCACAGAAAAGTCAAATTATGCATGAAATATATAGTGTTGCTGCGTTTGAACAATACAGTCTGTAGGTGGCTAAAGGGCTAACTAAATTGCAGGCATAATGAAAGCTCTCTGGTGTTTAGTATATGTTCTGTCAGCATTAAACAGTCACCTTGTAAATATATGTTAATTTTGAAGGTGTAACTGACCTTTTAAATATTAATTGAAATGTCTTGTTTTTAGAGGTTGGTGCTATCCTGGAAGAGACAGAAGCCTGTGACTGGTGGAGTCTGGGTGCCATTCTTTTTGAACTCCTCACTGGGAAGGTAAGGCTTGGGGCAAGTTACTCAATAAAAATGACCTCTTGGCTAGTAGTTTCTCGCAAGTTGTGTGTCCAGTTATGATTTCCTTGCTTGCCTTTTTCAATCTGCTTTGCTAACCCGAGTACCCCCAGTTTGCTTGGTCTGCATTGAACCAGAGAAACCAAACATGCTCTAGCTTCAGTAGAACAACCGAATAAAGCTGTATCAACCTCAGAACTGAAAAAAAAATAGTCAAAACCGAGGCTGCCCTCTTAGCTACAGTGGAATCAAAGTTCTGAAACATTCCCTCTGTACGTTTATAAAATGTTTGCCCTAATAGTTTCAGTATTATTTCCTGGGACAACGTAGAAGCCGTATGCTGCTGTTACACATTAATTCACTATTTTGAGACAAAGAATGCTCAGCCAAATCAAACTGGTGATTAGTTGACAGTTACGCACGAAGAAAGCAAGTCCACCAAATTCCCAGACTTCAAGTTTGGGCAATAGAGCACAAGCACTAAGATATAAATGTTCTAAAACTGTATCATCAAGGGAGACATCAGTGCCTGTAGACGTTCCTCATAGGATCAGTACTTCATACTAGGAAGCACAGAAATTTTAGTTGTATGTGTTAATTTACATGTGTACTAGGAGATAATCCAACATGACGGTCTTTTAATTGATAAATGCATCTGCCTGCTTGGGTTTTTTTTTCATTTTTTAATTATTTTTTTTTCCTTCTACAGTCTCTGGTTGAGTGCCATCCATCGGGAATAAACACTCACACTTCTTTGAGTATACCAGACCATGTATCAAAGGAGGCCAGATCACTGATTCAGCAGGTAATTTAGGGGAAATCTTGCTTTCTATAGGTACACATGTAGACTGGATAAATACTTACATACTTGAGTTGTTCTGGTGAAGTAAATGTAAAAATAGAAAGCTGCTGATAGGAATGTGTATATTTTTTTTCATCAACATTCATGAATTTTATCCAACTGTCTTGTTGCATCTGGAAACTTTAAGTTCTGCTGCCAGGTGTCTCTCTAGAAAACCAGAATGCTTTGCCATTTCTTCAAAGAACAAGTTTGGTCAATGCTGAATGCTTTGGAAACACCTGCTGGTGATGTATGAATATTTTAGGAATTTGACCCTAAATGTTCACGGAAACATTTGTAATGAATTAAACTAAAAATGATGATGCCAGTTCAGCAAGATAGCTCTAAGTATTATGAAACATGTAACACAACAATTAGAATTTATGACCTTGGTGTGGTTGAAAATCTGTACTTCAGGAAAATTTCTGGATCCCATTTATTAAGAGAAGTACTTTAAATTGTGAATACAATTACTCTTGTAATAAAAAGATAACTAGTAGGTTGGACAAAAGACAGAGTAGGAAACTAAAATATAGACACCCTTCCAGATTGATAACACCATTTTCAAACTGATGGGAATAGTATTGACTGCTAGTTTTAGTTTACTTTTAGCTTGAGACACAAAACTGAAAGAATCAACTAGTAGTACATGCTCTTTAATTCCAGGTGATGCTATCTTTCGTCTCTTTAATTTTTACCCAGCTTAGAAAGTGGAGCCTGGATCTGACCTACACTGGAGTAGAATAAGAGGTAGTTGTGAACTGTGTTGTTTGGCTTTGAAGAGTATCTTACTAGTGGATGCATGAATAATAGCATCACTTAGATGTAGATTTGAACAGATCAGAGTGGAAAAAATAATTCTTAAAGAAAATGAGTGAAAGGTATTCTGAAAATTCTGTGAGTTAAAAGACCCAGTGCCAGATT
Source organism: Clamator glandarius (assembly GCA_033459285.1). Classification (NCBI taxonomy): domain Eukaryota; kingdom Metazoa; phylum Chordata; class Aves; order Cuculiformes; family Cuculidae; genus Clamator; species Clamator glandarius. The sequence continues at coordinate 346,136 of JAUNZM010000244.1, read as the reverse complement.
GATTTCTGTGCCACTACTGTGAAAATATTATTGGAAATGAAAATAGGACCTTCTATTTTGACTAGGTGACATAAAGTCACAGAAGGTGAAAGCATGTGTCTGTGTGTTTCTGGCAAAGGTAGAAAGAGAAATGTCTAAAGAAAAATCCCATCTTTGTATAATCTACATTTATATTGTTAGATGCTAGCAAATTGTTCCCCTCACCCACAGATGCTACTGGACTCAAATGGCAAAGGGAAACCAAATCCCCACTTCATGAGGTATATTCCTCCCAATAAGACTAGAAATCAAGACAAATGAAGTCATCCGGTCCACCTCTCTCTGCCATTGCAGGATTATTCTTTGCTGCAGACTATTTTTAAAGTATGCTGAACAGTGGCTCTTTTGCCACTTGCAGTTAAAGTGCCAAATATATCTCTGCCACTTGCAGATAGATTACAAGGCCACAACAGTCCAGAGAACAGTCACCTCAGTGCCTGTTAGGTTAAGCTTTCTAGTGTTGCATGGTGACTTGTCTGGTGGAGGTTCAGCTATAGGAGCTAGTAAATCACATTTTTGTTGTGTGACTGTCCAAGGAAGCTGCCATTCATTGTTGAGGAAGCCTTGTCAGGAAAAGGAAGAAAGCTCTCTTGGCATGGATAGCAATTTGTCATTGCTACTTTCCTTCCCCCCACTGCCAAGGGTACACAGGTCAAAGCATCACAGAATAACTCTCTGGGATCAATGCTCAGCTATATAGAAAAATCTGTCAGATGTTGTCCCCTGCTGTGGCTTCCAGTGCAGGTGACTTTTTTGTAAACACCTTTTTCATTTAGCCAGCTTTTACGAAAACAGAAATCTGTTTATTTCTGGTGAAAGATAAGTTTTTTTTTCTGTTGGCTTGGTATTTGACACCCAGTATTTTTTTCAGGCACCTCTAGACTTTACTACCAACAAAATATGCAGCTTGAATTTACAACAGGTATCTGTTGCAGTTGTGTTGCATCTGCTTTCCAAGATTAAAGTTCTTCTGAAAGGGCAAACTCCAGAAAATTAATGTCCATGCTTACTTGCACCCTGCTGGTGCTAGTTGTATTTTGAGAGATGGCAGGGAGACTCTGGCTGCATCTGTATCTGGTGGCTTGTGGAAAATACTAGAGCAAGACTATTCACTGTCACTGAGCTACCTTTACTATCTGACATTATGACTACAAATAGCAGAGCCATCTTAAAATGTGTAAATGCCTATGTTTATGGATGTAGACTGACTTAGATGTGGAGTGCATTAAGATATGAATACACATTGTTGCAAGTGACAACTGGGAGAAGTTATCCTATTAGCTGTTGCAGAAAAAGCAAGCAAGAAATCTTGCCTTTGTACTGGCTGTAATTGGATAGAGTATAAACAGTTCTCTAAAACTTCAAAATATGTTTGTGTGTCTTTATTAGTCTCTTTGGAGTATTACCTTTGAATTCCCTTTTATATGGATTGGTAACTTTTAACAGATGTAAATATTGTGATTTCCTTTTCACATGAATTCAGCACGTGATCTACAACTGAAAACCAAACGAGGTGCTGAATTTTAGGAAATTTCCATGAAGCCCTGACACTGTTTTGTTTCTTTCACTGGGGTTTTGATTTTTCAGTTTTAGTCCATTTGTAGGATTAAACTTTTTTTTTTTTAAGGAAATAGAGAACTGTCTGTAATATCCTGGTACTTTAGGACCAACTCACAGTTTATACAACGGAAAGTTACAGACCACTGTCCCTGATGTAGCCATAACGCAGTGGTGCGAGCAAAGGTTAACATAAGGCAAACGCGATGTCTGGAGTTCTACCGATGCAGGCTCTGGCTGCTGTTCTCTTTTTTTTTAAATGAGGTTACACTTAAAATGAAGTCTCAATGTGCAGTGCTTCAGGGAATTGCACGCTGTGATCAGTAGTCTCTGAAGACTGTAACACTGAGACTCAAGGAAAGGAGTCTTCTTCCATTTACTGGATTTTAGGAATTTCAAGTATGCTTTCGCACTCTTGAAAGTAATTCATAGAGCAGGAAACAGTAGGATGTCTCTTACCTTAGACCTTTCTGGAACTTTTAAGCAGTTGTTTTTGTTCTTACTCACTGAATCATATATATTTTTTTCTTCTTATATCAAGCTTTTGCAGTTCAATCCTGCGGAGCGTCTTGGTGCTGGCGTTGCTGGCGTTGAAGACATCAAATCTCATCCATTTTTTGCCCTTATAGAATGGGCAGATCTGTTGAGATGAGAGGTATGTGCCCTCTGAACAAACTCAGGTCAAGTGGAGAAGTTTCTCTGGCACAGAAGAAACTTGCTTCCTTTGGATGTCGCAAACCATTTGGACATGATGGCTAAAGGACACTGGAGCAATCAGGCCAGAAGTGAACACTTAACAAGAATCACTGTTTGTACAGGGTTCTAGCTTGTTTTTATGGCAAGCTGCTATGTGTATGTGATTCTTTTCACCAAAGGGTGGTTTGTGATGAAACTCCTGGGCAGCATGTTTAGCTCTCCCAGCTTGTTGACTGTGTAAAATCAGGAATGCACTCCTAATGCTTTGTCTGATGGTGGAAGTGTCTATAGGCTGTGCCAGTTGAAAGTATCTTTTATAGTGTCAACAGACCATTTCCCTATGCTAAGTGCAGCTCGGGGGCGGGCGGGGGGAAGAAGGAGCAAATAATTTATTAATAGTATATGCTGAATAAAATACTAAAATGCTTTATGTGAAAGTTGATACGTTAAAAAAAAATCTATTAAAAATTAAGAAAGCTGTTGCATAATACTGTGGAATGTGTCTGGAAAATGGCATATAATTTCCTGCTGTGGAAAGAGTATATAAAAGGCAAATAATGCTGTCAAATGTTGTACTTTGTTGGCTGGCAATATCTGTTTAAAACTCTTGATTCCATTGTATTTGATGAGCTACATATTAAAGTCACTACAGAAAGGGAAATCTTCTTTTCCTCAGCTGGATAAACACTGCTTTGGCACTCTAATAAGGAGCAAGAAAACATAATGCTAAATATATGTATAGATTATGAAAGGAAAAGCTCTTCTTTCATCACTGCAGCCACCACTTTATCACTTAATGAACTTTACTTCCTCTAAGTGTCCTATTTTTAGCTGCTACTTCAGGAAAAAAACCTTTCTGCTCGTGCTCTTCTGCTTGAGGAAGCTTCCGAACTCTCCTGTTTGTTTGTTAATAGTCTTAATAAATCAAAGAAAGCCTTCACTCACTCTGCTGCTCCAACAGGAAGAATCTTGGGATTTGCTCATGCCAAATGACTAAGTGACATCTCTGTGCAAACCCTAGTGGGTAAGACTTGGGCAGGAGCCAATTAGCTGACCTGTTTGTTTGTTAGAAAGGTCTGGAGAATGTGAGAAGAATATAAGACATGCAGAATATTTTACTGTGCGCTGCTGCTAAGCGGCTGTGCTTGTATGGGTTCCCAACGTACAAATGCTGTATGCTGTGATGCTTGTACAGTTTATGGATCTGTGGGTTTTTTCCTAAATGTTCCCTGTGCTCTTACTCTTTTTTTTTTTTCCTTTTTCTTCTTCTTCCCAGCTTTATCCGGAGAACAAAGGGCAAATTCCTTTGGGAAAGTGAGGTGACAGCAATGCTTATTAAATTTACAACTGAAAAAAAAAAAAAGTATGCCTCCATTTGTATTTTAGCAGTGTATTTTATGGGCACTCCCAAAAGTGCATCTGCACAGTCTCCATCTGTTAGACACCAGGTCGGTGCATTCAAATAAAGTGGAAAAGGAAAATGCTTCACCTAAACAAAGGAAATCTGGAAACTTTTTTTTTTCCTTTTTAAATTATTCCACTCCCCTCTTTTTTTCTTTCTTCCCTTTCTTGTGATCACCAGGCCAGCAGAGTGGGGCTGTAACAACACTGCAGGTTGTAACCAGGTCACTAGTATCACTGCCTAGGGAGTGCTGTCCAAGATTACATCACTCTCAGAAACTGTGTTTCAACCTACCACCCTCGGGCTTCATAACAGGAACTCCCTCAGGTGAGCCACAGGAACAACTTCCTGCGCTGAGCGGGTCGGAAATCTCTAATGTGGAGACCAAGCTGATCCAGAGCTTCCTTCCAGCACTGCCCTGACTGTGACTTTGGAGAGGGCTTGTTGCTCAAGGGAGGCCTCCCTTCCCTTGGCCACCTAACTCCATCCCTGGGACTCTTTAGCCTGGCCACCAGCTAATGTTGTTGGCGTGTGTTGATCAGTCCCATTGCATTTGCCTGGTAATAACTGTAAGAAGAAAAAATCATTTCCACATTACTTGAAAGTGCTTTCTTGTTCAGGTTGTGCCCATGTGCCAGTTGCAAGCGAAGGCAGGATAAGACAGCACAGGAGTGCAGGCTGGTTTCCCTGAGCAGCAGAGTGAAAACACTGTTCTAGCAGAAACCAGATGACCAGTCACTCTCACTGCAAAGCATTTGTTATTGTTCATGGCACAGAAATATTTCTTTTCCAAGTATGTTAGTAGTGAGGGAATCTAGACCACGGAAACTAGAAGGAATAGGGCACTTGGCAAGATGGCGTGTCAGAAACGAGCCTTTAAGATGCTACACGTTTTTATAACCTTACCACTGACTCAGATAATGGTTTTGCTAAAGGAAGCCCAGTCTGGAGTTAATTACACAGAAAAATCCTGCTTCTATATTTTTTTTCCCCCCTTCAACATGTATTATGTTCTGTTGGTGTTTACATTTATTCCTTTAATAAACAAAACCTTCTAACCCTGATTCAGACCTTGAGTTTCTGAACTTTATGTTTAGTTCCTTCCTACCTAATCAATGCTTTTTGTCCTTGGCTTTTACAACGTGAAGTGGTCTATGTGTCATCTTTTTGGTGCCTCTTATGAAGCCCTGTGGAGTACATCTCTAATTTGCTGACTGTTAAGTAGTGCAAAGTCCATTCCACCTTCCTTCTGTTACACCTAATGGCTGATAGCAAAACAAATTAGTGTCACTTTGTTCACAGGAATTGGTGAGAGTCTACATAAAGCACAGTGAAACAAACCTACGGATTTTCCTATTCTCCTGTGGGTGTTCACGTAAGGCAGATAACATGCTTAGGACATGTCAAAGCAGTAATTTATTGCATCCCGTTGAAACACTCTGTAGTGTGTTTTGTGTTATACTAAGAAAAACTGGGAGACAAAATGAAGGCTCGCACTGGGTAGAATTGCTGCGAGGTGAGCCAGGGCCTTTGCCCAGACCTACGGAAGAAATTGCATCTCATGAAATACAAGGGGTATAACTTTGTTCGCTTTTAATGGCTGTATTCACAGCTTCTGTGCTTGTAGCACAGCTCCTGTATCTCCTGTGAAAATCACCTCAGACAGCAGTCACTGTCACGCTGACTCTCTGTGCACCTTTGGGATGCTGAGTTGGCAGGGTTAGCTGTGCTGGGACATCCACCCGGCTCCTCTCTCCGGTGCTAAACCTGTTCCTTGGTGTGTCCCCGCAGCGAAGGGCACTGGGATGAAGAAGGCTGGGGAGGTCAGCCTTCTCTAAATGAAGCACTCAGCATAACAAGGTACAGGGAAGTGCGAAGTAAACCACTATGGGACTTTTTTTTTTTTTAGTGTGGTGTCATTCATTTGTTTTCTCAAGGACGCAGAGTAGGAAGCGGGAGAAACAGAAGCTTCCTCTCTGGTGAGATTTATGGTAGGGATTTTAGCAATAAAGTGAAAAAGTACATTTGTTGATTTCTTTGGGTTTGTGCTTTCTGCCTGGGACTCTGTGGTTACCAGCTTCTGCCTGGCCCTGTGCTCTGCTCTGGGAACCCCACGTTCCCAGTGTGTGCTGGTGAGCCAGCCTGTGGTCCTGCTAAAGCACCCCAAATCCCTCCTGCAGTTAGCAGCATCAGTGTGTACCAACCAACAAGTGGCAGGCTGGGGTGCAGCGAGGACTGCACCGCGCCTGGAGCTTTGGCCATCCTGAGCACCGAAGGACTTTCCATATGACCTCACCTCCAGGGCTGCACCCTGAGGGTGCCGTGCCATGGTATTGGGGGTGAACAGCTGCCTCGACGAGGTCAGGAGAATGGGGTGTAGCTCCTGCTTATGGGAATGTGTGTGGGGCGAGAAAGGCGAGTGAGGGACTTGGCTGAACAGCACCAGGACTGCTGACAGCTGCAGCGGGGCATGGGGCGTGCGTGAAGGGCTCAGGCAGCCCCCAGGGCAGGGTGCCTTGTGTAGCTCCAGCTGTAGTTTGGGAAGAGGTAGCAGAGCCAACTCCCAGAGGGGAAATGGGACTTGCTTAAAAGGTGCCGAGCAGCTGCTGCTGGCAGCAGTGGTTTGGACTGGCAGTACATTGCTGTCTCCTGTGCTGCGGGGATGGTGGAGGACTGCTTGCAGCCTGAGCCATCTGCAGGAGCAGAGCCGGAGAGCCCTGGCCCAACGGTGAGGGGTCTTCGAGAGAATCCCAACTTCTGGGTGTCAAAGTGGTGGAAGTGGTTTTAGTGGGGCTGTGTAGTGAAATCTCCTGCATCCCTGCCCCTGGGCAGTGAAGGCTAATTGGGGCACAGCAGAGAGGATGCTCCAGACTCCCAGCAGTGAGTGACAAGTTAGCAAGCTGCCCTAACAGGACCTCACTGCCTCTTGGCAGACCAGAAGCTCTCCTTCTCCAAAGGCAGCTCTGTCTCCATTGTTTTGGCCCAGGGACCCACCAGGAAGGATTAGAGCTGCTGCCGGAGGGCTGCAGTAGCGCCGTGACGGGCAGGAAGGCTGGGGAACTGTTCAATGCTGGGCTGTGGGGAATTAGCCCCCTCCTGGGAAGGCTGCAGGTAGTCACCTTGATGCTTCACTGCTGAGATACTAAGGTTGGCAAGTCTGGGAATCACACAGAATCACAGAATCACAGAATAACCAGGTCAGAAGAGACCCACGGGATCGTTGAGTCCAACCATTCCCACCAATCCCTAAACCATGCAAAAAAAAAAGTCTTTCTGGGGGCTATAAGCCAGACAAGCCATTTGGCAAAGGATGGAGCTGGATAAAGATGGACCAGCCAGGGAAGAACAGATGTTGTGAGGGTCAGCAGTCCTCCTCAGTGAAGCCTTGCTAACCTCTTTTTGCATTGCCTTGGAAATAGACACATTTTGCCTTGGTACAACCTCACCTCTACCAGTTTCTTCCATCCCCTTCCATGAGCTGGGCCATTTATCCCCAGGGTATTTTTCTAGGTTTGCTCAGCTGTCTCCATCCTTGCCCTACACTACATCCTTCAGCCCCAGCCACAGATTTTCTTGCCCTTTCTGTGCCATTGGTTCTGCCTGCTTTGACCTCAGAGAAGTCTCCTGTGACCAGCCCCTGGTGTCTCATGGTGTCCTGCCAGGTCCACCAAAGCTGAGACCGAGGAATGCGAAGCAAGAGATGAGCTCCTGTGAGAAGGGACTTGGCTGCTCTGGCTTCTTGCAGACACCTCAGCAGGTGCTCTGTGGTACTGCAGAGAGTCGTGACCTAATCAGCCTTCTACTGTAAAACAAGCACACAATGTGAAGTCCCAGCCCCATTAACATCACTGGGATTTTTTCCATTGACTTTGCTGGGGTCAGAAGCTTACCCTTGAATTATAGAATCATATAGAATCATATAGAATCACCACGTTGGAAGAGACCTACCAGATCATTGAGTCCAACCATTCCTATCAACCACTAAACTATGCCCCTCAGCACCTCCTCCACCCATCCTTTAAACACCTCCAGGGAAGGTGACTCAGCCACCTCCCTGGGCAGCCTGTTCCAGTGCCCAGTGAACTTTTCCATGAAAAATTTTTTCCTAATGCTCAGTGGAGCTTGAGGCCATTCCCTCTCGTCCTGTCCCCTGTCACTTGGGAGAAGAGGCCAGCTCCCTCCTCTCCACAACCTCCTTTCAGGTAGTTGTAGTGAGCAATGAGGTCTCTCCTCAGCCTCCTCTTCTCCAGGCTAAACAATCCCAGCTCTCTCAGAGAAGCTAAGTTCATGAAAACAGGTATGGGGAGCTTATTTGCTTTCCTACTTTAAGCATATCCATGTAGTTTCAGCCTCAGTGTTAGAGGAATAAGATTTTTTTGTGTTAATTTCTTTGTCCTTCTGGTGGGTGCAGTTAATGTGGTTATCCAGTTACAGCTCCTGGCTAGGGCAAAGTCTGCAACTCTTCTCCCTCAGCGTTTGCTGTGCCACCGATTGACTGCGTGAGCCTCCCTCTAATGCGTGGAGGGTATTTTGCTAAGTGGCAAAGATGGGAAGAGCTGGTTAGCGCCTGCCCTGTGTTTAAGGATGAGAAGTCTTTGATGACCAGTGCTGCACATGTCCCGTTAGGGTGACTGGAGTGCAGAGGGCTGAGAAAGGCAGGCATCTGGTTTCCTTGTTATTTCTTCTCGTATATAATCCCTTGTCCTTGCACCCTGGACTCTGACAACATTTAGAAAACGCCGAGTGTGGTTTCCCCCCCAACCCCCTTGAGACTTACTCATTTGGAGAATGGTTAAACAATAAGTTTTTGTTTAAATCTTTACCAGTGAAATCATCAGGAGAGATTTCTGCCCCCCTCTCCCATCTATCCTCCTTTTGTCTCCTTCAGTTGTCGGGGTCAGGCTCTGCTGCCAAACGGAGACCACGGTTGCTTTTCCAGGCCCCAGATGCCAATATGTGGCAGCATCTGGCTGGTTGGCAGGCGCCGGGGCAGTGGCGCTGGCTGCGCTGCAGCCTGTCATGTGGCGGCAGCGCTTGATGGGCGCCCTGCTTCTTTGAGAACATGGTCCCAACCAAGGAAACGGATAATAATTAAATCTGCTGAAGGAGGTGAATTATTGGGTAAGGCGGCTGCCATCAGAAGCTGTGCTGGCTCCTGGCCCTGGTTTTTTATGTCCTCTTCAGCAGCATCTAGCGTAAACTTACCTTCTTGTGCTGTGAGCATTTCAGGTGCCTTAAGGCATGGAGCTCCTTGAAAGAGAAATACAAATCACTAAAAATGTAGAGATAAAACCCGCTCCTTAGAGGCCATGTGTTTGGCATGGGAAACACATGATAACAGCTTGCTTTAGAAAGGTGACATTTCCACTGAAGGCTGAATAATAAAAAATGCATTCTAAAAGCTGAGCTTTTCTCTTTTCTGATATATTAGACTCTTGTAATGAAGACAGCTTGTGGGACCGGGGAATCTTCTGCTTCCTTGAAATATATACGTGGGAGCTCTCCCGGGCTTAATGGGTGTCACGTGGCTCTGGCTACATTAATGTTGCAAGCTCTATTGAAAGGGATTGTCGGTAGCCCTTCACGTGCTGTAAATCAAAGCTGTCTTTCCCTAACTTTGCTTTAGCTTAGGCTCGTGCATGCAGACTGACTTGCCCAGGGTTAAATCACTTTTAATACTGAGATAGAAAAGATTCTGATATGTGGGTTGGTTTTTTTTCTCCCTTTTAATTCAGAGCTTGCTGGTGAAGGACTCTGGAGGGATGGGGAAGGAGGAGACAGCCAGGCAGCTTAAAGAGGCCTCTGAGGGTCATGTTGAGTCTATGCTATTATGTTCCAGCGAGGAGAATAGCTTTATTGACAGACAGCTGTTTGACTCCTACAGTCATACAGTATTTGGTGTGGTTCCACATAAATACTGAGCCCATGTTGACAAATTCCTCATCAGTGGAAGACAGTCAAACCTGCTTGTTTAATCATTTGTGTGCTCTTTCCTCTGCAGCTCTGAAAAGAACGGGCTGCTGTTTTACAGTACGATGTATGAGAAACCCGTAAACTCAAACTATTTCACATGAGATTTTCAGGGTGTTTTTTTTAAATTCAGACCCTCATAGAAATATAATGCTCTATATTTTTACTTATGGTTAATTAATTTTCAAATTAAGTTAGATTTTTTTAAATTTAAATTATTTTCCTTTTTTTTTTCTCTTAAAAGGGTTCAATTTTTGTTTTTCAAATATAAAAGTCTGGCAAGCTGGCTTTACAATACTGGTTGCAGAACTTAGGTCCTGCCTGTGATGTGCCACCACACTGGCACAGCCCCTTCAGCAATCCCTCACCTTGGCTTGCTGCATGTGTGTGGAGGCACGTGAGGATGTCTGTTTTGCTTTGGCTTTTCTGGCATGGGAGTATGGAACTGGTTGCCTCCTGTCCATAGCTCAGGGTGTGACTTTTTGACTGCCCTCCTGTTTCACAATAATATCCGCCTTCATACCGGAGTACTACTTTGTTATGTTGTTGGCCTCATCTCTGGAAATATAGTATCTAAATTTAAAGATTTGTTTCCATTTTGGAAATTTTAAATTGACCTTTGTCACTTAAATAGGGAGTGGTGCAAGTCAGAGCTTCTAACACAGTCAATAGGGAAAAAGAGAGATGTCTCTTGAGACTTTTGTAGACCCTCTTTACAGTGTAGTGTCTGTGGTGCTTTCAAAATGCTCTGTGTGTGTGTGTGTAAGTTTCTACTCAAAAGGTATATTATTGAAGAATGACCAAAAGAGAAATCTATTATTAAGGCAGACAAAAACTTAAAACTAAAATTTCAGATTAGTATTTAGAGAGATTAATCACTGTATGTTTATATGGCAGTGGGGGAGATGGATGTTTCTTTCAGGATCACGTGTAAGTCTGTAGATGTTTGAAGTCACTGGCAAGTGACAAGCTGTCTATCCTATGACTGTAACTACTGATGGAGCTGAACATAGTGGTGCTACTGGGTTTCAAGACTTTTTATCAGTTTCCTAGCACGTATGGGGAAAGCCAAAGTTATCTGTCATTTTTTAAGCTCTAATGACAGAGTAAGACATTAGTTATAATAAAGATTTACACTTGCGTGATGAATACTTGTGAAAAATCCCATGTGTTCTGTGGAAGGGCAGTCATCAGTCTCTGATGTGGCTTCAGGGATCAACATACAGAAGAAATCAAGTTTCCACTGATTTCAGAGCACTCAGGTACTTCTTTTTCACTGAGTTAACTAAAAAATCCAATATAAGTATACAGTTTTCGGAGTAGACCAGGCCAGGCAGCCTAATTCAAAGTCTTTGGAGCCTGGACAGCTCCTTCATTACCTCCTAGGGAATTAACCCCTCCTGTCAATGTACATGTGCTTATTCAGGGTTTTCCAATTATTAACCAAATAATTTATTGAATGTAGTTTTTATTATTCATGGGACTACAGTTTTGAAACTCAGATATTTTTCAGTCTTTTTCCAAGTGAACTTAGTTCTGACTTGCGTCCTAGACACTGAAAGGGTGGTTTGTTGCAGAAATTTTAGCTTTCATTCCATTCAAGCATTTTAAAAGCATGTTCCCTTTTTTTCCCATACATCCCCATATCTTGTATGTTGAGGCCCAAGAGTTGCACAACATGATGTGGCTGATGAAAATATTTCCAGATGAAGATGTTAAAAAAACCCAAACATCATGAACGTAATTAGGAACTTTGGAAGTTCCTTTGGTTCAGGGCATAAGCCAATCTTCAGCTAGAGGTCTTTTTAAATAAATATTTTCCTTATGTTCTTCATCTTTCATCATTATATGAGGAAGAGCAACCTATCTTTACATATAATGAATAAAATAGCTCAATCGGCCCCTTAAATAATTTTTAAGTACAATTTTTAAGACAACTATGAAGACCAACAGGTAGCAGTCATTTGGAGGGACTGAGGAAAGGTAATCACAAAGAATTGGCATAGTCAGTTGAATTTGGAGTCCATCTTCAGAGAAGAGTCAGTAGAGATTCCAGAAGATGTCTGGAAGCAGGTCAGGTTTCTTCAGGTGCTGTTGGTACTATGGCTGTCGTCCATACTGTTTTTTAAACAAAATTTTTGGTTGTGGGGCAATTTTTTTTTGTATAAAAACCAAAGCACTAGTGATTCCTGGCAGTAGTGGGGCTGGTGTAACCTGTAAGCATGACCTTCTAGAGAAGGACATCAGGCCAAAAGGCTGGTGGATGGGAGAAGGAATCCTGTCCCGTGTTAAGTGGGATATTACTGTTTTGTCTTTATGTTGCGGTCTTGAATAAATCTTGTGCAAGTTTGAAGGAAGAAGCACCCATAGCTGCAGAGAACTGACAGTTCAGATACCCTCACGTCAGAGGGCCTAAAAGAAAGGGGCTGAAGCCATGGTGTTTTGTACTATTGATCATGCTGGGACTGGGCTCTTTCGGTGCTTGATATTTACCCAATGCTTCCCAACCCAGCTCTCCCTAATCAGCCCTTCTTAATGAGAAAAGTCCAGATGATTGACATCCACCACAGTTTTCTCACTTGTTTTCCTTGTTCCTGAGTTATGAAAAAAAAAAAAAAGTACTGGTGTCTGGGTGTCTCTGTAGTGGGAGTCTCAGAGGACAACATACAGCAGATGTACCTGAGCGATGGGTCACTACAACCACAAGCACCCTGGGGAGGCCGCTGAGATTGCTGCCACATGCACCTCTGCTGCCAGGAAGCCTGAGAGGTTTTCTAGCATGGGATACAACTGGGTTTTTCTGTAGTCATCAGGGAGTGAGAATTTCCTTTGGATGTGTGCAGCTTGTTTGTTATGAAGCAAGATGTATTCCTGCTGTGCAAGTGTTGTGTATGCACAATGCTTATTTATTACAGCCCTTAATCAGAGCTGGGTCAAATCCATCTAAGGAAAACATAAATGCGTTACAATGGATCTTTTTAGTAATTAAAATTGCAACTCCTTCCCTGAAGTCTTGATTAAACAGCATTAAATGTCACAATGCTGTGAGAAATAGTCATTATCAACAAAAATCAAACCAGGTACAGACCGCTAAAGGAATTTTGCCTGGAGCGGTCAAATTTCAGTGCAAACAGAAAGGGTCAACTTGTGACACTTGGCTCCTGTATTCTGCTCGTAAGCATCCCAGCATATTTGCTTTGCTCTCTCTGTCTTTTTCCTCCTCTGTTCCCCTCTCCATATATCAGTGTCGGGGAGTTCAGACATCACAAGGGCCGGTGGGTTTTTTATTATTATTGTAGTGCCTAATGTGGAATTTTGCATGAGCAACACTCCTTCCTGTCGGTACTTGGAAACTCTTTTGTGTTACGTCCGTCCTTTCTCTGAAGTAATCGCTTAACTATTTCTAGCAATAAAATATTCCTCTCTAGCCCCATCGGATATGTTGGAAAGATTAGTGCGAGATCTGAAGGTCCTGTCTGGCTAAGTTCAACAAAACATCCCTGGGCTTTAATGTTCTCCTTTCATTTTACTGCAGATATCGCCTGAGGACACAGTATAGGAAAAAGGCACCTAGATACTGCCTGATAGGCAGTAGCAACACGCTCTATAGTTACAGCTGCACGCTGTCTGAGTGGCACAACTCATGTGAGTGACTTGTCAAGGGACAGGGGCATGAGGAACAGGAGTCTGCGTGTGTTTTTATTAACTTTAAAAATACTACCCTGAAGATTTGTCTAAAACTCATTAGGGTACTGGGAATGAGAACCGCCTCTCCTGTGGTCTGAAAAAGCAGTGTGGTTCTTTTCTCTCCACAGCTGGGAAGGTAAGGAGAGAAACCATTCTCAGTAAGGCAGTTTAAAAACCTTGTTTGGCACCTAAGATACCCATTGAGGTAGGGGAAGGTTTCCCTAAGATATTTAAACATACCTAACAAATGTTGGCAGAATTTGCTTCCTTTGCAAATTGGGGACTGACATTTGTTGAAGTGGTGCTGAAACTCCCAAAAGTTGTCAAGAAAATCTTACAGAATGGAGAAGTGATGCCCAGTCACCAATCACCAGTTGCAGCAGGTAGTAGTAAACATGCAAACTGTACTCATTTTCAGTGGTTGCTTTGACCTGATTTTAGCAAGAAGGGAGAGAGTCTGTCGACACTTGCTTGTGGTAAAAAACAACTTGAGCTTCCACTGGAGAACCGTCTCCTCCACGAGATCAAGCGCCAGGGATGAAACTGCTTGTCCCTTGGCTTTTCTTCAGTCTTTCTTCAGCTGGACAGAGATCATCTCTGGGGATGCTTCCCCCATGTGGCAAAGTCTACTCCCCGGCAATGGGCTGTGAATGAGCCCACGGCACGGCTGTCTGCCTGTCCCACTCGCTGCCTTGCTCCACACTGCCGTCTCCTGTGGCTTGGACTCTTAAAAAAAGAGTTTACTTCAGTTTGAGGGTATATTTTTGTGCACTACCTTTTTTTTTGTTTTGGTTTGGTTTTGTTTGACAGCCATGACAGCCTCTCCTCATTATTATGGAAAATATAGGGTTGGTGGTAATTACTATCTGAGTATGAATGGGATCAGAAGTGGGCATAGCCTGCACTGGCCTTTCTTTGACAAGGTATAAATTTCTTCTGAATTTCTGTGTTAATTAATGCTTATTTAAAAACCACTTTAATTGGCAGTAAACACCTCAACTTTTTGTACTCATTAAAATGCATCCATTGATGTGTGATGGATTTTTTAAAGCTTAATTAACTTTCTTCCTGTATATATAACCTATAATAATGACAAATACTGGAAATAGCTTTTCTGGGTTTTTTTCCCCCCCACCATTCAGGCCCTCCCCCCGATATTGCTATCACTTGAAGAAAGGCTATAGAAATGTATCCTGACTTGGCCAGGATGGGAAGGTGCTCTGGGGACGGTACTTCAGCTCCTCTCAGAGTCCCCACTGGGGCTGGGACGGTTGATGGGAGCTAAGGGCAGCTGTCCTGTCCTGTGGTTTTGGTTGCAGCCTGAGATGCCCACCCTCCCCTCCCCTTTCTACCAGGCAGGCAGAAATCGAATTCTTCTCCCCTTTTTGTTGCATGTCACCTTTCCTTTGTTTCTATAAAAAATGCTGTGTGAAACTTTTTCTCAGGCAGCTTGTATACCTAGTCTTCCTCCTGAAAAATCAAAATCTTTCAGTGAAAATTGAAGTGAAAACTGAAGAGAAAATTGACTTTTTGTTTATTTTTGGGGTTTTTTGTGTTTTTTTTTTTTGTTTTTTTTTTAAAGTATCACATGGGTTTGTCCACACACACCTGTATAAGTGCCAACTCAAAGTAACCAAGGAAGCGCTAAAAGTTCTTCTCTCTTTTTCCAGTTTTCAGTCCACATATGAGCAACAGAGCAGGATTTAGTGTAAGACTTTCTGAGGTGGTGAAGTAAGTGATGATTTCAAGCAGTATTTTTTAAGTGTCTCAGGATTTTAGACTTATGAAATTAGATTCCTGAATCACTTTTGAATGGGGGATGTGGGTACCTTTTGCAGCTGTGATCCTTCACATACAATGGAGATTACTAACAAGCAGAGCCCATTATAGTAATTCATGCAAAATATGGAATTTGCTTATTTCATCTCTTAAACACAGATCATTTCCTAGTTTTCCTTTGCAGTTTCTGGAATATTCTTGTTTAAGGTAAATAAATCACAAGTTTTAAAATGGGGAGTCTAGTGTGTGAAGGCATCTCTGCTGAGTATATTTTAAATGCATGAAGCAATAATGTCGTTTCCAGAAGTGCTTTGTTTCCAAAAATTTCTACAATCTTCTGTGAAATGTAAAATTGTTTAAAATACCTTTTAAAATTATCTTCTTTCTCCTTTACTCTGTGCATTTTTTTCTAATCTATTCGATAATTTTAATGCTGTCCCATTCCTTTCTGTTTACCTGTCTCAAGGAGCAATTAGACTGATTGCCTAAATTCCCCAGCAAGATAATAAATATACCAAGAGATTCCCTCCTGCTTTGTAAACTGTCGCATGACTGAATATGTAATGGCCACAACCTCTTGTCTGCTTCACAGGAATCTGCCACTCTGTGGTGATGGACACAAATCTTTATAGCTGCAGCTTATCACTCAGTAAAGCACATGCTTTTTGGAACTATATAAATAAGTACATTATCCCTGTGGGGCAAACCATCTTGTTCACCAACTCGTGGGCACATTTCAGGTACCCACCCCGCCCCGGGCTGTTGATGTTCAGATAAAGACTATTTATTACTCACGCTCTCACTCCTGCTTGCCTGAATTTGCCCCTTCTAGCAAGCAGGGGTCAGGTTTGTGGCTGTGCACACTTTAACCTGTGAAGCTTACTTAGTGTCTGCTGCTGGGTAGTTTTTCTATACAGCCTGAGAATAGAATGAACAAGATTAAGAACTTTAATTCTCTTACCTGCTCAAGGTAGCTCAGTTAGGGTGGCAATATTTAATTATTATTCTGAAATATATATCTATATGGCTAAATTTGGATGGCATGTAAGATCTGAACGTTAACGCTAACTTTCTTCCTAGGCTGATTTCAAGGCTATCATTAAAATAAAATGCTGCTGCCTGTTAATTTGACTATGTCAATAAATAAAAATGTCCATAACAAATGTATGAAGCTAATTAGGATTTTATCGCTGTGTTGTTCTGGTTGATAGTTGTGCTGCCGGCTTGCTGGGTCTTTATGTTTCAGTGATGTACACCTCATTGACGCAGAACATGTAACACCTGTTGATGCGTTAAATGTTTCATTCTGGCAATTGGCCCTTACATAATTTCTGGGTACAAGAGCTCTGTGTAGCAAGCTGCAGGTCTCATAATTAGGCTTCCTCAGTTTAGAAGAGCTTTCCCTTTTTCCATTAAAGCTTCTGTAGTCCTGCTAGAAGCTCCCTGGATTTTGTGAAAAAGGCCATGGCTATTTTCTGTTGCAAAGGGGCAAGTTTAGAACTGTGGGCTGGTTTGGTCCTTGCCTCTGAGGTAGGGCCACCCCCACAATAGGACGCTGAGGCTCCAGACACAGCTGCTCTTTTTGTCCCAGAATGTGCCAGCAAATGCACAGCACTAACGACATAGCTGCTTCCTCATCTTGAGTTGTCATGCGGTAACATAGGTATTCTGAAATAAAATAAGTATTCACTGAATTGAGCATCTGTTCTTCACTTTTTTCAGCACCAGGCCTGCCTGAGAATCACATCTGTATAATTAAGAGCTATGAAACAATTTTCATGTAGGTGGAGTTCCCTGAAAAGTCCAATTAGTTTCAGACTTTGCTCTGAAATGTAAAAGATTGTAAACGTCTTACCTCTATCTAATTGAGTGGCTTTAACTAGATCTGCTCGAATGGTTGTTAAAAATTATTGTTTTTTAAAATATTTATGTATTGTTTATAAAATCCTGTTAATGTTTTAGCTTTAATAGGATTTTGTCAATGTGGATTGCACAAACCCATTTAACACTGCTTCTAAGTAGAGATGCTGTCATTTGCCTGGAGCGCTGGCTCCCAGGCTAAGCTCCACAGCAGTTCCCATCTGCTGTGGCCCTGGATGTTAGGAAAACCACCTCGTGTTAACAAAGGGGGCAGACACACCTCCCAGTGCAGTGAGGCTAACAGGGATTCCTGCCAATTGTAGCAACACCCCTTAAGGTTTCTGGTTTGTGAAAGTTCGAAACAAGTGAACAGGTTTCTCTGCCACTGCATTAGAAATACATTCTTTTAACCTTGTTTTTAAAATAACTGCTAGGTTAACAGGACATCAGTGTTACTCCTCAGAAAGAAAAAGCAGGTAAGAAACCCAGCTTGGAATCAAATCCAATAAATGAACACAATAAAAAAAATCCAGCAGTTTATTTTATCCACCTCACTCTTGTCATTCTGTAACACTTTAAAACCTTGTTTTCAGAAAAGAGCATGGCTGTCAGATGAAAACAAAGCTGTTACAGAAATAAATCTTTAAGAGAGTGAAGAC
Source organism: Clamator glandarius (assembly GCA_033459285.1). Classification (NCBI taxonomy): domain Eukaryota; kingdom Metazoa; phylum Chordata; class Aves; order Cuculiformes; family Cuculidae; genus Clamator; species Clamator glandarius. The sequence continues at coordinate 328,487 of JAUNZM010000244.1, read as the reverse complement.
TAAAGCAGATAAGAGGGAGAAACACCTCAATAATCAATTTCAGCAAAAGGTAGGCATATGCTGATGGGGGATTCAGACCTTGCCTTTTTTATGGAAAAAGTTGTCTCCTAAAGGAAAGGCCACATTCTTAACTGCAAAATGACCCGAAGGGAGAAAAATGGAGTTTGAATTTTGACAGTGGCTCCTGAAATGGTGGAAAGTGTAGCTCTGGATGAGCTTGTTGCTGACTTCTGCTTGCCATGGGTCACTCAGTGCCTCTCATAGAAGCTTGCCATTGGCCCTGGGGGTGGTTTGTTGATAAGACCATTCCTCTGCCAAAGTCATCTTCCTTCTTAAAACTGAGTGTCTTCCCATCTTTCTACTTTTCTGCACACATTATACAAAGTAAGTTTGTGTTTGCCTGTGATTAACTTGTTACCAAGATGTTTATGACTTGACTTGAGAGATCAGTTGCGTTGGTGACAATGATGGTATCACAGCTCCAGACAGAAGGTGATACGCAGGCAACCAACCAAACCCAAATGCCTGGTTCTATGGTTTAGAATACCATTCCTTCTGCAAACTGACTGGTGAATGCATGATGAGAAGAATAACTACGTTGGATGCATCAGGGTTGATCAGGAACCTGATTTGGAAATCTTGGGGTCACCAGATTCACCACTGTTTCAGATTTTTGCCAAAGCAAACTGGTAAGAAGTTTGATTTTTGAAAACTGGAACACAGTGGCTTCCAGATTATTTAAATACTCTCCTAAAAAAATCCTACACACCAAACTAGGTAAACTAGAGGAGAGAAAGTTAAAAGCAAAAAACCTTGAATTTTTACCAAAATGAAAAATTTTTATAAAAATGGATTTTGTTTAGCAGGTTATTTTGATTTGGTTATTGTTTTATATTTTCAATGGCAAGTTATTTAGTGTTTTCTTTTCTCCTCATTCTGTGGTCCCAGGCCTTACTAAATGTGTGCTATTCAAACGCTGCTCTGAAGACAGAAATATTAATTTCCACATGGGCTTTTCTATAGAACTCATCACTATGGTAACTGAATGTTTCATAAACATTAATGAACTTATTTTCACTGCACTTCCATGAGGCATTGGGTGGTAATATTATCCACATTTCATGATGAAGAACTGAGGCAGAAAGAGATTAAATACAAAAGTATTCACTAATTTTAAGTTCCCAATCTGAGAAGCACGGTTTGATTTTTCAGAAGAGTTGCCTTGTTATCTGTTCAAAGCACAACTTCCATTGCCTTCAGTTGCAGCTGTGAGTTCAAATTTCTTTGCGCTTTCTTTGCTTGGATTGAGACGGCTTTAATCCCGTTCATACATGGCTTTTAAATTTCTTTCCTCCAGGATAATCAGAATGAACTGAAACTTATTAGGTACTGGGAACATATTCTTTCTACATATTAACTGAAATGACAATAGTTGGTCTAATGTTATCCAAACACCAGTTCATAGCTTTGGTATTGTAACTGGAGTAAGAAATGGCCTTATCCTAACTTCTCAAAGATTAAACAAGCATTTACTCTGGTACCATTTGTTTTTAGCTTTCATGAAAAAGAGCAAACTCCTGTGAGCCATTTGTTTTGAGGATAACCTGGAGGCTGCTGATGTAGTTCCAAAGAGTTAAATTGGTGTTTGGAATGACGGTTATGTATCTAGAGTAATTCATTTAAAAAATTAATCCTGCCCTTCATGAAGGCAAAGATATCAAAAAAGCTAAATGTATTAGATGTGCTTTGTTATATAGGATTTTCAAGCAGGTAAATAAAATATCTTGTTTCAAACTCATCTGGGCTTCAGCAAAGTTCAGATTTGCAGATGCTGACCTGCAGACATCCCTCTGCATGGGAGAGAGGATCTATTAAGGTTGCTTTCTGCCTTTAGGCTGCAATGCTTTATAGTGGCTTAGGACACCTTGAAGAGCCAGGCCTTAATTTGCGTCAGAATATGTCACTTGGACTCACGACTCCCCTTATTCAGAATAATTTTGCAGTCTCCTGTCCCATTCTTTCCTTAGACCTACAAGTTACAAAAGTTTCTGACTGTAAAGTTTACTCTCAGATATTCCCTGAGAGATTTACTTCTGGGGTAAAGTTTTGTAGATGTTTTTCTGAAGCAGTGGTTTAGAAAGCAAGCACTGACCCCATCTTAACCACAGAGGTAAGAACAGGCTGCTGTAATATTGTGTTGCTGAATTTTCCTTCCAGTGCTGAATGAAAGAGAGCTTGCCCTTTTCCTCAAATCTCTCCCTGATCGAGAGATGAGTGAGCTGGTACCTACAATATCCAACGGCTTCACCAAGTCGAGAATGTGATGCCTGTGTAATAACGCTCAATTTTGCACACTTCAAATCCATTAGTAGCAATTACCTTACCTGAGGTGTTTTGAGTTAGTTTTAGCACAGCATTCTTGCAGTTGGTAGATAATGAGCATAATAACATATACAGCATTTTCAAGTCTCTGTTTTTAGCTACAATAATGCCATTAGGATTCTATTTTGTAAATATGTGCTTCACGCAAAAAGTTAAGACTATTTTGTTCATGCTTCCCTCCACACTTTTTCTGTTGCACTTCATGTCTTATTCTGTGTAGTTCTGGCTTTCCTGAAAGAGCAGCAAAGTGTTTTAACTACTGCACTTGTGCAAAGGCAGTGGAGCCTAGTACACCGAGCACAAAACCAGTATGCTCGAGAGCAGGGGTTCGCTTTTGGCCTGCTGCAGCTTGCTGACCAACCTCACCAAGCTTTGTATTTGTGCTCTGCTGTGTCCGGTTAGCCCAAGGGATGGGGATGCTCACCCCCTTGGAACGCACCACAGCAGCAGTCCGGCTCGCAGCAGGATGGGCTACAACGCTGCTAAAGCCTCTGGTGGACTGTATGGTGGTAAAGAGATTCAGGTGGGCTGTGAGGTGGGGAGAGATACAGGTGTTGCAGCACCTTTCGCTAAGGATGCGGCTCAATCGTCTGTGCTGGGGGGTCCTGTGTCACTGCAGATATGCCAAGGCTCCCCTGCCCCACTGGGATTTTTCTTCCTTTAGAAAAAAGAATTTATAGGCTGTATGGGGAGTTACAGCTGAGAGGAGCCCAGCTTGGCCCTGAGAGACAATAAGGGGTGGATGGTAAAGTAAAACTAGCTGCAGTATGTGTTGCCTCATGCCCATATTTTTCCCAGAAGTCAGTGGTGTCATACAGCTCTGGTTCAGGTGTGACAACCCTGCCCTCACTTTGGGCTGTGGAGCCACCCCAGCACACCACAGAATTCTTCTTCATCAAGTAGACTCTGCTGTCCTTGTAGCAATGTAACTGGTTCAGGAAGGCTTTGGGCTGGTACTTCACCTTGTTCTCCTTTCCTCTGCCCACTGAACGGGAAAAATAAGGGTTCTGAATTTTGGCTGTTGTCTGAACCGAAGGATGCTGCTGAGTTAACTGCCTAAGAAACAAGGTTTCTTCAGTTTTATCTTTCCAAAGAATTCCTTACCAGAGAATGAATAAAGGGATGGGGAGGTATAACTGATGCCTTTGTAGATGTCACTGCTCAGGTCTCTGGCACAGATTGTGTCAGCACATTAAAAATAGCTCTAAAATGTCACAGTGGTTTTTTTTTTTTTTTTATTAAAATGACCAAAATCAAGAAGCAGAGAGTATTTGGGCAGACACACAAAATGTTTTGAGAAACTATTTTATATTTACAGTTGATGTGTTTAGAAACAGACAGGGTAAGATCTTAGAGAGCCTTCTCTGTTTTAAAAGGGATCATGTGAACGTGTCTTTGGCAGACGTGCACCTTCTCTCCAGATCTTTTTGCACTTAGCTCCTCTTTTGAAAAAGCAAACTGATTCTTCTGGCATTGAGTTGGTCTTTCTCACCTTTTAGATGCTTCTGCCATGCTGACTGCATGCCCATCAAATGCTTCCTCCAGCCCTGCGAGCACCTGTTCACAACATACAGAATACGCTAGGTATGCCGTGCTTGAAGGAGTGTGGTGGAGAGCTGTCCTGATCATGCTCAGCTGGGAAAGCTCAGCTGAATTTAGCACCCCATGACAGAGACAAAATGATGGAAAAGCAGCTGGCTGCATGAAGATAACAAAGTGCTTCTGGCTGTGGGGTTGGTGGGATGAAGGGGAGTATAGCCTGTTCCTCCTTCCCCTGCTGCTGCTCCTTCTCCCCGCTTGCAGGGCTGCCAGGCAGGCAGTCGGGCTGTGACTGCTTGTTCCTGGGGCTGAGGTGTTTGCTCACCACCTCCTGGCCCCTTCAGCTGTGATTGTCACCTCAATCCATCGGCTGCCCCGGATGACTGCTGACTTGACAGCAGAGCCCAAAAGCTGACCCCATCCACAGCCTGCAAACTGGAGGGAGGCCGGGGAAGGCAGATATCACCTCTCAGTCAAAACGTGCCCAGGCTGCTCTGGGGGCAGCACAGCAAAGCGCTTGCCCTGATCTCCTTGCATTGCCATCACCTACCCTGAAATTAGTAACAGCACATCCAAGGTTAGTGGCAAATTCAGATACCCAGGCTACAGAGAAGGAGGGTGAATAAAGGACAGTGGTTGTGTGCAGTATAAGCAGTTGTCTTAGACAATGCATGACCTCTGAATTAAAACGGCCAGGATTAGCGAAGAGCTTTTTGCATTATTGGGCCCATTTACAAAAAGCTTTAGTCCTAATTGTATGGTACCACAGAGCTTTAACTCAAGCACATATTGGTTTTGTAACCTGATCCCCACATAAATCATAGTTGGTGAGAGCGGAACAATTAGTGCCTTAATCTACTGGAACTACACAATATCTGTAAATCTGAATTTTCCTGATCATTATGGATATTACAAGAGTCAATTAATTTATATTTCACACAAAATGTAATTAAATCCCATGATAACCTGACTGTGAAATGAAGGGGGGGGATAGGGAGGTAGAGGAGAGGAAAAGGGAGGGGCAGGCTTTTCCTTGTGGAGCTACCATCAGGCGTCGCAGTGTGCCATCAGTGGAGACAAACTGCCTCCTCTTCAACTTTACAAAGTATAGAAATCTTGGGGAGAGGGATTATTGGTTTTTAATTTTGTACTGAGCAGCTGTGTGGTCACAAAAGGATTTGGCCACCATGTGCTTCCAACGCAGCCTGCAAGAAAATCATACGGTGTTTTCTAACCCATTTAAGTGCCTGGAAAAGAGAGAGGCCTTGATGTTGCAAAGAGCCCAATGCCTGTAGTTGGTCACCTAAGGGAATCCACTTATGACTCTATTACCCAGTAAATTAGCAGAGTGGTTCAGTCAGGTATATTTATCATGAAGAGAACTGAAGATAATTAATACACTGCATTGAATGCAAATTGCACCCACAGCACTTATCTCATTTTCAATTAGCACAAATGTTACAGCACTGCAGGCTTGTTATGGTTTTACCATGGGCTGGGTAATTAATTTCTGTGAGCTACATATCAGACACCTGATAATGCCGTTTATTAATAAATGTCACCCCAGGTATCTGTTAGGAGAGGTAAATAAATTAAATGTTCAGTTGTCTGCCCTGCACAAATCTATTCTTACACTTCATTGCATCTTTTCACCTGTTTGTTTATTAAGGAGAATGACAACGGAGATTACAATGGCAAACAAATGAGTAAGAGGAACAGTAATCTGTACCCAAAAGTGGTGTTTCTGCTGGAGAAAGCCCCACAACCTGTGGGGGTCTGCCTCCTGCCTCGGGGCACAGTCCACTGAGAAAACCTTCCCACTGGGAGAAAAGCTGAAGCATCCCCAAAATTCTCCACTTCCAAGGAATTTGCCAACCACTTATCTGTATATAGTGCTCTCAGTAACTCTGTCCCCCTCAGGGTTTTATCCACCCCTGACAAAGTCCATATTTAAAGCTGTAATGTCTAATGTCCACACAGCTCCTTGTGGCTTTTTTCCTTATTGGCTCCTAAGGTGATTTCAAGTTTGCATTTTTCCCTAAAACTTTAGAAAAGGAAGGGTGGGTGTGGGTCAACCCACTGGCTTGTCTCTACCCCATGAAGGATGCAGCCATGCTGTGCCAGGTGTTTTCAGAGGGCTCTCCCTGCCTCAGGAACAAAAAATAATGATTATAGTGAGAATGAAGCAGCCATGTATTCTCTGATCTGTTCTAGGCTTTGGAAAAAGAGAGTAGTGGGAGGTGTTGTGAGTCAGATAAGGCCCATATGCAGGAATCCAGAAATATCAGGTATTGACATTTCCCTCAAATCTTGCACTGCCTTATTTTGAGTGCATGCATATTATCTGGCCAGCTTTATGGCCAGGTCCTCCTTTCAAAAATTTCAACATCAGACTTCCATGAGGAAAGGCTTTTTTTTTCTCTTTGAAGATTTTAGCGAGTCATACTCAGTTCACTGAAACCTTAGACAGGCTGTTAAGTTTGGAAAATGCGTGTGGTCAAACCAAACCTATTGTGCCTCTTAGCTTCTTTGCCAACTTCTTTTGCTGGCTCTGTTCAAAGAGCACCTGCTTCTCCTTCCATTCATACAGTGCAGACCTGTGCCACAGGTGGCTTTGGTGACCCTTCTCCCCAAAGAAGATCACAAGCAGGTAGCTGCAGTCATTTTAAGCAAGCTTTGCTTTATCTGTGTTAGACCATGCAGGCCTGGTGAAATCAATGCAAGCCTTGCTGTATGGGTGCTGTTCTGCTGACAGAAAGATACTCTGTGCTAGCAATTTCTTAATACAGGCTTAGAAATAAGACAAGTAGAGCTACAGTGTATAAATACTTTTATTCTGGTGCACATAAGGAATCCCAGTAGTTTGACTATACTAGAAAAAGAAATATCTTTAAACAACTGTTAAATATTTGAGTATGGAAAGAGTTTCAGTCCTTCCTGAGGATAAAGAAAGCGTCGTTAGGCATTGGAACAGTCTGCCCAGGGAGGTGGTTGACTCACCTTGCATGAAGGTGTTTAAGGTGAGGGTGGATGAGGTGCTTAGGGGCATGGTTTAGGGATTGGTGGGAATGGTTGGACTCAACGATCCGGTGGGTCTTTTCCAACCTAGTGATTCTATGATTCTACTTACAGAAAAAAAAAAAAAAAAAAAAAAAAAATTAGGTGCAATACAACACTCAGAGCCACAGCAAAAGACATATTTAGCAATAGCTGCATTGTGAGCAACTGCTACATTAGCTATAGTGAAGGAAGTGTCTAACAAGTGACTCTTGCCACAATAATTTAATCAGTGTGAATTTCAGCAAACACTGCTCTTAAACAAAGTGTTTCCATTCCTTATGCAGATCTTCATTATTTTCTAGTTTTTATATAGTAAATAATTTCCATGTGCTTCCTGGTGGCATGACCTAGCATCTTACCATCATCTGCTGTGATCTTTTCAGATTGAGGACTCAAAGATAGCTCACAATTTCAAGATGGGATTTACAGTAATGCTTCAAAAATACCGCAGCTCTTGAAAAATCAATTAAAAAAAAAGTTCTTATTTGGATTACAATTCATACTCCAGAGATGAATATGTAATTTTAACGGCCAAATGACCTGCCAACATCCTTCAAAACCACATTTACAACAGTGAGAAAAATGTATAAACTCTCAGTTTTAACAACTATAATAATAACACTCATATGTGGAGATAGGAAGGTACAGAACTCATGAAAATTCCTTATTTGAACAGGGACAATATATATAATAAAAATAGAGATGGTGAATATACTTTAGTACGTGAGTGAGACAGATTTGGTTTCTTTCTGGTCAGATCAGGGTTAACTCCCAGACATGACTGATGGATCCCTACCTCAAGTGTGTGTCCTGCGTGCAGGCTCCCCCCACAGAGCCACCTTGCCCGGAGAGGCAGAGTGCAGTCAGTGCTAGGGCCATGCCAACCCCTGTGGCTTATCCTCATGACAGTCAGCTCCTTGCACCATATGATGAACCTCCTACCCCTGCATCAGTCACACACACACTGATTCCCTCTCCCACCTTCCTGCCAGGGGACAAGTGGATGTAATGGAGCATCTTGTTTTTGTGTTACTGATGCTATTATTTATGCAAGTCAGAGCAATATGCCTTTATGATGGAGGGGAAGTTTAGTGAAGGTTTCCATTCCCTGAAGATGTTCAGTCCACAGGCTGAGAGGCCTGGATGGATGCGTATGATTCTTTCTGCAGAGATCTCATAGGGCTTTTGGAGCAAATCTGTCAAATATTTCCTTCACTGCAGCTTTATAAAAAGTGTTAGATGTGACGAGGCTGATAAGAACAAAGACCATGAACTCAATTAGGAATTCCATGGGAAGCTGGTCCCAGGCCCAATGCCAGATTTGATATGCCTTTGTCACTGAAGAGATGCATTGCAGCAGTAAATGAAGTTTTTGAAGCATGAATGCTGTGTGCTTGCATATTTCAAATTGCTACAGTCCAGCTGAGAAGTGGCACAGCCATGAATAACAGAGACAAGGTCATCACCTGCCAGGGTAGCAGAGAGCCTCCTAGCCAATGGGAGAGAATAGAAGTGTTACTTCCAGTGGTTGCTATGGGAAAACTTAGCATCAGTAGCAAATCCAAGACCATTCCTAAATTGTGAAACAAGCACACCAATTCTGAACGTGCACCTTCATGCCAGGCATAGCACACTTAAGCGACAGGCTCTTAAAAATGCTTTCCTGCCTCCTGTCTTACCTCTGTTTTGCTTGCATTTAACCTGCTACTTTTCATCCACTGCCACGCTGGTGGTTGCAGTGTGTGTACGTACACAGAAATTTAGGTAGCGATGTATTTCATCTGTGTGTTTCTCGCAATTCAGTCCATCCAGTATAACCCAGCAGATCTGCGTAGACACGGGGAAGCACTACAAGGAATATCTATCAGGAGTCCACAGGAGAGGGGAGTGTAGTTCTGGAGCTATTTTTTTTTTTTTCTCACAAGTCACAGCGTGGATTCCAGCAGGAATGTTTTAAAATAATTTCAGTAACTCACTCTGGACTTCTGCCACCCACCAGGTGATAAAGCAGCATCTCATGGTTAATGCTGAAGTCAAGGAGGATGAGGATGGATGTCCCTACTGACAAGAGGGCATCATCTGTCAATGCCACTTGAATAGGTACAGTTCCACACCCTGGCTTGAATCCAGACCGTGCCATATCTAAAAGATTCACTTCTGGTAGGTTTAGTCCAAGCTGCCCTTGCCTAGCAGCTGTAGGAACTTTCTTGGGGACTGGGGAGCCTGCTGTATATTAGTTGGGAAGAACTCTTGTGTGCAGGATGGATTTTCTCAAGACCAGGCCACAGTAAATTCCCAATATACTGGCAATTCCTGGTTGGTGTCCCCCCAGCTTCTCTCTTTCAAGACTTCAAACTTCTGTGTTGGACTCTGGAGCAATCCTGGACAGATAGCAGTGTGGGGATGCCAGACGGTGTCTCTGGTTTAAATCCAGATCAAACAGATAGCAAAATGGAAGGAGCTCTGTGGTGCAGCCACTACACCCACAAACCCCGTCCTGTCAACACACTGGTAAGTGACTACTCCTCCAATCAGCCAGGTGAGAATAATTTCTAGGATTTTAAGATGAAGATAAGTTTGGCCAGATGTAAAAGAGTGCCCTTTTCACAGTTATTGCTGAAAATGCCTTTTTCACAAGATGGGGTGGAGGGAATGGGAAGCATTTACAGAAGATACAACTATTTGGTCCTTGGATCCCATAATGAAGCTGAGTGGAGTTCCACTTACAGAGAAGTGCCAGGTCCCTCCTGGTAATTAAGTTATAGGAAAGGACTGTGAGAGGGGACAGAATTACATCCATTCGTTAGTATTATGTCTCTTGTGATGAATGAAACCCAAATGTCCATGTGCTGTACCAGTATATACTGATGGCAGTGCAGTGCGCAGTGGTGGTCCTAGCCCCGGGGTGGTGCTGGTAACCGTATGGGCATCCCATCCTCAGGTCAGTGCTGCCAGTGCAGAGGTAAGGCGTGTCGGCTTGCACCACCCCACCTGTGCTAGCAGGACCCACTCGTGCATTGTGCTTTTCCCCAGCCTGCAGCAGACTCAGCCAACTACAGCTGTGCTCTGCCGCTGTGGAGGCTGAGTGAGACTAGTGCTGTCGTGCCTCTGTGCAGATCAATGTATGCTGAAGTGCCTTGGGAAGAGAATTACAGCAAAGAGAAAGTCTATTAACTGCCTCAGTTTAGCTCCTTTCAATTATTTATGTCTATGTGCAAGATCCCTTTTTGTTCCTTGGTTACATCTTTATGCCAGTACTGTAACGGAGGTCCAGGGCGGTGGTTACTATTTACTGCTAGGCAGGGACTGAAGGCTCCTGATCCTGAAGGAAAATAAATCTGAATAGCCTGACTATGCAACAACTTCTTCTTTCCTGCCTTGTGAGATTATGTCAAAGCCTTTAAGCCTTTATGTTCCAGTAAGTTTTCTGTAGCTACGTATGATTACATGTTTATATTCTTAGAAAAAGAGATTTACATTTACCTGTGTTTCAAGATGATTAGTGGGTACCAAGCAACTAATTACTCTTGCAGCCAATCGTATGCCATTAACTGTGAAAAATGGCAAGCATTGTTTCAAATCTCATTTGGTTTGGCAAGGGTGCAATGGCAAAAAATTAACAGCTAAACCAATTGCTTATATATATAGTTTTTTCCACACTCAGGCATCTTTATGAGCACAGTTTTGATTAGTATCTGTATATAGGCTGTCATGTTCCTATTGCATTAGAGAGAATTTAATAGGCTGTTCACTATTTTTCTTGAAGGAGCAGATTTTTGAAAAAAAATTATCTAATATTTATGTTTAGAGGAAGTCAGTCTAAGTTGATGATCCTTATATTTGACCTGCAATCTGAAGAACTATTTGCAAAGTTCTGTGAGCTATTTAGTTTTCCAAATTACAACAGTGACTCTGTTTATTTTTATTTAACAAACAAAAACTCCACTGAAGTATTGTTTGCCTGAAGACAAGCAGGTCAGCCTTCACAACAAGCATACACGTAATGAAGGTAAACTAATATTAGCAGGCAGAGGACAGGGTCAAATGTTTAAACTGAAATGAAGTTCTTGACTATAATATGCAGTTTTCTGTCAAACAGAGTCATGAATTTTTGCTGCTTTTAGTGAACTGTTTCAATTTGGAGAGGAAGGTAAAATAATGCCAAAAAAGCCTGTTTCATTTCAACATTTCCGAACTTTCCAACTTGTTCTACACTGAAATATATCGATTTCTCAGCTTAAAGTATTGTTTTATTTTCAAAATTATTTCCATTTTATTTAAAAAGAAATAAAATATAAATTAAACAATGTTGCTTTGGAGTGAATTTGAATGAAAACTTGTGTATTTAGTGTTTCGTTGAAATAGTATCTTAATTAGCTGATTTTTTGTGGGGGCTAAAGCTTTCTCTTTTTTTTACAAAGAAAACCTTCTGAAAACTTGTTTTAGGTCATAGCAATGAATGATTATGTTCTATTTTTTTTATTTGGTTTTGATTTTATTTGGCTGCTTCTAGCCATTCAAAGAAATCTTATAGAGAAAAGTGCCAATTTCCCAGTTCCCAGAAACAGATAACATGTCCTGATTGTTGGAGTCAAGTAGGAGAGTTAATGGGATGGTGGGGACTTTAATTCCTCTGGGATAAGGAACTTTAGGGTTTGATTGTGGTACCCTGAAAGTCACCTGAAATACACGTGGGCAGGATCTGGCCTGTTGTAACTAATCCTGTGAATCGAGGCACTTTACTGATGTTATTGCTTATGAATCTATGGTGTAAGAAAATTAACTTGACCCTGTAGTACCTGCACTTTTTCACTATTGTTAACATCGTTAAGATCCTCACAATGCTGCTCGGTACTGTAGATATCACACTTCACATACATTTGTTACCTAAGGACTTTTTTTTTGTAATCTTTGCTCTAACAAGGAAGCAAAGGTTGTTGCGAGCAAAATGAGGATGGGGGCAGGGAGAATTTTGATCAGCAAGTGTTCTGAGTATAAAGAAAGGTTACCTGTTTGTTTGTCAACAGGATGAAGTAAATAAGAGTTAAAAAAAATCTGAGACACCAGTCAAAGGCAATCAAATATGTATTTAATTAAAGCAAACATAAAAATTAAAGTTACATGTTGAATCAATAAACAGCACTTTTTTCTACATGCATTTTGAACAAGACAGATCAGAATCTTGCATGATGAAGACATAATGTGTCATAATAATTAGGAACACAGACAAAAGAACAGCTAATCAACATGCAAATTTATGCAGTTCTGGCGATTCAGATGAGGCAGATTTCTACCTCTTTTTTTGCTTGATTCATCTTCATTGCTAATCATCTGAAGGCTGCCAAATGTTCACTGACACTAATGTATTATAGGTCAAGAGAGGCAGGTCTTCACCTATTACCCCCACAAACAATATGCTTTCCTTCCCTGTTTCCTCTTCAGGATTTTCAGCAATTACTGCCAGATGCAATCAGACTCCTTGAATAGGAGCAACTGGGGCTTGTTTGTGGCTTGGATTCATTAGAATCAGGAGGATGAAGAAAGGAATAAATTACTTAATTGCACAAAAAAGTTGCAGCCAAAGTGATGGTGAGAGAAGCTGATTGTGTAGTTGCGTATTAGGCCACTCTTGGAATGGAGGATCTTAGAATAGCTGGTAGTTTGGCCTTCCTGATTCAGACAGATTTGGGTGTCCTCCAAAACAGATGGCTCCACACACCATCTATTCTTCTCTTTGTCAGGTTTTACCATTTATTTGATCTTGTTCATCTATGATGCTAGTTGTATTAGATGTAACACAAATATGCATTCAGATCATATCCATTTAGTCTTGCATCCCAACTTTTATTCTTTTAGCCTTGTTTGATGAGATGATCAAGTTGAACAAAGCCCTTGTTGTCCTATTCCCGCACAACATCCATACATAAAACACCAAAACCCGTGACTAAAGACTTGCACAGACAAATAATCTTCATGTGTCACAGGTTTTAAAGGTTTATCACTCCCTGTTTTACCAAGCAGCCCCCAGCTCTGATCAATGATAATGAGACACAACAAATAGTTAATTTTTATTTGATCTGATAGAAACAAACATTTGCATATGCCCAAGAAAAACTGCCCGCCTCCCATCCTTATGCTGAGAACCCTGTTCAGATATTCTCTTCAGGTTCCAGGCCATGTGTTATGCTTGTGGGTGGTCTTAAGATCTTAAAGAAAAGCTTTGCTCTGTGAAGTCATGCAGCACTGTATGTAATTAAGTGGGGTTTTATTTTTTTAATTTTTTCGGTTTTTTTTCCTTGCAAAACCCCTCTGTGTTTCCTAATTTTGTTGCTGTTGTGAATGATCAACACTTTGTGGAAGAGCTGCCTTTCAGGTAATGGTTAACATTAACTTTTTAAAATATGAAGTGTGTGGTTAGGGATTCACTTTCTTAGTGTTCTGCTGAGCACATGCTGCTTCACAGTACTACTCACTTGTGGGGGCTGGAGCAGGGTCATGCGTACTTTCTGATCACCGAGTCTGAAGTATGTGTTGCTCTGTGTGTGTGTATATATATATAGGACAGCAGTGGCAGCTGCTATAGATCTTTCAGCTTGGAGAGTTGGGGTGTTCCTTGTTTGCCCAATTATTGTGGGGATCTTTGGTCAGATCAAGGGCAGGTCTTCACATGATACGATGTAGTCCTGGATTACAATGAACTTTTAGAAATACATTTTAGAAATGTATTCATTTCTCTTTTGGCCCAACATCTGTTGAAGCTTGATGGATGCCCAGGAATGCTGCTTTATCTGTGATCATGTGTAGCTCTTGAATGCAAAATGCAGGCTTTTTGGGTACCTTTGAGGTAAAAACTGCAGTCTGTAGAAGGTGCTAGCATTTTTTTCAAAAGTAAAACAAAATACCATAGGTATGGCATAGGCGTGGCTGCAACCCTGGAGGGAGTGTTCAAGCTCACAGTTTCCAGCGTCAGAGCTGTAAACCCTGAATGTCCCTGGTTTCTTGGAGATTCATGAGATAAGTAGACATGCTGGAAACCCACCTCTTTCTGAGCCTGGCATCTAACAACAGTTTGCATTGTCCCTTAGGGCAGCCATCTGAAGGAGCTCAAAATGCTCCCTGTAGCCTTTGTAGAGGCCTTATGTTGATATAGGCTCATGAAGATGGCGTGTCCTTCAGAAGGTATCTTTTCTTTTGGGACTGAAGCTGATGGAAATTTTTTGGCCAGAAGTCTTGTTGCACAGCCTCCAGTGGCTCTCTAGTTTTCCCTTCAGACGATCATGATACCCATGGCCCACTGTGGCTTTGGCCTCCAGGTTTTCCTACTCTTCCCTGAAGAGGAAGGAGCATCACACACCTGGGGAGCAGCAGGTCCCACCCAAGGTATCCTCCTGCCCTACGGTTGCAAATCCTTCACTGAGAGTATCTCCTTCCTCTCATTGAAGACAGAGGATGTCTGGGCCCACTGGAAAAGCAAAAAAAATGCCAATGCCCTTCTTCATGTACTACTTCTGTCCCTGGGAGCAAGTGTGATTTTTACTTAGAGTATTTCATGGGGCACAAATGAATGTGTTTTATTGCAAATCTTGGAGATTTAATTTTACTGCTGTGTCACTAGGGGGAGATTTTTAAAGGCACAGTTACATTGAAGTGCTTACCTCTCTTTTGAAAGTCAACAGAAGTTACTCATCTAAATGCCTTTGTGTCTAGGGGGAATATTCACTGTAAAATAGGGAGAGGCCACATATCTGCTGCAAGTGATAAAGATAGCCAGTGGGTGAGGCTATTTTTTTCTGGTTTTGTGTTTTTGATTTTTTTTTTAAATTGCTCTCAGATCCTTCATTTCTCACAGGCTGGGGTTTGGTTTGTTACAAAGCATTGCATTACCTCATCTCCTCAGTTAAAATCCTCCTAGATTTTGTTTTGTGATAAGACGACTGAGAAAATCCACACAAGGAACTTATCTTTGTACAGACTATACCTGACTGCTTTTCTGTCTAAAGCGATAGAGATTCAAGAGCTGATGATGTTTTACAAAGACTCCCTCTATCTGAGGGTCCCTTCAGGAAGGTGGGGGTAAGATTTGCTTTGACAGTCTTTAAAATCTGTGCAATCTCTTGCAGAATGGCCCTTGCTTTCACAGCTTCTCATGTTGCACTGTGTCCTGATTTATACAGTCATGTTTGTCACTGAAACATTACCTGAGCAGCTTGGGTGGACAGTGCTGAGTCTGAAGGCTGCTCACTTTGGCTATTTACCTTTTTTTTTCATTCTGTTGTGAAGCTAGCTATCCCAATACACAGAATATTATTGATGACGTCTGAGTGAGTGACTAAACCTTTCAGAATGGAAATACGAGGGAAATACAGATCCAGGCAACTAAAAGGCTATTTGTGCCAACATTGGTGAAAAGGCTATGGACACAGTTGGAGGCAAAAGTTCTCTGCAATGTGTATGTTTGTGAATGGTGCTTTATCTAGGTCTAAGAATCTATGTCAGGCAGCTATGACTGTAAGCATCTGCATTTGCTATTAGTAGTGTTCTTTAAATGCTGGTGTTTCCTACCAAAATAGGGCACAGGCCTGGAAAATGACTCTTTCTCATTGCTACTAGCATGTCTATGGGTTGACCACCATACTTCATGTGTGTGCAAAATGGAGGTTAAAAAGGTTGCTGTCCTTTTGTGTCAGGGGTGGCATGCGTCACCTTGCTGGTCTCTGAAGGCTCTTGAGGAACTTCTGTGGATTGGTGAACTCATTCATTCTGACAGTCTATTACCTTCTTTGTTTTGACATATTTTCACTCTCCTCTTAATGTTTCCTGTTTTCATGAATCTTCCCCTTCTGCTGCATTTTCCTGTGTGTGTTTTTTGTCTCCCAGATGTTATATGGCTAGCTATTTCAGTAACTCTTTGCGTACTACAAAACTGAAAAAAATGCAAGTGGAAAAACCCCACGTTGGAATGACAGTGTATTTTCCATGCACATATTGGCTGAAAAAAGTTGAACTGGGACATTAAACATCTACCTAAAATAGTGCAGTACAAAGTGCTTAATTAGTATATGCATTCAGTATATGAGTCGGTAGCTGTTATTTCAATGAGCAGGAGGCTCTTTTAAAATAGCAATGATTTGCTAGCAATGTTGGATTTGATATAAGTTCCATGCTTGAACCTGTTTAAGCACAGATTTATTTGATATAGATAATTTAGGACTATAGATTTCTGTAGAAAAACGTGATGTACTTATTAAATAGCCAAAATATGTGGGCCTAATGCAGGATATTTGAAGATGCACGCAGCAGTTATCATTCTTACTCCTGATATTCAGCACTTCTGAAAGCCAGACTAACTGCACATTCCCACATTTGAAAATATCTGCTTGCATGGTAAAGCTCAGCCATGCCGACTCTTTTCTTACCAGAGTAATTCTGTTCTATATCCATACAGAGTTATCAGGGTTAGTATCTTTTCATAGAATCATAGAATCACCAGGTTGGAAAAGACCCACTGGATCATTGAGTCCAACCATTCCCATCAATCACTAAAGTGTGTCCCTCAGCACCTCATCCACCCATCTTTTAACCACCTCCAGCGAAGTGTATGGCATAGTTTAAATATATGCCATGCATATGTGTCAAGAAAAATTTCACGCTGGAAATTGATAACTAATGTAAAATACAAGTTACTTGGAACAGACAGTAACTGTCTTTACCACAGTTCTGTCAGTAGCCTTCACTTCAGTTCTGCAAGTGAACATTTTCTAAGTAAATATAAAGCATATTTCTTCCCCAATTCTCTTGCCTTATGGATAGTTGTCATTAGCTGAAGCAGCTGTAAAGGCTACAAAATCCTGACTGTTGGGGTAACCATTTAGCTAGTACATAAATCCTTGGAAAATGTCTGTGGTGCATAGCCAACTGTTTGAAAAAACCTAGGGTCTGAAAAACATACATCCATTGAACAGGCTGACCACATGTAAATGGTGAGTTTTGTGCTGCTAGAATGCACTATTACACTTGTTATGCCCATATGGCCAACAGGATTTGTTGAATGGGTCCAATGTCACAGAATTCTGACCTATGAAACAGGCAGAATCAAATTCCTCATTGGCATCTGGCCTGGCTGCAGTCTGATAAATCTGGTACGTAGCTTTCAATAAACTCTTATTTAATTCTGTTGTGTAAGAGCTCTAGTGAGTTTTCCTTAGCTCTGCTATTTTTCAGGGCATCTCCTGCTTTTTGGAGGAACTGCCTCTGGCCTAATGTCTCTCCACTTCAGTTGGTTGGTTGGCCCTCACTGGCAGATGATGATGGGCATAAACAAACCATGAGTAAAACTTTGCCACAAGACAAGATTCCAGAATTTCTTCTAACTCTCTTTCTTCTTGGGTCACTACTGGATCAGTCCAGGATGCTGAGGTCAGAGGAATTCAGTCTATGAATGCTATCAAATTCTTCAGAGCGGAGGCTTCCCCTTCACAAGTGTTGCTGATCAATGGTGGCATTCAGTCCTTTGCTCACAGACCTAAGAGCTGTGTGCTAGGGCAAGGCCTCCTGAGATGTGATACAGTGGTAACTTGTGACATGCAAGGCACTTCGGAGTGGCAGGTAAAGTGGCAAATGCAAAGGTGGCACCCTTGGCAAAAGGATTTTAAAGCTCTTGATTTAAAATCATGGCAAACATAATTTTGGAGGATACTCTCGGCAATGAAATTGTTCCAAAATTCTTAGTTACTTCTTGTATTTAGAAAGTACCACTTGACACTGTCAATTGATTGGGGTGCTACCATGTCATCACCTGATTCCTTTAGCAAACAGGCTTGGTGGTAGATGAGTTAGGAAGTCCAGGAGTTTAGACTCTTGATGGCAGCAAAGTCTTCCTCCTTTAAATGTATATGTTTTCTATGCCCTTTTAAAAGACAATGGCACCTGAGACTTTTTCTGATCCAGATGGAAAGCCTTTGTTAAAGGGAATGGTAATGAGGCTTAGTAAGATTTGTTTTTTATTAAGAAAAGATCATCTGGTACTTGCTTCTGGAGCTGGTTGTTCATGAAGGTTTATAATTCAGGGTCTTAATTTTTGTAAAGCGTGAATTACAAGAAGTCAGAAGAATGATGCGAAGAGCATTTAATAATGCACATTCACAAAGAAGTGGTGTAACTACATTAATTAGGCAAGTCTTGCGTAAAGATGCAATGTAATTATATATTTGAGACAGTTAATTAGGGAGCTACTTGGAAATTTCAGTGAATATTAAGGTAATTATACATAAATACTATAACCATTAAGACTGCACCCATAATGAAAGCAATAACTAATTACATAAATAACAGCATACTTATGTTTTTACATTACCAATACCTAACAATACTTCCTCTCTTTTTCTGCTCTCTTTGCCATGCAAATTACAAAACTTCCATTTTTAATTCAGTTATTCTTGCAAATTCTTGTGGAAACAATGAACTTTCCTCTTGTTCTCTTTATCTAGAGAAGATTGGGCAACTGGAGTTATGCACACCTAGCAGGACGATAGTAAAACATACTGCAGATGTCTGCAAGCTACATGTGGAGTTTTTGGTGACTGCCCTTGGATTTCATACAAGCCCAAGTCTGAGAAGTTTAGTAAAGATGTAAGTGTATAAAGGCATAAATGTAGAAATAGTGATTATGATTGCTTAGGCAGTTTTGAGTGAATCAATACCAAGGGTTAGATGAGAGGCTCTAGTAGAAAGTGGGCCCTGCATTACATAGTGCTGGGCCTAAGGCAAATGCCTGATACTTGCTAAAACATTTCTTACAATTTATTTCTGTCAGGGTTTGGTGTAGCTATCAGTTACCACTTCTGCGTTCGCCTAAATCTACCAGCTTCCAGTGACAAGTAAGTGTGACAACGTTTAATGTGCTATGCACATTGCTATACTTTTCTCATGCTACCTCAACAAGACTGAAAATCAGGCTCTCTAACCCTATAAGAACTTCTAAGCTAAGAGTTTTATATGAGGAGCAGCCCTACTGACTCAGCTGAAATAGAGAATTGTTGTTTCCAAACATACTTACTGAATCAATGATAATTTCTAGCAACTCCCATCTAAGGATCTAAAAGTGTATCAAAAGCTCTATTAGGTAAAGTCTCAAAATGAGTCAGTGATTTTGTGAGCTATCATGATTGAAACTGTACAGGTGGGGAAACAGAGGCACAAAGAGCTCAAGTGGCTTGTCCAATGTCATAAAGAACATCCACTGTGTAAATCTGTCTGCTCTGATTTAGTCACAAAGTCATTCTCTCTCCTGTAAGAGGGATGTTGCACATGGTTTGGGATCTAGCCTTGGTACTCTTCTCTCTCTGCTAATCTTCTCTGAGTAATTAAATTGACCTAGTGAAAAAGTAGAGTTCACAAAGGAATGTAATTTTCAGCTGGTTGTACATGTTGTTGTATTCCTGTGAGACATCATGATTACATGTCTGAAAGGGCCTACAGCAGCATGGGCTCTGTGCAGATTTGCAATACTGAAGTCAGCGTCCTGCAGAATAAGGTCATAATTTGAGCTGGGCTGGCACCTGGGAATCTGCAGGCTTGCATGCCTTGGCATGCTAAAGAAACAATAAAGGAAATTCTTTCCTTGCTAAGTCCCATTTCCATTAGAATACGTACACTAAGTTATAAATACTGAGGCAAAGCTAAGGATGATTTAAGACGACACAGCAAATATTACTATAATGCAACTAAGCTATAATTTCTTAGCTCAATAACAGCAACCAATGATGCTTCCTGCCATAAACTTCAAAACCTGTCAGAGGCTGGTGGGACCTTCCAAATTATCTTGGTTCTGGATAGGTAGTGTCACAGTTTTGAGATGGCTAATCCTTTGCATCTCTATAAATGATCTTACTGTTACGAGTTTACACTGTCACTCATGTTCCAAGGCAGATTAGGTCTTATATCTTTTTTGTACTGAAGTAATTCCACTAACATTTTAAGCTCTTCATTTCTAGCGGAGTGATATTGAGGGTAGCTGACCTTTGTTGTCATTGCAGTATAGGCATTGAACTTTGTGTAGATCTGTTGGAAGACAGATTAATTAGAAAATACTGTAATAGTAGGTGGGCAAACAAAGATACATTGTGTCAGATTGCTGTGATGTCTTTCTCTGAGTTTGTGACCAAGAGAAATACAGTATGTCTAATTCATCAAGGTTTCTGTAACATAATGCAGTGAAAGAAAACAGTATGGGCTGGAGAACACAGAGCGCAAGAAGTGTAAAGAAATGGCTACAGGAGGATTGCTGAGAACTGAGCTGACAGAACTGTCAAGGGACAGGAACAGTAACTAGTAGTGTTTATTAATGATCAGTCTTGTGACCTATCTGAACATTTTTGTTTGTAGCCACAGTAGAAAAAGTGGGCAAACACAAAGTCAGTAAGAGGCAGAAAGCTGAGAGGCCTTGACAATTCGGAGGACTGACCCTGGCAACAGGAGAAAAGGAAAAAGGATAGAATTCAGTACTAATAAACCACAAGGTCGTACAGATGTTGGTTTGTTTTTTTTTTCTCTGAGCAGGAGGCTCATCAGCTAAAAGTAACAGAGATGTGTTTTGCTGAATCTCACAATGACTGACAACTGCTGGAGCTCTGCAACAGCAGGGAAGGGAAATATTCCCTGAGATGTTCCCCTGGATGTTGCATCAGGGGAAGCATATCCAGGAAACATGTGGAATTCCTGACTACTTTTGTACAAGACACTAGGGAAATCCAGAAAAAGACAGAGTCCAAAAAAGGGGCTATTAAATTAAGATAGGAAATAAGGAATAAAAGACTGTGTCTTTAGTTTTGCAAAAATAAAACTGAGCAGGGGTAGATCATTCCCAATAAATACATTATCAGGGTAAGTGGAAAGAGAGAACTGATTAAATTGGAATGCCATAGGAAGAAGTGGTAGGAGCCAACTGGATAAATGTTTTTTTTTTGGAAAGGGATGAAGACTTTCAATAACATGAAGTTTTGGAGTAGTTTTCCAAAAGGAGTCGTGGGGGCAAGAAAAAAATTGAGAAATTTATCAGTGAGGTTGTGATGTTGTGATATCAATGAGATACGATGTGTCAAGCATAGCAGGGGGTGACCTGTGAGGACTCTTCTAGTCTTATTGCCTATGTAAAACTCTTCAATAGAGCCCCTGGTCTCTAGAGTATTTTTCTGTAAAAAGACTTCAATAGGAAGGTAGGGAAAGTGGCCTTTCCTTTGGATTCTTTGTTTGCCCTTATCTATACAGGAGACGTAGATCCAATCAAAGTCCCAATCAGTTTTGTGGTAGGTTGATGCAGATCTCTATTATCTGTGTAACAATACCTCTCAGAGGTCCTGCTCATTATTTGGGCCCAGCAACTTTCTGTGACCTGACTTTATGATCCCAGTTCATCTCTTCGCTAAATCCATCTGAAGCTCAGTTTCCTTGATATCCCTTTTAATAGTTTAAAGTTTTCTTACAGTTTTTGTATTCTTGTAGTCTTCTGAGGTTCTTGACAGCAAGCCAATCTTCTGCCTTTCCCAGTGCCATCAGCTGGCCAAAGCCACGAGTAGATCACTAATTCTCTGGGGAGAGATCAATAGCAAATTGATCTACCTACCCTGAAAAGATCTGACAGCTCAGTCAGTTGTAGTAACTGAACGAATGGTTAATAATAGATGATGACTAAAAAAATTCATAGGTGTGAAAGGGGGCTTTCTAGAAACATGGTGTTCACGCATACTGCTTGGTGATTGACAGCCCCAACAGGCTAAAGGTTACCCGTGGAATACAGCCTTGATGGCCTAGGATGAAATATTCCTTCTGACCCTTCTGTAAGTTTGTGATATACAGCACTGGCTAACATATCATTAACTTGCAACACCATGATGATGGGATTAAGACCTAGAGGGCTTTATCTCTACCTTATTAATGGCAATTAAAAGCTGCGTGACAGTTTTAAAACTTATTGATGTAAAGAAAGTTAGTACCTCTCTCGTAGTCACACAGTAAATAATTGTCTGGTTGCTTGGCCTTTCATAATCTGTCCATGCAGCTGTATATTATCATTATTTTGTTGCAAATACAGCTTTTCGATTTATCAACAAAAGAGTAGGTAAGGCTCTGTGTAAATAATAATGAAGGACACTTCCAGGTTGGATTTTTTCCCATTTAGACTGCTGAGCATGAAAGAAGCAGAGGATTTTCAAAACTAATGACGATATCTGTCAGCGCTGTTTCAAACCCTATTTTAGTTACTCCAAGCTTCACCTGGACAATTCATAGGGTAGATATTAAAATTTCTTCCCACCCTGCTCTGTAGGGAAGTGGATATTAATTCCTTCTTGGGAGCTAACCATTGGTAGACCTCCTCTGGTTTCATGGCAAGGAATTTCATGCCTGTTGTCCTTCTGAATTTTCAAGGAAATGGGACTATTAGCAGAGCAGCACTGCAAATGAAAGTGAAGTAGAACTAGCTCTTTTATATGCTGCTTCTGTCAAAATTTTGATCTACATTGGAAAGAAAGGATCAAACTCAAATGTGCGTGCCATCTGAAAGTGCCTTCTCCCTCGAACAATTAGTGTCTGTGATCCTACAAATCCTGACTATTTAACTGCTTTGGTTGTGACATCTCACTTTGGGGGCAATGTTTCTGAACCCTCTTCCTCACTCCTGTTTTGATGTCAAAATGTGCCATGGGTGCTGTTTCCTGGTAAATCACTGTCATGGTGTTGGAGAACCTTGTAATCTGTGAATCCTCACTTGTCCCTTGGGAAGTCAGGATTTGTACTCCTAAGAGCCAATCTCATCTGTGCAGAGTGACAGAGTGGAGCAAGTCATGTGTGCAGTATCCAAAGAGATTTGTCTGCACTTGCTCCCCAGTGAAAAGGGGCAAATGTACTGGGCTGACCTTGCTCTGTATTACAAATATTTTCTGGGTCTTTGCCTCAGGGCTATAGAAGATGGAGAAACTTTATGTATTTGATATTCCTCTATTGCTTTCTGATTAGAGAAAAGAAGTCCTAGCTTTCACCACTGCTATTATTTCAGAGGTGTCAGTGGCTGTGGCAGCCTGCAGTGACCTGTGCCTGGCTGTGCTGCTCTGGCTGTGTAGTACCAACTTCAGGACTTCTGCTGGGTACTTTCTCCTCCTGGCTTCCCAGAAGCTGTGGGACTGGGAGAAGGCACCTGTCATTTTAGCCTCTTGACACTCCAAGGCAGAGATTGCCTTACACTTGTAGTTTATACAGCCTCAAGCACAATGTCAGCATTGCACATTAATTAATAATAGTGGCTTATAGTGTTAATCACTTAATTATAAATTATGTGTACTGGTTATGCCTGCCATCACATATTACTTTGTAGTTACATAGATATATACATAGTATATCTGGGCTTTTGTAAATCAGCTTGTAGTTGTTCAATGATACAAAGGCTATGTTAGCACATAAATCTGATGTAAACTGCTAATCATTTTTAAATGAAGACAAAGCAATCTGAGTTTTAAATCCATAATGCAAGAGAATTACAGTGCATGTGCCTGAAATTTAGGAAGAGAACTTGCTTTGCAGATGCTTCAATTGTAAGCAAAATTCTGACGTTATGCGCATTACATGGTATTTTACTGAAATCACACTCACTGGCAGATTTGCATAAATGAATGCATTGTATTTTTTATGACTGTGAAAGCTTTAATTACCTAAACTCTAATTAGGCTTGCATTTTTCAGAAAACACAAGATATTAGCTTATTTTGTATTTGGCTCAACTTTAATGTTTTCACACATTTGTAACTCACACGCAACAATATACTATAAAAACACAGGGAAAACACAGAGATGAAGACATCCCTGGAATTTCTGAAGCTGATTGGTCGTTTCTTCTCTGGGTGTATTTAAACCTCAATCCATTGAAATTTTCTTCAATGCTGTCCTAGGGCCAAACTTATACCTGATGTAAATTTGTCAACGTCACATTTGGTAGTGTTGCATCAAAGATGAGTATATTTTAATAATTTCTAGGAATAAAGTAGTTGTGTGCAAAGGTGTTATTGATGGTATTGTTTTATAGTGGAATTTGTTGGGTGGTTTTGGAACCCTTGCAGAGTTCTGCAGATAATTTTTGTACAGCAAGACAACAATGCTGTCTGGATACTTGGCGTGCTGTTATTGCAACAAATATTTAGGTGCACAATACAGATTTTGAAAAGACTCTCGCAATAGGACTCTCACTTGGCACAGAGTGAGCCACTGTGGTGCCTTTCATAATGTGGGAAAAATAAATCAGATAAATAAAACTACCAATACATATTAGTCCCCCTTTTGCCAAATCTACAAAGGAATAAGTGCTAATGCATTTTGTGTTAATTCTGCTGATTTTTCTCATTTGCTTCCGTATCAACATGACTTGTTGTGTCTGTGTTGGGTTGTCTAGATTTTGCCCTTTCCTCTAACATAAAGCTGTGACAATTATCAGTGTGTTTGTCACTGTGTAGCTAGGTCACTGTGATATGCTCAGACAAGAGCTACTTTTAAAGGCAATTCAGAAGCCTGTGCTGGAGCAGAGCATCCTGCCCAGCGTTTACTGAGGGCGTGCTGCTGAGAACATGCTGCATTTGTGTTCTGCTCTTGCTGTTAATGCAGGTCTACATGCTGTTGATGTGGTAGTTGTGGTGTGTAGTCTTCCATATGCTCAGGAGTTCTGCTTTTCTATTTTGAAGGGAGGTGAGGATGCCTTACCTCTTGAGGGATTGTGTTGAGAGAAATTGTACACATCTTCCAGGTTTATTCTAAGTGCTTTTTGCAATGTTTCTGTTGGGTGGAGCCAAATGGCACCACTGCATTTCCATTGCCTGAACTGAAAAGAAAGATTGTTGTTATTTCACCTATTTTTATTACTGAGAGTTTCTCCTACCTTTTGTTGTGAGGAATGAAAAAAGGAAGAGGAGTATCATGTGTTTCCATATTTTCCTCCATTACTGTTTTTAATCCTCGAATGTCTTGCAACAGGAAGATTTGAGGACTTCTGAAAATAAAGTGTTGAAAAGCAAAGTAAGAAGTGTAAGTGGTTAGCCTCTATAGGATATATTTCTTATTTTCTTCTATAACCTCAAGGCTCCTCTTTTATGATGTGCCTTTCATTTAATTAATCCTAGTGCTCTGGGAGGCATTCTCCTTTTCAGTGCAGGACTGGTGGGAATATACTACAGCTTGTGGTATGTTGCTGTATGTGTGCTAAGTAGCACCAATTAGAGTGATGGAGAGTATATTATTAAAAATGCCTTTCTGCTCTTCTTTTACATCACAATATTGTCCTAAACATGTTATTTTGAACTCAGGCAGACACCTGATATTGCAATGTATCACTTAAACTCCTCTACCAGGGCAGACCTGTGAGTAGATTTAGTGATTATGTCAGCCCTGCTAAGAGAAACATTCTTTAAATGGGATATAAATCTAGAAACCTCTGTGTCTTGCTCCCAGCCACCAGCATCTTATATCTGGATATTCTAGAGGCTATGTCTATGGGTGCCTACCAGCTGGCCGAAGCTCCTGACGTGTTCCTGTGTAGAACCACATGTCCGAGTGTGAGCTCTGAAAAGTCTGGTCTTTAGTCAGTGTAGATACAGCTACTCAGAAAGATGATCTGGGTGGCAGGAAGTGCATGGGTATATCTATCTCCTGCTATTTCGTGAAGGCTGTGTTTTTCTAAATTCCTCCTGAGGAACTGTGACTGTAGGCTTGGATCCACAAGAGGTGGTGTACCTGATTGCTACCAACCTGGACAGGACTATTTCTCATCCACACGGGGGAAAATACCAGCATACTCAGATGAGGGGTGGTAAGTAGCAGTCTGTATTTGAGGTTCATAGTCCCTCCTAGCAAATTAGTCTCTTTGTGGAATTCTCCTGGAATAAGGTACTTAACAGCATGGGTAAAGGTGGGGGAAGGGAACCAGGCCTTATGGTATGCTATTTGGCATCAATCCTGCATGTGTTGCTATTTTCAGACATTTACAAACAGACATAAGGGAACGGGGAGTCCTTTTACTTCAGGATACATCAAACATGTATGTTTTGAAGTAATAGAAGTAATATTGACATTTCGTGCTTAAGTGGAATCCTTATTTTCTTAAAACAGAAATGAAAGCCAAACAGCACCATCACCTTGAAATCTGACCAGGATAAGCAAATGAATTAAATAAGGTTAAGTTCCTAGATCTTCTTTTTAGGCTTCTCAGTAACTTATGGGTCGTTCTGGTAGCCAGCTCCTCTCATCTTTAAGTAGTTTTCTTTACCTTGTTTTGTGAAGAGCACCTGGAAAAAGTAGTTATATAATAATAAATCA
Organism: Clamator glandarius; assembly: GCA_033459285.1. Classification (NCBI taxonomy): domain Eukaryota; kingdom Metazoa; phylum Chordata; class Aves; order Cuculiformes; family Cuculidae; genus Clamator; species Clamator glandarius. Next base: position 302,160 of record JAUNZM010000244.1, on the reverse strand, counting down.
TTAAGTGGACCAGGAACTAGTCCATCACATGCAGAAGGTAGACACAGAGAAGAATGAGTTAGTCACTTTCCACTCTTACGAGCAAAATCTTCTTTACAACCATGTGTACAAGAAAAAGGAACAAGCTCCAGGAAGAAAGATTGATCTAGTATTTAAATATTAGCTATGGTACTGGGAAGCCTGTGTTCAGATTCCTGACCCCTTGGGCACATTTTCTGTACTAGTTTTGGAAAGGTCTTTTGTCCCCACTGCACAGATATGACTATACTGAATGTCACAACACCTGATGTCACAACACCTGTCCTTAGTGAAATTAGCAGCCTGGAGGCTGATACATGATACTTAGTTTTGTTATGAAATCTATATGGAGTTTGGAAGCTGGCCACTCAGAGGCCATTGCAAGGTGCTTCCCTCCAGGCACAGACTCTTTAATAAGTGATATTTCTTGCTTCTCTGTACTTGGGCTTTACAGTCCCAGAGACTCTCCTGAAGCTCAGTGTCTGACTTTTCTCTCGAGAATCAACAAGGAGGCAATAGTACTTTTATCTGATACTTTACTGGATAGCATGTTAATCCAAGACATATGAGTTCACTTTCCTTTTGTCCTACTTCAATTTCTGTGTCTCTTTTCCAGCAGGATTAGATCCTACACACCAAGCTATTGCTTAGTCTTAGGCAGGATGAGAGGAGAAGACAGTCTTCCTGCTTCTTCTTAAAACAAGTCTTGCAAGATTCAGGATACCGGGGACAGAGAAAGAATGTAATTATAGCCTGACTCTGTAACACAGTATTTAGCACAGCCATTTGAGAAAGAAAGTTTGAGTGACACAGACTGTGAAGAAGGTAATAGAAATCAAATGCTGCCATAACTGCTAGGTACACCTTCCTCCTGTAGCTGTAGGGTATAGAGAATGGAGAGCAATGATGGCTTTTGTGTGGAGCCCCTTGCAGTAGACATATTCCAAAGTCTCCTATAGGACAAGGCTGTTCTTCTGAGATAGATGGGTGTGTGGATGCCTGCTGTGGCATAAGTACTTGAGCAAAACCAAGTGATTGAGCCTTTTCAAGACAGCATTACCTAGGCATGCATGGAAACAGAATTGTGGAAATTGGAGAAAACGTAATGCAATCGATTGATGTGCCAAAAGACTCCTGGGTGTGCTGAGGATTATATCTTTTCTGTGCAGGCTGGATATAGCTGCCTAAGCCCTGCTGCGCAGTTAGTCCAGAACCTCCGTGTATTGGAGTTTTCCATCAGTAAAATGCAGAAAGTGTCCTTCTGTAATAAAGGAGTTCAGGTATTATGGCCCACTATCAAATAAATATCTAGCATAAAAAGGACAAAGAAAAGTTAACGGGGTCCCTTTCAGTCTGCAAGCTAGTAGAGAGATAAAAGGCTGACATTTCAAAATTGCAGGTGATTTGTAGGGAGACAAATTTGTGGTTTTTTCCAAATTTGGTTCTGAGTGGTCCCAAGAAGGCCAAAGAATCTACTGATTCCCAGTGTTTTTTTGAGACCAGACCCTAGCAGATGCACCCGAGTCCTCTAAAAATGGAAGCATCTGAGACCAGTGTGAGAAAAATTTTGGTGGAGTACCCTGTGTCACGCAGTAGGCTTGTGCTGAAGCCAGGGCGCAGCATCTTTTCTCCAAGTTCTCATAACAATAAGAACAACCTCCTCAGCAATTGCCTTACAAAAGGTTTGAACATCAGGTTACCAAGAGACATGAGCGTATAGTAGATCAGTGATGTACAAATGAAAGTCCTACACTTTGACCTCCAACCACATGAAGCCCCATTACAATAAATATCCAACAACACATCCCTTTCCACACCACATGGATGCTGCCTTAGGTACAAAGGTACTAAAATGACTGTTCCATGTAATAAAACATGGTGGGAGAAATTATGAAGTACAAAGTGAGGTTATTGCTTTCACTGCTAATTAAAGTTTACTGTATCTTCTTGCAGCTTTGTTTAATGGGCTCCAACATATCATGGGGTGTTTCTTTAAAGAATTAAAAGAAAGCTCTTTTTAAGGTCACTCACTTGACCTCAGTTCATTGTGTTGTGAATGCGGTATTGTAGTAGCACATATTGTATGGGGTACAAGACCATGTGCTGCTCCAAGACTCCTGTGGTAACTAAGCACAAAGGGCTGTGTTAACGATGGCATGTCAGCCTTAGCTTTGAATTTCCTTGTCTGAGTGCTAGTTTTCATTACTGACATATAATATATGCTGTTAACCATTTCACCACTGAACTGTGCACCGGGGACACATCACTGCTTGTGCTTGGAAAAGGCCATTTCTGAAGTGCCAATGATCTGAGGTACAATTATTATTTTATTCCTTAATGGCATCAATTAGGGCAAGCATTGTCAACTAGCACACAATGATCTCAGCACCACAGTGTAATGTAACTATCACAGTGAGCATCATAGCCTAGAAACTGATGCCATATAGGGAATAAAAAGCTTTCCAGCTTATTTTTTTTCTTATTTGGGCAAAAATTCTGTGTTCTGAGGTTTTTAGTTTGTTTCTTTGTACCTTCATTTTCTCCTTAAATAAATTCTACAAAACTCTTTGAATATTACCAGTGCTTTATGTAACATGTTTCCTCTCACAAAAATTTTCTTACTGGGACTCACGTGGCACTGTTCTTTTAACTCCTTTCTTATTTTCAGTTTTGCTGTTCATCTTTTTCCCAGTCTGCTAGCTGAGTCTAGGCCTGTGTTTACATCATGCATCTCAGGCTGCAGCTGCTGTAGACCCTCTCGTTTGGTGGAACTCTGTTACTTTGGTATCTTGGCTCTTTATCTGGCTCGGGTTGCTTCCTCCTCAATACATGTTCCACTCACGAGGCGAGTGATCCAAAGCCCATTGAAGTAAATGGAAAAATTGCTGTTGATTAAATTATTTCACATCTGCACTCCCTGGCTCTACCAGCATCTTCCATTGTCCACACATCCTGATTCACAAATGTTTTAAATGACAGCTTTGGGAACATGAAAGCCTTTGGGGCAATGGCCTAAAGAGACAGCAGAGGGTAAAATTTGTAAGCATTATAGCACTATAGCTGTAGTGCTTCCATTAATCAGTACTGAGCATCTAACTGAAAAGCATGCCTCAGTCAGGCAAGGAAGGTTTGTATTTCACACACTCAGACACATAGGCAGTCCCAGTCTCAGAATGTAGTTCATCAGGAGGATTATTTCATTCCAAATGCAAACTGAGCTTTGACTTTATTTTGCCGGAGGATTTGCTTTGCTTTGCTGTTTCCATTTCCATTCATCTTTCATGTGAATGGAGGGTAGCAATAGCATCAACTGCCCAAGAACCTGATTAAGGGTGTTGCAGAGTAGGAATATGTGATAAGCGCCTGATCCCAGGCAATGTCAGACTGAAGGAGGGTAGAGAAGCAATGATGAAACAGCTCTGTCACCCTCCTGAGCTCCTGCAGGGATTGTCACTGCTGGGGCCCAGCCCTGGTGCTAGCAGATGTGTTTAAACTGTGGGACCTAGGAGTGTTGCCCAGCTGCATCCTGATGGCAAGTCTGGATGGAACCCAGAGGGCTTCATGCCCCCCCGTCATCCCCAAATCTTGGCATTCACTAGGGAAAAATCTGGGAACATGGGGAGGGAGGAAGCCAGATCCTGTACATGTTCTCCTCTTTGGATCAGAGATTCATGATGACAGGGTATACATGCCCTTCATTTACACGCTGCTCCCAGTTGCTTCCTTAAGCTCACTTCTTGGAGGAACTCTTTACAGGATGGAGTGTTATTTATACTCAGATTTCAATGAGCTCCCCAAAACAGTTAAAATGGCAGAGAGAGGTACTAGTAGACCTCATTTCAAGTGTCAGTAATGGAAATTCAAGTAAGTTTCCAAAAATAAAGGACCTTTCACGACTGTAAGCCTGTTTGGACACAGTCAGGATGCAGTGTATGATTATAGCAACTGTGAACATGTATGTGGTTCAGGTCGCGTGTTTATGTTTTCAACAACTTAAATATTGTCCTCAAGATTTTATTATTTAATATTTTTCTATTTCTCTCCTTTGCTCCTGTGCCTACTGTCTTTCCAAGATGGGGCGTTATTCCAGGTACAAAGATTGTGACATAATTACACACAGAAAAGCACAGATGTGGAGGGTAGAAATACAACACTGTGAGCTCACGTGTCCATAGAAGGAAGTTTACAAATATTTAGAAGCAGTTTAAAAGCATTTATGGATCTTTTGAGGTTTGTCTTCTGTTAAGATTTGGATTCAGCTTGGAACAGATGCTGGTTTCTATGTTTGAATTATACAACATTGTATCAAACCTTTCTGTTCATTACTAAAAGAATAGCAATGTCATTACATTTACAAATATAGTTACCAAGGAAACCAGTTTATCATAATTGACTATTTATCCTTGATTCATTCTTTATCCCATTTTCTTCCTGTTCTGTGTCCCATTGCACCTGAGCTTTTTTTTTCCCCAGTAAAAAGATATTGTAAACTGCCATCAAGCTAGCTAAGTTTTTGATCTATATCTTAATAGAGGTGGATATATTTTGCTTGTGTATTTTAAACCTAGATTTTCTTCTTTTTCCCTCTCTCATTTTTTGGGCTAGCAGAAGATTCTGTCAGTTTATTGGCTCATACTGTTGAAAAATTACTTGGATTTATAGTATTTCCTAATTTGTATGCTGCCACTGAAAACATAATTAAGGAAAGAGGAAGCAATCCTTGGCTAACTTTTGGAATTAGCTCTCATGAAATGTTTAAAATAATAAAGGAAAAGAAGATGTTGTATCCTGTGATAGAGTAAGGAAAGGACTTGCCTTTCTTTGCCAGGACCTTGAAGTTTTTATTTTCTACAGCAATTTTTTGAGGGTGATTTTGTAGGGTGTCTTTGTTCCTGATTTCCTACCTGCGTGGCATGTGTAAGCCAGACCATTGATTGCTGAAGTCAATGAAGATTCTCACAAACTGAGTGAAAAACTTTGTTGTGTGAGCAATGATAGGAACAGTCTCTTTCCTTGAATTCTCCTGCATTGCCATTTTAAGATAGGTGAAAGCTTTAACTGAATATCACATCAATTTTACTATGTCTGTAGGCATCTTTGTTTTTAAAATTCATGGCAAGTTCTTTGCAATACATTTTTACTACATTACAGCCACCTGGTCTATCTTGGTGGGTGGCTGTAAATCAGGGTCTGTCCTTTTGTGTGCATGTTCATGTATGATTGTTTCTTTATACAGTGTGTTAGGAGCTTCCAAAACTTATTCATAGCCCAGACCATCCTGGGGACACACATGCATGTTCTGTGGATCAGCTTTCCTTTGTTGCCACCACAAAAGGGTCACCTGAGGTCCCAAAGCAAAAATGTTTTGTCCTTCCCATACGGTGCCTTTTATCTGGGCCCAACATATGCATTTTATCTATTTCTAAACATGGTCTGTTCCCTTGTACTGTATGATGCCATTAAAACCAGTTTTGTTGTAGATCAGCTTTGAATAAATAATTCAGGTTCATATGACTCTTGACATGCCTTTACATTTATTTGTCAATATCTGGTCTACCTAAACGATGTCAATTATACATACTGTGTGGCAGGAAAATATACAAGAACCTGCCTAGTGTCCCGCCGGTGCTTATGTTGTTGCTTCACATTTAGCCTGAGCCCTCATCTCCCATGGAGCTGCAGGCAAGTTGGGTCAGAAAGCCATTTCTGCTCCCTGGAGCAGAGCCCAATTCACCCTGGGGCTCAGTGGTGCAATTGGCCCGTGGAGTGAAGTTTTGAATGTGAACCCAGGATGATCAACATCCATAAACTCATAAAATCATAGAATGGTTTGGGTTGGAAAGTACCTTACAGATCATCCAGTTCCAATCCCTCTGCCATGGCCAGGGATGCTCCCCATTAGATGAGGTTTCTCAAAACACTATCCAACCTGGACTCTTCCAGGGACTGGGCATCCACAGCTTCTTTTGGTAATCTGTTCCAGTGCCTCATCACCATCATAGAGTAGAATTTCTTCCTTATATGTAGTCTAGACCTACACTTTTTCAATGTAAAGCCATTAGCCCTTGTTCTATCGCTACATGCCCTTGTAAAAAGTCCCTCTCCAGCCTTTTTGTAGGCCCCCTTTAGGTACAGGAAAGCTGCTGTAAGGCCTCTCTGGAGCATCCCTGCATCTCCAGGATGAGCAAACACAACTATGTCAGCCTATGGGAATTGCTTTATCCCTCTGTTCATCTTTGTGGCCCAACTCTGGACTCACTCTAACAGATCATTGTACTTATGTTGGGGGCCTGAGAGCTGGATGCTTTGCTCCAGGTGAGGGTCTCACAAGAGCAGAGTACAGGGGAAGAATCACCTCCTTCAATCTGCTAGTCATATTTCTTTTGATACAGCCCAGGATATGGCTGGATTTCTGGGCTGCAAGAGCACATTGTCGGGTCATGTTGAGCTTCTCATCAACCAACACCCCCAAGACCTTCTCCTCAGGGCTGCTTTCAATCCAGTCTCTGCCCAGCATGTATTCATGATTGAGATTGCCCCAGCCTGTGTGCAGGACCTTGCAATGGGCCTTGTTGAACTTCATGAGTTTCACATAGGCCCACCTCTCAAGCCTGTCCAGGTCCCTCTGGATGGCATCCCTTCCCTCCAGCGTGTCAACCGCACCACACAGCTTGGTGTTGTCAACAGACTTGCTGAGGATCCGCTCAACCATGTCTATGACAAATGATATTAAGTGGTACCAGTCCTGATACTGACCCCTAAGGAGCACTACTTATCACTGGTCTCCACTGGGACACTGAATTGTAGACTGCTACTCTTTGAGTGTGACCATTCAGCCAATTACTTATCCACCAAGTGGTCCATTTGTCAGATCCATGTGTCTCCAATTTAGAGACAAGGATGTTGTACAGAACAGTGCCAAATGCTTTGCACAAGTCCATTAGATGCTGCCAGTTGTTCCTTTATGCACCAATGCTGTTATCCCATTGCAGAAGGCTACCAAATTTGTCAGACACTATTTGCCCTTAGTGAAGTGTGTTGGTTATCACCAATTATCTCCTTATTTTCCACGTGCCTTAGCATAGTTTCCAGGATTATGTGCTCCGTGATCTTGCCAGGAACAGAAGTGAGACTGACTGACCTGTAGATCCTCATGTCTTCTTTTTTCCATTTTTGAAAATGCGGTTTATGTTTCCTCTTTTCCAGTTAGTGGGGACTACCATGACTTCTGAAATAAGATGGAGCGTGGCTTAGCAACTTCATCTGCCTGTTTTCTCTGGACTTGCAGGTGTGTCTCATCAGGTTCCATGGACTTGTGTACCTTCATGTTCTTTAAATTATCTCAAACCTGATTTTCTCCTATAGTGGGCAGTTCTTCACTCTTCCAGTCTCTGTCTTTCTGTGAGTTGGTGGTGTGGCACTTCCTGGTGAAGTCTGGGGTGAAAAATTCATTGAGTATCTCAGCCTTCTCCATATCCCGGGTATCCAGGTCTCCCACTTCCTTTCAGAGAGGACCCAGATTTTGCATGGTTTTCTTTTTATCACAGACACAGCTATAGAAGATTTTCTTGATGTTCTTGATGTTCTTGATTGTTCTTGATGTCTTTGGCTAGACATTAAGTTTCTGCCCTGCCCACTTTGCCTGGGCCAGGCCTGGACCTACCTTCTCCTCTCCATGTACCTCAGTTTCCTATTTAAAAAAAATGAAGATAATGATATTTGCTGTCTCATTTTTTCTTCCTGTCAGTTTACTTGCTACTCTTCCTGGTGCTGTTACACCTGAAAAAAACTTGTAAAGCTGTTTGTTTCAATACTGTAGCTTTTTGATGCCTGTTAAAGTGCCAGAGGCCTAGAAGATGATGCATTAGTTTTAGAGGGTGAATTCCAAATAAATTATCTCAATACATTATTAGAGCTCTGAGAAGACTTCAGGCAGAAGTTTATGGGCTTGCTTTGTTTGTAGCCAGTGGAAGTTCCTGAGGACAGTCTTCTTTCTCTGTATATTTGCTTGTAAGAGCTGCAAAATATTATCATGCAGAGGCTGTCCAGTTCCTTGTACAATATTGTAACCCAAATTTGTGGGCCACATAGAAGCCTTGTGATGATAGAAAGTGGTCTCAAGAGTCAATGCTGCAGGCTAGTCTTTTATTAATCTCCAGCAAAATGAGATCCCACAGCAGCAAATCACATAGCACTGACACATTTAGTGCTCGTCTTCCCTAGTTCACATAAGGGGAAGAGCTCTCTATCCCCATTTCTGAGAGAATGAGGTGCAGCATGTGCTGTGTCTAAGGAAGAGGTTGGGTTTGCCAAGAGCACCAGATGAGACATTGATGAAATCCTGGGACCGCCTGTGTACTTCTGGTGGTGCGGATTGTAAATCACAGTAAGGGATGTCGATGCTTTAATTATGTGTATGTGATGGTCTATGTGTTTGTGCTTGTGGGTTTTTTATAAGTGTGGTAAATGGAGAAGAGAATCTGGCCTGGCTCTGAGGCTGCTGCTACTGGCGAGGCAGGAGAACATTTTGGCAAATCAATATATTTATTTTTTTAAACCTCCCTCTACAGCCCCTCCTGCCGTACTATATTTTTCTTTTTTTTTAGGATTTTTTTTTTGTGTTCCTTATCTGAGGTGCTGCTGGGACTGGCTGTGTGCTCCAGCTTACTGAGCTCTTTCCCATTTATCTGGTGTGGTTCCCAACCTATGATTTAACAGTGGTGTGTGCAACAGAAAGAGAAAAACAATGTTTGATCTGCTAAAACGTACCTTAAGAGAAAACACATACACATTGATGAAGGTATCAGCTGGGTTCTGCCTACAGTTATGTCAAACAAAGTATGCTAGGAAGTGCCAACTTTCCTTTTGTGCTGTGACACCAAGCGCTGCCAAAAGATATTAAAAAGCTTGCGTGAACTAGGTGATGGCAGCTGTAACTATCTAAGTTATTGCCTGGCAGCTGTAATGCTTCTTCAGTGCTGCTGGCTGCTTTTTATATTTGGTTCCCCATTTGTTTGCCCTTATTCTAGCAACCAATACCACCAAAGCAGGCAATCAGCGTGTTACAGCACATGGCCACTTGCTACTGCAAAATAGGCAGCTTAGTAGTGGCAATTGAGAGACTCTCATGCAGCAGCTGATATAAGTCATATTTCTTTTGGAAGAGAACCAAACCAGTGGGTTTTTTTGCTACATGTCAGCGTGAATCCAAGAAACCTTAGATGAGTTGATGGCAAAAGGCAAACACACACACATGCACGTATACACACACGCTCACATGAGCACAGAGAAAAAAATTCAGCTTTCCGTGTTCTTTCCGTGTTGGCTCTAAATGTGCTAGAACAATATAGCCAGCTCCCAGCCCCTGCCAATCCTACATCTGCTCTCTAAAACCTCCAGCAAATAAGAATTACTGTGGGGTTGTTTAACCAATGCTTACAATATACACACTTTTAATTTTTCTGTCACTTCTATCTGTACACTGGTGGCAAAGGTTTGAGAGATAATGGAGAATGATACCCACTGGGCACTTACTTTTTCATTGCTGCGAGGTGGGCAGTAGCCATCTAGATTTCTCTGCTGGCAACTTTTGGGGCAATATAAAATATTTCTCATTGCCATGAGCTTTGGGAAATTGTCTGCACTGTGGGGGGATGGTTTCTGCTGGTTTTAGGTGTTTATTTTTGTGAGGGGAAGGCTTTCTCTTTTATGCTTTTCTTGTGAGCTTCCTCTTTTCAGACATCTCTTAAATAATTCCTACAGTTCACAAATGTAATATTTTTGGGGAATATGTTTCTTCTTCTCCCCTTTCTTTTCCTCATTGCTAACCCAGCCTTATTTTAAAAGTACTTATGATAATATTTTTGCACTGTGATCAGCCTCAGAACAATCTCCCCAGGATGGAAAATAGACTAAAGTAGTAGCTACTTCTTGTAGAGGACAAGGCAGAAGATCTCAGTTGAGCTTTTAGATGGCTTTTCCTTTACCGGTTAGGCTCAGCTGTTACAGAGACCTGAGACAATTGCATGTTGTCTCACAGTAATAAGACACCATAATCATTCTTTCCACCAAAGAGTCCCAAAGCATTCATGAGTGTTTAATTACCTATTCCATTTCACAGATGAGGATGCTGAAATGCAGAGCAGTTAAGTGATGTGACAAAGGACACCTAGGTATTTGATAACGTAACTTGAAAAAGAAAGAGCATGTTATTAATATGTTTCCCATCACAGTGAGTGGACTGTGCTTACCATCAATGTGAGTAAAGAAATTTGCACAGCTTTGAAGCCTTGCCTCCAAATTTATTGATTAACTGTATTTTTTCCCTACTATGCTGAGTTTGAAAATCTCTAATTACCTCTGAACCTCCTTGTCCATGTATTTATCACAAAGACAAATGCATCATTATTGTTTGAGAATGTTGAAGGGATTTACAAAAAGAGCTGTAAACAGTGGTTTGTTAGTAGGACTAGAGGCAAATTTTAATTCACTCAGAGAAGGCTCACATCAGGCTTTACAGATTATGTCAATCCTATGGTGAATACTCTGGTACATACTCACTGGTATGGTGAGTAGTCTGGTGCTAGGAAAGGCCAATGCTGACCCTCTAAATTGTCCATGAATTTCTCTTTCTAAGAAGAGATTTCTGGAAGAATGTCATTTCTTCCTTCTGTAGCAGAACTCACAGCTCTCTGCTGTAGTGAAGGATGCTGAGCAAGAGGGTGTTTGTTTTGAGAATTCAATTGAGTTATGTTGGTTCAAAGTCGTCTTGGGTTAGGTAGAACAGGCATATGCACGATAATTTCATGTGCAAAGGCTGGCATAGCTTAAGGAGAGAAAACACTTGTGGGGTCTATGAAGAAGAAGCCCTGTGTTTGTTAATCTAACACGTGCCATCTTTCAGAGGGTTTACATTGCTGAAATATTCTAACTTGTTTTCTGAGTTCCTCAGCACTCACTTTTTTAATATCCAATGCTCATAAGTCAAACACAGTTGTGAGCAATGGCTCCCACAAAGTGATTGTGGGATGACCCTGCATCTTGTAGGCTGCAGCAAGAGTTACTTTTTATATCCCACACATATCAGCAGAGCAAGGAGCACTTACCTGTAGGCTCCCAAGCCACTTCTTGTTGTGTGGATGTTCTTTACCTCTTGGCATGCTTGAGTGTCTGCAGAAAGCCAAGATCCTCTCCTCATTATTTTTCTCAGCTATAGAGAACTGGGGCTCCTGTTATGTATTGGATTTGGTCACCCACAATCAATAGCCCGTTCATCAAATCATCTTGAATGCTTTTAAAATAACATCCTATCATCTAAATTAGTTGCCTAGAAGCTAACAGAATAAGGTGTTTGGTAGTGAAAAATTACCTGTTTTGAATTTTTTCCATTTTCTTTTTGGCATAGCAGCTTTTTATGAGGTTATAGAACAATCTGAATCAACTTCAATAATTATTTTCCATTAATAAGTGCAAAATAAGTTACTTGGAAACCTTGCATCTCTATTTTTTTTTCCTCTTAAATAATACCATCAAATCAAATTTATGGCATTCTTCTAAGATTCTCATATCATTTTCAGCCCCAGTGCATTAATTCTTTTTTTTCAGAGTCTGACTTGAGCTGTCCCTTCCCTCAAGAAACGCTTACGTGCGTGTGTGTGTCTGTAATGGAAATGCTGACAGACCCTTAACTGTAACAGCACGAAAGACACCACTAAAATAACAGTGGAACAGATGCTGTCACCACTGCCCCTGGTGGGGAAAGAAGATGAAACAGAAGGGCATTAGAGTTGGTAGATGGCAAATTAATCCTATTGTACTAGCAGCTGCAACCACCGAGATGCTAGCATTCATGCTTAGACACTTCCAGTACACCAAGCTCTAGTAGGGATGGTTGGAAAGGATGAGGCAATGAAAGGTCACTGGAGCTGCTTTCATCTGAATAATAATAGTAAAAAATGTTGGTTTATGTTCTCTACTAGGACTAGGCTCTTTTTACCGTGGCAAACAAATTAGGGATCTTTCTGGTATTTTGAGACTCTCAGTAATTCTCAAATATTAAAGTGTATTCCTAATGTAATTTGTTTTGTTTTTTTTCCTAAGCTTTCAATGCTGAAACTCTGATTTTAGAACATGGTAATGAAAGCTCAGATATTTTCCTTATGTTTATATTAAAAACAACAAAAAAATCACTGTTATCTTTAAACAGTGGGTAACGAAGTCATTCCTAAGACAATCTGCGTGATTTTGTGGGAACACTCAGAAACAGAAACTCAGAAAGACCTGTGACCTGAAATGGTTGGATTAGAAAAGGAATCTTGTTTTCAATGAAGGCCAAGTGGATGGAGTAAATCAGAATTTTAGGGGTTCAATTTATCCCTACAGGATTTTTTTTTTGGTGAAAACTTGTTGAAGAGAGCTGTGCAAACAATAGCTTGTATAAGCCAAAGCTGGCATCCAGCAATTCTTAATGTCTGAATGAAAGTGCTGCTTTTTTTTTTTTTCTCCACAGTACACGTTGCCAAGAAAACAAGGAGTAGTTGCTTTAAGCATTTACAAATGGTAATGCACCAACAGCTGGTCCCAATCCAACTGAGCTATTGTAGGGGTATTAAAAAGACAGGCCAGAGTTTGAGATCTACTGCCAACCTCCCTTGCAGAGTTAGGGAACATTTTACTTGGAAAAAAAGGTCTTCTCTTCCTGCAGCGATCCATGGCTCTGTCCTCCTGCAGAGCCTGCGCCCTGCCTGGCAGAGTAGGCAAAAATACATCGGTAGGCCAAATGCTTCAATGACATTGAAGTGTAGAATCCATTAGGTCCCCAGCTAGATTATTTATCTCAGTCTAATATTACAGTCTTCATATGTGTTTTTCATGTTCTGATTGTTAAATTAATTGTTGTTTAATACTGCTATATTTTTAGAATTTTTCTTGGTTTTGTAGAAAAAACTTACAACTTTGTGAATATAATGGTACTACCAAAGAAATTAATTTAATTCTTCTGAATTGAAGGGTAGCTCAGAATGGGGTTTAATCTCAAAGACTTCTGCTTCCTGCAGAAGGTGCTTATACATTTTTCACTATGCAGTAGGAATTGTAAAATATTTTTTGAGCTTCTAGGTTTATAGGTAACTATAATACTAAATAATACTTCTTTTTGAATATGATTACAGATGAACCATGTTTACAGCAAATGTCCTAGAGAGAGCAACAAAAATTATTATTTTTCATTCTAAAGGCCTCTGTTATTAGCAGTACATTTTCTATATGCTGCCTTTTCTGAATAGAAATGCAGTGTTTGGCTTTTCCCTGAAAGACAAATGAACCTATTTGTTGATGTGCCATGTTTGAGCTGGACATTTATGTGAAATAAAAAGGGCCAAATTAATTATAAAACAAAACAAAACACACACCCTTTCCCACCTCCCCCTTGAAGCCCCAAACAAACCATTGCATCGGCAAATGTACCTTTTTCTTCCTTACCAGAGATATTTGTATTTCTAGGGTGTTTACAGATAGTGGCACAATGCCTACTTGTTTAGGTTTGTGCATGTGTATTTTTTATTTATTTATTATTTTTTACAATCATATGGCTTGGTCCTGGTTTCCAGATCTTTTCTGGGAGCTGCTATTTGAAATAAAAATGTTTATATCCATTTCCTCATTAATCATTGTAATACAACCTCAGCAGCTAAATGACAAAACAGATGCAACGATGAAAATTAAAAGTGATGGATACTTATCTTTGGCTATAAAAGCTGGTAACAATTTAGAGAACTAGAGTGCCTTTTGGAGCTAGAATGTGACAAATGAGAGAAACAATAACAGGGCTAAAGAGTTTGCTGTTTGTAAACCAGATAACTATGGGGAGGCTGCATTGCTGCCTAGCACCTGTTTTATGTGATTTACCTTTTCTATTGCGTAAGATCACGTAAGGTATCATTTTAATGTCTGATATGCCTTGAATAGCATTGTTGGAACTGGATGTAACCCAATCCCAACAAAACTGCTGGAAACATGACCTTGCTTTTGTATGATGTTTTGAACTTGAAAATAGGCCTTTTTCTTTTTCTTTACCACACACACTGGCATGGCTTGTGAGCTTTTCTCTGTAAAATAAGTTCCTTTTCCCTAATGAACTAATGAAAGCAGTCCTATCCTAATATGAAAAGTGGTTTTGAAACATAAAACTCTGACTTCCTTATATTTTCTTTGCTGAAATGCCATTTTTTTTTCCAATGTATTTTGTGGGGTTGCTGATGCTCAAGGAAACAAAACTAAAAGGGCCAAAATCTTATAGCAGAAATACTTACTGCTACTCCCTTGGGAACACCATCCTTGCATGCAGTGAAAAGCATAATGATTCGGTGGGTCTCTTCTAACCTGGTGATTCTATGGTTATATGATTCTCTCATCCATCTCTACTTCCTCTTCTCCTGCAGCTGGGGCTCTGTAGCCTGTTCTATGCTGTAGTGTCAATGCAGTTTGACTGTACATATCCAATCCACTAATATACAACTCTGAAATTGCCAACCAAAACCTTCAGGTTCTTGCAATGTTTGTCCAGGGGAAGCTATTGAAAAAGGCATGATGATATCTGCACGCATATTTCAAATCCATGCTGTGACTATTCCCAGATTGGCCCTTTTTAAAATACTCCATTAATGCAAAAGAAAGGTATACAGGCATTTCCCATTCACCCATATTTGAGAGAGTTGGAAAGGGGATGTAGTATATGGGATTTAAGGTAAGTGAGGAACTTAAGTGAAAAAGGGAGCTGTGTTGTACAGCCACAGAGGTTGTTACGGGTGCTGGCTGAATGAGAGGTAGGCAGAACTTCAGGACTCATCTTCCAGCCATGGAGGAAACCTTCCTCCTTTGGTTTCCCTTCTCATAGCACACCTTGGACTTTCCTTCTATAAAACTCAAGGTGGTGTTGGCAGTTATTACAGATCCTGTGGTATTTTTGATAGATGTTAGGTGTGTTTCAGACCAAGTCAATGTAGGGAAATTGTGATTTAGGCTGAATGGATGCTCCTTGCGTTTTGTACCAAAACTGTTCTCTAAGCACTGTTGCAAACAACTGTGAGGCCTGTATGTGGTACACCCCAGAAGCAAAGGTGCATCAGTGGAAGGGAAATTAATTTTTTTTTTCAATGCTTATGAGATGAAAGGCAGCATAGCAACACAAGTTCCCTTCTCATTGTTCATGCTGTGTCTAAGATGCAGTTTCTCCTAAAACATAGCTTTCATCCACATGACCTCAAGTTTGTCCTGAAAATGGAAACAGTATTAAGACTAAAGAAAGATTTTGATTTCTCCATCAGGATTCATTTGTTTATTGCCTTTAATGATTTCCATGTTCGGGAACAGAACAAGTACTGCTGTGCAGTACAGACAAAATAAATAGAGAAAGGGCGAAGTAGCTTAGGGCACTTTTAACAGGCTTACAAACCTTCTTCTCCTGACCATTAGTTGGATTCCACCCTGGGGAATCTAAGGTGCTCTGTGTTTACCTGTCAGTAAGGGAAAAGTGACATCAGGTACTGAGCAAGGAAGTAAAGGCTGATGTGCATGGGAAATAATAAATAGGGAAGAGCAAGAGGTGACAGAAGATGTGACATAAATTGGGAGAGTCATTCTTTTACTTCCCCATCTATCACTAGGTAGCTTACACTGTTTAGAATTCCTTTCAGATCAGTTCCCGAATTGCTTATTTGTCCACGCATCCACTGTGGTCTCTTTGAAATATGCTGATGGTCTTATTCTTGGTGACAAAACTGGAAAATCCTCCCTGGGAGAAGGGAACAAATCATTCTTCTGGATGTGTAGCAACTGTACCTGTGAATGATAAGTGAAACAGACACTCATGATAACTTCAGCTTCTGCATGTGCCCTACCTCCCTCAGCAAGCTGCCAGTAAGAGATCCTAATACCAGGCTGCTTTCCGCCTGTAGCCCTGTGTCAGCAAGTGCCTGTGGTCCAGCAGCTTGGCATTACACTCAAGCTCAACTCCAATATCTCTCTCATAAAGGAGTTCTCCTATCCTTAGCAACACTGCCTTCACCCAGTAGTAATAAAGGAAATTCCCATGCTTGGTGAAGCCTGTCCAGTGTTACATGACAGTGGGTGGAAGCGTCCCTGTTGGAAGCTGCTAAGCTCAGATACTGCTCTCTGATCTGAGAGCTTTTTGCTTTGCATGGTTGTTCCTCACTGCAAAAAAACCCTTTCCATGACTATGGTCTGCTTTTCCACCCATCTTTATAACATTTCTACATATTCTATGCTCTGAGATAGAGACCGGGAGTATTTAAGATGCAGTTACACTGTGGATTTATTCTGCAAGATGGTAATTTTTGTTTTATTTATTCTGTTTTTTCTTCTCATCTTCTTTTCTAGCAGTTCCTAAAAGCCCCTCTGGGCATTTCTGACAGCAGCTGAACACTGAGGTGACCTTTCCTAATTACTCAGAGTGACTCCAAGATTTCTCTCCTGAGCAGTGCTGATCATCGTGTATCCACAGCTAGTGTTATTTTTCCCCACATGCATTAGTCTGCATTCACCACCACTGAATTTCACCTTAGTTCACGACATCGTCTACATTTCCTTGCAATTAGCTTCAGTTTTGACTGTTCTGTGCAATGCTGTATCATCAGCAAACTTTGTCACCTCACTTGTACTGCTTTCCCAGGTTGTTTATGAATATAGTGAACAACATATTTGAAACGCTTTTCTATTGGGAAAACTAATTGTACAGTTTGCTTCCTGCTGCTAATTTCTTCTTATTCTGTGAAAGCATAGCTTCATTGCAAGAAGAGATGTTTGCACTGTATTGACCTGATAGCATCCTAGGCTGTATTCTCATTGAATAATTGAATAAATCTGTGGGATGAGACTTCTTTTTGCACAAACTGTTGAATCTTTACCCAGCATACCATATTTATGCATGTATATTAATTTTATGCTTTATTTGTTTTTTAGCAATTTATCCACTGCAGAAGTCAGGTTTATTGATTGATTATTCCTTCAGTCTTCTATGGAGTCCTTAGGAAAAAAAACCCAGTATTTTAATGTTTTTTACCTTTTCTTTCTCAAGTTACAGAGGCAGAATTGAGAATTTGCTTGCAGGCCTCCATTAGTAACTCTTTGTTACTTACATTAGTAAGCCTTTGTTTTAAAGCTCTTGGAGATACAGTTTCTAATCCCAGCAGAAAGGTGGCCTCTTCAGGTCACCTTTCATTTTCAGTGTAATCCATTCATAATTTTGCAAGAGTTTGGCTGAAGTAGCAGTTGCTGGCTGTCCTCTGGAAAGCCTAAAAAGCAAGAAGTATTATTCCCAATAAATAGGGAATGTTTTGGACTCTTGCTGGACATTTATGCTTTAAGAGTAGTGATTACTGTAAATACTTCATTATGCTCAGCAACATCTCCTATTAGCCTTTTCATATTTCTGGGGGAATTTCATAACCTCGCATTCTTCTTGTGCTTTTTGAGAGCAATTATGTGTGTCATAAAGTGCTATTTTGTCTGTTATCTAAACACTTCTTCTCAGGCTAGAACATAATCTGTTGCTTTTTGCTTATACTTTTCATCATGTGGAATACTGCTTTTTATATTAATGCCTGTGTTTTTTTTCCAGTACTGCTGGAGAAATCAGTCTTTTGTTTTCAGCAAACATTTCTCTGATAAGTGATGAGTACAGCTTGTTTTGGAGCTTAATTCTGTTGCTTGTCTAGGCTGTCTTTAGAGAATTATTGACTACTTCCCTGTAGTTTGGAATGCAGTTCATTTAAATAAGCAAGAGTTCTTCATGGTTACATGTTTTGTATTTGTTTACTTTACATTGATATAAGATGGTTCCCTCTCAAAATGTACAAGAGAGATTTTTACACTCCACTGGTATTTCACACTTAGACTGTATTGTTGCAAATTTAACATTATGTGATGGGAAGTAAATTTTTGAAACAAATTTTCCATTAGTTTCAAATTGGCTTCTACAGTTTTTTCCACTCCTAAGCAAATGCTACTAGGATTTAAATCAGTTGTACACAATTTCCAGCATCATCATCTTGGTCTTCCCATTTCATTTAGGAATCTTAATGAAAATGCATCTGACTGCTCCTCTTGCATATGGACAGTATCTAATCATTCTGAAATTTGAAGACACATCTTTTGGCAATGCAGCTAATTTGAGTAAATCATGATCTCTCTGACAATGGTGGACTGATTATCTACCTTTTTACATTGTTCAGATATCTGCTTATAACTGTACCTTATATCAAACAAAGTCGCTTTGCAACATACTCTTAAAAAAACCCAAACAATTACTCTTGCCAAATAGTTTAATGTTATTATGAATTTCTACATATTCCCTCTAATTTTTACTTATTTTGATCACCTGAGTACATCAGGTGAAGTTCACATCTTTTCAGCCAATCTTTGACAAGATAAAAATGGATGGTTTTTGACAAGCTTTCTGTATTATTATTATTATTATTAAAAACTTCAATCTCAAATTAAGATTGCATGGCCTGTAATATCACAGCTCATACATTAACTCTTTGTAATACTCTGTGAGAGTCGAAGAATAAGAATATAGTGTCCATTCTTGAACCTCATTTAGTTTTTCTGTTCAGAAATATAACTTTGTGTAAAGAAGCAAAATAATTCTGTTTCTTAGGAGTTTTTTGCTAAACATTTCTTGTGTTCCTAAGTGCCAAAAATGTTTTGATAGTTGACATTTTCCATTAAACCTTTTTTTGAATGCCAAAATGACAGAAAGGGAATTCTTTCAGTTTGGGTCTTGTGATACATGTAAGAACATAAATCTCAAGCTTGTAAGAGGAGGACTTCCCTGCTTTGGAACATCTTCTGAGCCTGAGAACAGGTCCCCTTTTTCCTGGAATTCCTCTTTCTAATCTTGATACTCTACATAATGAACTCCTGACAAGTGTTGAAGAATCAAATTTGCATTTTGGCCTCAGGTTTTCTCTGCCAGTAACTGAGAATTTTTTAAGAGTGGGCTAGTCTGTCTGTCTTCGTACAGATGGAGGAATTAGGAGGTATTGAAATTACATGATTCACAAGGGAAAAGTATGGTGATAATGTTGATGTTCATGGCTTTCTGGCTCTCATCCTGTAATGGGATCTGTAGGCAAGTCATTTTTTTGTCCTGTGGTTGTGCAATTCTGGCTAAAAATGAGGCCAAACCATGAATCTGAATCTCAGCATACCCAGAAGCTGGGAAGCAGCTTGTGAGTTCTCTCTTAAAACCTTCAGTATGAAGTGGAATGCATTCAGGTCCCTGAGGAGTAGCTTTAGTTTTTATTATCTCTACTAGTTTTTAGTCATACCGTTTTCCTGATCAATGTCTGAACTGTTTGATGATTGCACGTCTAGGGAGGGCCTGGAAGAAATGAATACTAGGTTGGTACTAGTGACATTAGCAATCGTGATGAGAAAAATTCTGATGATAACTCTTTAGCTGGGCAACCTTGGAGGAAAAACAGATGAAATCACTTTGGCTAAAATGGATGTCTGCAGCTTCATTAAATCGCTCACAAAGAAACAAATCCTTGCCTGCTAGTTTTCACAAAGGAAGGATCAGCCAGACTGCCAACAGAAAGCTCAGTTCAGACAAACACTTCAATGGTATCTCAATACAGAAACCTTGCTTTCTTCATTGTGCTGCAAGAATCTAGAGGAATGCAAAGTCTCAGACTTAGAATTCTTCTTTAGTATTTTTTTCCCTGTAAACAGTCAGCTTAAACTCAGACATGAGGCAAATACTGGATTTGAAAATGCAGCTTTCAGTGAGCTATGAATTTGGCATCCGCACACAGCATTGTGCTGCCAGTCCTTTTTTATATACCAACTCGTGTGCTTCCTACTGCCTTATGAGCTGTGGCTGTCTGTGCCATGATGTTGCTGTTATGACAATGATATCGCCAATTGCCTGCACCATCCCCTCCCTTTAGATTTGGAGTTCTAAGAAACAGCAGATTGGGAAAAAATCACGTAAATGTCAACTCTCTGGACTTAAAATTAGTCCTTTCTTCTGAGGTTCTCATTGCACTTTATAGACCTAGGCCGATATTCCTGCGAATTATGGAATTAGATATTCTCATCTCACATGTATGAGGCATGACACAGTCGACCAACTTGCCTGGGTGGATACCTGAAACATGTTACCTCCAAGAACAGATCCACCTCTCCTTATTCTCATACTGTGTGCTAGCCAAACAGCTATTCTTGTCCAGCAGTCCTTTGAGCTGAGGTCTGATGCATCCAAAGCCTGACTAAAAGTCCAGTAAAATAACATCCAGATGCAGTGTTGCAGGACAGCTTTTCAGGGGAAAGCAGCTGCCTTTGATAGCTGTGAGACTTATGACTAGGAGCTCAGGACCTCTAAAAATCAGAACGTCTGCTAATATATAATGTCCTGTCCTGAAATACAGATTGTGTTGGCTTGTGATCCCTAACTCAGCAGTGGAATGATTCTCATTTGTCTGCTCTAACAATGATAAATGCTCTAACAGGGAGAAAGAAATATATATTTACTACATATCCTTTCCTGTTGTCTTTCTGAACCGGGATAGCTCATTCTAATCTGCTTTTCCCCATGGGCTCAACTATTCCACAAGGCCATCTCTTCCTCCTGTTATTTGCAGACTTTGTTCTTCCCTAACCTGCTAGTGATACACAGGTATATCTGACTTACCTGTCAGGCTTTCGTTTTCTGTTTTCTTTCTTCTCTGCTGCTTCCTCTTCCTTCATCTTTCTCTCTGCCTGGTTTCCTTTTCTCCTCCTTTCATATCTTTTCACCTCTTCCGTGTGCTACGCACCTCTCCAATCCTCCTTGTCTTTGTGCTGGGCACTCCTCTTATATCCTGCACCTTCAATCTGTCTCCTGAGGAAGGCTGAATTCTGTTGATGGGACATACCTCACACAGCCTTCCAGTTTCTCAGATGCTCATCAGGGTCTCTACAAGTGCCCTTGGGAAAGCTGAGGAAGTAACTAGAGCAGGGGGAGATCTCTATAAGGAGATAGTTGAAAGGCAACTAGCTAAAGTCTGCAGTCATGGAATAGTGCTGCAAGCACTCTAAATTGTGAGAACACCCACTGAACCCTAGCTAAACTGTTTCGTATTTGCATACTTTCAATGTGCATCAGCTGAAATAGGATTACCAAAGTATTTTGTAAAATGCTCTGTATAAATGTGCTTGGTATAATTAACAGACAAACCTTTCCACCAACTTTCCAGTAATGCACTTCATTTCCCTCCTGTGGTTTCCAAAGTTAGCTGCAAAAGTAGTCACTGATAAGCTCTTTTATCTGATTCATAATGCCTATTCACACGTGATGTTCTTACCTTTTCTTCTGTCTTGTCTCTGATTCCTGGTCATTCTCTTTTCTCAGTACCTGCCATTGGCTCAGGTGTTATTTGCAGGGCTGCATGAAGACATTTGAGTTAGTCTGTTAGCTCAGGTGTTGAAAACACCTTTTACAAATCAGTTGCCTTTCCTGGGCTAAGAAATTCTCACTCTCTCTCTCTTTGTTTTCTTCACAGGGTGTGTTGATCATTGAGCGTTATCTCAGATATTCCTCTGTGCAGAACTTCTGTGCCCAAGCCTTGTCGCCACATCCATGTCTGCAACTTCTTTCAGACTGTGCAAATGGCTTCATCTTCCTCTTCCTTCAAAACTCTTCTGAGACTTCACTTCAAAGATCCTTATAAGCAACAGCTTCAGTGACAGGTAAAGCCATTAACCTACTAATGAAAGTAATTCATAAACTACTTTCCCTTCTCCCCCCCCCCCCCAAACAAACAAACAAACAAACCACCTTTTTTATATGCTGGAAACAGGCCTGTAATCAGACTATCCACTTAATGATTTTCTTACTGTATTTCTATGTCATCCACTCTTATCCCAAGTAATTCACATCATAGCTGAATCCATGCTTATTACTGTGTATTTTTGTGTATTATTAATCTGCATCAGAATCCTGATAATACAGCATGTACATGTGCTTTGGAGAATATATGCATGTGAATATTACC
Source organism: Clamator glandarius (assembly GCA_033459285.1). NCBI lineage: Eukaryota > Metazoa > Chordata > Aves > Cuculiformes > Cuculidae > Clamator > Clamator glandarius. Next base: position 280,084 of record JAUNZM010000244.1, on the reverse strand, counting down.
TTCCAACTGAAATATATCCAGAGAAAGACTAGAAGGCAGATCTTCTGCTCCCCTAGCTAGTGTGTTTATGCAAAGCAGACTGAAGGAGCAACTATATTATTGCTTGCTGAAAGCAGCAGAGACTCTGTCATACATAATACAGAGACATCATTACTAATATAAAACACTGCTGGGGAGAAGGGACACTTGGGCGGGCCAAGATGGCAGATGGCTTTTAGTGGCATGCTGCTTTCAGTTCTTCTACCTTTGTAATCTGTGCAATTTAAAGCCTTTGGTTACTGTTTTTAGTCTGCTGTCCATTGGCCCTGGTGGGAGCTTTTGTTGCTGTGCAAGAATGCAGTGTATTTTTAGTGAGGGCCACAGCCAATAGTATGTGCTGTGTTCTCTTGGTGACTGGTGTTACAGAGGCAGGGTAGTCAAGAATAGCTTTTATGATCAGCTGGTTTGCTGAAGAATTGATGAAAATAGCAGTTGTCTTGGCCATATAACTTCTGCTCTGCTGTACCGCAGGATTTTGTGGTTGCTCTGTAAGGCACTAGTACTGCAATACAAAGCTCTTTGGTGGCTAAAGAGTGAGGATGGAAATAAAAGATACCTCAAAGAGAGGCAGTTTGTAACTGGGATAGGCGCGTATGAAAGCATCTTCCCCGATTTACGTAGTTATGGAAAAATTCTTTGTGGTGGTGGTGGAAGTGAAGGAGCCAAGTGGCCTTTCCTCTGCTTTAGGAATGGTGTTTGGGAAATTTGAGGCTACTTTTGGCCCTCTTGTGTAGGGCAAAGTCACTCTGGTTCCTTTAGCCTCAATCCCACATCTGTAAAGTGAAAATAACTCTTTTGAAAAGGCATTAAGTCATTCTTCATCCCTTCATTCTCTGGGAACTCTAATGCTCTCTGAGGCCCATTGATGGATGATGCTGGAGGAACCAAAGGAGTTGGAATAGTTAGTGCCAATGATGCCTCTGCTGGGGAAGACCATGACTGGATGTGCATAGATTTGGAAAGTTTCTTTTCCTTTCTGCTTAAATTGCACAGGGGCTGTCACAGCCATAAATTCATTCCTTCAAGTCAGTGCCTGAGGCAGATGCAACAAAGGAGACTTACTCTATCTTCAAACTCCTTTTTGTTCATGAGTCATTGTCTATTCCCAAACTCCTTTCTGGCTTACTTCAAAATCATACGATTTATCATCCACTACATCTTATGGGGAAAGGGCTGCTCACTTCTAGCTCCTACATTAGTTGTAAGCTTTTAAATAGCTGAACTACCTTGTTTTGGCTTGGCCCAAAAGTGGAAGCACCAAGTGCTTTGAAGGAATCTATTGCACAGATGGGAGAAGCAGGAAATGTTGGAAATTCAGTGAGGTATCCTTTCTCCTCTGGATAGACACCTGCTTTAATTTCTGTACTGAAGAACCAGAAAGAAGCAACCCATCTTGTGGAAGCTTTTGTGGATACTTCTGAACTAGAAAGAAGCCCAAGATGCAAAGTCCGAAGGCCTGAAATTTGGATATCTCTCTTCCCTCCTTTTTTACAACCATTCTGCATTTTCTGATGCTTTGCTTCCTTCTCTGATTTTTATTTTTATTTTTGTGAGGCCCTCTCTAACTACAGCAGGTAAAACCAGATTGCTAAGCACAAACTTTATTGCACTGCAATGTGGTTTTTACCTTTACACAGTATGCATTCTCATGGCAGCTTTAATACCAAATCAAATCTGAGTATGTACAAACATACATGCATCTTTTACCATGTGTGGGACTTCTTATAATGGAAAGCCAATACTCAAGCAAACAGTCTTGCCAAGTAGTTTTGCTACATTTCTGCAATAACAAGAAGTTTGGTTCAGACTCATAGCTCAAAGATGCATTTATTGAATACCTTTGCATATGTATTTTGTTTCTTTTGAGCTCAGAAGAGTATGAAGCATGGAGCATAAGTACCAGATGAATTCCTGAAATTAATTTAGGAATTTCCTAGGCATGCTTTTGAATTATGCTTTAGCTTCCTTCTTCCTGTATTTTTATTCATTCCCCCATACTATGAATATACATTATAAGTGGCTTTTTTAATCAGAATTTGAGTGAACCTGACGCATGAATATAATAGCCTATTTTCAACTCTATTTTCATGAGTTGTTTTCATTCACAATGCATACAGTAGCTATAAAAAGACATATTATATTTTCAAGGTCTGTCACATTATTTACAATGTGAGAACATAAAACCTCTCTGATGTTTCATGATAAACAGTCAGAGCCAGGAGCACAGCTGAACAACAGGTTAGGTACATCAGGTGCATAACCAGCTTCAGGTGGAGTAAAGAAGCCAAGGGTATAGGAACATGCTCTTTCTGGAGGACAAGCATGTACTCTGATATCTGCAGTTTCAAATGCTGGAGTATGTGGGTTAACACAAACATTTTTGGTATTTTGTGGCCTAGCACTGCTACCTTCCAGGCAGTCAGTCATCTAAGTAAAATTTCCACATGGGTGGCTGCTGAAAAACACAATGCCCGTTACCCTAGGGTGAATCCTATTTTCGTTAAAGTCAATGACAAAACTGCGTTTGACTTCAATGGGGTCAGGACTGGTGATGTCTGATTTCCATTTGAGCTTAGAGTTGCAGATATCTTGCAGAAAAACAACTCAGACATCTGCTCAAGGGATGGAAGAGTTCCATGGATTTACAGTTCTTTCACCTTTATGGCCGCAGATCTTTCATCTTTATGGCCAGAGGGTTTATAATCCTCTGAATCCAGATGTGCCAACAGAAGAAATTATGGCCGTCCTTCTCAGAGTTTACTGCTTACTGACTCTTTAAATTGTTTAAGGGAAAATTAGCCAGGTTAGTTTATACAACTGGAAATTGTGGATTTGAATGGGATATTTGACCTGGAGTGAATTGGGGAGTGCTTACACATGCTGTGTAGCCTGCAGATCTGAGAATCATAGAATAGTTTGGGTTGGAAGGGACCTTAAAGATAATCCAGTTCCAGCCCCCCTATTATGGGCAGGGACATGTCCCGTTAGATTGGGCTGCCCAAGGCCGCATCCAGCCTGGCCAAGATAAAGTAAACCTGATCAAGATAAAGTAAAAAGCAAGAGGCACAGAGCTGGCTGTGAGTGTTAAGCTCTGGCTCAGGAAAAGGACATGTGCCCATGGTTTAGGTATTGCAAGAGTATCACTGCCTAATGGCTCCTTTGTGTACCTGATGTGGCTGAAGGGCACTACCTACAATGGTCTAGTAACTCTCTGGAAGAACCTTTCAAGAACTATAGGGGTTTGACAGATTGCCTGAATAAAATATTTTCCCTAAGGCTAAGTGAAGAACTTTGACCTCCAGGTCTTACATTCACGTTGGGAAAGCTTTTCATTGTGTTCCTTCTCTGTTGATCCTAGTGTTCCCACAGAGTTGCAGACACAGGCTGTTGCTGTAAGGGCTGCTGGTGGGATGGGTTGCCAGCCAGTAATATGTTCTTGTGCACCTTCAGTGGGTGGGAGGTACCTCACAACAGCTACGTTGCCACAGCCACATCAGGCTTTTTCCACCATAAAGTAGTTTTTGTTTTTCTTCTTGTTTTTGATAGTGCTCCAAAAGGATATTTCAAATAGCAACCTACAATATGGCTTTCCACATTTACGTTTAAGAGCTGCCCTCAAGCCTACTAGATGCACACAGAAAAATGTGTGTATGTGGTTACATATATACAATGAAAACATAAACAGCACTTACAGTGAGGTGTTTTCCACATGTAAGTGCAAGACCCTAGTGGGATCAGTGGGGTTCAGGTATGGTTTCAGGTGCTAGTGAGTGCTCTGGTGTGTGTAACTGAACTGATAGACTGATACTTAGTACCTGTCTCTTTAGCACCCTTGTCATATTTTGCTTTTATGTAGAATGGATGCTGCTTGGCTAAATCATTGGAGAATGATATAAATCAGAAAAAAAAAACCAAATAGAAATAAAAAAGATACTGGAACAACACAAAAGGACTCCTTCAGCAGGGATTAGAGCTTTAATTTATTTTGCAAGAAAATGACTGACTCATTTGAGCAATATACACCCTGGATGTCTTACATGTGCAAATGGCTGGCAAAGGCAGGCACCTTGATTTGCAAGTGATAGATATAGTTTTATTATGCAGTATAAGCTGCAGGACTTTGAGCTTAGCGATAATTTACAAAAAAGGAAAGCTTTCCCCCTCATTTTTATCATACAGTTCTGCAACATTAGAACGTCCTCTCTTGTTAAGTGCTGCATACCTATGTACAAAAAGAACAGTCCTTGATGTCTGACCATAAACAGCGTTTGGTACCTCTGATCTATGCCTGCTTGCCTATGGAAGAAATCTAATCTTATTTACAGAAAGAATTTTATGTGCATTTATGTATCATACAATTTACTTTCAAAATAATTCCTTAACTTCATAATTCAGAGATTGTGCCACTTTGGTGCCAACATTTCTTTTGCAACTTGTTTGTTTGGAAGAAGGTCCTTCTGGCATTTTTTGAATTGTGAGTTAGCAAACAAGATTTTTTTTTCCTCTCAACTTCAAAGCAAAAACAACAATGAAGACTTAACAGCTGTATCCTTGTGGGAAGCCTGTTGACACCTTATTTAGTATCTGATTTTAAATTACGTTAAGATATGAGAAGAACAGTGAACTTGTTCAGTGTACTTCATGCCATTCAAATTTATCTGTGAAGTCCTGTATCCTTTTAGAGCAATGAAACTGTGGCCCTTGTGCACTGCAAGGCAGCTGGGATTTTAGGGCTGGGACAGTGGTAGGTGTACCTCAGCCCTCCAGTGTGAAGCTGCTGACACTTATACACCCAAGGAGGTCTTAGGGCTTAGGCAATGCAGTGTGCTGTGGCCAGAAGACGTCAGAGAGGGCAGAAGTGATGCTACACCTAGTTTTGTTGTAGTTTTTTCACTGAGTTAGTAGATCTGCAGGCTATTTTCCAATTGAACAATTGGAAATGGCAAACTCAAAAGGGATGTTTTGGGCTCTTCTGTGAAGGTTTCTAAGTCCAAATTGAACAGCTATCCATCAGATAGGTGGCAATACACTGTTGCTAACATGGGGACTTAACTTTGCCTGGGGAGTGTCCTTGATCTCTCAAGGTGCAGCAAGCACAAGAGACACCAGCATCCCAGCTCACTTACTGTCTGCTGGCTTTGGGATGAATGCTTTGCATGGAAGGGAAAAAAGCAACTAGTAGAAGGAAGTGTTTCCACCTCCTGTATGGACCCAAGGTCAGCCTGACCTATTATCTGTTTCTGTCTGAGGTAAATAAAACCACTTATAACCAGATGGCAACATCCATACAGGTGATCAATAGGGGGACCTCTGTGGTGTGTTCCTTTCATGAATGTAATAGGGTCCTCTGTTTTCTCTCCTTTGATATTTTTATCGGAATAATTCAGTTTGACAATGTTTTTTAAGTTAGTGAGAAATACCAAGGGACAAACAGTTCAGTCACCTTGGCCTCTTTCTTCTCCTAGTATTAAAAGTGAGGCTAGCTGGTATTATGATACAGTATTTTATTCATTGACTTTCTTTTGAAAGTTCATAATGTGGAAGCTGTTTAAAAAAATCAATTTGCATAAATGCTTTTTAATAACAAAAATGTGTTTACTCTTCCTCGACTTATTAATCATAGCAATTATATACAAAAAATTTGCGTGTATGTGTAGAGATGTATACATATACAAACACACAGACACATGTATGCATAAAACTTGTCTCCTGTAGCTGGAAACTGCTCAACTGAGAAAAATAATGTGCCCACCAAAACAATTGTAATTTTTCAACAAGATCCCAGTGTTTTCTTTGTAAAAAACTAGGATTGGAAAAACATGAGGTTTTCCTGCCAGATTCCATTCATTTTCAGCAGGAACAATCTGCTCCTCTCAGCTGAACGTTTTGCAGCAAGAATGGCTGGAACTGAGGAAGCAGCTCCTGTTTGGAAATAGTAATTGTTTTTAATGAAAATGCCTGCCTACCATTTGGAGCTAATACTAGAACCATGGTTCCACTAGGACAAAGCATCAGCTGGACAAAAATATATAATGCAAGAGGGCAAGATGTCACGTTACCAGAAAAGCAAAGGAGAAGGTCTTTCTTTTTCCTGCTTTTAATTTTTCTCTCCTTTTCTATTGGTTTCATCTGTGGCTCCCTAAGGGATACCAGATAATATAAAGGGGAAGGGACAAAAATCACCTGGTGGTGACTGGAGTCATGCCAAACCATTGTATGTTTGAAAACAAAGCTGATGGTAAAGGAACCGTGTGTTAGACCTCCCTGATAGTTAGATTTTGCTTGGAAAAAAATACAACCAGCTTGGCAGAAATAATGTGATGTGCAAGGAGACAGATGTGATTGAAGAACCTGGGAGTTTAGCCTTGTACAACTCTGTCTCCTCACTGCAAAAATACATGTCTTAAGATATAGCAAAGTTTTTTAAGCAGCGGTAGAGATTCAATGATTTCTTAAATCTGTATTTAAAGCCAGGTTTTATTGCAGTTCTTATACAGATTAGGAAATCAGAGAAGCAGAATATGTCTAGCTATGTTTAAAGACAGATGAATATTTACAAGAAAAATGACTCCCAAGCTAAAAAATCCATGGTGCTGCAAACCCATTAATGGAAATACTGGCTTTCACATAAAAAAATTTGCTTGTTGATCACAGCTTTCTGCTTTCTACAGCAGTGGACTCTGGTGAGGTATCTAATGCACTGCACCTCTTTCCACTGCTTTAATGGTGTGAGTTGTCATCACTGCGTGTAAAAGGCATCTCCCTGTTAACATCAGAAAATTAGAGCTGGCCCTTTCACCCACGCTTACTGTTTACAAGATCTTCAGCCAGCTCTACTGGCTCAAGCTTGGTTGAGAACACCAGATTCTTCTCTCTTACTCTGATGTAACTTTTTTGCAGTTCAATTTATACCAAACTGTTAACAAGCTCAGAAGGTGGTCTATTAACAAAACAAGAGCAGCTTATTTTCTATTCTTTATTTAGGTTTTATTTGAAATGGGAGAAGTATATTAGTTGAAAAGACATGAAATATAGAGTTACATCTGCGATAGTCTAAGAATATTAGAGAAGACTGAGAGATTTGTAGCAAGAAGTCTTATCTCTATTAGATGACCTGATATAATAGAAAATAATGGATAAGGTTTCAGAAACACAGAGCTTGATGCTTGACCAAATCAGTGAAATGGGTTGTCTAGAATTTAGGATTTGATTCTGTCTATTAGGGAAAATATCTATATAGAGACCTTAAAAATGCCTAATACAATGATGACTTTTTTTTTCACAACAGATGCAGGATGGTTTTTGATAATATGACCATTGGAAACAAAGGCAACCAGAAGTGTGAACTCACTCTCACCCCAATAATTCCACTGTGATAACACAGATTAATGCCGAAAATAATTCAGGTCACTGTATGAATCTACCAGACCATAGCAGGATCTTTATAGGCATTTCAGTTTATCATGCCGTATTTTGAGAAGTCAAAAAAATGCCCTTTAATCTGTAGCTGTGTCAGAAAGCCATCCCACTGACAAATTAGAGTTTCATTTACAAATCTTCAACTTGTCTTCCTGTATGTTCAGTGTGGCTTGGAATGGCAGAGAAGGAAACAAAGGTTGTAGCTAGCTTTGCAAATGCCTAGATTTCATACTGTAAAGTGTTATTCTGATCTTGTGGAGAAACCGTGCGTACTCTTGATATGTTCTAGGGGCCACAGGATAGCCAGCTTGAATGGTTGCAAGTCAAGCTTCCACTGCATGATGGACATTTGAATGGGAGTATGTACTGCAGTATTAGAAATACATTCTAGGTTGGCTAATTATCTTAGGACAGGATAAAGGACAGGATGTCATCCAGAGGGACCTGGACAGGCTGGAGAAGTGGGCTTGTGCAAACCTCATGAGGTTCAACAAGGCCAAGTGCAAGGTCCTACACTTGGGTCAGGGCAATCCCCGACCAGTATAGGATGAGGGATGATGTGATTGAGAGCGGCCCTGCAGAGAAGGACTTGGGGGTGCTGGTTGATGAGAAGCTTGATATGAGCTGGCAGTGTGTGCTCATAGCCCAGAAGACCAACCATATCCTGGACTGCATCAAAAGAAGTGGGACCAGCAAGCCCAGGGAGGTGGTTCTGCTCCTCTACTCCTCTCTTGTGAGACCTCATCTGGAGTATTGTGTCCAGTTCTGGAACATAAGGATATGGAACTGTTGGAACAGATATCGAGGAGGGCTAGAAAGATGATCAGAGGGCTGGAGCATCTCACATACAAGGACAGGCTGAGAGAGTTGAGCATGGTCAGCCTGGAGAAGAGAAGGCTCCAAGGAGATCTTATAGTGACCTTCCAGTATCTGAAAGGGGCCTACAAGAAAGCTAGGGAGGGACTGTTCACAAAGGCTTGTAGCAATAGGACTAGGGGCAATGGGTATAAACTGGAGAGGGACAGATTTAGGCTAGACATAAGGAAGAATTTCTTCTCAATGAGAGTGGTGTGGCACAGGAACAGGTTGCCGAGGGAAGTTGTGGCTGCCTCATCCCTGGAGGTGTTCAAGGTTAGGTTGGATGGGACCTTGGGCAGCCTAATCTAGTGGGAGATATCCCTGCCCGTGGCAGGGATATCGTTTAGGCAGTGCAATTAAAATCTGTTATCAAAGGAGTTATTAATAGCTATTTTTTAAAGACTACTGCATGCTAATAAAGTCTCACTGATACTCAGAAGTAAATCCTGATGCTAGTAAGAGAAACTGTTGCCTTAGCACGTCAGAAATCCTTTAAAGAATCATCTCTTCTTTTTCTCAGTTTACTAGCAACAGAGGAAAATGTGCTTCATGTATACTGAAGCATTTGTGACTGCATTTTCATAGGGACTTACAGAACAAACTTCATTACATTTTGGTGGTTACATTTGCTTACAAATCTGACTTGTTGGCTGAAAATCCAGATTTTGCAATTTATACCCATATCTGCAGAAAGCTGCCTCCAGAATAGTTGAAACTAATGGTGGGCCAGACGTAGGCAGGAAGGGCTCAAATGAACAGCACTGTGCCTTGGAGAGAACTGCTGTGTTTTGGATTCAAAAGGAAGACTTTTCAGCCAAGACTGCATCTTCAGTCCTGTGCAAATGTCAGCCAATTAATTTTTTCTCTAAGACCTAGATCCTATGTTCAAATAAGATCTGGCATAAGGGAGCATACATTTTGGTTCAGATGCTTGAGGCAGATCCTTGAGTTTGAGTATTTGAACATTACAAGACTGTTAACTTGCAGGTCATCTTGTGAGCAAGCAGTAGACAATAACCTTCTTTCTGTTTTGGCAAATGTTGTTCATCTGGAAAGATGTTGTTTTTCTGCTTATACCCAAGTCTGCCATTCAAGTAGGATGAAGAACATGAAATATGGCTTTTCTACAGTTTTCCTGTATGTTTCATAAATAAATCCCAGTTTATTAGTCATTTCCTGTTTTTCTCTAGTAAAAGGCAAGAAGAATCTATTAAAAGCCTCTCCGTTAATTTCTAAATGGGAATTAGAAAACACGGTAAACTGTGGAATTGCTTCTTTGAGTTGGAGGAATTAGATCTGACACTATTTTCTGGTTTGCGGGGCTTGCTGGAAATGGGTATTTCTCCACTGAGTGCTTAGACACCTGAGATAACTGTGCGTGTTCAGATCCATTAATAATAATAGCTTTGAATATGGAGTAGTTTTATTATGTTAAAAGGAGTAATCGTATGTTTTGAAAGCTTGTAGTAGATTTTGAGGGAAATAATGGTGCAAAATGACAAGGTTTTATATATAATTTTCCTGCGTGTTTTTGAGCTGCATTTGCTTCTGACATTCTTACACCAGTTTTGGGCATTTACAGCGGCATCAGTCTGGTCTGCTTTGATTCTCCTCTTCCACGAACCCTCTGCAAGATCCAAGCAGCAGAGCTTTAGTTAGGGTGGCTCAAGAAGTCTTACAGGCCTCAGCTATTTCTTTGAAAAAGAACAGAGTATGAAAGCATTTTTGTGGCCCTTTCTGTACTAACCTAAGAAGTGGAAGAATATTGAAAATGTGTGTCACAATCTTTCTGTCGAGTTCTACTAGGCATGTCATTCCTCATGATGGATGAGTTACAAGTGCAACAAGTGTCTTGGCAGTAATGTATCCTTCTAAAGCTGACCATACTGAAGTAAAAGAGGGAGCTGTTTATTGAGAAATAATGTATGATGTTGTATTGTAGGATATAATACAGTAGCCAAGATTTCTCTCACTGGACTAGGGGCTGCATCCCTCATGATGTGAGGCTTTGATTACATTCTGACTTTACCTTGGATCTAGACCTCAGGGCACGACATCTTCCTCACTGCCCTGGGTTCCATTCAGACCAAAGCAGCGCGCGTAGCTTGTGTGGGTGTACACCACTAACCCCACCCAGCTCACTGGGACCAATGTCTGCCTGTGCTGCAGCAGATATGTGACATTATCCCCGGAGAGAGGCAACGTCTGCACTGTGTCTGAATACAGCTCTCTGGCTTGTTTAATGAAGTTTGTGGGCTGTGCATACAAAGGGTTTACTAAATAAAGTAGGCTTAGCTAAAATACTATTTCCCCAGGTCTTTCCTTTCTTCTCTGCTCTCTCCCTTCCCTCCATAGCTCAGTCTGTGCTGTCAGTATTGTCTTGCACAGTGTGTTCTCCAGACATCATGCTAGCAGGTTTATTTCTATCTTGGACAATGATAGAGTGTGTTTTGGTGATTTGTGTTTGGAAGCAGCAATGGGGCCCAACACTATGCTTAAGATTTTATGCAGCCAGTACCTCCACCTCCTGCCTGTGGCAATGTCCTGAAGCTTGCTGTTTTCTGGGTACTCCGAGGTCAGGGAAGTTCCACTTATTTTCTTTTTCTTCTCCAACAGTCCAATTTATTCTGTCTCTAGTGACTTATATCTCCTTGTTCACATCAGAGTGTGGTTTTATTTAAGCAGAGTATTAGGAAGAGATTAAAGAAATTAACACATTCAACTCATCCTAATTATCATTACACCAAAAGTTCCATGCTAGGTCATTTAACTTGAGAGAAATGACATGGACTTTGAGATAATATGAGAGGAAAGTACAAGTGTGGATCAGGGGACCCAGGAATGGAATTCCAAAAATATGTTCGTTGAGGTATCAATCCAAATCTTACCATGGGCTGGTAGCTATTAGGTGTTACGTATCAGGGAGCATGTATTGGCACCATTGCTCTCAGGTCTAGATAACTTCTGTAAAATTGCTTTAGGTCGTGGAAGGAGTGGCTTTTGTATGACCAGAAATCAGATATCACAGCACTACTGTTGTCAGATATGACTTTTGCTTTCTTGCATAGTTATAATGAACTTTTCCTATTTGCTTTTTTAACATTCCATGACTACAGAATTTGTGATTTTCCATTATTCTTCTGTTTAACATGGCTGAAAATTGTGTCTTATTTCACTGCTTTTTATTGATACTTCCACATTTTGGGGTATGAGATCAGTTGTTCTGATTGTTTCATGTGATAGTTAGGACTTAATTGTATTTCAATCAATTTCTTGAAGGTCTTCTGTATTACTTGAAGCTGTAATACAAAGTTCCAGCCATGTATATACACATATACATATACACTGAAGACCAACATTTCTCGAAGGAAAATAACTTTAATTAAATACTAGTTAGTATTAATAGTTATTTTCCTTTGACTTCACTGTAATTAACATTTTAATTACAATTTAAATGATACATTTTCTGTAGTTTTCTTTAAACCTCTACTCTTGTTTTTGATTTTTTGAGTTTTAAATGCAGTTTAAACTGGCAAAAGGAAAAACAGAACCAAAATGTTTAAAAAATTAGACATAACTGCAGAACATTGGAGTTCACTCCTTGCAATGCTCTTCTGGAGGATCCTATTTCACCTCTCTTTATTACATAGTTTTAGTGATTATATAGAGTCTGAGTTGAAGTTAGCTATTTAAGTTAGTGTAAATTCCTCCCATACTTTTTCCACATTTAAAGTGAATTTAATTCTAGATCAAAGTTAATGGTCATTGCTCTTAGACAACTTTAAAAAAGTTTCTATAGAATAGCAGGCAAAAGAAGATATTGTACCTTTAGAAATATGGCTGTGAAGTCTCAGACACCATGGGAAGGCTAAAATAGAAAATCCTGGACATGATCTACTACGTTGGTGTTAAATTATGAGGTCATTTCTCAGGTTGGAGTCATTTCGGCTATTTCTACATTTTTACACAAGGCATTATGAGTCTGATATCCTTCTCTAGGCTGCTTTCACTACTGAATTTGTTGTTTGTGGACTAAATCTGGGTTCACATTGGGGGTTAGGATCATGAATTCCATTCTGTTTTCCAAATGGCTCTTTATGGACAGTACAACTGTTTTGCAGATTTGCCCTTTGTATTGTTATTGAGCCTTCCTACTGACACTATCTCTATACATTTATTTCAATCACTATGGGTCAAGATATGCTATTCAAGTCTACTTAATAAAAAAATGTATGCAGCCAAGAAACAAGAGAATGTAGACAAATCTTCCCATACCTTTATCATTAACACCTAGCAGTATAGTTAAACATAATCACAAAATAGTTAGGAGAACATGGAATATAGTCTGTTACTCAGCTGAGCAGCTGAATAGGAGTATTGTCTTTCAAATCAGCTGAAACTGCTGAAATACTCAGTGCCATCATCACAGATGTCCTACAAAAGGGCACACGTACACGGGCACTCTTTGCTGTACATTGTATGTCCTGCAGCTTTCTTACCCATGCACTCTGAAGTCAGTCAACCCTTCTTTAAAGTGTTTGGCCCTGGGCAAGTACAAAGTTGTGTGGGAGATGAGGGGTTAATGACATGCATGCAGCTGCTAATATTTAACTTCTGAGGCAATACGGGCTTCAGGGGTAATTTATGAAGGCATCCTCTCACATGAGATGTGACATTTACCATCAAACACAGCTAAGGCCATGCACATATTCTTAGGGCTATCAAGAGCTCCTGTTGGTGTTCCTCCTTTTTGTCTGCTGTATAAATTTCCATTAACCAGTTGAAGTCTCCCTATTTCCACATCTACTTCTGCTAGGCATCTTCATACGCACTGGTTTATTAGAGGTTCCCTGGCTAACTAGAAACAGCTGTTGTTACTTAATGAGTTAAGAAAGAATTTTAAGTTATATTTCCACAAAATTAAGCGGGCAAAGAGGAGTAATTGTGAGGGAAGGTATCAGAAAATATATGTAGAAACCAGGTAGCATTAATTGTAGAAGTTTAAATATATTCCTGAAGAATACCTTAGAAAGCTTTTGAAGCGAACTAGAAGGTGCAAAGAGATATTGACTGCAAGTGAGAAAAGTGAGCCTCAAGGACAGGACGATAAGAACATTTATATCTCATGCAGATTTGTCCAGTTCTTCAGATCCATTAGACAGTCACTGGGCAAGCCTATCATAGTGGTAGTAGAATAAAGGTGGACTGCGGTATATGTCTTTTGGTGCTGACCACAGGCGGCTTCATCCTTATAACTGGAGTATGTAAATTTGGCTTTGTGGAGCAGTGGGTGACAACATTTGTTAGCTTGCAAGCGTTTACCTCTGCAGGGCCAGTGAGGTGACCTTGGACCAAAAGCAGCACAAGACCATGACTGTGCTGGCGGTGAGATGGGCAGATATACTTGAGGTAGCTTTAGTCATAGCTGGTTCAGATGAAAGCATTGGGAATGCAGAGGCCTCATTTGCAGGTGCAAGAATCCTGGCAGCCTCATTTGGTGTGTACTGAAGCCTGGGCAGTATACACAACTACAGCCCGTTCACTAAAAAGAAGTCAGGAAGACTCGGCAGTCGCACCCCTGACCGCAATGCAGATGAGTCTTTCCTTGTGCCACTATCTGGCCTATCAGTTCTGGTCTCTGCTATTGTGAGTATAAATCCAGAAGCACTTTGACATTCAATTTGTCACGCAGATGAAAAATAAAAAAATAAAAATGAATCAGAATAAAGGGAAGCAAGTCTTACACCCATCTTCACAATGTTCAATTCAGCTCCATCTAGATCTCAAATTTAAGGTCGGCCCAGTAACTCAGTTAACAAAATAGAAGTGGATGCCATTAAAAACTGAATATTTACCAGGCATCAGTGCTCACTGAACATAGCTGTTCTTTACCCCCGTAATTTTATTTTTTTTTTATTTGCCGGGCTTAAAACTGAGAAGTTCTTTGATACGACTACAATCTAGATTTGAATGACACCAGTGCTAGTTTTTGTTGATTTTCACATACAAGCTTACAATTTCTGCTTAATTCTTAAAGGGAATATTCACACCTAGGCATAGAATTTCTGCTTAATTTTCTCAGGACCTGGATAGCTAGGGATGGATTATGGAACCATAGCTGGTTTAGCGTTCTTGTGAGTCTGAAATTTGTTACACTATATGAAGGTTATTCATTGAGGCAGGTGAATGAATGGGTGGTCTCTGTTAAATTTTTAATCTGCACATTACTTTAGCTACTGTCTTTGATGATGTTCTCACCAGAGAGGCCAAGGACTAAGCAGATATTGCAGCAGAGCAGCATTTTTCTACATTAAGATTTCCTACTGTTACTAAATGGGTCCAAGCACTGCTCTCAGAAGTAAAAGTGATGAGTAAGCAAAGCAATGTCATCCAACCTGGAAAACAGAGACTAGAAGACATAATCATAAAAATGTTGGCAGTGTTGAATGTCTTCTCTACACTAGAGCTCCTGTCAGCTAAAGGAAATTTTCAGGAAAATCTAAGTGATATGGAGGCATTAAAGTTGGTACCTGTAGCTCAGGACTGAGATGTGTTTCTGCAGGGTAGTTACAGATGTGATTGCCTTGTTCCTGGAGTACCTACCCTCTGGATAAATTGGATTTTGATTTTCTTTGGTCTGAGTCCATTTATGAGTACAGTGTTCATTTACAAAACAATATAAAACTGTTTATTAACTGACACAGGACCTCTCTTCCTACTGACATATCAATAAACTCCTCATGCTCTCTGGCTGCGATGTTTGAAGTTCTTCTTCACCGACAGCTCCTACTGCAGCACGGGCAAGACTGGCTTTCACTGAAAAATATAAGCGAGGGAGAAGGAGGCTGAAGGGAACAAAGCACATACCTGGATATTAGCAGCTTCAATAATTATCAAACAGTAAATAGAAAGCAAGAGGAAACAATAGGTCACGTGAGGTCTTTTATTTCAGAACTCTGTTTCAGGACTTGTCGTAATGTGAAAGTTGTGTCTTACACATCATCTAAGAGATGATGTGTAAGATAAATACGACATAATGGCTTGGCTAGTCTCTGACGATGAGAGATGATTAGAGCAGATGATGCCAGCAGGTTTGGGGACTTCTGTCTGTAGCAGGGTAGCCCCTTGTCCCTGCAGCTGCAGGTGCTGGTTGCACTTCTCCCTGGGTTACATAGGGTTGAGCTAAGGGCTAATCTTCAAGCGCTGTGCTGTCCTACTGAGGCCTGTCGTGAGAAGTGTGAGGCTCCAGTTTCAGGTAAATGGTATCACCTTCTTTCCCACTGGTGTAAATTCACGTTATTCTGAGTCTGAGTGAATACTGCATATCTGTTTCCCCTGAAAACTAGAAACATACTCCTCTTTCTTGCATTTCAGGGCTAAGAACAGGTGAGTTGTGGGGTTTTTTTGTGGAGCAGAAGGCTGGAGGAAATTGTGTTCACTATGTATGTGTGTGTGTGTATGTATGTAATAGAAACAGGGTATTTCTGCTAGCTCCTGAACCTCATGAGTCTATAGAATGACTTTAGGACTTCTAACGGTCACTAGATCTGCAACACTAGTCCCTGGAAGAGTTTAAATTATTTCAAAAAAAGAACATGACTACAAGACCACTGAAGTACCGAAGTTATTCCAAATTTTCTGAGACTGACACTTCTTGATGTTTGTAATTTATTAGCATCTGACGAAGATGAAGTATCAGTGTAAACAGGCAACTGAGTATTCCTTAGGTTATGCTTGCTGATGAGACTTTTGCATTTATCTCTGTCTCTCACTCTTTCAAAATGCTGAGGCTTTGCTTAGTAGCTGCTAGTAACGTGGGTGAAGCTGGCCATATGGCAAGCAGAAAACAGTGCTGGAAGAACTTTCACACATAGCTATTGCAGTGCTTTCTTTGCTAAATGAAGATTTTCTTCCTTAAGTCCAGATTTCACATCCAGATCTCTGGGGTAATGTGTTAAACCACAAACAAGACTGAAGTGTTTGCATCAGCCTGTTTTAATACCTAGGAGAAATCCACCTTTCCATTCTCTTTCATGCTATGGGAATGGGCTCTTGTATTTTTGAAACATCTCTGTTCCAATTGATATGGAAGCTGGGGGAGGAAAGTATTCTGTTAGTTTTACAGTTAGATCTACAGCAGGTTCATCAACATCATATTTTCACTGGTATCTTCTCTTAGCATTGTCCCCGAGGAGTTTCTCTGAATCCTCCTTCCAAAAGTGCATTATGCCATTGTAAGTTTTAGATGTAATTTTCCATTTCTCAGATCTACAATGTGTTCCTCTAAATCACCTATTTCAGCCAAAGCATCTGTTCAAGTGTGATTGTGTATACATGTTTTTCTTTGTATGACTTAGTTTGTCATATTTATTTCAATCTCTCTGTGGTATCTATCTATCCATATGTCAAGCTGCAAACCAATATTGATTTCAGAGGCCATATGCTAGCCTCATGTCTACAAGCATTCCTCCTGGTAATATCAATGGGAGCCTTCCCTGTGGAGTCTGAGGGCTTTCCAAGCTTAAGCAGTGCTGTTGGTACATCTCGTGTTGGCTGATTAACTTTTCTTCATGGCAGACAGAAATTTAGGAACAACTCAAAGTAAAACTTACTTAGTCAAATAACTACTTCTTGAGAACAGCAGTTTTCTATCTAGTAAGATTTAACTGCAAACTTTTGAATGATATGTGGTACTATGTATATGTAACAGTAGTTAGTGCAAATAGCATTGATATCTGTCTTTTGGCCTGTCTATATGTAGTGCTTGAGTTAAACCTGCTTCAAGAAGTCAGGCTTACAGTTACCGAAAACCACTAGTTAGACGAGCAAGGTATATGGAATCTGTGTTTCACCATGCTGCTCCTGAACAACTGGGGCACCTTGTGCTGCCTCACTCTAAAATGAGTCTGATTTTACCTCCACAGGCCCACTAGATGTAGGTCTGGCTGCAGGCTTTTGGGAAGCCTTCAGACTCTGCTAGAAGGGATGGGGCACGCAGCACAGTCACCTCTGTGGAATCTGGGGATTATTCATTGGGACTGATGCTCAAGAGTTTTTATTTTGCTCTTGTTTTATAAGGGGCTCAGCCATGTGGGTTTTCTTCATTATTTGGTCATGAAGTACAAATGGGCAATTAGGAACCAACTGGCTTGAGGGTCACTAATTAGTTGGACTCCTTACATAGCACTCTCCCCAGTTAAACACTGTATTAATGTGCCATCTTCTCCCGTGGGTGTCTTTGTGCTAAAAAGCTGAGTGGTACTTTTCCTGTCAGGAAGGTCTTTCAGTGACTCCTTCTCATTTTTAATCATGAAATGCTGTAGTCTTCAGCATTGCATTTCTACAGTATGAACACTTGCCTAATTTTAATGAGTGTTTATCCAATTAATGTTGGGAAATTAAGAAAAAATATTTTTCTCCTGATGCAGACCTTAATGTACTGTCCTTCAGGGGCAGCGCTTTCTCAGAAGAGGTTTTGGAACCCAGTTAAAAATACACCACCTGCACAACAAGTGCTGGTTGAAGGATGGTAGGCAATATCATAGAATCATAGCATATCTCAAGTTGGAAAGGACTCATAAGTTTAATAAAATAAATATCCAGACACAAGATCCCAGTCAAAAACTTTATGAGAAAGAATAATGCATGACTTATCCTAGAACAGGTTAATGTTGGGAGAAATATATGGACTCCAGCCTATCTTTCAATGGAAGTGAAAAATATAGTGCTGAATGATCATTCCTACCCAAGATCATGATAATGCCCAGCCCTTGGTCATAGCTACTGTGGTGGACAACACATTTTTTACAACCGTAGCTACAAATGCTGGAATAAATACAAAATTTTTCATGAAAGTTTGTTCAGTCTTGATTTGCTGGACTGTTTGGGGAAAATTCCTTCCAGATGGCTGCCTAAAATTAAACTGATACTTCCTCATAGAACACAAATAGGTATCAATATGGTGTCAGTCTTTAGCTTCAGGTGGGTGCACAGGCCTGTATACAAAAGACACACAAGCTTAAAACATAGGCCTCAGAGAGACCTAAGACTTCAATAATGCTATATCTATGAGCCGCCCTATGCAACTTTTTTCAGCAATAAAGCTAGTGGCCTTTCTATAATATCATCCATACTAAGCTTACAATATATGTTGTCCTTCAGAAAGTGCTGGCCTCTAACCAAGAGGGCAGGCATGTTTTTACAACTGTCACTACAGAGAGGTTTTTCTCTGTATAAATTAAGTCTGTCAAGAAAATCAAACCTCTTCTGCACAGTGTATGAAAACATTGTTTTTTAATTTGTACTAAATTGCTGTTAGCAAAGACAGCTTTGCTTTTATTGCACAGAAAATGGAAAGAAATTTTATCGGTTAAATAAAAATTCCAAAGAGGAGAAGTCCTAAGATGCTTCCTTCTGGGTTTCTTCATCTGGTCAGTCATAGGCTGCTATCTCTTGTAGTCTTCTATTTGTTGCCTTTATACTCTTTGCATTGCTGTGGAAGCAAAGTACTCGGTATAATAATATAACAATGCAGGTTGCCTCCAAGCAAAATACGATGAAAATACTGTCCTGGGCTGGCTTATCTTTGCTTATGTTTTAATTTCTTTATCTAGTTAAAGAAAGAGAGTGCTGTCAGTGGAGAAGCATAGGATGGGTCTAGGAGGTGAGGGGCAGGGAGCAGACCCACTGAATAACATGCTCAAGAGCTCTACTGCACAATGAGATTAGCACAATGTGATCATTGTGGTGCCAAGGTGCTAACACAATAATACAAGCGAGTTTGCCAACTTTTCAAATTGAATGTATTTGATTATTTGCTTTTAATTAGTGAGTTTTGGAGTATGTACAGGATTGTTAGAGATACATGAAAAGCCTCCTATGGCAGGAGAGTGTATTCTCAGTTAAGATGGTACAGCATTGTCTTTTTTTAGCTGTGGAGAATGAGATTTAACAGCTATGTTAAATGTTTTACCCTGTTTCTATTGTGACTCTGTTTCAACCTATTGGCAAGCCCAAGTGATGTGATAAAATAAACCTCTTATTAGATCTGAACATTGAGCATTTTGCTATAAGAAGAATTTCCAGCCCAACTTCAGGATACAGAAAATATCACTGGTTTATTTACAGGAGTCTGTTGCTCCCTCTTTAAGATCTTGAGTAAACTCATGCTGACTTTTTTTTTTTTTCTTTTTTTTTGCCATGCAGTACTCTTTTGTGTTCATTTGTCTTGAACACCTTTGTCAAGAGTATAGATTAAAAAAAATCCTTTTAAATGACAGAAACAGATTTTTGTTCTGTAGGAAATATAACAAGACAGAAATAGTTTATTTTAACCTCTTCCTTTCTTATTCTGAAGTAAGAGGCAGACTGGAGGTGTCTTGGAGATTGCTTGAGTGATTTACTGCCGACTCACTTCATGACTTGCTAGTCATTGTGAGAACTGGGGGATGCATCAGCAACAGGAAATGTAACTCTCTTTGTTTGCCATAGATTGTAAGTCAGTGTCTGATTCTTAGTTTTGGGCATTACCTGCCTTCACAGAGTTCAGGCTTTTGGTTTTCTGCCATCTGAAGAACAGGAATAAGAAAGACTTCAGACGTTCTGTATGCAGTTACACATCCTTCTACCTATGCTGTTCTTCAGTCATTTATATACAGTTATAGACGTGCACACACACATATATATATTAAACACTCTCCCCTTAAACAATAGAGAAAAACAAATGGTTGACAATAACAATGGCAGCAGCTCTCCAACAAAAGCATGCAATTATTACAATTATACTATCCTTGATTAGGCTCCCATGCATTGCATTTCAATGTAATTGATGTTGTAGGTTGACACATTGGACACCAAATATTCTCGCCTGTCCCTTCACTCTT
This sequence comes from Clamator glandarius, assembly GCA_033459285.1. Lineage (NCBI taxonomy): Eukaryota > Metazoa > Chordata > Aves > Cuculiformes > Cuculidae > Clamator > Clamator glandarius. The sequence goes on along the minus strand of JAUNZM010000244.1, from coordinate 259,886 downwards.
TTGTTTCAGAGCCTGATTTGCATTTTCTATGCTTTTAGTAATGAAGACTTAGCACTTTTCCTCCATTAGAAAAAAAAAGAGAGACACAATAATCTGCAACTCGGCACTTGTTTAAGGATTCTGACCCTCAAAAATACCACTTTGCTTCACACATTAGCTGCTTACAAAGAAGGAAGCTAATGTATCATCTAATTGGGCAAACCACTGCATCTGATTTCTCTCAATCAGACTATTAGCTTCGTAATTACCCATCTGCCTCATGTGGAAAAACGGCAAGGCGAACACCCAGCTAATAACATTCTCAAGAGCTCTCTACCACAATGAGATGAGCATGATGTTGTGGGATATAGTCCCTAACCATTTAAGTGCCAAGGTGGTCTCACAATACAGTGGGAATCTGCCAACCTTCCCAGTCTGAATGTGCTTAATTATTTGTCTTTAATTAGTCTGAGTTTTGGGGTCTGTTCAGGATTGGTGATGAAAAATGAACGGTAGGAAAGAAAACTCCTCAAGCCCACTGGCAGTCTGCTTTCCATTCTCTTGTCTGTTAAAATAGTGCTATGGAAAGTGGGATTTATCTCCTGAGCAGCTCAAAGTTTCCTCTTGCTTCTTTTTATGGATTAGAAAAAGTTTTCTGGTTACCTAAGCTGGTGAGCAGCCTTGTCAGAATTCAGATGAAAGATGTTCAAATAAACCTCAGGCCTGAATCTTTTATTTCCTGCAGTTTTACACTCTTGACCTTTATGGAGCTTTTGCCAGTCTGCACTAAGGGAAGTGAGGTGCTCAAATCTAAGATTTCCTCTTCAGCAGAGAGGGGTGTTGTTCTCTACTTCCAGCCCTGGTTCTGTCCCTCCTGACTAGTTCACAGTATCTCTGTGTGTATCTCCCACTCGGTCAGCTCACAGATTGCAAAGGCTGAAATGCCCTTGCAGCTTGACTCCAAGGTTGAGACCATATGGTCAAGTGGCAGGTGATTCTGTGAGAAGGGCCCTTGGCTCTGTTTTCACTCCCACATGTGGTTTAGTAAAGCCCACATCTGGTTTCAGGTAGAGCACAGAGCAAGATGCATCTGCCTAATCTGCTTTTTTTTCATTGATTTGGAAGCTTCGTAGAGATTAATTAAAGATAAATCCAATATTGATCCATATTGAAAAATTGCAAATAATTGAGTCCCTTCCACGTGTCCTATCACATTGCATACAGTATTCCTCATTTTATTGTAATTTATTCTTTTTTCCTGGTACCTAGAAAGCCTCTTACAGGCTTGACCATCCAAGCACTAATGATCCCAGCAAGGGAATTAAGAACTCAAAGAAAATCTAAGAGGATAAAGAAAAAGCACCCACTCATGAAATAACACTTAAAAATTCTTAAAACAAAATTGTCAAATGTACCAAATTATTTTGCATATTGGTATATTTCCACTTAGAACTGCTCACGCTTTGGCCTTCTTCAGAAATCAAGATTTGAAATGCTGCCAGAACTATTGATATCAATAATGTTATGTAAGACACAAATGCAACTATTAATTAGTAACTTTTTACTCCAACCAACCTCTCTGTTTCTCACATCAGGACTAGCAAGATTTGTACACAGCAAATGGAAACAACCAGATGGTCTTGCAGTGATGACCCTCACTCTCTTCTCTCCCATTGATTACTGTTATCACGCATTGTACTATGTCCAAACTCCTTTACAGGTCTGCCAGCATGGACTGCTGGATAAAGGCCCTAAACTGTAAATTCTTCTTGTGTCTGTTTCTGATACTGCCTAAATGCAAACTGTTTAGGCCATCATGGATAATCTGTGAACCTGATCATGTAAGGCTTACTCAAGGTAGTTCTTTGTCATGTGAATCACAGTATCTACTATCATGCATGGCTTTGTGAGTAATGTTGATCACACAGGAAATTATGGCATGCAGGTTTAGTTCAAGGTTTCTCAGCAGCGTGGGCACCACTGAATTTGAATACCTGTAGTGTGAGCAGCCAGTAGAGGCCACCCCTGCCTCCAGAGGCAGAAGAAGCAGCCATGCAGACTTGATTTGCCCTGCACTGCAAGTTTGGGAGGAGTGTTGGCTCCTACTGGGGAGGTAATCCTCTTCCTCTTCTCAGCAGTAGCAAATGTCCTAGGCACTGAGATATTTCTTTTTTGTAGACAGAAACAGCTGGTCTGTCTTTCTGGAGAACTGATGTAGCCAAGCCCATGCTACCCTTGTCTGCGTGTTTAACTGACTCTGGCAGTCTGTTGCCACAGACAATTGCCTGCACTGCCTTTCACAGAAACAGCTCTGGTAATGTTGTGAGGTCGTGTGTTTTTGCTGCTTGCTGGTTGTGTCATAGTAAATAATATTTTGCAGCTGAAAGACACCTAGCATTTTCGACTCTCTAAACCTTCACCAAATGCTACCGTGGGATTCCCAGCCGCATCTCTGTGAAACAGTGTCCCTGTTTATTGATTGCAAAACTAAGGCAAATCCTTAAGCAATGCTGTGTAGGTCTGTCAAGTGCCTGAGCATTTACCTGTTTGTCAAAACTGGTACAGTGCCTTAAATAACTTTGGCTCTCTTATGCATGCATGTTGTGCTTGGTCAGGTAGCATTCTGTTTTTCAGGGTATGGCTTGCATGAATAAGGATAGTGAGACTGTTATTTCAAATGTCTGTGTTCACTCTGTCTTATCTTTACCTTCTCTCTAGTGACCTCTTTGGGGGAAAGGCAATCTTTGGCGAGACATACCACTTCAGTCGAGGTGTTGACTCACTTATACCTTCAGATTAAACTGGTATGGCTGAAGTGTTGTGGCTCCCAATCACCTGCCCTTCCCTATGCTTCCTTCTCCTTTGATTGCTGGCTCTGGAGCAGGAACAGCCCTGGGGCTCTTGAACTGTTACCATTTATTGTGCAGCATATTACAGTCAACTGATATTGGCTTTAATCTTCTTTCAAATATTGGCCTGTGAACTGCAGCAGTTCAAGAGCTGATCCTTCTTTAGTCTGAGGTTATTATTCTCAGTCATAGACTGGGTAATCCTGGGATGAGGAACAAGCAGGTATCCTAGGACAGGGATCACTGCACCACCCCAGCTGAAGGTGTCACCAAGTGCAGTTCAAGTTCTGTTTGTTGCTGTGGGGCTGTGATAAGCCTCTACCAGTGACAGCAGGATTTATGCTGGCCATATGTGGGACTGTTGTTCTGAAGGCCCAAAGCTGAGCTGAGAGACATCATAGGTCAAAAAACCATACTGCTGGACCAACAAAAGGTTTCTTCTGACTCACTCTTGAGAATTCACTGCTGGATATGACTTGCATTTTCAGACATACATACACATTAACTAGCAATAATTCAGTTGGAAAGCAGATGATGGGAACTGTCTAATGTGTCCTGAACTTCATGAATGAGGTGCATTATGGCTGAGCAGATACTCTAACCTTTTATAGCCAGTGCTGACAGGGAAATGAAGTTTGTACATGAATGAAGAGCAGATATTTCAGGAGTGGACACCCCAAGTGTTTTAATGCTGTCTGTCAGATTTGAGGGTTCTGAAGAGATTAATGTGAGCTGCTCAAAACATATAGTCACTTCGTTGTTGCTGAAGACTTCAAATTCTGCAGAGATCAAGTTAGGAATATTAGCTCTTGGTTTATACTCAGAACCTGGTGGCAATGCTCCTCTCCCTCTGGTTCCCATCTGATTTAGAGGATATATAGCAGAAGAGTTGTCATGCTAGACCAGCCCCTGTACTCCCCTGCGGGTTAGTCAGGCATCTGGGAGTTTGTCGGACAAAATTAAAAGAAAAAAAATTAGTTTTAAATGACTGCTGACTTTGTGTTTTGACTGAGTTTGAATTGGTGAGCTACACTAGGTTGAAATGTTGTATCTCTCATTCTTTAGTCCCATGCCTGTCTCATAACTTACCCAAAATATACGCTCATCCTTCATCTGCTGCTCTGACTGTATTAGCGCCCATTTTCATTAGCAAATTTTAGCAGTACTGAACTTCTCATATGAGATCAGAAACTTTGTTAGGGGGGATCAACTGGGGAGACTGGCATTCTTTGCGGTTCTTTTAATGAGGTAAAAAGGAAAATATTCTAGGGATTTAACCATCAAAGAGTTTATTAAAAGACCCCCATCACACATTTTTTCTTCCTTCTTAGGCAGGAAGATGTTTAAGATTTTTGGAAAAATTCTCTAATCAGTTAAGATTTCAGTTTCATGTCTAAATTTTTTTCTCAGACATATGTCTGCTGTCAGTGTGATATTTTTGCTTGAGTAGGATTGGATTGTTCCACTCCTATACATTGCACTCCTATGCAAGATTTTACTGTTCCCTAAAAAAGAACGATTTATTTCTCCTTCTTTCATGCCTGCAGAAAAGTGATTTTACTTTCCTATGGATGAAGGTTGGTCTGGCCTTTAAAATTTTTTCTTAGCAAGGTAAAACAATGCTTCATTCTTTCCACTTCTGGAACCAATTTTCCTATTATATCTGCTCCCTGCTGGCCCTCAGTACTTCATGGAATCACAGAATAACCAGGTTGGAAGAGACCCATCGGATCATTGAGTCCAACCATAAACTTCATAAACTTCCTAAACTTCAGCTATATATGACCTGTTCCTTATGGATCTGCAAAGTCACATCATCGGTCGTATGGTTCATGTCCCTATTTGACTACAGTATTTTGGTGTTTTGTTGTGTTCCCCCCCTTAAGTCTTTGTGTATGATAATAACACTTCTACTTTCTTGGGACACTGTGTGTTTCCTGTAGTTGTGAGATTTTCAGATGCCGAGGTAAGAGGGACCCTAGATATGCCTAGGATGAGTGAAAAAAGGCTCCCTTCAGAGGTAATAAATGTAAAAACCAATCTGAAAGACGTGGGGCGCATGGTGTGTGTATTTCTGGAGTCCCTTGTCTCTGCAGTATTTCTGAAAGATTTGAGCACATTTTGTAATATGGACCATTGCCACAGTCCAGTGCAGGTGATCAAGCACCCTTGTCATCCCTAAATTTTCAGGGAACAGCCCATCAACAGATCCAATGATGTTCTTGATTAATTTAACTCACATGGCACATGACTGCAATAAGGAATTTGGTCAAATGGAAGGATTTTTCATTATTCCTTTTTTCTCTTACAACAAAGCTGTCAGGGCAACTGCCCAGTATATATGAATCCATGTATTCATAGTTTTGTGAAGTAATATATTTCTTTTCTATTTTTTTTCTAATTCATTAGAAACTGTTGGTTAATTAGGCTGAAATACAGAGTGGACAAAGGAACCAGAAGGGTGTGTTGTGACTTTAGGCAGAGTAATCTCAGTGCTGTTCCCAGGGAGAGATTAGTAGTGCTCTTGCTGAGAGATTCTGGTGCATAGCCAGCTTTGAACAGCCAGCACTACATGTAGCCTCTTCTGGAGTGGAGAGAAAGTGAATTTAGGAGAGGAGGCCAGAGCAAGTTCCTATTCTTATAAGTCATGTGAACTGTAATGCAAGACACCATTTATCTGTGGTGTCTTATCTAATTCAAGAAACTATTACAGGATTTTAAAATAAAAATAAACAACTTTACTAAGATTTGAACCTTACTAGAAGTATTAGAAATACCAGACTGAAGAATCCTGCTCTGCATTATTTGACAGCACTTCTTCCTTCCTTGATTTAGTTTTCCTAAAAACTGCAAACAAACAACCATTTTTTTTGAATACTTCTGTTTGGTGTGTGGCTACAAGGTCACTTCATAAAAATAGGGCATTGTCTCTGTCATAACCTAGACCTATTTGCAATTCATCTCTTTCACCTTGCTGCAAAGCTGTTTGTTCTCGTCATGACATAAGTTAAATATTTATAATAATGAGGCTTTATTGAATAGTGGTGTCCAAACTCGTGGTATTACTTGCAGCAACACTTGGGGTAATGAAGAGTTCAATACTATCAGTCACAGACTTGGTTTTGATAGCAGTGTGCTGACTTCTGCTATGTGGAGAGGCTAATGTAGCTGGACTGAAAAGGACTTTATAAACAGCAGTTTTGCTTAGGGCTTCAGCTGTCAATCATTTAGTGCAGGAGCTTGCAAATGAGGTTAGTGTGCTGAGTACTCATGTTATCTGTTGTTTAACCAAGTCCTTGATGCAATCATCATGGTCCTTCTAGATTCCTGGAGGAGAGTCTGGACAGGGATCTAAAAAAATTGTCAGGAATCGCACCTGGAATGACAAGAAGCGATAGAAATCTCTAGTTGGATGATATTCTTAGAGGGGCAAGCAGACCTGACTTGGTGACAGATGAACTGGAGGACGACATCTGATTCCAAAGAGAAAGACATTTACTTTTTTTTTTTTTATTTGACAAAATAAAGCTGAATGAATGGGAATTTATGAAAGGTAATTTTTATAGCATTATTTTAACCCATAATTGAATTTCCCATTCCTTTAAGTAATATTTCAACAGTTCACACTGTAAATAGGCTCCTTATTCAAACTGCATTGCCACATCATTAATTGAAGTGTGATGACTTCTGTAATTTCTAAGTTGAAGACATCTGTCTACCTATCTTACAGTGGCACCTACTCCCTTCTTAGCCACTAGACCAAATGATGGCTTTACAATATAATAGTATGTTTTGTACCAGCTTGCTCAAACCTGTCCATTTCCTCATGAAGCATCAGCCTTCCTGTAATACTTTCTTTTCTAGGGAAAGATAAAGCAGCTGCTGTTGTACTGAAGGGCAGGGAAGCACCCAAGAAATTTGCCAGTCAGGTCTTATAAGAAAGGGAAGAAACTAGCAGGAAAGTGGCATTTTCTCTCTGTCTAATAAAAAAGTTTGAAGGCCTCTCTCTTCATCTCCTTCTGCCCTGGTGCAATTTCTTGATGGGATTTTACTTGGTTTCACAGTAAAACTGGCCTTTTGGTCTTCAGTGAGGCTGCGGGACCTAGAATATTAAGAATCGCTTTTTAAATTCAATTTTCAACACAAGGCTGCTATTTTAAATTGGAAAGGACTACTTGTTGGGAAAGAAAAATGCATTTGGTCCCACTTGGACAACAACTCGTAGTCACTGCATGCCTAGTGTATGTGGAGTAACCAGGAGCAGTAACCTGTGCAGTGGCTGGGCAGTTGCTCTCATCCAGGGAACTGGTGGGTCTCTGCGCAGTTTCAGTGGACAGGTGTCATTTCCACAAGGTGAGAAAAAATGATCCTCCAAAGCAGACACTAATTGGCCCCCTTGTTGGCAATCTCAGCAGAGATGCCAGAGTGAATGGGCATGAAATCTCACTCAAACCCTTTGTGGTTTTCTCCTCAGGTCAAGGTTGAGGTGCTTTGGCAGAGAAGTGTGAGGAAGGCTAACACTGCTGCTGTCAGTCTCCAGGTCTGTCAAGCTGCCACTTTTTAAAAGCACTGAAACACTGGAGTTTGGGCTTTTAAGACGTGTTTTTATTGGTATATTAACTTTGTGCTTTCAGAAGTGTTGCCCTTTGTAAGGGTGTGTGTGTGTAAATGCCAGTGAACAAGGGAAATTTCTAACCTGCTACTAAAGCAATACATACAACAATTTATTACTTACCTAGAGTCTCCTTTCCCTAGCTTTTCAGACACCATTATAGCCCACCACCATTTTTCCACAGAGTAAGGGAAGTTCCACTCCTTTATATGTGGCCTGTGTGACCTAGAATGGTTCAGACATGGCCTACAAGTTATGTTTTTTAATAGATGCCATATAGGACCTGAGAATTTATCACCTAAATTTCCTCAAATACTTCACTTCTGCATCAAATATATCAAGTGTAGAAGCTTTTTAAGGCAGTACAATGAGAAGCTAATTCAAGATACTTGAAAGTTTGTGAATGACATCATTGATCTGTACAAGGCTATTTATGTAAAAAAGACTTGCTGACTCTTTAATACATACAAGTGTTTTGGAAGGGGTATTGATTTTTAAAGCTCCACCAGAAGATTGTGTTGCAACATCCCCTGATACTGCATGAAGGCTTTCGTTTCAGTTCTGCAATTATACACAAGCTGACCAGGGAGTCTGTGGGGACAGCACACATAGAAGTCAGCCAGCAAGACCTATGACACTAGGTTCAGCAGGGCTTGCTTTCATCCCTGCAAGTTGTTTCTCAGAAAAGACAAACAATCCATTAAAAATTGTAAGCATCCTAACTACTTTTCTGTTTTCTGAAAGCTTCTTATAGTAACTACTAATGCTCTTTTAGTAAGAATTTCTGACCCAGACGCTGAGAACTCTTTGCTTGCTGTTGCATTTTTTTTCTACACTAATGCTTTGAAGAACCACAGAGGGTATTAGCTCAGCTGAGAGCAGGTAATGTTGCAGCGGTAACTGTTTTCATTCTCATTTTCCTCCTTAATGTTCTTTAAAGGTTTTGTTCTGCACATAACTCAAACAAGCACTCTGCTCTAGAGTTCGAGCCAGATAAAGGGTTTCCCCAAACTTAATGCTCATTACAAGAGCTGTATGCTATCGGTATTGAACATTGATTTGATTGCATGGTTTGATTGTGTGTTTTTATACTGTTTATCTAAAATAAGTTATGGGGAGTAATTGAGATGGGTGGCCTATCTAAGAAGATGCCGCATATACTCAGATTTTGGTGCTTACAGGTCTGCTGTGGCTCCTTCCACTGTAGTGCTAGTGATACAAATGAAATAAGCCTCAAAGCTGCAGAAAGCTGTTTATAAGCTGCACCTGCGCACAGCTCAGTTCAGGACAGCAGTGGAAACAAACCGAGCAGATAGACTTGCCTTTCTTTCCAACCTTAGTTCTATTTCTCTTAACCTGGCTCTTCTAGCAGCCAAAATTCTGGACAATGGGTAGCTGAATGTAGCCAGAAGAACAAATCCCTGGATTTGGAGAGAGGAAAAGAATTTGAGGGGCTGTAGCCATCACTGTGTCTGCTCTAAGAGACCATACTTCATAAGGAAGTTAAAAAGGTTAGAGTTCAGGGAAAAGTGACAGAAAGAATTACCTAAATAGAAACCTGGTTTGGAATGTGGAAGTCAAGGATCTTAATACAGTTTTTCCAACAAAGAGAAGGTTAAACAGTGATGAAAATATCTATGAGGAAAAAACCCACAAGCAGTAAGCAAAAATTTATATAAGAGTCCAGGGCTGGAAGGCGAGGCTTGACTCATTCAGATTAGATATAACGCACATTTTTATCAGGGAGCATAATTAACTGTTGGGACAACTTAATGGCTGAAGTGGTTTCTCTGTCACTGGAAAATATTGTGTTGTGCTGTAAGATGTGCTCCAGTTTAATCATGGCTTTTAGATTCAAACTGGAAGATAAAAGGGATTCAGACAGTATGGAAGAGGTGAAAATAAGTGATAACACCAATCCTTGTCTACTGTTAAAGATTTAAGAAGTTTAACAATTCTGACTTGCACTCTCTCTATTTTTTAAATTATTGTTAGAAGCAAAAATTTTCATTTTTTTGTTACTGCTTTAAAATTGTTGCTTCATTTTATGACATAAACATAATGTTTCCACTAATCTGAATAACATAACTTTTAAAGAAAGTATTGTTAAAAAGCTGACCTATTTTAGTGCCAAATAGTTTTAAGGTACCCAAATTGGAGAGAAGATTCTATTCTGGGAGGTTTAAGTAGCAACTGTCTCAATCTTTTTAAAGTGAAGTATAAATCCCACCAAGTATAACTCTATATTTGTATGTGTAGTGCACTATAAAAATTGACATGTTAGAGAAGATACAAATAGATTAAGGTAACATAAAAAGAAGTCAAAATTCAATTCTGAAATTAAGCAATTCCTAAATATAAAGTATTCCAACTGAAATTTTTACTGTGCTTTTCTTTCTTTTGAAATTTTCACAAAATTTTTTTTCTATTTGCCTAAAGATGAGTATGGGTGTAGGAGTTACTATGTAAGAATAGAAATGGAAAAGCTATGTGATTTTTTTTTTCTGTATCTGGAAGGGTGACATCTGCATTCCAAGAATTCAAACATCATTGTTTCCCCCTTGAACTCACTTGCACTGTAATCCCACTTGGATGTCTTATACTCTGGTTTAGGTTTGCTAATTGTTAAATTTTAACAGCAGTTTTGAAAAAAGAGGAAAAAAGAAGCAAAAATATTAAATGCTAGATGAAACAAGACGACGGCTGGAAGCTGAATGCAGGCCTGTAACCAGGTAAATTTAAAGAAAGGCCAATTAGGCAGCCCCAGAGGAGCAGTTTAAGGAAATAGTTATCATCCTGCTTGGTCCAAAGACAAGCGATAGATGGTTCAAGTGCTCCAGGCATTAAATGAATGTACTGTAGTGGTATAGCTGCCAATACATGTCCTCAAAGTAGTATTTCCTGTAAGCTTTGACTTTAAAGTATTTATGTAACTTGCAGGGTGTTTTGTACCTTTTGTATACAAACTGCCTCTCTGTTCTTTTTGTGCTCAGATGTATGATTAATTTCCCATGTATTAGATAGGCTGTCATCACCTTCACTTAGGTTTTAGTTGATGTGTTTACCTTATTTACCACAGCAGAAGTACCTATTTGGTCAGGTACCACAGAGTAGCACCACTAGGGCTCATTCACTCTTGTTCTAAGCTGAGTGGCAGAATGATGCATTTTAAAACTTCCATAATCTTAGCTCCATTCAGAAGAACCCACAGATGTTGTCTAGAAGGACAATGAATGTGATTTAAAAGGAAGTGTGACTACCAGATACTTGAACCGTGAAATAGCATGAGTACATCTTTGTATTAGCCCTGATAAAACAAATAATTCGGATTTGAAAAAAAAAAAAAGGCAAGCAAATGTTTTACTGGTGATCAGTAAGCATTTAAGTAAAATTAAATCTCTGTTGATTTAAACAGAAAGGACATAGGAGTAATATGAATTACATAAGGAAGTGTAATAGGAATTACATAGCTGCATTAATTTTATGTACTGGTAAATGTACGAAATATAATTTTATAATACAATGCTGCTGGGTGTAGCACCACGAATAAACTCTCTTCTGCAGAAATGCCTACAAGACTATACCAGTTGATATATATTTTGGATTTATTTTGTTTGTTTGCCTTTTATTGTCACCTCATTGTCTCTTGTCTTTCCCCTCCTCTGATGTTTGCTTTGCCCCGTTGCATCTGGTTGTAATTGGGATTGTAAATTATCTGAGGTAAGAGGCCACCCGTTTAGCAAGTGTGTGTGTAGTGGCTGATACAGTGGAGTACCACAATAATTATAGCAGTCATGTTGGAGTCCAAAGGACTGCTAATGGAACTCTGTCCAAGGAGGAAGGTTTATAGGATTAAGCTGTTATTACCCAGCAGAATCCATAAAAATTGGGAAGAAGCAGCAGATATATATTTGATATTCCCCAGAACATACAGCTTTGGCTGAAAGAGTCAAGGTGGGGAAAGGTAACCAAGCAGGTCTTTTCATAAAGGTCCTGACTTTTGAAATCCCATTTGGGGGAGGAGGGGACTTTGCTTGAGGTAGAAGATGGATTTGGAAACAGATGTATTTGAGAGTTAAAACTGCTTATACCACTGAGGTCAGTGGAGCGTTTACCTCCAGTGTCCACAGATGACCTTACGAATTAGGTCCCACGGGAGGAGTGCCACCTCCCTGCTTTTCACTGTATGGCTCCTGACAGACAATCTGAACTCCTGCACACTTAGGTAATGTGGGGCCATTTCTTCAGATAGTAAAAGTGTCACAGAGGTAGCCTTTAATGGTGACATATAACTGAACTTCTGCAAAACCAGTTGGGAACTTTTCCTCATTTAAGGAACCATGAGAGAGAACAGGGCAAGGACTGAGCAAAGTCGCTGGCATAAGTGTTGAGAGACGTAATTTCTGAGGCATGGGAAAATCACAAGATAAAACTATTCTTGGGAAGCAGCACTTAAAGCACTGGGTGGTGCAAGAAAATAAAGGTGGAGGAAGTGTCTAGAGAAAGCATCCTTTGAAAGTACTACAGTTTTTGACGTAATAAACACCATTCAAAGCAAACAGAACAGCTGCAAAATATGATAAAAATCACTTGAAAGTTCATTGATTTTGCAGTAAAACTGTAAGTACTTCACTTAATAATAATTGTTCTTCTCATGCTTTCAAATCTTGCACTTGATTTACAAGAGTATTCAGGTCAGGGTTGCATTCAGAAAATAGGCATAAAAAGACAATGGAGCTCAACTAGAGAGATACTTTAATCATGAGCTAATTTACAAACCAAAGCAAAACAAAGTCATTTTTGTCTAAGATTATTAGAAGATGCTAATACTCTGCCTAAAATGATCTTTTTCTATATGCTAAAAAAAAAATAAATAAACCCCAACTTTTATCTTCCTAATTAAATTTCATGACTTGGCTTACATGGTTGGTTGGACTTTTTTTTTCCTCTTGTCTGAGGACAATGTGCATGTGTTATTCAAATATAGCTCCTCCGTAGTATAAACTCTTATAAACATTGTCCTGATGGCACTAAACTAATGATAGTGCTCTTTGTAATCATTTTCTCTTGGCTTGTAGCTGTATTTAAAATAAGCGTACAGCTTTTGTGGAAGAGACACGTGAAAATGGAGCCCTGCTCAGTGCATGCAGCCTTGTAAAATCTGTAAAACTTAAAAGCCAAGACAAACCCAACAACATCTCCCAACCTAGCAATTTAAAGCAATGTTGGGTAGCAAGAACATTTCTGTGATTGTATGATAAGGGCATTTGGCATCAGAGCCAGGCAAGGAAGGAATAAAGGGTATTCATTTGAGTTATAAATGTGAATATATCCTTTGTTGTCTGTAATAACTTTCATTTTCTGGAAACATTTACCTGAGCATTTTTTTTTCTTGAGTCTATGTATGTGCATACACAAATACATACAGTTGCTGGCAAATTTTTATATGAGTAAATTGAAGAATTTTTATGTGCATTTGTAATTTTCATTAGTATTTTTTCATATATTATTACATAGTCATTTTAAAGGCTCTCTAGAGCCTTTATGCATACCTTGTAGATATAAGTAATTTATCTAATAAATGAGACTTTGACTCAAGGGGCTATTAGCATACTTAGTTTAAACACGGGCATAAGAACTTGACTGGGTTTCATTTTGTGGGGTTGGACATGATCCAGTCTGGGACAGTAATGACATCATCTACTTTAGCAGACACTTATGCACTACAAGCAACGGTGTATGGGAAGTTAGTAAGATATCTGAATACACTGTGTACAGAAAGAAATATTTTGCATGAACTATTAGCCAAATATGCAACACTTCACCCCTCCCCATTCATGAACACCTGAGTGTGTTGGCAAGCAGAGGAAAATATGGGTAGAATGACTGCCAGAACTGGTTTAGTTTCTGAATGCTTTCAGATTTTTTAATTCTTACAGCCCCAAAGCCACATGCTTTTTTATGATTTAAAATGCTTGATGGTGTTTTGCCCTGTTCTAAGTATGTAGCTACACTACGTGATAATATACATTTCAAGTCTGTCTTCTTAGTAAATTTCAAACATTAACAATATAGCTCTTCATTTCAGAAGACAGTTCTTCCACCAAGGCAAATGTCAGCAAAAGTGCAAGCCTATTATTTTTCTTTTTTGAGTAGCTTGTGGCATTTTTTGTGAGGTAGCTCATATTGTTTTGTCCTGTTCTTTGTTTACAGACTACGTAGTCTGTGCCTGCTGAAGCACTAATGCTCTCAGTGCAATATCTCCTTCTTTCCATTACCCAGGGCAAAGATGGACCTAGACCTTGTACCAGCTGCCTGTACTGTGGTTCCTGGGGAGTCCTCCAGCTTTTTCTTCTCCAATTCATTCTGACTGCTGTGCTGCCGGCTGTGCCTGCTGGTGCACTGAACCTATGCCCCACCTTGAAGACTCTCTTGCTCGCTTCTCTTTAGTTTGTTTGTCATTTAGATCTCTGTGGATGTTCTTGTTTAAGCAAGCACTCCCTAGGTCACTGATTGTGTCCTCTTTCCATGTTTCTGGTCAGTTCCGAGTCTTTTAATCATACGAGTCTGATTACCCTGATGTACTCAGTAAAAAACGTCCCTCATTGCTGCTGTCAGCAGTCTGCAATCCTATCATTGCCAATTTGTCAGGTTTGCCAGGATCCAAGGCAGTCATGAATCTCTGGCATTTTTTTCATGTTCCTGTGCACCTATCAGGCAAAACAGTCATGCAAGTGAGAGTACCATGTGTTGAAGAGTTACTATTAACTGTTAGAAAACTCAGCCATTTTGGCCTCATAGTGATGCACTCTGCACCAAGTTTCAGAAGTGAAAGACTAAACCTTAGCAAAAATGTATTTAATATAATACTATTAAATCTATGTGAGCCTGTGTTTCTATGCAGAGAAGCCAGAGGAGTGGGACTATTATACAAGGTCATGTATTTTATGTCCTTTCTGTCAAGGTCTATCTGCAAACATTTGAGGGCAAGTTTAAATGATGCTGCTGAGCCCATCTTTCTGTCTCTTTTACAAAGCAAGGGGTTTGACTGCTCTCAACTAGCATAAAACCACTCTGCATTGGGAACAACAAAATACCTCCCCATCTGAAATGAAATCAGAGCAGCAGATTTTTGAGTAAGAGTGTGCTGTCAGTTTTGACTGTGGAAGCTCTCTGATCTCTCTTCTCTCATCTTTGTTTCTGAGTTCCTCTCACTGTGAGTATTTGTACTTTAAGTTTTTTTCCCCTTTTAATTTGGTCTTGGAATGCAAAATATCGAGTAGCACCAGTGGAAGAACATCTCTCAATATACTCCTGATTCTGCTGACCACCAGTGCATCATACAGATGGCATAGCTAACTATACCACATTGAAGTTCTTGCACTAGACATATAGCCTGTATGTACTTCATTCCTAAACTTTACCATGATGCTAAGGGAATTAGTTGTACACAAATCCTGGTATTGTGCTCCACTGCCCCTGTAGACTTCCTGCTACAAGAGGAATGTGGGATTTGCAGGCAACACCAAGACCTGGGCTGATTTTGTAATGATGTCCCTCAAAGGGCAGATGACGTGCACATGAGTTTCTGGAGCCTTCTTCCTGCAGGGATGGTGTTCTTGGACACCTCTAAAAGTACAAGACTATCCCAGAACTTTCTCCAGTGCAGCTCTGAAAGAACCAGCTCCAGACTGATGGCCTGGGCAACGAATAAGTCTGGCCTCAAAACCATTAATAGAAGACAAGTGGTTAACTTAGTTCTCACATACATTGTAATGGCTTATCAGGACACCAAGCTGATTGATGAAGAGACTGAAATATCTACAATTTGTGTTGTTTCCATGTTAATCTCATATTCAATTTCAGAATCTCATCCAGTAGAACTTCAGCTATTGTTTCACAAAATATTTGTAATTGTCACTGCATGCAAACTGATCTGACCAGAAGCTGTATTAGTTACCTCTTACTTCAGGGCTGAGATGTGGTTACAGTTGGCTTGATATTTGTGTTGTAAACCATTTCATGAGACTGTCAATGGAATTACTCTTCTGCTGTTTGGCTATCCTTTTTCTTAATTTAAAGCAATAATGCAGCTGTTTATTTTGTCTTCTGGAACATAATGTCTTCCAAGGTTCAAGCAAATTTGATGAAGCCAGTAAGTGAAATCAAAAGCTCTGTGTTGTAGTGACTCTCTAGGAGGTTGATTCACCTTCCCTGGAGGTGTTTAAGGCACGGGTGGACAAGGTGCTGAGGGGCATAGTTTAGTGTTTGATAGGAATGATTGGAGTCGATGATCCAGTGGGTCTCTTCCAACCTGGTTATTCTGTGATTCTGTAGTAAGATTCAGTGATTAATGATTTTGTAACTTTTTGACTTACCTGTCAGTGGACTGTTTTCTGGCAGATTTATTTTTTAATCACTTGCAGTTCCCAACCGGATAGAGTTTGGTCATTAAATTGTAAATATTTTCAAGCCAATGCTTACATTGTCCACCAATATCTTGGCAGAATTATCCATGATTCTCCTTAATTAAGGGAAGCAGTGAGAATGGGCATCCAATTAGGGCATTCATTGTCTCCAACATCCATTCCTGTTTATGCTTCTTGGAGGCTTTCTCAATGTGCTGTGTTGTGCTGGCCTGAGAATCACACTGGTCCTGACCTACTTGGCTTGTTAATCTCTCTCATTCTCTGTCTGTCCCTTTGTCAGACTTTTGTAGTCCTGGGTTCTAGGACAAAATATGTAGATGTCTTTGTCCTTTGGATATTCCTTGAAATGCCAAGTTTCTGGCATTTAAGTGAGCTTAATAGATGTGTGAAAAAACAGAGCCTCTTATAGATATTTCTCATGAGAGAAATTCTGCTTCATGGGGTGTTTCTGGAGCATTCTGACAGCATGCCCCAAAGCACAATGCAGGACTCTGTAAAGATTACCTTACTGCTTGTGGTGCAGGGACGAATTTGCCTTTCTTTCTTTCCCCTAAATGTTGATTCATGTCTCGAGTAGTATGGCTTTGCACTGAGCTGCACACAGCAGTGCTGCTGTGCACCGCAGGGATACCTAAGGACCCTTGGGAACAGTCAGTCATTGGTCATTGACAGCAGCCAAACAGGCTGGTGGCCAGAACAACATCACCCACCATGAGTTCACTGGTAGCGATCGAGGTAGCCCTGCCCTTCACACACCTCCCCATCCCAAGGAGGAAAGGTGGTTGACTGGGTCTGTCCTCCCTCCTCCATGAGCAGTGACCTTTTGTATTTTAGAATTAAGATAATGGCACTAGATGCCTGCTTTTAACTATTATATTGCTGTCATGGCATCCTGGCTCCTGCGAGGATGGGGCTGGGGAGTACCTTCTGCCTCAGTCATATCTGCCATTGCTAAAATCAGCATGTTGTCTAGTCTGTTTATTTATGAAGATTCACAGGTTAACAGGATTCAAGACTATTTAATAATTTCATACTAATAACAACAATAATGACACCCCCCCCCCCCCCCCCCCCTGTGATGATTTCTGGGCATCTAATGAAAACAGAGCAGTGTGGCATGGCTGGGGAGAGGAGTGCTGTTAAATCACACAGGCCCCTTGCTGGGTACAGCCTGAATGACTGTGGCAGGAGCACTGCCTGGGAAAACCCTATGGCAGGTCAAGACACAAATTTTGCCACTGCATTTGCTTTGTGTCCTGTAATTTGTGTTATTTTGCTGTTGTAAAATAGACAACACACACTCAAACCAGACCCTAGCCTTGTACAAGTGAAGCCAGAACTGGCCTGATGATGAAAACTCAACTATCTACCCATAACCTATGTTTGAATACATACCTACAGCATTCCTGTGTGTAGCTATGTAAATGCATTTTAAAAATATGTGCCTCTGAAATGTCCTTCTGAAGTATAGAGAGTGCCCTATCGTCAAGAGATCTTGGTTTAGAGGAGGAGGGTTGATTAGAAATAATAATAAATTCTGTAGAATATGTGGCCATGCCACATTCAATCTGGTAAACCTCTTATGTCTCACAACCCGATCATGAATTTTCTGTGTCAGTGGGTGTGTAATCACTCTTAATACAATGATTTACAGTTTGTGTGCAGACAACAGATAGATACACTCAAATTAGGGAGGACTATCTGGAAAATGTTGTATTTATAATTAAATAACATTCCAACACTGTACGTGCAATGAGACTAAAATCTGTTAGAAGTCAGGAAAATGTAGCAGTAATTTTCATCTGAAAATCTGTATCATTAAGGAATTTTCCAAGATTAGACCCCTACAAGCATTAGCTTGTGAACACTGGGGGGAAAAAAAGAGCAACAGCTTTAAGCATTAATGTGGTTAATCCCACAGCGTAGCACTTGGTTAGAGTCAGGATTTGGAATTATAGCTCAAATGGTGATATTTCAAGAGGAAGGTCAGTTTGAATCAGTGATAATACTTCGCATTTTTACAGTGCCTTCAGAATAAGAACCTCAGAGGGGTTTATAGACATTAGTGAATTAAAGTTCTCAGATCTCTGCCAAGACTACAGTTTTATCCCTGTTTTATAGAGGGGAAAACCAAGTCACAAAGAATTTAAGTGGCCCTGCTATAACAGCAAAGGATGGTATTGTGTGGGGTGCTCCTGGAGCAGAACAGCACTGTAGGGATGCATGGGCATGACTATGAGGAGTAGGGTTTGCCACTGATAGCAGCAGGGATACAGGGAAGGAGAACCTCAGGAGGATGAGTTTTGTGCTGGCATTTTGTGGCTAAGAGTTAGCAGTTTCTTTCATCTTGTTGTCTTGTGATGTGCTTTACTGTAGCTTCACAACATGGACATCTTGTGGCACTTCCAGTTCATGATAGATGAGATGTTCCATGTCCTGGGAGAGCCTGCTTAACTTCTACTTGGCAATACTTCCTTGAAGAGATTTTTAACTACTGGAATTTGGTGGTAGATAACTTTTCCTGTCTTTTCTTGCTGGGGGAGGGGGAATGGAATTCTGTGCTGTACAGGAGTGATATTCTTACACAGTGGGAAGCAGGGGTAAGAATCGAGGATACCCACAAGCATCTCACCTTGGAGTTCTGTATTTCTTTTTCCATATTGCTTGCAGTACATTGCTTACAACACAACTTATTGTTCAGAGTGAGACTCATTGAAATCAATTGCTAATTAAATTTATGTCTAAATTAATAAATCACAACTATTCAGATCATGTTCATATGAATAATTTCTATTATGGTGAACATAATTATTAGATTCAGCATTTAATGAACCATATTGTTCGATGAAATTCTTGTGACAATTGGGACTAATAGAATATGTTAACCTCTATTCGCCTCAGCTTGACACCACATTAGACCATGAATTAATATATAAGTGCCTAGAAGAGTTTCATAATTAAGTAGCCATTGTGACTTCTTTGGCCTATCTGTTGTGTTACTTATCCTCTGTCCTTTCTTTAGAAAGCAGCATTCGAAGCAAACCAATAAAGGTCTGTGAAAGGGGAACAGGGTGTTCTGTTCTTTGTTGTCCCTCTGCCTGTAGCATCCTGGACAGTTTGTATGCATGCTAGTGAGATTCAATTATGTGCGTTACTTCCCATAAACACTTCAGCTCAGCCTTCTTCCTCCACTCCCCCTTCTACAACCTTGAAAGAAGGAAGAGCTGAGAGATCCAGTCCCTGTGGCTCTTAAATATATGCAAGTCCTAGAAATTACTGTGTGCTAAAAAGACATTGTCTAGAAATACATTTATGCAGATGTGCTGTCACAAGTAAATTCCTGTTAACTACCTTTGCCTGTCTTGCAACGTATATTGCAGAAGGGAAATAGTTTGTCTTTAGCAGGCTAGAAGGCAAAAAAAAGGGGTTGATAAGACAGAACCCAGGGGATTCAAGTCCTTTAAATGCTTTGCAAATAGGTTTATAGGGATGGGAAATGTTGGTATGCTGTAAGTCAGGTCCCTGTGATATAGAGCTTTATGTTATCCCATGGGTCCAATAACTAGAGTTTAAGCCCACACAGCCCCATGGAAAGATTTTTAAGTCAATTACTAGTAGTCTTGGATTAAGTATTTTAACGTGTCTTTTTCCACTCTGAGGAATGTAGTCCCTGGCACAGAACAAGTAAAGACACTGGTAACTTCAAATATATTTTCAAGTGAAAATCTTTATGTTCTTGAAAAAGACAAAACAACGACAACAAAAAACTGCTGAAGATAATGAAGAAAATGCACTGAGCTTTGCAGCCAAGCAAATGAAATCTAGTAGAATCCATTTGATCAACTTAAATTATGCCTCTGTAGTAGTCCCTGGTTTCCATCCTGCACACTGGGCTCCCATGTGTGAATTTGTCTGCTGGAACCTGCATTTCTCAAAATTCAAAGAGGTTTCCATATGACTTAACAAAAATATTATTGCTCTTCTTATTTTAAATAACAACAAGGTGGGACAGGATTATCATCACAGGCCCATTATTACAGCTGGAAAGTCAAAGTATTAATGGGTTGCTCAAGTATAATAGAATTTGTTTGATCGAGGAAGGTTTAGACAGCACTGGACCTGCTGACGATAGATGGAATTTAGCTGTCTCAAAGGAGGAAATGGATTCTTGCTCATGATTTGGTGGGGCTCATCAAGAGGGCTTTAATCTAGTTTGGAAGGGGGAAGAGAATATGACCAGGCTCACTACATGTGATCCTGGAGGGGCTATGCCATTGTTGGGGGTGAAATCAACAGCGCAGCTCAAGTACATTACACTGATGCACACAGCATGGGCAATTAAAAGGAGAGCTGGAAGGCATTGTGCAGCAGGATAGCCATGACTTAGTTGCCCCACACGGTGGGATGGATGGTTATAAGCTATTCAGAAGGGACAGGCAAGGAAGGAGAGGCAGAGGGGTGGCTCTGTATATTAGAGAGGGTTTTGATTGTATAGAGCTCAATGATTGTAATGATAAGCTTGGGTGCCTATGGGTAAGGATGAGGGGGAAGGTCTCTTGCCGAGAGTCTGTTATAGACCACCTAGCCAGGATGAGAAGGTAGATGAAACATTCTACAAGCAGCTGGCAGAAGTGTCACGATTGTTAGCCCTTGTTCTCATGGGGGACTCCAACTTACTGGACATTTGCTGGAAATCACAGAATCATAGAATTACTCGGTTGGTAAAGACCCACTGGAACATCGAGACCAATCATTCCTATCAAACACTAAAACATGCCCCTTAGCACCTCATCCACCCATCCCTTAAACACCTCCAGGGAAGGTGAATCAACCACCTCCCTAGGCAGCCTCTACCAGTGCCCAATGACCCTTTCTGTGAAAAATTTTTTCCTGATGTCAAGCCTGAACCTCCCTTGGTGGAGCTTGAGGCCATTTCCTCTTGTCCTTTCCCCTGTCACTTGGGAGAAGAGGCCAACTCCCTGCTCTCCACACCCTCCTTTCAGGTAGTTGTAGAGAGCAATGAGGTCTCCCTTCAGCCTCCTTTTCTCCAGGCTAAATAACCCCAGCTCTCTCAGCTGTTCCTTATAAGGCCTATTCTCCCACCCCTTCACCAGCTTTGTTGCTCTTCTCTGGACACACTCCAGAGCCTCAACATCCTTCTTGTGGTGAGGAGCCCAGAACTGAACACAGTATTCGAGGTGTGGTCTCAAATACAACACAGCAGAGAACAACCAGTCTAGGAGGTTCCTGTAATCTGTGGAAGCTAACTTCCTGACACAGCTGGTAAGTGAGCCTACCAGTGGAGGTGCCTTGCTTGACCTGTTGTTTGCAAACAGAGATAGATTGGTGGGAGGTGTGGTGGTCAGAGACTGTCTTGGACTTAGGAAACATGAATTGGTATAGATCTCAATTCTTAGTGAAGTAAGGGATTGTCTTATCCAAATCACTGCCATGGGCTTCCAGAGAGCAGTCTTTGGTGTGTTCAGTACACTGGTTGAGAGAGTCCCTTGGGGCTAATTATTTTTGGAAGAAGGGACAGGAGACTCAAGAACAGGGCAGGGATTTCATTAGGACATCCAGGGAGAAAACTAAAAAGGCAAAAGCCCAGCTAGAACTCAATCTGGCCACTGTTGTAAGAGACAACAAAAATGTTTTACAAATACATCAGCAACAAAAAAAGAATCAAAGAAAATCTTCATTCTTTATTGGATACAAGGGGGATTCCACCAAGGATGAGGAAAAGGCTTGAGTACTTAATGCATTCTTTCCCTCAGTCTTTAATAGTCAAACTCATTATCCCCAGGGTATTCAGCCACCTCCAGGCTGGAAGGCAGGGATGGAGAGTTGAATAACCTGGGAGGAAGAAGTTAATGACCTGCTATGTCACTCGGACACTCATGAGTCTACAGGGTCAGATGGGATCTACACTAGAGTACTGAGGATTCTGGCAGAGGAGCTTGCTAAGCCACTTTCCATCATGGAGGGGAAACTCAAATTGTCCAGGGGAGGTTTAGATTGGATGTTAGAAAAAAAAAATCTTTACTGATGGAGTGATGAAGCATTGGAACAGGCTGCCCAGGGGAGTGGTGTAGTCTCCTTCTCTGGAGGCATTCAAAAATCACATAAACATGGCACTACAGGACATGTTTTAGTAGGCATGGTGGTGTTGGACTGATGGTTAGACTTGATGATCTTAGAGGTCTTTTCCAGCCTTAATGATTCTATGATTCTGTAAGTTTAACTGAGATCGAAAAAAGTCAGCACATAAAGAATGTCAACAAATTGGGAAGAAAACGTGATATATACTCATTTCTGTCTAGATTCTTTTCACTAGCTCAGACATTTATAAGCAGCAATATTTTGTGGCAGTTGCTTCTATTCTGTAGCAGCAAGTAATGATTTGCCCACAGAAAAAAATTTGCTAAGTAGAAGGAAGAAAGGCCAAACTTGTAAAGGAAACAATGTTACTTCCAAGGTTCTCAGGGGATATTAGAAACAATGGAGAGTAAAACAAATATTAGAATTGCATATAAAAGGCACTTGACATTTTCTGTCTCTAGCACCTCAAACAGCATTACTGTAAAATGCTGTGATGTTATTCCATTGGCAAGAATACAAAAGGGAGCAGGCCTAAGAGATGCCAGCTATTCATTTTATTAAGAACTCAACAGAAAAATGAATAGGTAAATTAAATCATAATAAAAGCTAAAGAAATAGCAATGCATTTAGTTATTAAAGCCCATTTAATAGCAGAACTTTCATAATTAACACGATTCGCCCTCAACCAGCAAGAATGTTGTGCCGTTGCACGTAGTTTGTGTAAAAGTCTTCATGGCATACCGTGTTCTTTACGAGACTTGTCCACACAGAAGATGGAATCTCTATTTTACATAGTGCGGATATCTCCTTGTATCTGTCAACACAGTTTCTTCTTTTCCTCTGTTTCTGCAGGTTCTCTATTTTCATGCCACAGCTTCTGATTCTGATCAGTGATGCTTCATTCATGAGTTTCTGCAAGGTCAGCAGCAGGTGATCAAAAAAAAAAGCAGTTCTGCATTGAGTGGGAGTGGAGAGCATTATGCTGATGTCCTTTCTTAGACAAGTTTGAACAAAGATTGTGACAGATAAATGTACAAATGTGAACAGCTGTGCTTCGTTAAGGAACACTGTTCCAGACTGTGAGTTTGTTTTTGTGTTGCTGTGGGTTTTTCTTATTATTGTATTTTTCTACCTTTAGTTATCAGTATGTTTCCTTTGGAGTTAGTGCTGGTAAGTGAAGAGAGGTGTCAGTTAATTCTGTGGGTCAAAGTCAATCTGATACAGATGCTACATTTTTGATGTGAAGAGCGAGAGTTTACACCAGAGCAATCAAGGTAGGAGTGAGGCAGACAGGGGGTAGGACATACGAAATCAGGCTGCCCTCATCCCCATACACCTTGCATTGGCCAAAGTTGTCAGGCTGGGTGTGTGTCAGGGCTGACTGCACACTGTGAAAAGTGGTGAAATAACTTCCCAAAGTCAGGGAGAGCAGGGTAGAAAACTGACTTGCTGAGTCGCAATCTGCTTTTGGCAGAAAAGAGACACAAAGCACCCTTTGCTCAGAGCAGATTGTACAGATACCTTTTAGCCCTTTGCTAGTTGTTGAGAGTTTGTTCTGTTCATACTGCAGTACAGGGACATTAGCTCCCAAATTCCTTTATTGTTAAGCTCAGAAGTTTAAAAGTAGAAGGCAAATGCAAGGATTTAATAAATATATTATTATTAATTAATTATATCAAATAGATATATAATACAATATAAAAGGATTTTGTAATACAGCCTTCTGCCTGCGCAGTCCTAGAGGTTTGTATTTCAATCTCTTCCACTGGAGGTGGCCTGACTTTCAGGACAAATGTTAGTCATTAATGCTGAGTTTTCACTGCAGTTTTAGCATGGATCTGGTGGAATGGATGACAAATATGCAATTAGACCTAAAACAGAATTGTTTACTTAACACAGATGGTCCCACAGTTTCTTTCTTTGATTTTTTTTTCTCTTTCTACTTGAACTGTTTTGTTGTTGTTAATTGCTGGCCTTTATTAGTTAATATATAAACTTCTCTGTTTCTTTACCTGTAAAGAACTTGGTAATTTGTTTTGAATGTAGTATTTGCTAAGGGGCATGGTTTAGTGTTTGATAGGAATGGTTGGACTCGATGATCTGGTGGGTCTCTTCCAACCTGGTGATTCTATGATTCTATGATTATTTTGCATTACACTTTGGGCTAAGTATTGCTTGACAGTGGACTGCTTATGCTACTGGAATGAAGCTGACTGGCCCCAGTTGCAGGGTTGCTTGTCATTATTTCTTTTTTTCTGACTAGCGTGCATCAAGAAGAAGTGGTGGCAATGGTGTGCTTTGACTTTGTCAGCTTCTGGTTGGTGGTTGTTTTCAAGATGTGATGAATAGTTGTATAGGAAACAAAAATGTGAAGTCAGTTCTGTCTTTCAACACTGAATGCTTTTCTCATCTTGCTTACTCTTTTTTTGTATCAGCTGAAAGGAGAAATGGATTGTTATTTTCTGTGCTTTAAATTAGTATCTCAGGCAGGACAGGAAGGGTGGGGGAAGAGGTGGGGTAGCCCTCTATGTGAGGGAGGACTTGGACACCTTTGAGATGGATTGTGGCAATGAGGAGATTGAGTGCCTGTGGATTAAAATCAGAGGAGCCCATAAGAAGGTAGATTCTGTGATGGGAGTCTGTTACAGGCCACCCAGCCAAGGAGAAGGAGCTGATGATCTCTTCTATAAACAGCTGGGGTTTATCTCTAGATCGATGCCTCTTATTCTTGTGGGAGACTTCAATCTTCCTGATATCTGCTGGAAGTACGATAGAGCAGAAAGGAAGCAGTCTAGGAAGTTCCTGGAGTGCGTGGAAGACAACTTCTTTGCACAGCTGGTGAATGAACCAACAAGGGAAGGTGCCCTCCTGGACCTGCTGTTTGTGAACAGAGAAGGTCTTGTGGGGGATGTGGCAGTAGGAAGATGCCTAGGACAAAGCGATTATGAGATGATAGGGTTTTCTGTTCTAGGTGAAGTGAAGAGGGTGGTTAGCAGGTCAGTAGCACTAAATTTCCAGAGGGTAGACTTTGAGCTCTTCAGAAGGCTGGTTGTCAAAGTCTCATGGGAGACAGTCCTTAAGGGCAAGGGAGCCCGTGAGGGCTGGGAGCTCTTAAAAAAGGAGATCCTAGCAGCTCAGGAGAAAGCCATCCCCATGTTCTGGAAAAAAAAGCCGGCAGGGGAAAAACCAGCTTGGCTGAACAGAGAGATCTTGAGAGATATCAAAAAGAAGACAAATGTTTATGAGCTTTGGAAGAAAGGACAGGCACCTTGGGTGGATTACAGGAGGGAAGTGAAATTGTGCAGAGAAAAAATCAGAAGGGCAAAGGCTCAACTAGAAATCAGATTGGCAAAGTTTGTGAAAGGTAACAAAATATCTTTCTATAAATATATAAATAATAAAAGGAGGACTAGGGAGACCAGACAGTCCCTATTGGATGCAGAAGGAACAACAGTGATAGGGGATAAGGAAAAGGCTGAGGTACTTAATGCCTTCTTTGCCTCAGTCTTTAATTGTAAAGAAAGTTGTTCCCTTTCTGTACAAACTCCGGAGCTAGAGGAGCAGAATGAGGCTCCCATGATCCATGAGGAGGTGGTCAGAGCCTTGCTAGCCTGACTAGACACCCACAAGTCTATGAGGCCAGATGGGATCCACCCAAGAGTATTGAAGGAGCTGGCGGATGTGCTGACCAAACCCCTTTCCATCATCTTCCAACAGTCCTGGAAGACTGGGGAAGTTCCACTGGACTGGAGGCTGGGTGATGCTGTGCCCATCTACAAGAAGGGTTGCAGGGAGGATCCAGGGAACTACAGGCCTGTCAGTCTGACCTCAGTGCCAGGGAAAGTCATGGAACAGGTGATCTTGAGTGCTATCATGAAGCACAAGCAAGAGAACCATGTGATCAGGCCCAGTCAACACGGGTTCATGAAAGGCAGGTCTTGCCAAACTAACCTGATCGCCTTCACAAAGTGACTCGGCTGCTGGACAAGGGAAAGGCTGTGGATGTATCTTCCTGGACCTCAGTGAAGCCTTTGACACAGTTTCTCACAGCATTCTGCTATGGAAACTGTCAGCCTCTGGCCTGGACAGGCGCACACTCTCCTGGGTGGAAAACTGGTTGGATGGCCGGGCCCAGAGAGTGTTGGGAAATGGAGTTAAATCCAGCTGGAGGCCAGTTACAAGTGGGGTTCCCCAGGGCTCAGTGCTGGGTCCAGCCCTGTTTGATGTCTTTATCAATGACCTGGATGAAGGCATTGATGTGGATGATGGTACGCTGGGTGGAAGTGTGGATCTGCTGGAGGGTAGGGAGGTTCTGCAAAGGGATCTGAACAGGCTGGACCTCTGGGCAGAGTCCAATGGCTTGAGGTTTAACACAGCCAAATGCCGGGTCCTGCACTTGGGGCACAACAACCCTGTGCAGTGCTACAGTCTGTTTAGAAAGCTGCGTGGAGAGGGAACTGGGGGTATTGGTTGACAGTCGACTGAACATGAGCCAGCAGTGTGCCTAGGTGGCCAAGAAGGTCAACGGAATCCTGGCTTGTATCAGAAACAGCGTGACCAGCAGGTCCAGGGAGATTATTCCCTCTGTACTCAGCACTGGTGAGACCGCTCCTCGAGTACTGTGTTCATTTCTGGGCCTCTCACCACAAGAAGGATGTTGAGGCTCTGGAGTGAGTCCAGAGAAGAGCAACGAAGCTGGTGAAAGGCCTGGAGGACAAGTCTTACAAGATGCGGCTGAGAGAGCTGGAGTTGTTTAGCCTGGAGAAGAGGAGGCTGAAGGGAGACTTCATTGCTCTCTACAACTACCTGAAAGGAGGTTGTGGAGAGGAGGGTGCTGGCCTGTTCTCCCAAGTGACAGGGGACAGGACAAGAGGAAATGGCCTCAAGCTCCACCAGGCGAGATTTAGGCTGGACATTAGGAAAAAATTTTTCACAGAAAGGGTCATTGGGCACTGGAACAGGCTACCCAGGGAGGTGGTTGATTCACCTTCCCTGGAGGTGTTTAAGGGATGGGTGGACGAGGTGCTGAGGGGCATGGTTTAGTGTTTGATAGGAATGGTTGGACTCGATGATCCAATGAGTCTCTTCCAACCTGGTTATTCTATGATTCTGTGATTCTGTCTTCCTGATAGTAATTATCTACAGCGTTGCTTCAGAATTGAAGGAAGCTGATGCCATTTTTCAGTCGAAATCATACACACTGAGTTAAAAATGGAACCTCTATTTTATTAAACTCTTCTTCTCTCCATTTTCTTTCTCCTTGAGCTTCACTATGTGTTCAACATGTATTCATTTACACTTGTGAGACAGAAGAGGAAAGGATGGACATTAAGTGCTTTTGGTAGCTGGGACAAGGTGCTGAGCAGGCAGGAGAAGGGCAAGACCTTCTTGGAGCAAAAATAACTTATGCAAACCTACAGCCTGCAATGTTACCTGTAGTTGGTTCAGTTGTTAGAGGTCTGATTTTGTTATGGAGGTTGTCTAATCTTTGGGATTATCTTCATTTCTGTATAGAAAATGAATTAAAATTTCATGTACTTGTGACAAGCTAATAGAACTGATGGTGTTATTTTGTTTTGGTTTGTGGCTGGACCTTAGAAAGGCTCAAATTCTTTTTGCAATCTGGTCCCTACATTATTCTGTAGCTTTGAAGCAGGCCTTATACATTCCACCTCAGTATCCCAACAGTAGACCTGCTGTTAATTTAATAAATGAGAAAATGTTTCAAAAATGTTTTTAAAAAATCTAAGTCTACTTAGATATTAGAAACTAATCTCATGCTGACTTCCTCAGCCTTTAGTTTGGAAAACATTAGGAGCTGGCATACAATATCAATATTTGTTTCACCCTCAAGGCCCATGGCATATTTGGAGGGCTCTAGACATTAAAAGCTGGCACCTCTGTCAGGGCAGCTACCTCCTGTGATCTCAGGAAGGAACTGCAAGACAGTCTTACCAAATCGAGGACATGGTGTACTTGAACCATGGTGGGTCTCCCCCATGCACTCTGAATCTCTCACCTGTAGGTTAGCCAAAATCCTCCCTGGCAGCCTGTTTCCTAAGGCTTTGGGCCAAGGCTGAGAAAGGAGAGTTCTTTGGCCTCTGTGCTGTCCAATGGGTGCTGGTGTGCTGAACCCCAAATCTCAACAACTCTGAAGCTCATGTGGACAGAGCTGCCCCTAAGCCTGGTCCTGAGCTGAGCTATACACACAGCTGCTTTATCTAGCTTGTGATAATGAATTTTCATTGCAGTGGAATTTAGAAAGGAATTGCTCTGATTCTAAAGCTCATTGGTTACTAATAATGATAACAATAAAAAGAGCCATTTCTTAAGGACTAAAAACTAATCAGTGAATATGTAGTTTCTGTGTCTCCTGCAGGTTCTTGTCTTGTGGGGGTGCCAGACCGTCCAAGTCACATGACCTGCTGTCTGATTTCCGACTCAAGCTTTTCATTTCCTAAATGATAACGGATAAAAGATAAAATCTGGCACACACAGGTAATCTTTGCCATCTTAATATTTGTTAAGCTTTTTGATTTACTGAGAAGTTAAAGTCACTGCAGGTCACAAAACCTGCACGTTAGATCTGCTTCATAAACCACTGTGAGTGAATGTTTTAGCCATTCATTTCACCATCCTTAAACCAATGTAGCTGAAGAATTGCACCTCCAATTTATAAATCTTTCAATTTATTTCTGATTCCAGTTTATAAGATAGGACTATATCCAGCTTTTCCCAGCCATTTGTGCAGAGGTGGATAAGAAACCTAACATATTTTTTGGGTAATGGAGACTTGATTCAGCTTACATTTGCTAAGTCATCCAAAAGGAAGTATTCTCACTAGGAAACCTTTGCACAAAGTTAACATATCCAATCTGACCTGTATTTTAAATTTCTGCTGAGAATCTCCCCTTCTCCCTCCCCACTCCAATACACACACTTACCCCTACATTCTGTGAAAGAGAAATGTGATTATCACAGTCTCTCTGTCTCTTTTTTTTGCATATCTGCTCCCCACCCTTTTTCTGAAGGAGACATATGATCCACAGAGAAATTAGAGATGATCTGAACCATTTTAGATGCCTACTGCTATGGGATATGCGGAGGCTCACGGGTAGCTCAGGTTTCACATCTGCCAGTTTTTCAGAGGATGTGATCAAGGGCAGAAATAAGCAGATGATGATGATGCCACAGAAATTGGTATGAAGGAAATGGAATCCCTCCTCCCAGAAACATGTGTGCCCTCTAGCCCTAGTAAAGATCATATGGATGTAGTAATAAGGGTAACACAAATAAAAAGTGTATTTTAAAGAATGCATTATTAAAAAAAGGTAGCATATGTCTTTAAATACAGTGTCTGTGTTATGATCTACTTTAGATTTGGACATGTTCTTTGACCTTGGAATGCTGACAGAGTGAAAAAAGAGTGAAATGGGTCAAAGAGTCTGTCAGACAAGGTGAGAGATACTGAGCTTGCCTCTGATCTCATACCAACATGCAGTGGTGTAACTCCATTGCCCTCTGTAGATTTATGCAAACATATGGAGAGAAAAACCTGCCCCAGAATGATTCAGTACCAAAATAGACCCTTCTTTTCTATGGCAATGTAAAAACCTTACAGGAGGAACTCACAAAGTTCCAAAGGATGAATTTTTGGCTTAGATTAATACTGCTTCCAGCCACCCCAACACAGAAACTTCTCTCCAATTAGCTGACCTTGATGGATAAATTCCTCCTTTTTATCTTCCTCCAACATTTCCCATATTCCATCTCTTCTTCTCCTTGATCCTCCTGATAAAGTCAGGCTGTCCTTCCAGCTGTGATCAGCAGAGCCTTTAGCCAGTGCACAGCTCACTCTTCAAGGACTTCTGATGCCAGGGGCTTCTTTCATTTTCTCTGCAAATACTTTTTAACAAATTCAAAAGACCTTATTGGGAAAGGAATGAAATGCATTTTTCATTCCTTTCCCAATAAGTAGTGATGTATCTGCTAAATGGTATATGCTTTTCTCCATGCAGTCCTCAAGGGACTTCTAGGCACATTCTGTGTGCAGAGCACATGGAATTTTTCAGATATATTGTTTGTGTAGTGTGATTTTTTTTTCTGCTTATCAGGCCCTGAAAGAGAACTAGAAACACACACAGGTTTTGGAGACTTCCTGGACTTAATGGGCCAGACTCAGTCTGTCCTGTTCAGAGCCTAACTTTGCCCTTCCAAAGTACGAAGCAAGTAAGTGTCAGGTCCTCACAGAGTTTGAGAGCATTTCGGCCAAGTGTCTAGGCTTTCTGAGTAGTCAGTGTAGCCAGAGAGAACAATAGTTGGTTTGGGGACGAGGCATTCAGCCCTAAGATCTTCCTGTATCTGAATTGACTGGTCAGCCAACTTTCTTTGGATATTGTGTAAACAACAGCAAATAGTAGGCTTCAAGCTCAAATTAGACAAACACTGCTTGAGCTGTAAGAGTTTCAGCAGCTCGCGACTCAGTCCTCCTGTCATGGGAAAGAGGTTATTGTTGGAAAACAGATAGCTGGTCATGGCACATGAGTGTGTTCTGTCTTTCAGACTAGGACCTGTGTGTCAACAAAAGAACTCAATCTCTTTAGACAGGAAGAAGGAGAGAGAGACAAAAACCTCATGAAATCTCTTGATGAAATAAAGAAGTATGCATATGTTTGCACTAGGACATATGCAAGACAGCTATTATACATACCAAATACCAGATGCTTTACCCTGCTGTATTTTCTGCTATGCTATAAAACTACTGTTTTTTGTTCCTCCAACATTCAACAAAGAAACATTTTGTTTGAACCTCCCAATTTACCTCCTAGAAGTCTAGCTAAGAAACAAGCCCCTGAGAGATATGATTGAACATGTGCGCAAGGACATGAAAGCAAGAAATGGACCAGCTGCTGGGGAAAAATAAAGAGGAGGATGCTTGCACTCCAGGAAGGGCTCAGTGTATTTCTTTTCTACTTGTTTATTAGTTTGCTGCTCTTTGACATCTTTGCCTCAGTGTCTGCTTTCACTAGGTTTTCTTCTGTTTTAACAGCAGTTACCATTCCCCTAGCTTTGAGACCTTGTTCCTCATACACTCCTGTCTTTGGGTTCACAAAAACTTTGAGCTGTCCCATACATTTTTATATTCTTCAAATTTCAGATAACACAGGCCAAATTTGAATGTTTCTAATAAAATACCTTTTCCTCAAGGTGCTGGGAAGAGAGTTGTAGCTAGGGTCATGTGAAATCCACTAATTTATTGCATGTCCTCCATCTTAAACCACACAGTATTGACTGTCCTGTTTCTTTCTGAAGTTGAAAGTTGCCCTGTACTTTATCTTGAGAAAGCTAGATTCAGCCTTGACATTTGATTACTGAAATTTGGTGCCACTTTTGCTGAAAGGTCTGTAAACATGACCCAACTTCTCATTGTGTAACAAACCTCCAACCCAGAATCTCCTGTTTTCAGATACGTTGCAAACCCTCCTCACAGGTTTCAGTAGCGCAGGTGGTGTGCTGAGCATGGGACTGCTGTTCCTCTTTCCTTCTTCCCCTTGGTCTGTGCCTAGACAGTGGGTAGTTGGCTCTGATGAACTGCTGTGGGGTGGATGCCAAGGGCCACTGTGTCTCCCTCTGTTCCTGTTTCCTCCCATAGTGGGGACAGGAAGAACTGGTGTTTACCTTAATGAAAAATCACTCTGTGCCTGAGTTGTGGATGCAGGTTGTGGAGGAGAGTCACCACTGGTTCCTTCAGGCTGGATAATACCTTGGGGCTGAAGGACTGAAATAGTAGCTGTCCCTCTTCCTGGCTTGGCCTTGCCAATGACAAGGTGAGGGCTGATGTAGGCAGCCGGCATGCTCGTATATATCCCTCTCATTAAGCATCTGGGTGGCATCCCTGAAGGTCTCCCTGAGTGAGCCAAACAGGTATCACCAAAATACTTCTGTCTTGTTCTACGTGACTTTTTACCTGTATTTTTTTGATTACTAAGAATAATTCTTGGCTTTCATGAACCAAGATTCATACTGATTCTTTTTCAGCTACTCAGTTCTACTATAAAATAGAGTACAAGCACATGACCTGAAGGAGAATTAGATAGGTAGAAATAGTGTTACTCTCGCTTTCTTAGAGAATCTAGGATAGGGCACTAGAAGCAGACAGGAAGATTTAACTTAAATTTTCTAACCTTAAAGAGTAAATTGTAAAGAAGGAAAACATTTTGGAAAGTCCTGTGATTGAGTTTTGTGAAAATGAATTTGTCCATTCTGTTTCACACTCCACAACTTTTTATGTTGAACTAGTTTTTCTGATCCACAACTTTTTACGTTGAACTAGTTTTTCTGATCTCCTGGTGACTTTCACTGCTAAATGATCCTGTATGTTACCATCTCAAGGTTTTCTCTCTGTGAAAACATTGTCAGGGACTCTAGCAGTCAGTAAAATTGCCCATCTAGCTTCTTCACATAAATGAATGTGTTTCTGCCCCACAAAAAAAAAAAAAAAAAGGAAAAAAAAGAGGAAAAAAAGTAAAAAAAGAAAAAAAGCTGTGTTTTCATGCAAGACTTTCCCAGGTAGCTTTCAAGTCCTTTGTTTTCTGCTTGGTCTTGGGTTGTCAATGTTACTGTTCATTTGCATTTCACATCTCTGAGTAAGACAATGTCCTCAGGGTTCTAACTCGTTATTGGATGCCAGAGCTAAAAACTGAGCTGTACCTTCATGTTCTATTGTATTTGATGGGGGATTCTCAGCAGTGCCATGTCTCTTCCTGTTTGGAGGATATCTCCTTTGCTGACAAAGTTTGATACCTGCTGGTGATCAAGGTGTATCACAGAGTTAACCCTACTCCTGCCAAGTAAAACGCTGTTGTAGTGTTCCAGTCGAAAGGAAAGTGTGGGGAATGGATGCCTGTCCTGTGGAAGGTTGTAGCTGCTGGATCATACCAATCTGTTCACAGCTTCCTCTCATTGTCAGTATTTACTTAGTAAAGATTTTATTAGGCATTGATCTATAGCAGTGAGGCTGCTGCTCAAAATAGTAGTTTTGTTAAAATGCAGTTCTTGCTGCTTCACATGTGAAGGTGGACAAAGGCTATTGCAAAGTAAGATATAGAATCCATTCTGAAGGTCTGCTGAGGGACTGTTAAAATCAAGTTAATTTTATTGCAGTCCTAGGAGCCTGAAATAACTGTGTTAAAATACCAGTTTACTGAGACTCAGGGTATGAAGAACTTGAAGCCAAGAAATCATAGAAATCACTATTGATGGAAAGCAATGGAAGATTTTTGCAAACTTTCTTTGCTCTGTCTACATTGAAATGCTATGATTGGCAGGCTTTTAAATCTCAGGCAATAAAGGGCTTGTTTATAGCAATTTCCAGTTAGTTATGTTCTTCCTCACCATTTCTCTAATAGATGTTTCTTCACTTACTCTGCTGTATAGTCCTCAGAATAATTCTTATCTTTTATAAACCAAAATTCATAATGAATGGTTTCAGATATTTAGTTCTGCCATAAAACCAAAGAACACTACCTGATGGAAAATTAGGTAAGCAGAAACAATATTGCTCCATCTTTCTGCCTAATTAAGGTGAATATTTAATTCCACCCAACTTTTATATGCATGATATCATTTAATTGTTTAGTTAGTAGAAGAGCCCAGAGAAGAATATATTCTGGTTTTCTGCTTATAGAATCACTGTGATTTCCTCAGTTTGGTTCCTATAATTATTTAATAGTAGACAGTTTAATTCTCATTTCCACCAAGCTGTCAGCTCACTCGCTCAACCTCTAGGACAGCTTCCACTGCGAAAAGCAGCTGAAGCAGAGACTGAGTTTGCTGTTTTCCTCCTGAATATCTTAGGGAATCAAGTCACTGCTAAGTCACTGATAAGTAATTTCTCCTGGTAATGGTTTAGCACAGGCTATATTTACAGAAAACATGTTTGGTTTCCAAACACACTGAAATTATCTGTGGAAGTATAAAAAGGAAATCAAATTGCAAGACCAGTATGCACTTTACCCTGCAGCTATCCTAATCTGACATGAAGCTCATTGTTTCTGTCCTCTCTGCAGCAGGCATGTGTCTCATTAGAGCAGGGATAGTAAATACATTATTTAGGGGAAAAGTGGTGAATATTAGACCTCTTGAGGTGTCAGGATACTTTCAGTTCTGTTGTCTGAGGTACTGTTTGGTATTTTACCATGTCTTCCCATACTGGACAGTATCCCTGAAGACTCTCCTTTTGGTCTCTCCATCCCCCAGATTCTGACAACCAAATCTTTTGGATCTATATTCTATGATTCTATAGGGGCATGGTTTAGCGTTTGATAGGAATGATTGGACTCCATGATTCAGTGGGTCTCTTCCAACCTGGTTACTCTATGATTCTATATTTTCCTTTTTTATAGATCTACTTATTTTACTGCATCCTATCTGGATGCTTACATTGAATTTCACTTCTCTTGCAAGTTATCATCTGATACTCCTGATTGCCTAAAGCATCCTTTTGGGTTTCACCTGGATCCTCTCCTATTTTTATTTCTCAAGGACCTCTCAGAAACACAGGTCCAAAGCCACACCCCCTTGGCTCAGGTGTCCCAAGACACTCAGAATCACCACTCTACCACATTTCATTTGGCTAATTTTCAAAATGGAAGGTACTGTGACAATTTTATGGCTCTATCTTATATCAATTAATCATTCCACTGGGAATGGGGAAACCTTCCACAAACAAACTTTTGTTGAAACTGGTACATTTCTGTGAGAAATGTAAGTGTCCAATTTTTCCAACACTAGTAGATCCTCATTTGATTGGAAAACTCGGGTACCCCAGGGTGAACATAATGGAGAAGCCTGGGATCCCTGCACAAGGTTATGCATGTGCTGTGTTTCACTACAAATTAATAATGTCAGGTGTGTTGCCTTTGAGAAGTGGCTATACGTGTAAACAGAGGTATATTTAAGAACATGCTTCTAGTTGGTGTTTCTTCTGTTTTTTCTCACATTCAGCAAGTTGTTTTTTCCCTTGGATTGTCCTATCTTCACTGAAATTATTATCATGTTAATTTTAGGTTCTTGCAATACAGTTGTGAATCTGCAAGGTTTTGTTGCAGTAAGGGTAAGCAAAACCATATTTCTGTATTTTATTAGAAGTAGTCATGTTGCTAACAATATGGGTTACATGTATATTTTTCTAGATAACAAAGTTTTTCAAACTGTAGTGTGGCTTGCAGGTATTTTCCTGATCTTTCAAACACAATTAGAATTTTAAAACTACTGTATATACACTTCAGACTGAATATTTTCATTGTTAATTTATTGTTTGTAGTAAGTTTAACCCTAATCCAATGTTTATTAGAACTGGACAGGATTTATTAAATTGGTTCAAGATTATCAAATATGTGCAGATCTTTACATATATTACATTAATTCTTTTTCTAAATATTTGCAAAATTCATTAAGTCTTCGCAAGATTTCTTAAACTGTTACATGGCACTCAAATGGGCCACATTTGAAACAGTGACAGAATACACTGACTGTAAGAATGTCTGAAAACAGTATATGGAGAATGAAATAGCACAGTATGGTGATTCTAAAACTATTTTGGCACTCTGTCTTTAAAAATTGTTTTTTGTAAAGGAAAAAGCCTTTTAGACGTTTCACCTTGTTGTACAAGAATGTGTGAGATGATCTTCACAGATGGGGTGAAGGTGCATCTGTGTGTGTATTACATTTTGCGGCCTCCCTGGTATAACTGGGAAATTTGCAGAGACCCTGGTGCAATTCAGAGGAGATTTAAGGCTGCTCTAAATGCCAATGCAGCCCCAGTGAACTATTTTGGGAAGCATGCGTGCCAGTGTGTTTAGTGAAGGCACTGGATTCAGATTCAAAAGATTGGGATTCAGTCATCTTATGGGAATTTGGATATTTGGGTTAATAATATTTAGTTCTTCTGCACTGAGGAGTGTAAAATGCTGCAGAACA
The DNA here is from genome assembly GCA_033459285.1 of Clamator glandarius. Taxonomy (NCBI): domain Eukaryota; kingdom Metazoa; phylum Chordata; class Aves; order Cuculiformes; family Cuculidae; genus Clamator; species Clamator glandarius. The sequence continues at coordinate 223,938 of JAUNZM010000244.1, read as the reverse complement.
CCGGGGATTTTTGAAAATATTGGCATTACTCTTCCAGCGTCTCAATTTTTTTTTCTGCAAGATAAAGAAGATGACACAATCCTGCAAGTCAGGGTAGGTGTTTTGGATGTGAGCTTATCATTACTTATTACATTTTTGGATAATACATGGACCATTTAAGTACCTCTTAGGCAGAACAGATTTTTTTCCATTACAACAAGTTTTCAGTGTAGGACATTTCATACGTGAAAGTAAGCATTCACCTGGCAGTTTCATTTTACGAAAAATTACATTTACCAAAGCATGACTATTCAGTTTAGGGTCCTTGTCCATTCTCCACAGCAACATTTATCTTTTTGCTAGTAAGTACAATACAATCAGTGATAGTTAAGATATGTTTTCTCAGGAAAAATAAGTATGTCTATTTAGCAGCAAAAGCAAAAAAAAGGAGGAACTTGGAAACTTCACATGGAGAGTGGCAACTTTTCAAAAGCTGAATTTCCCATTAATGGCTTTTACTAATATGAAATAGATTTATTTTTATTTTACATTAATGTAAAATGAAAATAGACATTTTCCTATTGCTTTATGGAAATTTTTGTTCTGTCAGTTCACTCATGCACTCAAGTTTACCTTAACTTTAGTCCTGAAATTGATACTCCCTTTTATGCAGCTTGATTAGAAATGTCTGTGTCAAGGTACACAAACACTAATAATGATCACTTGGAAGTCTGCAGATCTGTCAAATGAACAAGTTCACTCTTCAATTTACCTAGATGAAATCTTAGTCTGGACTTTGATGGCACAAAGCTGTGGTCTCGCATTAGTGGTGCTTTATGCTGGGACCTGTGCTGTAGGTGTTCCATACTTTTGCATGTCCAACCTGGGCCTGTGCAGGCTGCAATAATTTACACTCTCTGCTTCCCAGCCTTCAGCAGGTACAGCTGCATTTGCTGCTTGTGATGCATGTGGAAACACCAGAGATATATTCATTTTCCTGTTGATTTTTGCCATCCTCGTTTCCCCTGGTGACATAAACAGGAGGAAACCACATTAGGAGCCCTGAGAACTAGCTCCTGGAAAGTAAGATCTGGCTCAATAAGTAAATGATTCCTGAGAATAGTACTATTGCACTTTTATTTTCTCAACAGATTATCAGAAACACCATTGCAGAGACTGCCAGAATGCAAAACTAATTTATCTTTTCATATTATTCCTTCTAGACATCTCTATTTAAATGCACATTTGCCTGAAGTACACAGGGAAATATATTCTGTTATGGATAAGATCATTGTCTGATGCAAACTAGAACAGGACTATGGAATTTCATTGGAGCTGTGGCAATTAATAATACTATAAGTCTGAATTTGAATATTAATCCATTTTAAGTCTATTTTCTGTTGTATTTAACCTTTGGTTAGGCTTGTTTCAGTAGACATTGTATACATCTTTTTCTCTGCTATTCATTTAAACAGGTTTCCACAGAGGCTGTGTGCATTTTGCTTTGGGCAAACTTAACATTTTTGTTCTGAACCGTATTTTAAACAAACTCTTTTGTAGTTATGAAATATGTAATTAAAGCTGTAACCCAGTGGACTACTTAAATGTGTGCTTAAGAGCCTGCACAGTCTCATAGACTTTCTGGTTGTACTTACTAAGAATGTACCACTCCTGACCTCACCTACATTTTGTTTTCAGGCAGCTGGCACCATGGCACGACAGTTCTCTTGCAAGGGAATATTTCATTGACCTGTGGGAAAGTCTTTTAGGCCATGGAGAGTTCTTATCAGCAAGACTTAAAATCATGATGAAGAGCCCAAATTTCATAACAGGGTGTTGCAGAGTATTTTCACATTTGTCATTTGGTTAATTTGAGGTGCTTTTCTACCCATAAAGCAATCAACTGGAATATTCACTGAAGAACTACTGGTCTAATTCAAGAAAGGCGTGGAAATCCTCAGGCATTGATGTGCAGCCCCAAAGAGTAACGTGGTCAGTTCCAGGAGTGGTGACAGAGCTGAGCTCAGGTACAGGGTCCAAAAGGTGTATAGGAGGAAGAATTAGTATTCTAGGCAGGGAATCACCTGCAAGTTAACTTTTGAGACACTTCTGCCAGCTGGTAGCATTGCAAATGAGATGGCTTGTCTGGAACTATGATCTGTGGTATGAAGTTCAGAACCACAGGCAGGTATCTCTATAAAAGAGGAATGTAGTCTTTCCAGAGGTAAACTGATCTTTTAGAGAGGATGAGAAGAAGCATCACTTAAAGATTCAAGGGCTGTGGCACTTGGACATGAAGAGGAAGGATGGTTTCTAGCCTACTCATGCCAGGTAGCTTTTGGGGTCACATTTTTTCACATTTCAGGAATACATACAAAGAAGCAAATTATGAGATTTTCAGAGAATAAACCCATCATTTTTCATCTCACTTGCTGGAATGAGATTGCCAGTCTACTGAGAACTGAAGATGCATGGAGTCAGATGTTGTGGTGCAGAGGTAAGGTCACTCCTGTGGGGTGAGACTCTGATATATGGTAGCTAATTATTGACTAGAATCCAGAAATTTTTCAGAACGAAAGCATGAGATCCCTAAGCCTTTCCTCCCCTAGCTTAGAAACTAGATGAGGATCAGATATTTCTGGCCGTGTGATTCTTTCATTCTTGGCTGCACACCAGTCACAAAGTCTTCTATAGCTTCGTGGTCTGTGCATTCTCATGGGATTTGGAGTTCAAAGGCCTCTGGCTGAAGTGAAGCTAATATTTTGACTTCACACTTAGATAAATGCTGTGAGTGTCAGCCTATTTGGCAAGAAGTAGGGACCATCACCAGTGTGAGAGAGTAATGAGTGTTTGTAATACATGTAGCTTCTCCAGGGACTTGGATGCTGGGGTTTGTCTTTCCTAAATCCCAAACAGCTTTGAGCAGAGATGCCCAGGTGGCCAGCTCAAGAAAAGACAGATATCCTTTGGGACATCCTCTGTAGTGCAAATACAGCCGTAGCTCGGTGAGTAAATTCCTGAACAGTTTATTGAATGGTGACTTAAAATAGTGCATTGTAATATCAGAGGAAACCATTTAATTTCATCCAGTTGCTTCTTTATGAAGCCATAAGAATTTGTGTTTGGGTTGAACATATCCGCCAGAAAGTCATCTTGTTTTCATTTGAAGGATATAGATGATAAGTCTGCCATTCCATCCAGTTATTTATGCTCATGTTAAACTATTCGCCTTATTCCTCAGTTGAATTTGCCTGGCTTTCGTTTGCAGATGATAGGAGCACGGTCTCACGAAGTAGCTGCAGTTGCTTTATAACAGTTGTGTGGGAACAGCTTTTCAACCCAAGCATTTCTTAAGTATGGCACATCTCTCTGGCTTCTCTGGAGGTCTGTAGCTTTACATGTACGATCTGTTTACTAGGACATTCATTTGAGCTGAGTATGACATAAACATTTATGAGTTAAACAGCTACTGAGGGAATGGGAAGTTATTGTTTATTAATTGTTCTTCTGCATTTCTTGATATTTGATCTTCTGTAACACATGATGAAAATGTATTTTGGTGGCACAGCCTGCCCTAATTTAGACAGATCAATCTGGTATATGAAAGGCAGCTTCATTTACTGTCCTTGACATAACTAACCATACATTAACAGGAATACTTCTTCCTAGCTAGACTTACTATTTGTTCAGTATCTTAATAGATGGGCTTTGTGCTTATAAATTTGTAATGCTACTTACCCTATATTTTAAGTCAAAGTGGATCTTTCTGTTGAGGATACTCCACCTCCTTTTTTTTTTTTTCTTTACAAAAGAGATAAGTGTTTTCATTCACCTCCTGTTACTTACAAGCTATTGAGTAGCACTTGTTGTGTTTGAATGTCACATTATATGTATTATTGTTGATAAAGAAATGCCATTTTTCCTGCTGTTGCTAATCTCTCTTGAGACAGTCTTAAAAACAAGGTGTTTCAACTCAGTGTTTGTCTTACAAAATATATTGCAGGTAAATGGTGAATTTGTTTGAGACGATAAAATGGTAGTGAAGTGCTACTTTCCTACTCATTAGGTGCGAAGTTTTCCTCTAAGTTAGTGACCATTTGAGGATCCAGTGTTAAGAAACACAGCTAGGCTGGTATTAAAACAGAGCAAGTGCTATACTGAGTCAGATTGATGATCTCTTTAGCCCAGTGCTTTGACTCACTACTAAGAGTTAGTAATGCCAGTGAAATGTATGCTGTGCAAGGCACATAAATTAGCAAGGTGAAGGCCTCCCAAACCTTTCTATAGACACACGTATGTGTGTCTTCATACTCTGATCATCTCCTGTTACTAAGCTTCAGCAAACAATTTCCAAAGCTGGAGATTGCATCTGAGCTACGTAGTTTATAGTCCCCCCATACTAACTCTGACGTAAGTATCCTGGAATTTATCAAATCCCTTCTTACACCTTTTATCTTTTTGCCTCCCTGCAGGAGTACCACAATTTAACTATGGGTTAGATGAAGAAGAATTTATTTTCCTTTGCTTTGAAACAGCTGTGGGAGGTGAAGCAACTAGTTTTGCACACTTAGAGAGGTCAAGCAAGCCACCAGGACATCTGTGAATATCTTTATCACGTGCAGACAGCATAGGTCCACTGCCCAAAGTCAGAGTATGCTTTCTAGATTTCTCACTACTGCAGACATTGCTCTTCTCTGAACTTCTGCTGTTCATCCATGAAAGTGAATTTTATTATTCTGTTTCTTTAATGTGTCAGAGAGCCACCGAAATAGGTTCCTTTCCTTACATGTGTTAAAATTAATCAGTACCACTTTCTTCACGGTCTTAGGCCTTATTTTCCTCTCTGCCCCTAGATCTAGGAAAATAGAGAAGTTCTAACAGTGAGAGGAATGGAAGACACTGGCCTGGTTTTCCTAGGCACTCAAAAATCAAAATCCTGAACAGGGCTAGTGAGGCAAGACCTGTTCTCTGGGGTGCAGGGCAGCTGGATTTATGTGCACTCCTGCCTCATCCTTTCCTATGCAGGAACTTCTGTCTTCCTGTAAGGAATCGGTAGTGTGGAGTGAGTCATCCTGGCACTTGGCCACCTGGCAATGCTCCTTTTTTTGAGGAAAATCCCCCAGCTTTTGTAGGACACTCCTGAGACCTAGCACAAAGGGGCCAGAATCTGGCCCAGGAACCATAACACATGCAGCTTACTGAAACTGCTTAACAGTATCCCACAGCTACAACACACCATTGTCTGCCCATCATATCTTGTGGAAGCTCATGGTGATTTTTTCCATGCATCTTATCCAGCTGTACATTGTTATCAAGTGCAGCTTCTGTTTCTTAGTTCCTTAGATAAAGGCCTCTCTAGGTCTGATCCATACTATGCTATTGTGCCTCGTCCTATATCACTATATGTGGAGCATTTCTACTTTTATGTCTGTCCCAAGATTATCTCCAGAGCATCCATCTATTATCTGGTGATTTGACTTGCTCATTGTGATTATTCTTTTTTCCAGAAATAAAAATGTATGGCACACATAGTATTTAGCAACACTGTACAGAAGTCAGTCGCATACCATACAGAGATTAAGGTCTCTTAATTAAGGTAATGCAATTTCCAGCTGCAGCCATAGAATGCATTTTTAGTAATTGAAGGGAATGTATAGACATGTCCTTTTCTGTGTTGTACATCTGGATTTTCAAATCCATGTCAAGTTTGCTGTAGCAGACGCATGTGCATTTGGTATAGCTAACAGACTATTTCCAGGGAAAGTCTGGAATCTACAGACACACTACACAGGTGAGAAACCCCAAAGTGAATAGGTGAGTGGGGGCTGTACCATCTTATGCAGATGTGCTAGCTTGAGCAGCTGTAGGCAGAGTAGCCACGTCAGGGCAGCCTGGTGCCTTGGCTAATTAGCCTTGCCTTTAAAAACATTGAAGTGGGTCCCAGATCACAGTGAGGTGACTACACTGCTTCTTAGTTAAGCACTGGCTCATTTGGTGCTAACTTGCCTTCACAAGTGCTGAACGTGCTGAATGATACTTTCCCTTGTGCAGTAGAGTCAATACTCTCTCTCAAGCATTTGCTGGCAACTCCTACAACCCAGTTCAGGTTGCATGAGCTTTTTGCCAGTGAGGAGTGTTGCTTGTCATTGGGTCTCTGTATAGTGTTTAGAGTTGCCCTATGACTTTCTAACATCCAAAGTATGAGGAAAAGGAAAGATAGATGATGTTTGCAGGCAACCTCATGTCTCTGCTGGTGGTGTATTTTGTGCAAAGACTTTGATCTTTAATGTAGTGCCTCTGTAGATCATTACAGCTAAGTATTTCTGCCTCCTTTAAGGATGTTGAAGCCATCAAAATACTGGCATGTTTAAAAATAAGAATATTTTACAGAGTGTTTATCGAATTGCAGTCAGGTTTAACAGTGTTTGTGGTTTGTTTGTCAGTCCTCTACCTTTTCACTTTCTATAGCAACAACAGTTCAGCTATTCACATATCAATATCATTAAAAGAAGACATCCCACTGCTTTAAGTTTCAGGATTTGTTATGAAATATTTTTATTTTCAAATTTGTTTCCTATCTCTTCAAAATTTTGATACCATGAAACTGATATACATAGGTATATGGTATTATTGGGTTTGCCCTGGCAGATCACAGTTTTTAGGGCTTTCTGAGAGTTGATTAGGTACAAGTTGAGGTATCTAGAAATGAAGTTGCTTGCCCTGAGCAAGCTCCATCTGGAACAAAAGACAGAAGCATCTGTTTAGCAACACAGGTTGACACGAACACATAAGCCTGTCTGCTCCCTGCCCTGTTTCTTCACTTAATAACTTGGTAAACTCAGTGGAGAAGTAGTAAGGAAAATAATGGGCCATTTTTAAAATGGTGGCTCTGGAGAGCCACTGTCTTAAGAACAATAAAAAAAAAAGGCAGAAATAATAATTTTTAAAAGTCATTTTAGACATGGAAAACCTCATGCTGATTTGTTTACTTTTGGTAATGTTATATGAAAAGAAATTTCCAATGGAAATGTCATCTTTCCTAAAAGTTAACCCAAATTGTCTTCCCTACCATATTTATCTGTTTAAAACATAATCAAGTCCTTCAGGGAGTGACTTGACTGCTCTGTGTTCCTGTCTGTACCTAATACCTCATTCACATATTGTAAAGAGTGAAGTACCTGAAAACAGCGGCTACTGTGAGGCCTTTATTTTGAGGTTTTTCTCAGTTAAGGTCTGTGCCCATATGATTCTTGAAAGCCTTTAACTTGGGGATCAGTCAGCAGGAACAGAAGGGACTTGGTATGTAAAAGAAGCCAGTCATAATAACTATAATCCTTTTGAGTAATTTGTAGGTTTTGCAGAGACTCAGATCAAACAGTCCCCACAGAATTTGAATAAAATATCAGACAGAGTCAGAGAACTGGACCTAAGTGCATATGTGGAAACTGTCCATACCTCAATACTTGACAGTGAATTACTTTTGGTTCAAAACTGGGGTAAGAGATCAGAAACAGGATGGAAATGAAAGCCAGACTGCCTTGGATTATCTGATGCTTGGGAATTAAAAAAGTACATGGTCTGATGGCAATTTACAGCCATGTATTTAGGCTTCTCAGCAGGTAGACCTTCCGTTAAGAAAGTATTTGCAGAGATGGGTTTAAGAAAAAGAATAATATAAGGGTATATTTTTAGCAGGTCTGCCTCAGCTTCTCTTTGAATTTCCACTTTAGAAAACAGGCCTGAACTGTCATTGTTTCTGCATGTTTTCAGTAATCATTACCTTCTGAGGGGTTCAGATTCTGGTGGAGACCAGAAAGTAGGGGATATGGGTAGCACCTCAAATCTCACAGCATTTTCATGGTCCCTTTGTTGTGCATGTTCTATCACATATGATGACTGAAATAGGACTGCTCTTCCATCTACATGTTTTGTTTGATTTACAGACCTCTGGATTCTTGTGGACTGTGGGCTTTATAAACAGTGTAAGGTCTACAGTTCACACTTGGAAGTATACACACGAGGTGAGGGACCAGCAAATGTGTGGTGAAACTGAGAAGCACAAGTAGCATGCTGTCACCAGCATAAGCCTTTTTGAAGTTTTGATGGGGTGTTCTTTGTTCTGTCTGTCTGTCTGTATAGGGACACAAATGTGTGATAGATTAATCTAGTTAAATATATCCCAAAGTTGTTTGAAACAATGCCTATTTAATTTTTTCAAGAGGCAGTACAGAAGTATAGCATTGTACCACAAATAAAAGTGTTGCCACAATGCCTGTAAATCAGAGCTTTAAACTATGTTTCAATTATCCTTCTATTATCCAGCTGGTGTTTAAACATGTTTATTATTCAAATCAGTGGAGAATGTGCTGCTGTTGTGTAAACAACTGTCAATTGCTGAAACAATGATTACAAGGCACCATCTCTTTCAGGTGTACTTAGAGGTACTTATACCTCAGCCACTTGTATTTAAATAACATGCGAACACAATGCTTGAGTGACTACTTTCACTCCTGTTTCCAATACCTCGTGCCAATTCTATTACATTAAGAGGGAAACCTATTACATTTTTCATTTATACACATCTGTACTTTGTTTTTAACCATTGTATCATTAAGGCCTGAGTTAATATAATAGATATGCCAAGAGATGCAGTACATATTGAGAAATCCTGTTCAAAATAAAAGCCAATTTCTCTGCATTATTTTAGGGCATTTGAAAGCTTTTATGAAAACAATACTAAGAAAATTATGTTCTAAAGAGGAAGCCTGAGAAAGAAAAGATTTAGTCATAGAACTCTTCTATCCTCCAACCTTTATTTGTTTTGATGTAAACTGAGACCATTACAAGTTGGTTGCTTTTTTTTTTCCCCAAACGAACATTAACAAAATATAATATTGATGGCATTGAACTGTATTTCCTGTACATATAGGAGTATTCAGTATCTTTACACACGCTTACTGCTGGGCAAAGGTAGTTTAACAAGAAATATTTGCCAAGTGAGCTTTCGAGGCAACTCTGCATTGACTTCTCACAAATTTGAAGGGAAGATATTTTAAAAAACTGCATTTGGATAAATGTTTAAAGTGCTTCTTGAAAGGAGCAACCTAAGGAAAGATTTTATGTTAATATCTGTGCTTTCATGAAGTAAAGATGCTATCACAGTCTTTGTCTGTCTTATATATTCCTAGAGGAGAAAACCTGGAAAATAAAAACAGATGCTAAAAAAAGCAAAAAAGTGAGCCTTATGGCTGGTGATATAGCCATTGTTTCCCTCTCCCCATCTTTTAAGCTAAATTCTTAAATATAAGGTGCATGGAAGAAACAAATGCTACCCGAAAGATAAGCTGTTGTAGTGTGCTGATGAAATATGACATTCTTTTTCAGAACTTAATAGAGATGCTTTGACTGTTGTTCTGCAGTCAACAAGGCTGGTCTAATTGGTGACCATGGCAACAAAATCAGGTCATACAAAGGTTCATACCGAGATCAAGCATATGTAGATCTTCTTGTTCAAATATACATAAAGATAAGAACCGTTAGTGAGAGTCCACAGTGAAAGGCTGAAGATGGATGCTCCCACGCACATCTAATATTGCTTAGAAATATTTACTTGTTTGTAATATAATGATGTTTTGCAGAACAGAAATAGAAATATCCTTCATACTCATTGGAAAACAATAATTTTTCAAAGTCAAAGTAGGGTGTATGCGTGCTCATTACTTCATAGCTGTTTGTAATTTACTCCCTGGGGTTTTTAGTGAATCTGACTTATATTTTAGATGTAATTAAGTAATCAGTGGTGTACACTGTAAAATGAATGTTTAGGCTGCTTAAGGTTGAATTTTCACAGCCATAGCAGCTGCGCAGTTATGGCTTCTGCCCCCACCTCCCTTAGTACAGTCATCCATTTACAATTATTACTTGAGTTATTTACATAGTTATGATGTTTCATAGAAATGAAATAGCAGCTACCTGACAACAGCTGGCAGCAAATATGCAGAACTAGCATGATTGCATCTCTCTCATTTCCTGCTAAGCATGTGCGTAAGGTATAAAAGGTGGTTATACCCCTAGTAGCCTAAGTCTTGCTCAGAAACCAGAACCCAATGGGTCTACTCCTGCAGAGCAGAGACCAATATCTTTAGCAGATCTTTTCCCTCTGACCATGACAGATGCTGGAGAGGGCCTCTACAGCCTTTCAGTTTCTCCATCTGTGTTTACAGGCCAGGACCGCAACAGTCAGAAGTTTTAATCTCATGAAATGAAGTAGTCTAAAAAAATGTGGAGATAGCCTTAGACTCATATTCGTGGGATGTCCCCCACACCTGTACACAAAGCAATGCCTAATGTAAGTCCCAAGTGAAAATACTCCAGCTTTGTGTTCCCAATCCACTTCTTCCATAGGTGTGGCAACATACTATTGGAAAGGTTCTCTCCATTTTCTTCACTCTCTCCACCTTTTATTGACATGCCAAGCTGAGGTGATGCACAAATGTTATGTACATTCCCAACTGGATTAATTTCTTCACAAAAACCCCTTATATTTTAAGTATCATTTGCAATAAGCTTTTGAAGAGCTTGTATTAGGCATAACATACTTGAAAGAGAGATTTGAAGTATTTCCACTTCTGGCCAGTTCTCCAGAGGTTTTGCTACAGGGAAACTTTACACTGATTTCCTACTTCCTTCTGGTCTTCAGTAAATATTCTTGGAACCTGCAGGCAGGCGCGTCTGTGCGCTACTGATGAAGTCTCCTCTTCTCAGCTTCTTTTGCCTGATATTATCTGTAAAGCCCCATTACCAGCCCCTACCTCCTCAATAAAGCTGTTGTCTTAGCTACAAGGAACTGCAAAAAAACCTGAAATTAGTTATCTGTTCTGCTGAAGGCAAAGATTAAGTTTAAAATTTCAATTATATTTCTTTTTTTCCTTGAGCAGTATACTCTGACCCCTGTACCTGCACATTCTCAGGTCTTTGTACACTCCTCAAGAAATTGGGTGTTTTAGCTTGAGCTAGAGTGGAAGTTCTTCTCCTTAAACCACTGAATTTCTGCAGGGATTGGAACTCCACTACTGTTTTTTAAAGTACACTAAAGTAATCTGTGACGTTTTATATTAACTTCCTTCCTTGATATTCATTACCATCAGTATAAATAGTTTTTACTTTATAAGCTGCAGGAATAAGCTTTACTTGTGGAGCTTAATGATATGTGCATGTGGTTAAAACTTACCTGTGAGAAGGGTCTACCCTGAACTCTGAAAAACCAGAGTCTATAAATGAGGTTTGGTGTGGTTATTCACCTGACTATGGAAATGAGGAAAGGAGGAGTGATGCTGCCATCCATCATCCTACAGCAAGGATGAGTGTGCTTGTGGGAGGCCTTGTGAAAGAAGGTAGATACCCACAAGACTATGGGGCCAGATGAGATCCAGTCAAGGGTATTAAAGGAGCTGGTGGGTGTGCTGGCTAAATCCCTTTCCATCATCTTCCAACAGTCCTGGCTGACTGGGGAAGTTCCACTGGACTGGAGGCTGGCTGATGTTGTGCCCATCTACAAGAAGAGTCACAGGGAGGATCCAGAGAACTCCAGGCCTGTCAGTCTGACCTCAGTGCCAGGGAAAGTCATGGAACAGGTGATCTTGGGTGCTATCATGAAGCACATGCAAGAGAACCGGGTGATCAGGCCCAGTCAACACAGGTTACCAAAAGGCAAGTCTTGCCAAACTAACCTGATCTCCTTCTATGGTAAACTGACTCAACTGCTGGATGAAGGAAAGGCTCCTTGAATCCTGTGTTCAGTTCTGGACCCCTCACCACAAGAAGGATGTTGAGGCTCTGGAGCGAGTCCAGAGAAGAGCAATGAAGCTGGTGAAGGGGCTGGAGAACAAATCTTAAAAGGAGTGGCTGAGAGAACTGGGGTTGTTTAGCCTTGAGAAGAGGAGGCTGAGAGGAGACCTTATTGTTTTCTACAACTACCTAAAAGGAGGTTGTGGAGAGGAGGGAGCTGGCTTCTTCTCTCAAGTGACAGGGGACAGGACAAGAGGGAATGGCCTCAAGCTCAGCCAGGGGAGGTTCAGGCTGAACATTAGGAAAAAATTTTTCACAGAAAGGGTCATTGGTCACTGGTAGAGGCTGCCCAGGGAGGTGGTTGATTCATCTTCCCTGGAGGTGTTTAAGGGATGGGTGGATAAAGTGCTGAGGGGCATGGTTTAGTATTTGATTGGAATGGTTGGACCTGATGATCCAATGGGTCTTTCTCAACCTGGTGATTCTATGATTCTAAGTGTTAAAAGTGAGATCTTAGTTGGGACATGAAGAAAATACAGAATTTGCATAGTCTAACACTTAAATGTCTGGATGGGCCCATGGAAGAGAAGAGCCTTGCCTTGCCCAGTCAGTATTCACGTAAGTGAGAAGAGAGTTTTTAATTCTCCTTGGACATACAGATCTAAGAAAATATGAGATGGAGACCCACAGAAATACTTCAGGCTGTGACCCACTATCTGCTTGAGACATGGGATGATGATTGAGCTAGGGTCTGAATATACTTCCAGGTCATGGTAACTCCTAGCAGGGAGTTAAGCATGCCTGCAAACTCCCTTGTTCAAGTATTCCTTTTTTGGCACATAAGTGTCAACAGGTGTGAACAAGTGTATGGAGATACGAAGTGCCAATGTTTCATTGCTGGCACAGAGTGTGGCCTTCATGCACAAGAGATGACAATTGCAGTGTTGTGGAGTCTGCCCATCAAAACGCATTGTTGCCTGGCACCTATATATCATTCAACTTGTGAGCAGGCACAATGCCATCAGAACAGATGGTAGTGAGAGAAAGCAGCCAAACTACCATGTACAGTAGATGCATTAAAGTATAGGTGTGGAGAGTGATTCCCAGCCAAGAACGTCAAAACAGCACTCTCCGTCTTGAATTTACATGCCCAGAGTTAAGGGGATGGGCAAGCATTTAACTGCTCTCCCAGCTGGATACAGTTTCATACACATACAAAAAGCTTCTACTTCAGCTCACTTCAAGTGAGATTTTGGACTAGCTGAATTAGGCACGGTATTGGAAATGACAGAGAGTTTTAAAGTGATCTCCACCTTTTCTGGCTTTTCTCTGGAAGTCCCCCTCTATGGAATTGGTGAAAAGAAACTCTCATGGCCAATTGTTATTTATGGAAATTTGCAGAGTAGTGTAAAATACTCTTAGCTTTCTAGCGGGAAGACCTTTAAAAAGAAGGCAGTAACATTTAGAAGTAATGACATATTTAGGAATAAAGCCCCAAAGTGTGTAAAGAGCACTGTATTTTGGATCATCAGGTCCAACCATTCCTATCAAATACTAAGCTGGTCTCCAATCTGTAGGATTCGCATTCAGAAAGAAATAGCATTTTCAGATAAAGATGAAATAGAGGTATATGGTGCCCTAGCCTGGCATGCGTTCTAGGAGTATCCCTCCATGCTAATAAAACAAAGGAGCATTAGTGGTATTCTAACACAGGGGAGAAAAAAAACCAAACAAAGTCCCCCCAAAAAACTAACAAACCAAAAACAAAAAAGAAGGTTGTTTAATATATTTCTTCATGAGCCATTGTATGAAAACTGAATTCTTAAAATTGCACTTCAGCCTTCTGTGTTTGTATATTTATGCTTTCAAGAGAATATTTACTTAGTTTATGAATACTAAGACATGGGGTCTGGGTTTTTGTCAGACCTCAGTTCTTCAAAGTTCTGCCTAGGAATTTAAGGCCAACCTTCATCTAACCTCACCATAAAGAACTCAGGCTGAGTTCTGTCCCCATTTTCACTTGTGAACTGCACTGTCTTTGGATTGTGACCTCTCTCACACCTGTAGCCTCATTGTTTTCAAGACAAGATTGTTCTTTTTTCTTATTGGACTGTTTTTGACAGCAGTGTGAAGACAGGCATGTTTCTCTGACTAGCTGTAGTGCAGTAGTACTTGCATTTGAGTCTCTAGAGATCTAATAAGCAAAGATGAAGAGAAAGGGAATTTCTTTTTTTACAAAATAACTTGTGTTTTGTGGCTGCTGTAAGACTACTTAATGTCTTGGAATTAGCCTTTAAGGCTGTCACTAGTCAGAATATTCGTAGTTGCTGAATGTGTTTGGAATTGGGGTTTGGTACCCTACCTGTTAACTGAATGAAGTGAATGTTGGCTTAGGAGGAAGTATGGAAGTGGAAAATAAATTTACATAAATAAGAATAAGACAAGACTGAACACGAATTCCCTGATTTTAACTAATTACAGAAGGGTTAAAGGATTGGCAGCAACTATTTTAATTTTGATAAGGTAGAAGTGAAGAGCCCTTATTTCACAGAATCATAGAATAGTTATGGTTGGAAGGGACCTTAAAGATCACCTCGTTCCAAACCCCCTGCCGTGAGGCAGGGACATCTCACTATATCAGGTTACCCAACCTGGCCTTAAACACCTCCAGGGATGGGGCATCCACGGCTTCCATGGGCAACCTGTTCCAGTGTCTCAACACTCTCATGGTGAAGAAATTCTTCCTGATGTCTAGTCTAAATGTGCCCTTGTCCAGTTTATATCTGTTCCTCTTTGTCCTATCACCACAAGCTTTTATGAATAGTCCCTCTCCAGCTTTCTTATAGGCTCCTTTCAAGTACTGGAAGGTCACTATAAGATCTCCTTGGAGCCTTCTCTTCTCCAGGCTGAACAACTCCAACTCTCTCAGCCTGTCCTCATAGGGAAAGTGCTCCAGCCCTCGGATGATCTTTGTAGCCCTTCTCTGGACCCATTCCAACAGTTCTGTATCCTTCTTATGTTAAGGATTGCAGAACTGGACACAATACTGCAGACAAGGTCTCACTAGAGAGGAGTAGAGGGGCAGAATCATCTCCCTCGACCTGCTGTCCAGGCTTCTTTTAATGCAGCCCAGGATACTGGTGGCCTTCTGGGCTGTGAGCACACACAGCCTGCTCATGTTGAGCTTCTCATCAACTAGCAACCCCAAGTACTTCTCTGCAGGGCTGCTCTCAATCATGTCATTCCCCATCCTGTACTGAACTCAGGGATTTCCCCAACCCAGGTGTAGGATCTTGCACTTGGCCTTGTTGAACCTCATGAGGTTCTCACGGGTCCACTTCTCCTGCCCAGGTTCCTCTGGATGACATCCCATCCTTCCGATGTGGCAACTGCACCACTCAGCTTGGTGTCATGTGCAAACTTGCTGATGATGCACTCAATATCTCTATTGATATCATTGATGAAGATATTAAACAGCACTGTTCCCAGTATGGACCTGTGAGGGACACCTCTAGTCACGGATCTCCATCTGGACTTTGAGCCATTGACCATTACTCTTTGAATATGACCACCCAACTGGTTTCTTATCCACCATACTGTCCACCCATCAAATGCCTATGTCTCCAATTTAGAGAGAAAGATGTGGTGGGGAGACATGTCAAAGGCTTTACAGAAGTCCAGATAGATCACATCCTTTGGTTTACTGGTGTCCACTGCTGCAGCCACCATCATAGAAAGCCACTAAGCTGGTCATACAGGATTTGCTCCAGTGAAGCCATGCTGGCTGCCATTAATCACCTCCGTGTCCTCCATGTGCTTTAGCAAAGATTCTTGGAGGATCTGTTCCATGATCTTCCCAGGCACAGAGGTGAGGCTGACAGGTTGGTAGTTCTCAGGGTCATCTTTTCTGCCCTTTTTAAAAATGGGCACAAATTTACCCTTCTTCCAGTCACCAGGGACATCTCTTCATAGGGTAAACCATTGGACTCCCTTATTCCCTTATAAGAAGTTTCTTTCTGCATGGGGTTCTTGACAGAAAGTATAGAGGAAAAACAATGTGCCAGGTCCTGGCATTGTACTGCTTGCTACATGTTATCACCCCTCAGTCTCTCATTCTATAGAATTAGAAATACTAGGATATTTTTCAGAAGTGTGCATTATCTTAGGCCTAGGTTTCAGTGCAGAAACTCTTTTTTTATGTATTGAGATTGGAGATTGCAATATAACTATGGTATTTATGTAAAATTATGTTTTGAACCACTGCAGTTTTGTTGTGGGTCCATTGTTGGTGTGATTAGAACTGGGATTGTGAAGTAATGCTTCCAAAGATCCTTGGTACGTACATGGAACCCAGAAGCCATGCCATGATGTGCTGTATATATATATATATACTCACAAATGTGTGGAAATTTTGGCAAATAGACTTATGGAAGGAGCACTAAACTAAGACTCAAGAATTGTGGTTTCCTTTCCTGATGAACATAGACTACTTGGTTAGTAGCCTTCAGAAGGTATTTATTTTGTGTATTTGACAGTTACTTTTATTCTTAGCCAGTTCAGGGGCTGGTTGAAATAATTATCTCAGCTGCATGATGCTGTATGTAACTTGGTCAAGTTCTAACAGTGCAGACCAGCACCTGCTTACCCTTTGCAAGCAACAACTCCAAGACTGTTGATCTGCTGTGTGGCTATCATTCCCAGACACTAGATAAAATTCAGTAGCGGGCTCTGTGTAGCTCCTGTACAGTTTGGTAGCCATCATTGTTGCAAAAAGCCATGCTCCTATAAAAGCCAAAGCTCCTAAACTGTCTCTGTTTAAGTTGTGGGACTCTAATAGCCTACAATGCAGAAACAACTCTAATCCTTCGCACTGTGTGTGAGGAGTACAATAAATATTTCCTGAGCCTCAGTTTCCCTCCTGCAGAACACAGGCAATGATTATAATTACTTTCCTAGGGAGACTGTAAACTCTTCAGGGCAAAAGTGTGTTTGAAGTGGTATTTTAAAGGGGGTTAGTGCTTGGGTGTGAACCCTCAATACAAACTGAGACTGAGGTGTTAAGGGAAATGAAGAATGAAGTGGTTTTGCACTTGTCTTCATGGTTAAAGGATGTCTTAGAAGTGTATTAATTGGGCCAAAGTAATTCCTAGATGATGTATTTCTGCTGGATTGACAAGGCTTCTGGTTCTGTAAAGTGCTTTATGATCACTGGAAGGAGACTGGAATAGAAATACAGAGAGTTGGTACTATCCATATGTGATAGTGCACATACGGCTTTTATTCCCAGCTTATCCTCTGCTATCACAGACAAAGCACCTTAATCCATATTTTGTCTTTTTTCTCAAATGTATTCTCAGATAGGTGCATTGTTTCTAAGAGAAGGTACTTAACTACGTCTATTAAGGGGACAGATACCTGGTTTTCTTCCTTAGTCAGTGAAGGACAATAATTATCTCAGGCAGCAATTCAAATTTTATGTAGTTTAAATTGTTCGCCAGAGGTTTCTCTCTGCATGTGGAGAAATTAGCTAGAGGGATTCAAGGTGCCTGTAGCCGTCATTGAGTGCCTTAGGTATGCAGGGTTGTTTTAAACTTGGCATGAAATATCTACCCAGTAGGTTTCATGTCAAAACCACACAGGAAGAAGTCACTCTGTTTAGATAACTGTTGATGTTGCCATGTTGACTGAAATGAAGTTGTGGGTTTTGTTTCCTGAATGGTGTGAAATGGAAAAGGTCTTATTGCTGTCTGGACAGAGGCTGCTGTGCCATAATGCTGCTTTCAGATGGATGTGGGTGTGTGGCTTCACCTCTCCGTTACCTTTCCATTTTGGCCTGGCTGCATGAGCTGCATGTAAAGGACCATGTCTGGCACAGTAAAGATTACTTTGGTTGAGAACTAAAGGTAGTAATGTAAAAGGAAACAGACCATTTAAGAAGAGAGTTTAATTTTCTGTATAAATACAAAAACTAGGAGTCAGCTTTAGTGGCTTCTGTTTGGAATCAGTCCCCTGTTTTACATGGCTTATACAGTTGAAAAAGTCACTGACTTTCTCTACTTTTCCAATTTTTTGTTTTGACTAATAAGTATTACATACGTGCTTGTTTTATTGAAAGTGGTGTGATTCAGCTTTATCATTCTGTTAGTACACCTGCAAGACCCACTGGTGCCTTTTCTCTGGTTTGCATTCAGCCATTCCTTCCTACCCTGAAAGAAATTTTAAGCACATGTGAGAGTTGTGATGGGCCTATTTCTCAGGCTGGGATGGACTTTAGCTTGTCCCTCAGTTAAACTGGTTAATCAAATCGCTCTGACTCCATTTGAATATATTAGGAACCCAGTTTAGATGCAGCTGGAGTAAAGGCAGCTTATGCATCTGAGGGAGGTCATGGTTTTGCTGATTGTGTTTCATTGTTTTGGCAACTGTTAGTTGAACAGGAATCTGAAAAGTGTGTCCCTTTAGAAGCAAAACATGGAGACACTTGTGGCCCTGTCTTGCATAGTAATTTCAAACAGTTTTGGGTACATAGGGAAGATAAGAGAAACATCTCAAGATCTAAGAATGTTCGTCTGTGTATGTTTGCATGTATTGTGCATATGCAACAGAGCAGTACTGGGACAGTGTGAGCTGAAAAAGACCTTCAAATGCAAATAGGAAGAAGATATAGTGGGAAGGGCAGAAGAAGTGATTGAACAGTAAACATGAGTGATGGTTACAGGATAAATAATATTATTAACTTGCATTTTATTACTGTGGCTTCTGTGATAGCAGAGGGCACTTTTTAGAAGCATACAAGTAATAATAGCCCAGAGAAAAGCACACGGTCCATAAAAACCTTGCCTCTGGTAACACAAAATACAAATCACCAGTTATGGTAGCTCATCATCTTATACACAATTATCTCTCTTATAACTACATGGCTACATTCGCTCCCTGCTCCAAACATGTCCAGTTTCCTCTTGAACTGATGTTCACAGCCTACATCTATTATTGACTTCATCAAAGCTCATTTTATTCATTGCAATGACAGTACTTTGCAGAAGGATATCCTGTCTGAATTCCTTGTAGCGCTTTTTGGAGTTGTTACCTTGTCAATGTGAGTCTTTGTGACCTCTTGGTTTGACAGATAAACTTCCAGAGGCTTATTTGGCAGTAATGGATTCTTTGACTTATGCAAGCCATTACATTTCTGAAGATCATCTCTTCTGTTTCTTCTCCTCTCTAAGCCAGTGTATATTGAATCTTCATATACAGTTTTTCTACAAAATGACAGATTACAAAAAGCTTTTAAAATGCTTGCTGAGTAGTATTCTTCTAATTTAACATGGATATTGTTGAAACAAAATTGTGCATTTAATACAAAAAGGTGCTCTAATCAGTCTGTCCAATTACAGCAAAGCATGAATGATGATAATGTTTCGAACTTCAAGATAAAGGAGGAAGATTAAGCTAAATGTGATGTTATTCTGATGAAAATGCCTTTGAATTTCTTACTTCAGTAGCCCTTCTTACTGACCATTTTTATGTAAGGGAACTGTTGCATCTGCCAAAATACACGTGGTAACGCGATGTTCTACCTTAGCTCATGGAGATTTGTTGCTAACCTGATGTCAATAATGGAAGGAGGAAAAAGAAATTTTGCTAGAAACACTATGAATACCTGTTAGAAGACATGGGCCAATTCTTGCTACCTAAATTCACTGACACTGGTGTCTCTATTCTATTTCAGCAGCAGGATTCTGATGGCAAATCTCTTGATTGTCTTCTGGTGTGTTCAGCTGTGTAATATAAATATCAGTACTACAGATACAAATATGTGGTACTACTAATACCGTTTTGTACCATCACTATCTAGTACCAATACTAATGCCAGGGTAATAATACTGCTTGCTGATACTAGGAAATGACAGTACTAAATATACCGTAGAGTATATAGTTTATTAATACTATTTAGCATTAAAATTAATTCTTTGGATAAATTCAGCTTCAGACTAGACCCTTCAAAGTTTATGACATTTACCCTTTCCTATGGGTAAATCTAGGCTTATCCCATAAACCCTTACATTTGGTTCAAAAAGAAAGTTGCAATAAATCTCATCTAATATTGTTGGTTTGATTCGGTTATATTGTCTTTGACTTTATGACTTCAAATTTTGCAGTCAAAACACTAGCTGAAGACTATAACGTAATAACCATACCATAGGGCAGACTTTATCTGTGTTTTAAAGCTAACAGGTTTTATTCTTTCTTTTTATTTTTTTTATTTCTTACAAATCCTTCTCTCTCATGACTTAAATAAAACCAAACCTTTGCCTGCACTTTCTTGAAACAACAAATGATTTGTTTTAGTAGCTTTCATTTTCTTGTTTAGTGAAAGACCCTTGGCATAACAGATAGCAAATGATTTCAATAATGAAAATGTTTTAAGTTCAAGGTGAGCTAATTCAGCTTACTTTGTATTTGCTGAGGGGCAAGAGGACATACACGAGGGAGCAAGCTATTGTAAATCAGTGACTGTGTGGTAACTTAGCTCTCTGTACTCTTACCCTGTCATAAATGTGAGGCAGTTTACTCTGAATTGAAAGATGAGGAAGTGTCCTCACCATTACCGTGAGAATATACATGGATAATTGCCCCGGAGCAGCTGATATGTGGCAGCTGCTTCCCTGTGTACACTGCATCTTGTGATATATGTGAGATAATTTGAGGGAATTTATCCCTAATAGGTGACTCCAGGACAATTACTCCTTACAGCGTGAGAAAATGTTGTATTAGATTTGAGGAAATAGAGCTTCTTCATTGGCTAGTTTTTATTTGCAATGAGTGGTATGTCACTCAAATCACTGTATTGTATATTTTCTTCCCTCTTGCTGGCTTTTTAAATTGCAGGTCGCACTGGTTCTTTTGATAATTTCTGGATGAAAAATCTTCTTGCTGAAATTTCTGTGCATTTGGAATTTATGATTGTTTTTATGAGCACGCAGTTCTAGCACAGGACCTAGCTGATAAAGACTCACGTGTCTTTAAGAAACAATAAAAATCAAATGTTAAGAAAATACTTACCAAATACTTGCAATGACAGATCCCAGATACAAGGAAGAAAATAATCTATGTTATCAAAACTCAGTCTTCCAATGGTTAGTATGTGTTAACTTTGACTCTAATACGTTAAATGGCATATTGTTCCTCCATTTATTCATTCATTACCTCTGAGCCTTTCTGTTAATAAATGAAATGCTGTGTTTTTCAGCTATTGTCTTTATTGTAACAAAGAGATATTTTTAAATGTTATGAAAATAAATGAAATTCCTTAGAAAACATATCCGAATTCTCCCTTTTAAAAGTACATAGAGACTTTTAAAACGTGAGATTTTAAATGCATTTTCTAAAAATTTGCATATAGCTGGAGATTTTTTCCATGAATGAAAATCTATGAAGAAAATGAAAAAATAAATTGGTGAGTTAACTTTTTCCTTGTTTTTCTAGCAGTTTACTCTTGTTGCACAGGTTACTTCATTGCTTCTTGTACTCACCACTTGCATTCTCTTCCTCAGTGCCATAAAAAGGTTTTGTGTGCCTGCTCAGAGTTTATTGTCTTCCACTGGTGGGTGATGAGAGCTGTGTAAGTCTCTTATCTCTTTTAGACATTGTAAATCATTGTAATGTACTTAGATTCTCAGGATGAGAAACAGTATCGAAAGGCAAAGCATTATTTAGTTGAAGTTCTGTGAACTATTTTATGTTTTTGTCCTTCACGGAACTTCAGGGCTTAGGAAGTGCATTATAAAGAAAGATAAAAGAATTTTCTTGTATGGAGCATAAGGAAAGAAATGTATCATTTATTACATAGGAAATCAATACTAAAATTCTTGTATTTAGAAATGCAGATAAATATATTGCATCCCTAGTAGGCTATGTTTCATGGAAAACTATATTGTAGTTTGAGAGATTCTCTCTTTGAAGCCATCTGATAAAGGATTTTAATTGAGATTATTTCAATATGCAAATATGGTCTGGCCATTACACATCATTAATGCTTAGGCTTAGCATAAATATTCCAGTCTAAAGGATGGTGTTCTGCATGCTTCCAGCCTACACAGAGCGAGCTTATCATAGGCAATTATCTTACCCAAATACAAACTGAAAATGGGAAAGTTAAATAAATAAAAGAACATTCAGATGGAATCACAGTAATGTGCTTCTTGGTTAACATTAGCTGTGACTTTTGGACAGCTAGATTTGTTAATATGCTTGTCCTTTTCCTATGCATCAAGTTCAGTGAATCTTCGTGTATTCTACAATGATATATGCCTAGTCATATTTCTGTCTAACAAATAAGCCATTGAGATAACAAAGACAGGATCAATACAGAATACTATAATCTAAAGAGAACATAAACTTGATTTTTGCAGCTAATCAGAAGTAGATTCACAGAAGAAAAGAAGTGTTTAACTGAGCTTGCTCTGGAATAATTGATATGCTATGGATTTGGGATAATGTATAAGTTAACAGGTTTAGAAATCAAGCTCTGCCCTTTCCATAAATTACATACAGGGTTTTTTTTTTGGAGAGATGCTCAAAACCAACAACAAAAAAAGCATCCAACTCCCAATGACAGCTGAAAGGATTGAGATGCCAAACTTGCAGGTGTACTGCTTGAGAATCTCCCTTACTGTGGCAGAGTTCACTTATGCAATATTGGGAATTTAACTTACAGTATTCCTTCTCCCAGCGTGTTCTTAAACTGGCTGCAGTGAGAAAATCCAGTTCTGAGAAATCAGAGCTATTGCAAAAAAGTGTTCCAAGTTGTGTGTCTCATTCTGTGTTAGAAATACACAACTTCTCAAGGTCTCCTGGAGCAAGAAATTCATTCTATTTGGAAGCTGAATATAGCACTTGTAACATTCATAACCGAGCCCATCCTGTGATTTATAGGTTATGGTGACTAATTTTAATGTCGATATATTTATTCAAAGCACAGTCTAAATAAAGGTTTAGTGTAGATCACATTTACAAACACTACAGTTTGAAATAATTAAAACAAACAGATGAAAAAAATACCTGTTAGTTAATTCCACTTATACATGTATTTATTATTATGCAAATTAGGGAAAAACCTTTTCAAATGGTGTCATCTCATCCCTTGGCAGCATTTACAATATCTGTATTCAAGCTAGTTCCCTCTGGCTGCCTAGGCAATGGGCTGGAAATCAGGAGGGCCACTTCACTCCCTAATTTTGCTCACTCATCTTTAGTCAAGACACTTGGTCCCTCGGTGCCTCTGTGGCAGAATCTGAAAAATGAGAAATACCCTCCTTTGTAAAATATTGTAAGATTTATGTATTTATAACAGTCATTGATATTCTTGTGTCTCTGGCGCTTTCTGAGCTGTTTTTATTTTCTGCCAGTGATGTGGACTAAATAGAGGGAAAATACCCCTACCCTGCAGTCTGCAAAACATCCAGATTAAGTTAATGTGTCCCATACTTGAAAGTCTACAAATGGCACTTGACTCTGCAGTGGAGTTTTGTCTTGTGGGTATACAAGGAGGTTTGCAGGAATGAGTTGGCCAAGTCTAAGGCCTGGCCAGGATTCATAGCCAACCTCTTTGATGGATCTGTACAGTTAGTAAGGACCACATTTCCACAACTTCTCCAGTGAATCAGATCTTTCTGTCCTTCCTCCATATCCGCTCTCCTTATAATCTCTGTCCTGACTTTATCAGCTGCCATCTTTTTCCACTCCTATCTGTATTTTTTTTCCTGCCATTCTTCAGTGGGTTCTTTCAGAGGTGCTGGTTGACGTGTCTCCACTGCTTCTCTTCCCTGGTCTATGAAAATTTAGTTTAATTTAATCTGAAAGTGCATTTCAAAGCCTAGAAGATTATCAGAGTGGTTTACAGGTGTACTGTGGGAGAAGGAAGGAAGGAAGAATCCTGTGATAGTGAAGAGTCACTGGGAAGTGTTTTAGGGAGTTTAAGCAACCCTGATTTCTTTGAGTAGGTATAATGAACAATCTTTCTGGGCACAAACAGATTACTACATGATTTGGAGTATCTGGATCAGTACTTACATCGGTTTGTCCCTAATTTTTTGCCCACGTGATCCCCTACAGACAGATCAACTAGAGACAGACTTCTGCAGAATTCTGAGCATCAAGCTCCACTTCAGCAGTATATGCAGGTGTCCTGACCATGCTATCCATTGTGATCAATGGTTGACATGTAAATTCATATGGTCATTTGCCGCTTAGGCAAGTGTGTGTTGGAACATGTGTCCCTGGGTGTGGAAAAGAGCATGCCACAGTCATGGTTGCTTGATGGATGTTCTAGAATCAGAAAGGCTAAAACACAATGTTTACCTCAAACATCCGTGTAGCAGCTCTGCCCTTTCAGCTGTCCTTTAAAAAGAACCAGTGCAGAGTTTAGCACACTGTCCCAGATCACGGCTCCAAGCTGCATCCAGGAGAGTTCCTGCTGTTGACACCACCCTTCATGTCCCAATACCCTTGTCACATAAGAGGCAGCACAGCTCTGCTTGTGCAGGGGTATTTACTCAGATCAGGGGAAACGTGGTGCTTGCTTATGCACTACTCCTGTTGACTGCCAACACCAGCTGAAATCTCATCTGTGTTGCTCAGGCTGGCTACAGAAAGTAAAAGCGCAGGACATAATTGTTGTCCCCTGGCAGCTCAGGCCTTGTTGAAACCAATCCAGTTACTCCACTATTTACAACCAAACCTGTATTACTTTTCAACTGTGAAGCCAAGGCACATGAGAGTTTGTTTTGGGGAAGCTTTGTTCCCATCTCCTTAGTTTCTTGAGGATAGTAATTTTATCGTAATTGTGGTGCTGGTGGGGGTCACAATAACTAATTTAAAGCTAGCTCAGTTATGTCTACAGAACACCAAGGCTAAGGTGATACTTGATCCTTTTTGTCATGATATCCTGCACAACAACAATGTGTGCCCAGGGACCATATATATGCAAGATATTTAAAATATCAACACAGTTTCTCAATGATCTCCAGCCTGTCAGTTTCTTCCTCTGTTTTATGAGACCACTTAGAAAAATCCCTTGGAATTAATGAAGATTTTGTGCTGATGAAAATCTAGGGAGGACGTCCCATTTGAGCATTTAGCAAGAGAGGATGCACTTCCAATTCTATTTTGAAATAAATATTTGTTTAACTTTTTGTATTATATACAAGATACTATGCATGTGGTAAGGGGGTCTATGAGAAATGGGCAATATTCAAGCACTTCCTCCAGGCTCAGGATCAGTGCATCCCTAGGAATAAGAAACTGAGCAGAGGACAAGTAAGGAGTTTCTAGAAAGAATCACGTGTATGAAAGAAGTTTACGGAGTATTTAGGGATCAGCGAGGAAAACTAAGGCCTACTTGGAACTGAATCTGTCAAGGGATGTCAAGGAAAATGAGAAGGGCTTCTTCAAATAGATCAGCAGCAAAGGACTAGGGAAAATGTAGGACCACTGCTGAATAAGGTGAATGTCTTGGTGACATCAACATGAGGAAAAACTTCTTTACTATTTGAGTGACAGAGCACTGGAACGAGCTGCCCAGGGAAGTTGTGGAGTTTTCTTCTCTGGAGGTATTGAAAATCCAACTGGACACACTTCTGTGCAACCTGATCTTGGTGAAAGTGCTTTAGCAGGGATTGGACTAGATGATCTCCAGAGGTTCCTTCCAACCCCTACCATTCTGTGATTCTGTGAATCTTTGAGAATATTCATTCAGGAGGAGAAGGTTATGCACTTCCCCATAAAATCTAATCATAAATTTTGGAAGAATGTATGGTTCCTGGTTCCTGTGATAGAAAAGAGGTTTGTGTACTGGAATGAGGCTGGAAGTGAGGACTTCTTGCCTTGGCACAGAGACTCACAACAATCCAATTCAGGTCAAAAAGGAAAGGAGAGGGAGACGAATAGGGAAGAGGCAAGAAAGAAAAAGAGAATCAAAGAACTGGGGTTGAGGAGGGACTGATGAGGAGCAGAGAAAGGGGAAAAGGAATTAGGGGAGAAAAGGGATAAAATAAAGCAATGGGGGGAAAATAGAAAAAGTACAGAGGGCAGAGAGCAAAAGAGAAGAACTTAGAGACAGAAGGAAAAGCTGCAGGGAAGAGAGTTTATTAGAGAAAAAAAATCTCAGCTTGCTGAAATATGGTTGGCGTAGAAGATTTTTATTTCGTACCCTGCTGCCTAGGCTCTGATGATTCCTAGGCTGAAGGTATATGACACTGGTAGATAACATACGGGCAGCTTCTGTGCTCTTCTGAAAAGCTTTTTGTGTCCCTGACAACTTGTTCTAATTGCACAAGTTCAAACACTTCAGATGTTCTGTGTGGCTGCAAGCACTTTAGAAAAGGTTGATGTAGAAAAGCCATCTCTCTGTAATATCTGTGGACTGACTTTTCTTCACAAGTGCTTACGTTGATAGTTTAACTTCATTAATCCAAGCACAGAGCAAACACTACAAATACCTTGAATTAAAAAAAATAAAGATTGAAGGAAATTTGTGGGGAAAATTAAGTTTGCATCTGTATTTTCAGTGACACTTGTATCTTTTCCTGAAATAAGAAATGTTTATTCAAGCACTTCCTTCTGTCTGCCTCCAGCACACGTAGGTTCTTTATCCAAACCTAGCTCAGCCACATCAGCTGCTGACTTAACTTTTAATGAGTAAGAGAAAATGCTTTGAACCTTCAAAGCCCAGAAGAGTACATGAAACACTATGATGTGACCAGGAAAATAATAGTGTATATATCTCACCTGGGACCTCATTTGAGGTCCTCTTGGGAACTGATCATGGAAATGGCAGGACTGACTGGAGCTGAAAGAGCAGCATAATGGAAAACAAAAAAGGGGGTTAGCAAGCAGCAACGGGGCTGGTAGATTTTAAGGCTCCTTTCAGTGCTGAGTGGAAGAGTTGGTTGTACAAAGGGACTGTGGAGGTAGGAGTTGTTCAGAAGAAAGCAGAGGTTGTAACTGAGGTGAAATAATGTTCCAAGAAAAAGGACAAGCATTTAAAGGAGAAAGTGCGTAGGAAATGAAGTAGGGGATTAGGACTTTGAGTCACTTTAACAGTGTAAACTGTGTCTATTGTACTTGTTTTCATCACCTGAAGTTAAAGCCTGGAAGGACATGCTCTGCTTGTTGTGTACTGTGAGAGAAGACAAACACAGACAGTCTCTTAAAAGGAAGAGCTATGACACATCTTTGCACTTGGCTCTTTGAGTAATCTTAAGAGGAAGAAAATTCAAATATATTATAATGCAAAAGAAATACAGGCAGTAAGGGAATGGAGGTCAGGGAAAGTATGGTATTTCTTTCAACTTTTTTCAACCACAACCAATTTTCAGGCAGGATGGAAACAAAAGCATCTTAGACAGCTAAAGTTGGGGAAGAATATCTCTTCATAAAGCATTCTGTAAGTTGTGAGGATGTAGAAGCAGCACATGTAGGTTGCACCTAATCTGTGATACGCTTGGCTATGCAACCCAACTTGCGGACCTATATGTATAGTGTTCACACAGCACCACTCACATGGAAGAACAAGTGTTGCAGACACCCTTCACTGTTCCCAGGTATATTGCTATGGGTGTGGTAGGAAGATATCCTGGACATGTAATTCACATTTGGGCTAGACAATATATTGACAATGTGGTCTCTGCTTTGGTAGAGAATTGGGTTTGTATGGCATAAGAATCATAGCTTTGGAAAATGCATTGACATGGAAATAAGCAGGAAAAGACCTAATTTCTTGAGTATGCTGAAAGATGCTGCCCCCAGCACTGCAGTCGTGTTAGCGCAAAGGAGACCTATCACATTACTGGGATCTTGGTGCCAAGAGTCAAGCAAGGCTGCTTGCGGGGAGAGGGGTCAAAGCATGTACAGGGAGATGAAATTAATGTTATGATTTTCCTCTCAGTGAAACAAGACTCCCTCCCTCTTAAACATCTGCTAAAGTGATCTTTATCTGACACCATCACAGGAAGGTAGGCTATTCATATGTCGTAGGCTGATGGCGATGGGGTGGTTGGAGAGGGAGATGGGCCTGTAAAAGTTAATCTATAGTTTAAACAGCCACAGCTACTCATAAAATCAAAAGATAACAGCAAGATTTCTTCCACCTGTTCACATATGTCATGAAAGGCACTACAAAGGAAACATCAGCAGTATGTTCTGACAAAGTGCAGTAGTTGGCAGATGTTTGTTAATTAAAAGCATTCAGGTAATGAAAGAGTA
Organism: Clamator glandarius; assembly: GCA_033459285.1. Classification (NCBI taxonomy): domain Eukaryota; kingdom Metazoa; phylum Chordata; class Aves; order Cuculiformes; family Cuculidae; genus Clamator; species Clamator glandarius. The sequence continues at coordinate 195,909 of JAUNZM010000244.1, read as the reverse complement.
CCAAGGTTTCATAAGAGATGCCACATTTGCACATGCCAGTGTACACAGGCATCCTCTTTCACCCCCTTCCTCCATTCACCACACAGCACCTGTTCACCCAGTTGTTCTTGGGTTATGGTCAGTGTAGAGGAAAAAAAACATGTAAAACCAGATTTAAGGCAAGTGCCCTTTCAAAGAAACCCTGAATTGTACTTGGATATGAACTGACCCACTGATGGCCCTGCTTGTCTGAGAAGTGGACAGCCAGGGGGCCTGTTGCTTCTTCTAAAAATATGGGAACCTTGCATTGCTCAGTGATGCACTGCAGGAACAGAGGCCATGTTTATAGTCTACTCTTAGACCTTCAAGAAGGAGAACAGCTTATAATGATTGCAGGTCAGAGCTGGTTTAGGTGATTGTTCTCTATGGAAGCCTGTACAGAAATGTGCAATCAGACATACCATGTCAACGATGGTGTGAAAAGTGATATGCCCGCATACCTTTTCCTATAGACTACTTTTCAACTGAAAAAAAAACCCAAAAGAGAGGCAAAGCCGTAGCTGAGAAAAGCCTCATTATGTAAAGAACAAAGGAACAAAGTCTGTGTTCAAGTCCTGTATGGGAAAAGCCTGGCCTAAACAGCAGAGCTTTCTGGCTCTGCCTTCAGGTGTCATGACTTTTGGGATCTGGGATAACAAAACCAACATTTGTCAGATAGTCAGAAGAACTTTCTTTGGTCCTTGTGTTTTAAGTAGGAATAATCCTTGCACAGATTGGCAGTGCGTCTCCACTGACACTGAAAAAATGCTTGGAGCAAAGTTTCAGAGAGGCAATTCTGAGTGCAGGGGCACCTGGAAGTGCCCGACCCAAATAGCAGGTGCCTATCCCCTTGAAGGGAAGTAATATCACTTATCTTATTCTTGGTTGCTTTTTTTTTTTTTTTTTTAATCCCAAGTTGAGATATACAGTAAGAAGAATCAGAAAAAAAAGCCCCACTGATTCAGTTCAGATAAACTTCCAAGCTGGGTTTCAGGGACAGACTTGGGATTGGTGAACTTGAGTTTAATCATGTCTCTGCCATAAATCCCCTTGCTATGTTGCTTGGTCTGGCTGTTCTTGGATGCTCTAGCTCCTCATCTTCAACATAGGGCTCATGGCTGTGTCACAGCGAGTCTCATTGTTGACTGTGAGATTAGATTTATCACATAAATTAAGGTGCTTGGAGACCTTTGCTTAGTATTTGCTGAATAGTGTAGATTTATATTGTCTTGAATTTATCTGCTCAATAAAAACAGCTATGTAACAAATGATTGATGGCATGTCTGCTTGTAGTTGGTGTAAGGATAGTGTTCTTTGTGGTTTCTTGTCCCTTCTGCTTCAATTTCAGCAAAAATCCAGAAATGCAAAGGTGTATTAACATACTCTGCCCTTGCAGCCCAAGATAAATATTTATTCTCTCTTGATGATTTTTACCTTAGTCCTAGGAAATCCATAAAGCAGATTTCTGTGCAAACTCTGCAGGAAAAAATATTGTTTGTTCATTTCAGGTAATTTTGGGTGCTTGCAAATTCATCATTCAACTAGGGTTTTTTTTGCCAAAAGAACAGTGAAGACTAATACGTGTTCTAGTTTACTTGTTGTAGAGTAGATGTGGGAAGAAAAATTCAAGGTGTGGTTGACACACCTTATAGATCTCCAAATTTTCTCTTCAACCAAGTATTTCTTATACATGTACAGCATGCCTGTAGGACTCCTTCCTATATTCTACCCTGGAATATCTGATTTGATTAAAATAAAAAGGAAGATCTCTGTGGAATGAGCTAGTAAAGGTTGAAAACAGAGTTTTGTATTAATTTTGTGGGTCACTTTTGAAAGTCCTTATGAAACCATAGCCTGGTTGTCCAAGAGCCTTGCAATAGGTCTGCTCACATTGTTTGTAAGACTTCTAACCTGTCACCAGGGTTTAGGATAACCCTAAAAGCTGAACAAGACCTAAAATTCTTAATATTGTTTCATTCAATTATTTCAATCATCTCAAGTGTGCCTGGTGCAGGACATCAAGCACAAGACAGAAGTGTGTTGGTAGTGAATTTACATCAAGCTGAAAAAATACGGCAACGTATCTCCTCATGTCAAACCCTGATTATGGATGAACTGTTTGCTCTTATATCCTTCCTCAGCCATAAGTGCTTTCAAAACCAGTTTTTTAAGCATTTCAGTTGAACGAGCCTTATAACTTTAGAAGATAAAACCATTCCAAGTGATGCTGTGCATACCATGATGCAGAAATAAATTCTCCCCTTCTAATGAATAAGGGAGGTCAAAATCTGGCCCTTCTGTCTTAATACAGCACTTGTGTCAGTCCAAAATGCTGCAGTCCCTGTTCTGACTTTAGGGACGGCACTATTCTTTTCTTGTTTTTATCCCTAGTAAATACTGTACTGTCCTCCACGCAGTAATCATTTTTCACATTGTGCCATGAGTGGTGCTGGAGGATGTCTGGCAAGTCATGGAAGTGTGTCTTGGAAGAGTTCAGACTCTGTAGGCTGCAGTGGCTTCCTGGAAAAACCTTTGTATTATCTGTTGTTATGATATACTAATGGTGCTTTTTGCTCCTTAAAGACTTCTTTCCACATTTTCCAAACTCATTGTAACAAGCACAGATGAAACTTTCAAACGTATTCGTATTCATGTGTGCTTAGACTCTCAGGTTTGTGTTGGAATTTATCTTTGGAGCAGTTACTCCTTGGCCTATTTCAAAGGCAGGAGTTTGGTATGTTAGACTGCAGCATCTCAGAAGGTCTGTAAAGGTCTGGACAGGCTGGAGAAGTGGACCCATGAGAACCTCATGAGATTCAACAAGGCCAAATGCAAGGTCCTACACCTGGGTTGGGGCAATCCATGATTTCAGTACAGGATGGAGGATGATGTGATTGAGAGCTGCCCTGCAGAGAAGGACTTGGAGATGCTGGTCGATGAGAAGCTCGACATGAGCAGGCAGTGTGCGCTCACAGCCCAGAAGGCCACCAGAATCCTGGACTGCATTAAAAGAAGCCTGGACAGCAGGTCGAGGGAGACGATTCTGCCCCTCTATTCCTCTCTTGTGAGACCTTGTCTGCAGTATTGTGTCCAGTTCTGCAATCCTCAACATAAGAAGGATATGGAACTGTTGGAATGGGTCCAGAGAAGGGCTACACAGATCATCCGAGGGCTGGAGCACCTTCCTATGAGGACAGGCTGAGAGAGTTGCAGTTGTTCAGCCTGGACAAGAGAAGGCTCCAAGGAGATCTTATAGTGAACTCCCAGTACCTGAAAGAGGTCTACAAGAAAGATGGGAGGGACTGTTCACAAAGACTTGTAGCAATAGGACTGGGGACAATGGGTATAAACTGGAGAGGGGCAGATTTAGGCAAGGAATAATTTCTTCACCATTATCACAGAATCACAGAATCACCAGGTTGGAAGAGACCCACTGGATCGTTGAGTCCAACCATTCCCACCAATCCCTAAATCATGCTCCTAAGTACCTCATCCACCTTCACCTTAAACACCTCCAGGGACGGTGACTCAACCACCTCCCTGGGCAGACCGTTCCAATGCCTAACCACCCTCTCCATGAAGAATTTTTTCCTAATCTCAAGCCTAAATCTCCCCTGGCGGAGCTTGAGGCCATTCCCTCTCGTCCTGTCCCCTGTCACTTGGGAGAAGAGGCCAGCACCCTCCTCTCCACAACCTCCCAAATTATAGTGGTGAAGTACTGGAACAGGTTGCTCAGGGAAATTTTAGATGCCCCATCCCTGGAGGTGTTCAAAACCAGGTTGGATGGGGCCTTGAGTAACCTCATCTAGTGGATTGTTCCTGCCCATGGCAGAGGGGTTGGAACTAGGTGATCTTTAAGGTACCTTCCAACCCTAATGATTCTATGATTCTGTGATTCTAAACTGTGGATCAGGAGATGAAAACTTTTAAATAAAACCAGTTTCTGTTTGCTCTCCTCTCTCTTCTCTGTCCAACAGGTTAACTCTCAGTTTTAAGGGAAAGATTGAATGTGCTACAACTAATGTGGAGGTTTTGTGGCAAAAAAGTGCTCAGTGGTGTTTAGAAATGGTTGTCTACTAACCATCCATCTGCAGCTGTGTTTTAGAGCTTTCTGTCAAAATGCTGAAATGCTGAAATGCCTGATGTGACTGCCTTCTAAGCTAAGTAGCCAGACTTTCTAGGTTCAATGGATGGCCTTAAAAGTAAAGAGTAAAACTTTATAAGTATAAGGGTTGGCCATTTGATTCCAAGACAGATGTTGCAATTGCATTTCCCAGGAGCTATTAAACTTCCTTGTCACCTTACTGTAATTTCAATCCTTCATCAGCATGGAGGATCCTCAATGTAATCAAGGGTTTGTCATGAGTAGGAGGATCCATGCACTAAACGCATTGTGGTTGAATAATGAAAAAGCTGGAGTGAAACACAACAGTTTCTTGTGTCCCACACAGTCCTAGATTGCTATGAACAAGCAGGATGAAGGTTTTAAAAGTTATTCTTAATTTTATGTAATTAAATATAATGGGAGTTTCCAATTTTCTTAAATTACTTTGACTACCTCAACAACAGGAATAATTTTGGTGGATATAAAGTTTTAAACTTTTCTTTCTTTCTTTCTTTCTTTCTTTCTTTCTTTCTTTCTTTCTTTCTTTCTTTCTTTCTTTCTTTCTTTCTTTCTTTCTTTCTTTCTTTCTTTCTTTCTTTCTTTCTTTCATCCTTTCTTTCATCCTTTCTTCCTTCCTTTCTTCCTTTCTTTCTTCCTTTCTTCCTTTCTTCCTTTCTTTCTTCCTTTCTTCCTTTCTTTCCCTTCTCTTTCTCATTCTCTGGGTGTTTTTTTCAATCCACTAACTAGCAAAATAAATGTTAAAATAGAAATGGGAATTAACAAATGGAATAAGCTGCTGACAAAACATACATAACAGTTGTGGTGTAAACACTCTGCTCAGAAGAACAGATTTTCTATAATATCTCTCAGTTTGTTAGAAGGAAAAAAATGCTTCACAGAGTAGTATAAATAAATAACAGTGTGATGTGTAACTAATATTTTCTAATTTTCATAGGAGCCACCATTTTGGCAATATTGTGTTGCTTAGGAACTGACAAAAACATGTCTTTTTTTTTCTTTTGTTTTTAATGGTTCCTTTGTGCCCTGATATTTTTCCAAGTTGGCAGCTGTAAGGAAAAACAATGTGATTTGGTTAGATTCAGCCCCTCTCTCTCTCAAGTCTGGAACAGAACAGATAAGAACTTGTGTGTCAGAATACAAAGTTTACTCAGCACGAGTCAAAAGCTTTTGATGTTTGCTGTCCAATCTGGCCCGGCATCTTTGAAGTTCAGTTACTCATACTATGGCCCCATGAGTAAGAAATAGCCATTTATCCCTATGTTAGCTGAAGCATGTGATTAATAGGAGCACTTATAGCAAAAACAGCAAGATACAGTTTTCAGAGCTGATGTAGAGATTTTTATTTCTGTTGGTCCAAAAGGCTGAAAGTATTCAATGAAATATAAGAAAGAAAATGGAAAGAAAATTCTATAGTGTAATTTGGCATCCTGTTCCTGGAATATGTATGTTGTTTAGTAATTCCAAAGTCTCAAAAATTCTCATTTGCATCCTCTTTGTATACCTATCTTTGAACTTATATATTGGTCTCATTTGTTAAAAAGAGTGAAACTTCTTAAATGTCTTAACCAGCATCAACAAGTAACTCTTCTGACACAAAAACATTTACATTCCCATTCTTTTTGTGGTTAAGAGGTCAAATTCATAGCTGGTGTAAATCAGCAGAGTGCCTTTCCAGTTGGTGAACCTGTGCTGTTTTACATTGGCAAAGGATGTGGCCTAGGGAGGCTGAAATGAAGGAAATTGCCTCCAGTAACCATCACAGAGCGGGAAGTGGAACCCAGCCCTGAAACCTTGTCATGTGCTTTAACTACAAATTCATAATTAAAGCAGGAAAAGCAGTATGGTTTGTAATGCAACCCTTATCAGGGTCTTTTGAACTATGTAATGAATTATTTAATTGTCGTGGATAAATTCCTTGCACTTGAACACAATCCAGCCACAGTGTTAAATATTTTGGATGTCAAATATTAAAACTATTTTCCTGTACAATTAGTAGTGTTCTTTGAAGGAACAGCAACTTTGTTCTAGGAAATAAAGCTGTAAAATCAGTATACAGCTAGTGAATTCTCACATTCTCTACCTTTTACTGAGTAAACCTTAGACAACAAAACACTCTCCTCTTTTCATCCATTGTAGGTTCTCAAGGAGACCAGTGTGTGTGAATTTTTAAGGCTATTCTACAAGGTCAATTAGATTACATTTTGTAGCCAAGTGAAAACTACACAGACAGAAGGAATACCACCACCTTTAATTGGAAATCTGCAGTCTCAACAAATTATAACAAATCCAACTTCTATTTTTATTGCAAATATGCCCTGAGTTAGATGTTTGGTATATGAAAGGCTGAGTACATTGCACAATGGAGAGATCCTTTTTTTCTCCAAGTTTTCCTTCTGTGAGACCCAGTCAAGAAATCATTGAGGATATTTTTATTAATATCTGAGTACTTAGTGTATGGTATTGAAGTTATGAGTTCTCTCTCTTTGCCTTCTTTTGTTGCATCCTGAGCTCTATTTCAGGCTTTGCCTCTTATCACTGATCTGTTCACCTGAGAAGGACACAATATCTGGGAGATGGGTACCAATTCTTTACCATGATAGAAGAGTTTTCCCACAGATTGACACATGCACACTCTGTCCACTAAAGGAAGAAGCTAAATGACGTTATGTGCTGCCCCATAGACTGACATATTTTGCCTTACTGAAATATGTGGAAGCTGTTCATAGTAAGACTTGGAGCATTTGGAAGAATTTGTCTAGTCTTGAGTTGCTGTAACACTGTCTGGCTTTGAATGTGCTTCAAACATACCATTTATTACCTTGGAGGTAGAGGAAATAAAAGGAAGAAAAGTCTCCACTGAATCTCAAAGATTGTGATTGCTGATATTTCTACAGTTAAAGATTACTTAATAAAGTACTAGGTTATTGCCCAGTTCCCTTTTCTCTAAGAAGGAATGAAAAACATAGAAAAGAGGGTTAATGCAGAGGTAGTCGACTATGTCACTGACTTTATGACCTCAAATCTTGTTATAGGAGGACATAGGTACCCCTCCAGCCAGAGAGAGCATTTGCTCAACATGATCGGTAATGCAGATCTTTCTTATTTCAAACCAGCCAGAAATAGACAAATGTGAAATAAAGTTAAGAATGATACAAGAAATGGATCTTAAAAATGGTTTTCCTTGACCGGTCTCCCAGATTTGTAGTTCTCTGGCTAGCCTTAGGGAAGAAGTGAGGAAGGAGGTGTCTGTACAGATACCACTTCAGTGGTTTTAAAAGTCTCACTGATGGACATCAGAGACCTGTTGAACTCTGTTCTCCAGAGCCATGGTGCTGGTGGGTTTACCACTCAGGGAGAGAGGTGGAATTCCTTGGAAGAGATCCTTGTAAGATAGGACAGATATACACATAGATACAAAAATACTTCGCTACACATTAATTAAGAAGAAACAATGTGTTAAAATTCAGCAGAGAAGCAGTTTTGAGGAAAATTGATCTATCCTTGCAGAAATGTTCTGTGCCCTTATCTGAGTGAAAAAAAAAGTAGCTCATGGGATGCTGGGCTTTTTTTCTTTTTTTACTTCCTGTAGAATAATACCCATCTCCCAGGGTAATACTATTAGCAAACTTTTCCTCCTACACAAATGGCTGAAAGGTGGTTCTTGAGATACAGACCAGCAAGGGAAAATCAGCATAGCACCACAAAGCTGATTTACTGCAGTCTTTGTTTTGATCCAGTGGATATGGTCTGTAAAATGAACCTTTGCCCAACGGAGGATGTGATTTTTACATTGAAAACACCATGTAATCCTAGAAAGATAAACAGCTGGGAGTTTTTATTTCATGTGTGATATGACTCTTTCATGTTGCTTGGGCATTGGAAAGAAATTTTAGGTCTTCAGAGTAATTGTGAATGAGATCTTTGGACTCTAATTTCTGTACGTGTACAAACCCTAAAATTAAGCATAAAGTCTTATTGTGTTCTTAATAATCCACTGTGCTGCAATATAGTTGTGGGTGTTGTACACCCCTGGTGATAATGTCTTTTCCACCTCTATTGCAGTGAAAATATCTGTGCTTGGACTGTGGAGTAGGAAGTTCTGTGATAAATGCACATTTGTCTATATTCTGTGCTATACAGCAACTGTTGCTGGTGGCTTGCTGCAGTGAAATTTGCAAGCACATTGGTTTTGTTCAAGGACATGTGGAGCTCGTTGCACAAGAGCAGCTATCATTTCTAGTTCAGCCTTAACCATGGCATTTGTGATTTGAAGGCAGTATGCTGTATAGCTTTCTTTTATTTCCCAGATTCTCCTTCTTAAGAGAGGAAACTTGTAGGCTGATGTTTTGACAGTAAAGCAAATGTCGATTGCTCTTTTATAAATTCTGACAAGCTACGGTATGTAACATTTATTTAGTGCTCTGTGTGTGTTGCCAGCAACACTAGCTAAATTTCTTCAGCAAAAATAGAAGTGTTCAATCAATCATATGATCTGGGCATCGTGTATTTATATATCCAGTGTGTCATAACCTAGTGTTGCTTGTCATTTCTTATCTGATCTACAAATATTACAAAAGCAATTTTCTGTCAGTCTAAGGCTTGATCACGGTTGACCTCAAACACCTAAGCATATTCACTGGAGAACCTCCAGAGCTCCAGGAATGTTTACAGATATTGTTCTCTCTTTGCTGTACCCATCATTATCAAAGAAAACCTACCTGGTGTTTTCTGCTTAGGTTCCTTTCTCCTTCTTACACCTTCACATCACTTGCCTTTTGCCAGTTTCTAAATGTTCTGGAGACAAAAATAATGATATCTTTTGGTCTTCAGCTGGATGCTGTATGTGCTTAGAGAGACACCCACTTTTCTTATCTCCCTCTCACTCTCTTTCCTTTTTCTCTCTCTTTCTAGTTTGGTCTTTGTTATTACAAAATGTATCTCTTTTTTTTTGTTGTTTGGAAAGTGTACAATGAAAACAGAATGCCAGCTGCATCTTTGCTGAAAGAGCAGCCTTAGTTAGCACAGTAGCTTCAGAGCACACTGGGAAACTGTTGATGCTGCAACCTCTATGACTGTGAGAATATTGCTCTGTGAGTTGTTTTTTATCAGGAACTCATAGCTGTTGGCTGGATATCTGTGGATTTTTTTGGATTCAAATTTATCCTCCCCCCCTTTCCTCCCCAATACCAGATTTATCTTTGAAGTCTACTCACAGACAATACAAATCGTTTCTAAATATCCTCGGTACAATGCAGTTTCTTAGGAATTCCTCTTCTCTTATTTTGCAAATGTTTTTTTTCTTTGGCATATTGAAGTGACCTTGGTGTGTCTTACAACACTCAATATCGGGAGGCTTTATAAAACTCATATCTCAGAAGTGTCTGACATTACATTACAAGAGGATCTGTAAACCTCCATGAGATGACGAATGTCTTTTTTAAACAACAGACCAAGACTTCATTTAAATTAGTAACATGGAGATTAGAAGAGCTCTCACAGGCTGTGCTGCAGCCATGCCAGGACTCTAGGAATATCAGTCACATGAAAGCTGTTAAGTTTGAGATGGAAATAAATCAAGGAGCCTGTAAAAACTGTCAGCAGGTCAGGGAAGTTTATGAACTCTTGCTGTATCTAACAATAAATCATAAGAATAAGCTAAAACTGAGAAGAAAAATGTCCTCTTTTGTAATCTAATGCTGTCTGTTAAGGCAATAAAACTCAAATGAAATGCATGCATTGCAATTTTTAGTTGATACTTTACATTATTACCAAAGTGAAGGAAGAGTTTCAAAGTTATAAAAGTGAGACAAATGAGAGGTTGGTCTGTGAGGGTTGATGTTTCCAGGCCTGCATCTCCTCTGCCTTCCAGAAACAAAGAGCACTCATCCAGCAAAGCACTTAAGCGTGTATGTAACCGCAGACACTCATGCAGACTTAATAATGATAACGGCACAGACTCAGGTGCTTAAAGTAACATGAGCTGCAGCTCAAAAGATGGGTGCAGAAAGTGTTGTGTAGAAAGTGAAGAATCAGATCTGGGGTGTATGTGTGAGTTCCAGTCTAAGGAGTGAAGTAAAAGTGAAGATGTGAGAATGTGTAGGCATTGTGAACAATAATACAAATTGTTACTGTCCACAACCAACCACTTAACCTTCCAATTTCTCTCTTTGTTGTCACTTTCAAAACCCATATGGCCAGTTCTCTTGCTTTTAAAGTCCTCTAGCTCTAGAAAATAGAATCACTCTCATTGAGCAGAACTGGATTTGTCAAGTTTTAGCCCCTTTGTGACTTAAACCCACAGTCTTTCTATCTGTGGCACTAAGGAAATATTCTCCTTCTTTTTAGAGCCCCATGGACTTCAGCAATACATTGTGTAGGGGTGAGAGTTTATCTGTGAGAATTGGATTGCAGAGTGATTGCTATAGACTGAAAATCTTCCTTGCCTGGTATACTGTTGAAAAGGACAAAGAGTGTTTCTGCTACTATGGACACTATTATGCTGGGGATCCATCTCAAAGTATGGTAAATGTTCACAGTACTTTGCAATAGCATGCCAGGCAAGGAAGATTTCATAATCCGAGGCCCTGACCTTGCAATCTGATCCCCACTGGCAAATTCTTTACCCTGTCTGGAGTACTACTGAAGTCAATAGGACTAGTTGAGCAGTAAAATACTATCCAGGATTAAAAAAAGAATCAGGAGGAAAAGCTTGATACTATGTGAACAATGCTTGAAAGATAGACTAGAAATATCTTAGCCTGCAGAATAAAAAAAGTTTCAGGGCAGGTTTTCTTCCTCTGCTTCTTAGCAGGACAGCGTACACTGGCCTTTGAATCACTGGATTGTATTTGCTGCTGAGAAATTTGAAAGGATTATGTGTATGCAATTGTAGAATACGTACACAGATTTTACAACTGAGTGTTCAAACTGAGGGTGGCAGAAGTCAGTGTGCAAACTGGTGACAGGCAGTGAACACTATGCTCATAAAGCTGGGGAGCTGCTCCATCTGAGCAAAGCCATCAACAGCAACTGACTGCTCCTTGTACTGTAAGAGCCATGTGGTTTTAAATCAAAGTCCTAGCTCCATGGCTTCTGAAGATAAGTAGTGGATGAATTCTCCTGACTTCAGATAATATAGCAGGATCTTTATCATACTGTCAATATATTTGCTTCATAAAGAAAGACAAAGATGGTGGTAGAGGGGGAATGCTCTGAAGTCAGGAAGACCTGAAAATATAGAGTTTAAAGCCAGTAATAGACGTTGCAGGTGTTTCTGACTCTGGAGTACATTTCTGTTAGTCGATATGCCTAATTTCAGAGCATGGTGCATTCCTAAGACCCAAGAAACTTTGGTATCTTACAGTAGTTACTGAAGGTTAATGAGCCCAGTGGGCTTCTAGTCCAGTTTCAGCAGACAAGCTCAGCAATGAACTGGAAGGAGGATGTACCCCCATGGTACAGCCATGTGTGCAGCACCATGTGCAGAGACCTGGAACAAAGATTAGCACCATGAGAGACTCTGTTGCTCACTATGAAAGCCTTGATTTGCATAAGAGATTATAGGGTTAGCTTGAGTTTGCATGTGCAATTTCAAGGAATAGAAGCTACGCTTCAGAAGGAAAACTCTATATTTTGCCTTTACAGGGTAATTCAGTGAGGAAAATCTCCCACCCTGAAAAGGAACTATGCTTATTTGAATTCCAGCACTTGTACTTCTGATATTTTTTAATACAGAAAGAACAGTTCCTGTGTGGTCTGTTCCTGATGTGTTGTCCAGCATGCTCTGAGCCAAGCAATCTGACCTCAGGAAAGGCTGAAGAGCTGCCTCCCACCATGGGTGAGAGAAGGGCAATGGGCTGCCAAGTCTTGAGATGGAGAGAGGTTTATGTGGTATCTTCTCTGGGTCCTTAATGGAGCACTTCTTTGAACAAGCAAGTCCTTTTGCACAGCTGTGTAACTTGCAGGTTAAATGGGCTCCTCTGATAAGTTTTCATGGAGCATAGACCTGATAAAGCCAGGATAATGGATAGGAGAAAGGGCCAGGGTATATTTTCTAAAAACTTATACCCCGATCTCCTTTTTGCTGATGCACACAGGATCCTATTTGCCTCTTCCTATGCTCATGCTGACCTCCTCGTCTCACTGAGTGCTCAGCCTGCTATTTGTGCTCTCTGCTTTAAAACCAATGAGGGGCCTGATTAACCTCATATGTGAACTGCCTGGTGAGGACTAATTACTTGCACTTCCTTCTGTAGCACTGAAAAACATGTTTTATACTTGCCCTCCAGACACAGACAGGACATCAGGATTGGGAAAAGGCTATAAACCAGCTCTTCATTAGTTTCTCCTCATTGTTACTGGGACAGGACCTTATGGCTTCACTTCCTCTGAGAGGGGGTTACTAAGACAGAACAAAATGCAGGTGCCCAGGTGCCCATGACGTAGTTTTCCCCCGCAACCAACCTGAACAGCTTTCAAGAGGAGAGATCAGAGACTCCAGCTTTTGTAATGTCAGCATCCTTGTTAAACATTTAGCAATCTGAATTCAGCTGCCGTAATGCCTCTAGCTTTTTTGTTCAATGGACACAAATCCTTTAACAGACTTGTAATGATATTAAAGATGAATGAAGAACATGCAATATTTAATTCCTTGTCTGTGATCTTTAGTGCAGAGCAGTTTGTTCTGAGTGTTTGCTTATTATACTGAAAGTGACGGTTTAGTAAATAAGAAGGAAAATTCAATGGGTGAGATTGCAGGGAGATCAGGATGGATAGTTTATGACAACGACGGAAGGATGGACAGGAAAGTTGTGGCTGAAATATAACTCTTAAGTCTTAAACCCAGAGGCAATGAGAGAGTAAATTGGCAATGGTGGATTTCCTAACTGTCCTATGATTGGAAGGATAAGGGAGAAGGTTATTGCATAAATAAAAATCTTTACTAAGAGATTGGTCAAATGCACGCTCATGGGACTGGCCACAGTAGCAAACATCTTACCCCACTGAACTGGGTCAGAAGTAACGGGTTTATTAACTGAAGGCTGTTGAGAAGCAGGTGTGGAACAGATTAATGGTTTGGTGCTCAGCTGGCTGAGAATGACCAGACACAGAAAGACAAAAATTAACCCCAAACTAATGACCAGGGGTAATGTCAGTGTGCAGTGCGGCTGGGAGAGCCATCAGACACACTAGGGAGCAAACAAATGGGGAAGCCTAAGTAGTCAGCTTCAGTGGTGAGAGCTAACCACAGTGTGTCCTGATACCAACAGTGTGCAGGGTAAGTAAAAGGGAATAGACAGCTCATTTTCAGTGTGAAAAGTGGGTATCTATTGGATGTCCTCGGGGAACAGGGCCACAAATCAACACTATTTGCTGCTTTCATGAGTTTAAAGGAAAGAATGTTATTGTGTTGGAAGAGTCTGCTGACTGTACGAAACTCCACGCAGTGGGTTGCTTTGGCTGGTTTACATAAAACTGGGTAGCATAGTGGTAGTGAAAGAGGCTGCAAGTAAAGGCAAATAATTGTACATGGGAAGAACTAGCTCATAATTAAGTGACTTGATATCACCTCCCATGGCATTGTGAGTCCCTCATTGCTCACGTGTGCTTGGGCTATGCCTAGGTTGTGGTAGGCCACTTCCCACCAGTCAGTAACTGCATTTGGCTGCCTGGGATTTCTCAGATCACATTCATGAGACAAACCAAAGATAGTGATCTTTAGCCACATAGTCTCCTCTGGTCCTAGATCACTTTTTCTAGCAAAGTGTATGCAACCACCTGTGTATCTTTTGAGCCAAGAAAGAGAAACACTTTAAAATGTCCCACATAAGGTCAGAAGGGGCTGCCCCTTAGCACTGGGATGATCCTCAGTGGTGTTTAGTCTTCAGATAAGGCAAAGGAGATGATACGAAAGAGTGGAAAGAACTGTTTAAGGACAATGAATGAAAGGATTCAACTTATCTTCTTTAGGAAGGAGGAAAACACAACAGGAAAACACAGGAAAAAAGCATATAAATTGTAGAGATCATTGCAACAGGATGTTGTTGAGAGCATTAATTCAGTGAGATTAAAGATTAGAATAGGTTCTTATTTGGCTAATGAATTTCCTAAAAATTATATAATAGCTAAGGGCAAATATTTAAGATGAAATATGCTTTGTCTGACCTGAGATCTGCTGAATACTGATCCGCTATTAGAGATTCATTCGCTCAAGCTACGACAAGCTGATGAGCTTCAGATCTAATCCGGCATGGCAGACAGGGTACTTCTCTACCTCCTAGATTCTGAGCCGGAAACACTAATAATTCCTGTGTTCCTGTATTTGAAATGCTTTCACACCTCCACAATACTACTCATTGCCTGATTGTTCCTTCTTTCCTAATCCATCTTAAAACTGAAACTGCTTTGCATTTCTCCCTAAAAATATGTTTTAATTTTTTTTCCCCGTTTTTTAAGGGACAAATCAGTTTAAAGTTAAGTTCTTTTAACAATGGAAAATGTTTAGTTTTCAGTGTGCAAAGGTGTCTTCTGTTTGTTCTGACAGTGTTTCAATTTAAGAATGTTAAAAAGTAAGTACTTTACATTTAAGAAAGGTCTGTTTTGTTTACAGTAATATTTGCAGTTTTGAGGAAGATTGTTTTTTCTCCAGCACTTCTGCTGAAAAATTTCTTTCATCCTTACAAAATAATTCATTATTCAGTAATTATCAACATAAAGTATATTCAGATTAGTCATCAGAATACAATTGAATTATTTAATTTTTTTGCCTATTGCAGTAGCTTCTCAGAAGAAGGGGGTAGCTGCATTGCAGAAAGGCCAGTAATTGGGATGAAAGGGAAAAGCGTTATCAGTCATTATGCTTCAGGGCATAATCTGATCACCAGCTGTAGTCAGAAGAGATCACTGTCTCTAGTATTTAAGAGGACTAAATTTGCCACATTTCAATAAGGAGGTGAAGAGGAAGGGTATGTCTTTGTCTAATGAAGTATTGAAAACAACATCACTAGCAAAACAATTTTTTTATCTGAACTGAATGTGTGCATACGTTATACATTAACAACCAGCCAGCTAACCAATTCCTCTACAACTTTGTTCAAATTCACATTTTCTGAGAGTGACTGAAAAGACAGTGTTTAAAGTGAACTCAGGCAATGAAGCAGTCCAAGCTTGATAGGAAACCAATCAGTTTGTTGATGTTGGTAAAACCACTGGAAGATCACTTTTTTGTAAGGTTTTGGAAATACAAGCAACATGGAATTTCTGCTTCATCTGTTGGTTCAGAGAGAAGCTAACTTTCTTCACAGCAAATTGCAGGCTGCTTCCCTTTTCAGTCAGTAGAAGAGATTTTTCTGCTGGAAAACTTCTCCAGGGAAATGTAAGTGGAGAAAGGGAAGTTTATTATTTAATTTAATGTGCAAATTGGATTAATTTTACTTGTAATCAATAGGAATGGTATTATCCCACTCATTTAAAAGAGTACCACAATAAAACCCTAACATGGTTAATACTGAGATTGCATCTCTTTGTCCTATTTTTTCCTCTGAATCAATGTCAAATTTTTCTTTACTCCATCTCTTCTTGGAAAGGGTGAAAATAAGAACCAGTTGGAGATTCTGTCCACTTTTTGAGCTGAGTGTGAACTCCATCTGAGTTTCAAAGGTGTCTGGATTGTTGTCCAAGTAACTCATTTTCGTGGCAGTGTTAAAAGTTATATTGGCAAGTAGGAAATACCAGAAAGCAAAATGTTGTCAAGACCCAGAAAAGGAAAGCATTTTGCTTCCAGTACTAGGCTGGTAAGGGTGGGTTTGAATACCGGGGAGAATGAGTGAATAACTGATGCGGGTTAGCACTGACACGAATGCACTCCCAGGATCCCAGTTTGGTCTCTCATGCTGGACAGTTGCTTCACATCATCCAAACTGGCTTCAGGGTCCAAGTAAGGGAAGTTGATGAAGTGGGGGTTGCTAAAGTTTTGGGGAAGATGCAGCAGTTAAGGATGGTACTTAAATCTCAGCCACTGAAGCCTGAAATGAAGGGGAAGGGCATAGGGAAATAGGTGAGATGAGGGAGCTTGCCTGAACTGTGAATACCATGGGAAACAGAAGCCTGTCTGCAATTCAAACGTTCAGTATAGATGGATAGAGATGAGTGAAAAGTAGCTAAGCATAAGGTATAAAACACCAGGGAAAGAAGAAGACTGGACAAATTACAGAATGAAATTAAGAGTGCAAAAGAGTGATAAGGAAAGCAAAGAGTGAGAATGAAAGGAAGATTGTACAGGAGGTTAAGATAGATAATGAGAAATGTTTGCAGACCGTGAGGGCCATGAGGTCAGTGAAGGAGAGCATAAGGCATCTAAGACATCGCAAAGGTAATTTATTGTCAGAAAACATTTCTAAATGTAATGTATGCTGTAGCTTGATACTCACAAAAGGAGGACAGGGGACAGATGCCAAAGGCAGACATAAATTTCCCCTGGGAGGAAGAAGAAATATGGGGAAGGGGGGAAGGTGTCAGGCTAACACAGGACTGCCTTGTGACCTTCGAAGACTGGCAAACAGTGTCAGAATGGGATATTAATTGAGAAAAATAATGTCTTATCATTGTGCCAACTGAACTGAAGAGGACTGAAAGGAAAACCAGTCTGTCACTTCAAGCCGCTAACTAACACATGTGAGTTGCTTCTGTTCAGCATCCTGTGGCCTCCCTGGGAACCAATTTGTCTGGAAACTGAACTTTATTTTATGAAATGCATGTGAAAAGACTATAAAATGCTTTTTAAGTCACACATAGCTTTAAATTACTCTATTTATATATGTCTTGTTTTCCTGCAGTCTTGAAATAAGGGAAATACCATTGCATGGAATACGTTTAAGGCAATGATGACTTCCCATGGCACTGATAACCATGAGGGCTTCAAGCCAAGATTTTTTTACTCATTGAGAAATAACTGTGACTATATGAATGTGTATAGGAACTTTCTCACGATAGGACAATAAGAAATATACCTCTAAGCTTTAGTCAAATAACCTTTAAAATGTTGCATTCCACAGATGTTTCTGGGTTTACATAGAAAAGATCTTTTCTTGAAAAAGCCTGGGGCTTGACTCTTAGCTGGTGCAAATCAGTATTGCTGCAAAGAATGGAAAATGGAGTATCATGCAATACTCTGAGCATCTTTATGTGTCATTTTGCTGTTCCAAAGGCACTTAAGAAATCTTTCTGTGGTTTCCAGATCTGTTTTCTCAGTCTAGACTTATGAGGCCAGATTCTTTTTTTCTCCTAATGCATCTCGGCTGTTCTCTGACAATTTCTAGTGATGAATTTATCCGAAAATAGACAGTCTCTAAAGACAAGGATAAGAGACAAGATCTACATCCTGGTGTTCTCTCCATTCCCTGCATAAAGCAGAAGATCGGGAGCATCCTAGGAATAGGATACAGCTCTGCTTTCTTCTGCTCAGTTTTCAGCTGATATGAAAATACTAGCTCCAGCAGCACACCCAGAATGCTGCAGAGAGTCACAGATGACTCCTTTTACCTAGGGTGGTTCAGATGAAAACAAAAGGCAGTCTGTAGCTGATAAGGAAAAAGGAATATTTTTGTGCTCTTTGCTGCAGGTAGGTTGAGTTGGTACCACCAGATCATGTAGCTCTCACTTTGATAATTGTTTCTTTCCATGATTATTTCTTTTTGCTCCTGGAGTGGGGGGGAGTGATGTGTGATAACTAGTGCATGCTCACTCATATGAACAAGGGTGATGTACTCTGTGTGTTTAGTCATTTCTGTAGTGAGACAACATCTAAGTCAGTTGCTTCAGTTGAATTTATCTCTTGGCATCCATGCTCAATTTTGGTTAACACTTATTTATTTGACATAGCTTTTAAATTAGAAGCATATTTTCTTGGAGACCTCTATGGATGTAATCAGCCCCAGCATGCTAAGAACATTCTGACAATCTCCTTTTAAAGCCCTGTTCACTGGTGATGTGGGCAAACAGAGCAACTGGTAGCTTTTTGTTGTTTAATACTAGTGTATGTGAGTCCTGAGTAGATTACAGATAGGTAAGTCTACCTATAGATAAATCAGGTGGGGCCAGGTTTTAGGACCAGGCACTGGAACCTGCATGTCTACATGGTTAAGTTATTACAGAAAGCTTATTTTGTGCCATCTACCACTCTCCAAATAATTCCCTGGCATGGCTGAGGTTATCACAGCCCAAAGTCTCTTCCCAGTAGGTGTTTTGGATGCAGCCAAGCTGTTTAGGAGACAGAGAGAGTTTAATGACATAGATGCAGTGTGTTTCATGCCAGTTGACCTCAGTGCCAGACAACAGTCAGAAGCACCTTTAATTTACCAGCAGAGTCAAAGCTTTATCTGTCAGTAAACTGCCTGGCATAGCTTGGAGGATGATACAGAGGATCCGACTTTAATTTCCTTCCAGACTTGCACTAGTTTGACTTTATCATTTTCAATAAAGTCATTCCTAGTTTGTTCTGCCACAATAGGAAGAGGATGTGACTGAAGGTAGGTGTCCACAGAAACACTGCAGAACAGTGTCCAAAGTGTGAATATTCCCTTTGGATGGATAGCTACTAGAAGGGAGAAGTCTGTATCAGGTCTGAGGTGCTTGACTGCTAGACCAAGTTCACAGAATCACAGAATCACAGAATAACCAGGTTGGAAGAGACCTACTGGATCATCGAGTCCAACCATTCCCACCAATCCCTAAATCATGCTCCTAAGTACCTCATCTGCCCTCATCTTAAACACCTCCAGGGACGGTGACTCAACCACCTCCCTTGGCAGACCGTTCCAATGCCTAACCACCCTCTCCATGAAGAATTTTTTCCTAATCTCAAGCCTAAATCTCCCCTGGCAGAGCTTGAGGCCATTCCCTCTCGTCCTGTCCCCTGTCACTTGGGAGAAGAGGCCAGCACCCTCCTCTCCATAACCTCCCTTCAGGTAGTTGTAGAGAGTAATAAGGTCTCCCCTTAGCCTCCTCTTCTCAAGGCTAAACAACCCCAGCTCTCTCAGCCACTCCTCATATGGCCTGTTCTCCAGCCCCTTCACCAGCTTTGTTGCTCTTCTCTGGACTCGCTCCAGAGCCACAACATCCTTCTTGTGGTGAGGGGCCCAGAACTGAACACAGTACTCAAGGTGCAGCCTCTCCAGTGCCGAGTACAGAGGGAGAATAACCTCCCTGGACCTGCTGGTCACGCCATTTCTGATACAAGCCAAGATGCCATTGGCCTTCTTGGCCACCTGGGCACACTGCTGGCTCATGTTCAGTCGCTGTCAACCAACATCCCCAAGTCCTTCTCCTCCTGGCAGCTTTCCAGCCAGGCTTCTCCTAGTCTGTAGCTCTGCTTAGGGTTGTTGTGCCCCAAGTTGTACATCAGAAGACGTCCCATTGCAAACAGTAAGTTATGTAACCTTGTGTTACTTATGCAGACATCAAAATGAGGTGCTGTAGAATGATACAGTCATTGGAAGGCCTTGAGCCTGTTTTTCAGCTACTTGCTGCTCCAAAGCTCTGGCATCTGTAATTTTAGCCAAGGCTCATCTCTTTGCTGCTGTGACAGGAGCCTTGGAAGCCTGAAAAATACCAACTTGAGTCTTAGTGATTTGAGCCTGCTCCTTAACACTCTTTGCTAGGGCAGGCAGAGATCTGGGAGAAGACAACAGCTCTCCTGGAAATGATGATTGAGGTGATCTATAGAACTTGATCTGCCAGGGATCACTCAAGCTTGAAGTGTTTCAATGATTCCTAAATAATTTTATTTTTACAGAAACTAAGCATTTACCATCAAATGGAATTTCCATTTTTCCAGCTAGAAAATTACGAACTAAAAGCTTAACAACAACATTATGGCTGCTCCTAGTTGGTGCACTAAGCAGGTCACACAGCAGAGGACAGCGAAGAATGAACTAGTGAGCACTAGAGAGTACTTGATGAAAAAAACATTGCTGAGAACAGTTACGGGTGGGTAGGGAGTGCCTGTTAGTGCAGCAGAGGAAGCAGACCTAGATAGGCTTCCTGACCCTTGCCTATCTTAAAATTTCCTATGTAATCTCCCTAGACATCTCCTTCAGCACAAATATACTTTGGCCAGTAGCCTTGATGTTTATTAACACTATGGAAAGTAATTATTACCTTGTCCACACTCCCTGTGGCAGTTATTGTTTAAGTATTTCCCTTATCCTGGATTGCAGGAAAACAATATGTTACATAAATCTACTGACAAACACTTATGCTGCAGCAGCTCAAGAAGTGCAATATTCTCTCTGTGCTAATTTCAGTAAAACAGCACGTTTTTGTAAATGAGCTAATCCACAGAAAGTGACAGAATGTTACATTGCAGAGGCCTGGCTGAGCTAATGGTACAAAATGAAAGAATGTTTTCACTGCCTGTCCTCTGAGTTCAGCTGGCATAATAAAATACTGTTTTCCTCAGTAGAATATATGCCCTTCTACTTTGCTTCTCTGTCATAATAAGTGACTGGCCTGGAATTAAATGGGTTGTTCCTGGACATGAGATGTTAGTGATGGAAAAGACCTGATAGATCACTCAGGCCATCTCTTTGCCAGTACAATGCTCCTCACCTTGCATTTTGTGATGCTCTTTCTAATTTAGTTTTAAAAGTCTCCAGCAGCCAACCTTCCAGTGCTCTCCTTACAGCTCTTTTGCTCAGCCTCAGAATGTGAACTTGCAAGCAGATAGTCGGGTTACTGAGGCTTAATGAATTAGCCCACTGTAATTACAAGGAAAAACACATTAACCTGTACCAATAGCAAAATACAGCATGTAAGCATAAATTACAGTTGATGTTAATAAGAAGAGACCTTCTCAATACCACATTTTTTTCCACAACTGCAGTGGAATAAAAACTCCTAAGTAGTCTGTAAAGCTGTCTCAGCTGATAGCTGAGAATTGGAGTAACTTGGCCACTTCTGGTCATGGTAGTTGGGAAGTTCTCACTGATGGCTGCCCTAGTTTCATCTCACAATTCCCAGCTATAACCCTGCTTGGCACAGGCAATAATTTCCATTCCTGTAGGGTTGATACGTCTGAAGTATCTGTAGACTGTAAATAATCTGAGTCATTGTTTCCCCTTGTAGAAAGTCAAAGGTCTCTCTACTTTGTTGTGTTGTGGCAGCCCAGAAAATATCTCCACATGTGCTTCCTGTCAGTCTATGCCCAATAGTAGCACCTTGATTCAGGTTTGAGAAAGGATGAAAAATATCACTATTAGCTTACAGCCTCTTAAATCAGTGTTTAACAAAGATTTGAATCATATGATAAATAATAAAGGCAGAAATTGACTTTCATCTGGAAATGTATAAGTCATTTCACCAAATGCCTACTTGTGTTTTATGAAATCTATACTCCTGTATCCCAGGGTGTGCTGTTAGACTCTAAGGTCTAGAGGAGGCCTCTGTTATGGTCTGGTTAAGATGGAAATTCAAAAATAATTAATACAGAATGTATTTAAATGTGAAATAAGTGTGACTGAGTACTTGTCTGGATATAACTAAGTTTGAGATATAAATGAAAATGGCTCAAACACAATCTAGATAAGATGGAAATCATATTCTCTGTTAGAGAACCTCCAATTGGTCTAATTCATAGAAAGCTACTATGAACTAGTGGTGGCAAAGAACACACTAGTCAATATTTCATATTCTCTGTGTCTGCAGCTGAAGCTCTGAGAGACTGCAGTTCTTCTAGAAGGCCATAAACAGTTTTGCCTGTCTGGGATGTGAGACTTCTCGAAACAGAACTGTCTCATCAAAACTCGGATAGAATTTTCTGTGTGTCAGTGTTGCTACTCTTGTCTTATTTTTTTTCCTTCTCATTAATCTCATGTAGATTTGAACTCTCGACAAAATGATGGAAATATCTCTGGATAAAACTGCTGTAAGTGAGAATGAAACCTGGTCCTTATATGATTTTTAGAGGCTCATAACTTCAATTGTAAAGCAACACACTCTGGCTAGTCCTAATGAATCTTGATACTAATTTGTAAAGGTTTAATTATGTATATGTCACAAGCTAGGTGGCTCCAGAAGGATGCCTTTGAAAGAGATGGCATACTTAGATGTCTTTTCCATAATGCAGCTGAGGATTTCTTCTTTTGTTGTTTAGTAGTAGATTTGCACCAATCTATCTCGGGCTTCATGTTGTAGTATGTTAGGCGCCTAAAAACCACTTCTGCCTCTTAAAAATGTCCCTTAACTTGATGTATCAAGTGGTTTGACCACAACGGAAATAGTGGCTGCTCCTGCAATCTGTAAGGGACTGTACTGTGTCATTAGCTGGACATTAACTTTTACATAGATGTGTTAGATAACAAATATTGCAAAAGCTTTTACTGGTTTTCTTTTCACTATTGAGTCTTGATATGTTGATTCAAAACTCCCACGAGCCCAATGTGATGCATTTATAAATAACTGGATTAATAAACTCTGACTTTAGAACTACAGCAATCTAAGGGAAAAAACTCAAATGCCCCATAAACCTTAAAGAGAGCTGATTACTGTAGTGGTTGAAGTGATTTAATATCCATTGGGGAAGCTTCTTTCCTTAAATTAAACTTTGTGCAACTTCAGTTTTCCTGTATTTCGAAGAGCTCTGTAGCCGTGATGAAGTTAGTGAAGGACTTCTGGCAAAGCATGTCACCCTCTGCTGTGTTTCAGGATCTGGCTCTTCTGGATGAAAACTCTTAGCTGTTTCCTATAGTGAACTTGTTGACCCCGAGTGTGTTTTATTATTGTTTTATTATCTGTCATATGAGAGGGCTTATGCCAGTGGGCTCTTTTAAACATCAGAAATTGTAAACCAAGCTTCTCATTCCTAAAGAAAGGAGCTTATTTAACACTAGGTTGTCAGCAAAGCCAGAGGAACCTGCTAAGGTACTGTCAGGGCTTTTAACTCATGCTATCTTGTATATCATCTTCATCCTAGTCTCACTGGAGTCACTACTTCAGTTGGAATACCATAGTGAGAAATCTAGTTTTCATTTCTATGAGCCGTATATTTTTACATATAATGATCAAATTGACAGAGTCTGGCCTGAAAGGTGTGCCTGATATAAAGGAGATTTCTTATATATTTAATATCGCTGATTATAAAATCTAAGTATTCTTGCCCTCACTTGCAGCCTGACTGCTGGAAAAAAAATCAGTTGCATCATTCGTGACTTCATGAAGTTCATGAATCCTCTGATAATTATGAAAGTAGTTGCCCAAGGCAAGTACTAGTAGAATGACTGACAGCAGTTTGGTTTTGGTATCATGGACAGCTGTTATTGCAAACTCATTTTACATATATAAAAGGTTTTGGGGATAAAGAAGACTCTTCACACTTATTTTCATAACCTTTTATTTCCTTCAAAAGTCTGTATGTCATTCTATTCCTTTTTCTGTTGTTTCTGGAGGGAATTGATCAGGGACATCTCAGGTGTGCTCTTCATTTTGTGTAGTGAGGTTTCTATCTATTTATCTATCCAATAGCAGTGACGCTGTTGGAACTGGAGTGCTCTGGCATATTCTGTAGTGTTCACTTACACTCTAGTGTAAGTGAAGGACCCTTAACCCCACAACTTGCTCACTTTTGTCAGTTATATCAGCTAGTATAATAAAAGATATTAGCTCTTCCTACAACCCTTATTTATCCAGATACTATTATCAGTTTCATGAACATTGTGGTGGCTTGTATGGCAGAAACACAAGAGCAATGGAGTACTTCTACCCTAAATACTATGGTGGAAGAGGAAACAGAAGCATCACAGGTAAAGTGCATTCTGTAAGGACACTAGCAGAGCTGAGAGTTAAACTTCTGTCAGCTGAATCTCAGTCCATCGCTGAGCCATTGGTACATGCTGCTTTCCAGGAAAACATAGAGTTTGTCAAGCATTGCTGTTGAACTAACAGGAAATTCACTCTGAAGTGCAGATTATGTATGGGAACAAGAATATTGAGATTAGTTCCCTCCTCATAGTGTATTTCTGTTTATTTTTCTGTAAAGTTAAAGTGTTTTGTCCTTGTGTATTTCAGCCAGTACAAAGAAAATGTTGACTTCAAAGCGACGTTTTCATTTTGAAATCTTGTTTTTAAAAGGATCAAACAGCCCCTGAAATGAAAGAAATTCTGATTTCAGATTGAGATGAATAAAATAGTTCTGGTCATGCCAAAACCATACAGTTGAGATGGGCCTTACTCACAGTGCTTTTCTCCTGTGAGTTGCTCTTCCCACTCCCTGCTCCTGTAGAGTTCTGACCAGATCATATCACTTACGTCACACTGTTCAGGCAGATGATACTGTAGCAAGAGTTGGTAGGGAGATGGAAATTTGAAGGTGTCATCACCCTGGATTGAAATGACTGTTCTTTAATGGCCTGTGTGAAATAGGTGTGTGGATTCAGCTCAGTTTCTATGTGTGCCCACACTATAAACTTTGTGTATCCAAACATGAGCGATCCAAAAGCAGTAGTGTTCTTCAGCCTCAGAGCTGAGGAGGTGGATGAGGCTTCTCAGTGGCTTCTTTCTATCACTCCTTCAGGTCTTCATGGTCATTAGCCTGGTGGTTTGGGGAAGTCTTAAACCCTGCTCGATTAGCAGGGAGCAAAATTTCACACCCTTCCTTCCCCTGTGTGTTGAACCAGATCCAAGGTCAAGTAAAACTGGACTCCAGGCTGTGCAGATGAGAGCTAGGAAATCAAGGATGTTCTTGATCCTGGTGCCTTGTCCACAGTACTTCCTTGTTTCTCCCCTCTGTCAGAGGTACTCTTCCTCTAGGGCACTGCAAGGAGGCTTTGATGAAGCTTAGTCCTTGTCTATTCATTCCCACAAAAATAGGTGACAGCAGCAGGCACTGAAATACTGAGGTGCTGTTTCTGTGGATTCCCATCTTGCAAGAAACTGTAGGTTGTCTGAAACTCCACTAAATGCTGATTTTCATGGATATCAGCACCTGTCAGGAATGATTCCATTAAGTCTCTGAAGCACTTGTAGCAGGAATGAATGTGCTCTTGAGACCATAAATCGTCTTCGTTGGATGGCAAGAGAAATCAGCCTCTTAAGTGACCTAGGCACAATCTTTTTCTACTCTGATCCAGTTCACCTCTGTGATCAGATCCCCTCTACTGCCATCTCATGTGTAAATTCCATAGCAGACACTTACATCTGGCAAAATCAGTTCCTTTAATTTGTTGGCAGTACTTTGCATAAGCCTTTTGAGTTTTGTATCTTAATACTGTGCACTCAGTAACCCTAATATTTGTAAGGAGGATGTGAAAGACAAATGAAATTAATTTGAAGTAACAAGAAGTCAGAAACATGTCTTCTCTTATTTTCTTTCCTGTTTGTCTAAGGATTATTTATTGTGTTTGCCTTGATTCCAGCCACTTAATTTTTCCAAACAGATGCAGCTGATTGATTAATGGCATTTCATGTTTAAAGTCAAAAGTGTCAGCAAGACTCTTGCACGCCTGTGTCATTCTCTCCTAGAACAATAGGTTCGGCTGAGAAGCAGGGACTTGTGCCAAGTATTCTTGAGGATAGGAGGTCATGTGCCACTTTTCTGCTAGGAGACAGATATATATAAGGACAAGGGGAGGCAGGAGTTTGGGGGTTTGGAGGGCTAACTCTGTTCTAATAATAGGTGGATCACATGGTTGCTAAGTCACCTACAACAAGGCTTAGTTTGTGGAGGTGAATCAAAGTGCCAGGAATTAAGGACATTTCTTTGAATATCCTATGACATATAAAAATAGGCCAAGGGAAATACATATGTGATGAAGAAAGAACCGACTCTCTAGGCCAAAACTCCTCGTAGGAACAGTGGGACTTCAGTTCCCTCACCTCCTTTTATGATTTCTCTTCTCTTGCATTTTAACAACCCTGCATGTGGAAATAGCGTGCAGGTAATCCAGATTCTCACCTAATATTTAATATTATGTGTCAATGTATAGTAGGCTGTGGCCCAGAATCTCAGCTGCTGAAAACAGCGACAGCTTGACTGATGCCAATTACACCAGTCAGGATCGGCCCTATCTGCTCAGCCTCGTGTGAGGACTGGGTAAGGAGTTGGAAATGGGGAATTACGTACCCATGCACCACATTGGAAACCTGTTGTGTATTCTAGTGTCAGTAATAGAAAGCATCTACATTTGCGGATCAAGATGAAACTGGCATAGGCTCTCCTTTGACAGCTGTTTCAAATACACAGCTCGTCACGTTGTAATTCTTTCCCAGTACATGCTTAGAAACATGTAAAACACCAACAAACCCGAGACCCTATTGTTCTCTTCTGCACGTTCAGAGCGTTTTGTGTAAATGGATCTCAGGCCTTGAAGGCCAGATTCCTAGATACTGAAGTCAGAGACCAAGCTTTGCTATTTATTGTCAATGGCATTAATCAACAAGTAGGGAGTCCTTTTTGTTTCCCTGACCCTCTGTGTATTTTCTCAGCTTCACAGGGTAGGCTTCTGAGAAAACTTCATCTGAAACTGTAAGCCACTAGAGGCCTCCTGAATACTTGAATTGATTTTACTTCCAGGAGGACAAGGTCTCCTAAAAAGTACATCAGGCTTACAGAAGAAAATGATTCCCAGTTTGCCAAGCCAGGCTGACACACATCATAGTGAGGGTGAGCAAAAGATAGCACAGCTGAAATAAAGAACAGAATTGCACTTGAAATTCAGCTCTTAAAATACAGCCCATGTAATATTGAGTCACGGTGAATTACTCATTTCTATTTAGCCTTTATCTGTTGCAACCTGATTAGAGAGAGAAACCACATTCCTTTATTCAGGCATGAGGCCAATATTCATATTAGTCATTTTTGGCCAAAATAAATTCTACAAACTTTGGTCAAAATGCTTAATCCAATAATACAAAGGTAGGGGCTTTTTAAGTAAACCATCCCATCGCAATCTCTGTTTATTTTTCGTTTGCATCCTCACACCTTCTTTCTCTCTTCCTGTAGCTCTTTTTTTTCTGTTGCACCAGCCTCATTTGTGTTTACCTCTTTTGCATAAGCATCTACTGCAAAACCCCCATGGATATCAGAGACACTTCGATGACACAGTTGATGCTTCCTTTCTGAACTATGCCAGGTTTGCCCATTGATCCAGGAACACGTTCTTGTTCATTAATGCAAGGTCACCCCTAATTCCCTCCTGCTCTTTACCTCTCAGGCCTCGGGGGGTAGGGGGGGGCAGATACTTGGAGGAGAAACGTTTGCTTTCTGTGTCAAGAAGCTGGTTGGTAGCTTGCTGCTAATTACTTTGGCTACAATAATTCTTAACCCGATTACAGTGATACAAATTAAAGCACTCTTGGCGAAGGCCAGCTAAATCCACATGTCAGACACCAGAGCCTTGGTTTATTTAGGGACATCACATTTCTTCTGATCTTGTTACCCAGTTTTCCATCTTCTTTGGGTAATCCTGAATAAATCCCTGCAGTGGAAATCAGCACCATACACATAGGCCCAGATTATTAGAGAGGCCTTTGAAATTGTCTCATGAGGTTCCTCCTGAAACCCTTTGGGGCAGTCAGGTCCTCCAGCCCCAAAGGATGAAGAACAACTAGTCATTTTAAGACCTCCCAATAATGCACTTTAACAGAGCCTGACTGTCAGAAATGTTGTCTGTACCCCATCCTTAAAATCATCCTCTGCTATGTGTTTCAGTGTCAGTCCACCAAAGGAACTTGGCCATGCTAAAAATAGAGGTCTGTCTGCTTGTACAGCCTTTGGCCTTTGCTCATACAAATTAGATAGTTGTCAGCTAGCCTTGTTTCCAGTACCTTGGGTGCAAAAATGTTGATGTGCTTTCTACATGCCTTTTTATAAAATGTGGGTTGGGATGTGAAAGGAAGAATTATTTTCTTGATAAATTGGCACCACCTTCTATAGACAAGCAGCAACTTTCTGTATCTGTTTTCCTTGCTGTGGTGAGGACCCTTTTTATTCAGCTTGCTAATGAGAACATGCAAGCATGTAGGAAGTTGGACTTCTATCTCATCAGTTCAGCTGCAGCAGTGAAGCTGAATTTCTCAACTGCTATAGTTATGTGCTATAAACTATGAAAGACCTCTGCTAAAATAATGTTTCCAATCGATATACTGTGAATTATACACTGATCACTGAATTAGTTCCTTAGTGGGATGGAAAGTAACAAGATTAAAGAGAAACCTGGGAATAGATTTCGTTCTCTTTTACTTCTTTTACTCTGGCATTTATAAAGCTAAACTCCCTGCAAGTCGGAACTATATAAATATTGAGTAAAAACTGCAGGCTTTAACAGTCAGTTCATGTCACATAATTATTAGCCTCTGGCACCCTCTCATTCATTTGTAAAGCCACTAACATGAATGCATTGTGCCAGATAACAATATTGCCAGGTATTTTATTTAGGAGGTCTATTCTGTTGCAGCTTCGTTCAGAAAACCTCAGCTGTGCTGTATGTAACAACCAGAATCTACATTTTCTTTGCTACAAGGTGCAATACAGTCGATCTCAGTTTGCTTAGCCATAGTATAACCTTCCCTGTTTTAGTTTCACATATCATAACAGCACACTGCTGTTCACACTGAATTACATACAGAGAGGAATATTTTGCAGGGTGGTTGAAATGGCCAGATAGTTTAGAGTAACCTTACATTATTTTTTTCCAATGAATTTCATACAATCCTTGACATCTTACAGTGATTCATCTGCTTTTTTAGGTAGAATGTCTAGCAGTGAGAGCATTATATGCATTTTGCGAACCAGAACTTTCAGGTAAAACAAAGCTCCCTCCCCAGTAAAGCATGATAGGAAGATGCTCACTGCCTTGCTAAGAGCGCATGCTTGTATCTCTAAGTGTCAGAGTTAGCTCTTTGTAAACTTCCTGATTCATTTTCCACACAGATTTGTTTCCAGATGTTAGGAGTGAAACTGAAAAGTTGAAGCCAAAAATCTATAAATTGCATTTGAAGGGTTAGGTCTGTGAAGACACATCAAATAATATTTAAGGGAAAAAAACCCCACCACCAACTTCTGTTTTTCTGTGCAGCTCTTGTGCTCTGAAACAGAGCTTCAGGCACCTCTGGGAACAGGTGACTCTTGCTTGCATATGTAGACATGCGCTTTAAGCTTCTCATTTTAGATGTTTAAGATATTTGACTCAGCATCCCATTTACTTTGCACCAGAGCTCTCAGGCCTTGGTGTGTTCTTGTCCACCTCTTACCTCTGTCAGTTCTGCCTGACTCCAGGCTCTACATTCTTCTGCAGTGTTAAAACATGGGCTATGATGATGCCATTGATTTCATGGTGACCTTGTGGAAGCTGACAGGCCCCTGGACAGACCAGGACCTGTCTCCTGAAGGAAGTTGTGGGAGGTCAAATATTCCACTCCTTTCTCACTGAGCTCATCTGTCCAACAATTTCTTTCGTTCTTTCCCCCGCCTCCCCCCTCCTGTCCCTTTTTGTTTGGTTTGACCTTGGTCACTGATGACAAGGCTGCTTTTCCTGCCAAACCAATCAATAAGCTAAACAGAGAGAAGATGAGTATTTAGAATATGGGAAGCCAAACTCAAACACAGATAGGTTATCAGCCTAGCCCAGAGCAGACTTCTAAGCAAATATTTCATTAACAAATTTTTCATGGCAACTTGCATGTTAAAAAAAAAAAAAAGGCAACAACAGGAGAGGAAACAGTCAAAGGGATAAAGTGAAAGAACTGGGCTGGAGCCATCAGGCTTAGGCTGTTACATTGCTGTCTTTGGTTACCAGTACTTTCCACAACACACTTCTGCTCCCTAGAGAAATGGTGAGTGGGAAAGGTGAAGACCTTGCACAAGTGAGGCTTTGAATGACCACTCTGTGCCACCTCATCTTGTGCTTTCCTCTTGGGCAGGGAAAGTCTCAGGGTGGATGCGTAACTGTTATAAACTGCATTCTGGGCACAGTTTGAAGTTTATAACTGTTTAATCCTTGGACCTCTGGCAAGGGTTCTATACTTTTTTGTTAACAAACAGGAGCCTGAGCCAGTTATATCGTTAAGTTCCTAGTTAGCTTAGTGACCTATAGAAAATATATTTGTAGTATTGCAAAATCTTGTGAAAACATATCCAAAGATCTCACTTCAGTGCTTCTCCCACCCCTTCCATGTGAGACCCAGCTTTTTTTTTGATGCGTTATTGCTCTCCATTTGAACCAATAAACACAAATAGATGTGTCTTGTGCAGATCAGGATTCTTAGCATAGATTCTTAGCATAGATTGACAAACCCTCATTTTCATATGTCATGGGAATGAGGAATAGAGGCTTAACCATTTTTTGTCTTGAGAGCTATTTTAAAAGGTTGAGTGAAGGACAGAGAACTTGCTAAATAACTTTTCAAATATTGTACAGGAGAAAAATATAGGTCACTAAGCAATAAACTCTCTGCATCCTTCTGGCTAAGGAAGAGTCTCTGAATCTCCATCCACCTTTTACTAAAATGAGACCGAAATCCAAATCCAACATAAAGCATTACAGCTTTAAGTACTGAAAATATTTATTATTTTTATACCAGTAATCCAATAGCATAATCTCAAGAACATCAATGCTCCAGGAATGTCTAGAAACACAATGGATTTGCCTTTATTCCTTTATCCAGATGTTTCTATAAAATACTCTGGATACTAGGAATCTGTAGGGGAATTAAAGATTTATTTTTAATACTTCAAAAACTTGAATTTCTAATAACTATGATCCTTTAAAATATTTTAAATGCAGATACAACATGCTCTGGTTCTTTGATGAGCTTTCCCTATGTACTTTGTCTCGCTTTCCAAATAGTGGACAACTATTTCTCACAGGCAGATGCAAGATAGTCACAGAACACAGACCCTTTAGTGATAACTGTAAATGCAATAATTAAACTACGTGTTGGCTTCAGTTTAGAAGTTTATCCTTATTCATCAAAACTGATCAGATTTAGATTTTATCTATACAGCACTGTGTAGATACATCTGAGCTGGAGAAGGAATCACCAGCTTGTTAGATAATATATGTGTGGGGCATTAATCAGCCCTGCTTGTTGAGAACTAATTTTCATTTAGCTGTTGCACAGTAGAAGTTCTTTGCATATGTTCTATAATCAGTAATACTGTTATTCTACCTTACTCCGGAACT
Organism: Clamator glandarius; assembly: GCA_033459285.1. Classification (NCBI taxonomy): domain Eukaryota; kingdom Metazoa; phylum Chordata; class Aves; order Cuculiformes; family Cuculidae; genus Clamator; species Clamator glandarius. The sequence goes on along the minus strand of JAUNZM010000244.1, from coordinate 164,595 downwards.
ACCTTTTTTTGACAGATACAGGCCTATGAAAATAATTTCCAAGCCTTTTCTGCTTATTCTTACCTAATGTTTGCCTGGTTTAATAGTAACGTAGCTCCCCAATATGCAATGAACACCAAGACCGTTTTCAGAATTAGGGTAATAGATGTTGAATGCAATTTTTGTTGTTTAGAAAATGCTATGGATTTAGTGAGTTATTTAATAACAAAACAGGTGCAATAATCATGCGGGAATTTAGAGGCAGAAATCTCTAAAGCTCCTATGTTCCAAAAGGCAGGTCAGAAACTGATTCCCTGAGGAAATCCAATGTAGAAATTTTACTGTATGTCAATATCCAATTTCATTTCTGAGTTATCTGTAATTTGTTTTCTCCTAAAATTCTTTATTAAAATTGGAGCACTTAGATGTATGTAACTGTTCTGAAATACTTCTAAATTTCTAAATCTGATGATAAAATTAAAGAGATGGTTTTAATTTAAACATCATGAATTTGGAAATCAAATCCTCATCACAATTTCTTCAGTTTATTTAGTTTATCAGTTTCAGCCAATCAGGTTGACTGTTTCTTTTTGATGGCTATTTTGAACTCAAATGGATATATAATAGAATAGCAAAACAAATCTTTAATTAAAAGAACAATTAATGATCAGAACACACCCAAAGAAATAGGGGCTTTCATTTGAAAAGTTGCGTTACAGACAAAGCCACAGAGTTGCTGCAGGAACCGCTGACTGAAGTGTTCTGAATTCCTAAAACATATATTAATGGCTCACAGGAGTTTCTTCTGGTCTTAAAATCTGTGAATCCACAAGTTAGCAGGTCTTTTGCAAATGGAGAACAATTTGGCAAGGAGTGGAGAGGAGGAGAAAAAAAATCATGAAGAAAACTGAATGTAAAACCACAGATACTGACAACAGAACACAGGGAACGTGATATTGTTTTGGAGATCCAGTTCCTACCGCCTTGCAGTTTTCCTTGATGACTTTAGAAATTCCTGTGCATATCTGTTAATGTCTTCTGAAAATGGTGATAAAAGGCCTAGCTTAAAGGAGGGGCATGTGGATAAATGAGATCAGAGCAAGACAGGGATTGCATCTGCTTGCATATTCTCCTGGGCAATATTTGTGACTATACTGTGCCTGTGGCTTTCTGATCTTAGGGGTTTCTAGTCAAAAGATATGCATGGTATCTTTTCATTATGAGAGGGAGATGCCTTACCTTCACCTGCAACTGCCAACATGAACATTGTCCTAACAGATTTAAGGTTTGAGACAGTAAGTTACTCAGCAACTTACCATAGTCCTGCAATTGCTCATCACATCAGTACATGCCAGTATTGCTCATGCTGTCCTTTTAAAGCAGACCTTCCACCACACTGCAGTTGTAGGAGCGTGTCCATAAGGACCAGAGGGAGTGGTGTCAGTAGGGGCATGTCTGTGTCTTTGCATTGCCACCTCTCCTATGCTTGGGGCAGAGCAGAAAGATGAAGACAGCCAGCAGTAGCAAAAGCTGCTCTCTGCATGAAGATACCATGCTTCTCTCAGTTTTCAGGGTGGAGGCAGCCCAAGGCAGACAACTAAATCTTCCCTCTTTTCTCCCAGCCTACAAGAAGACTGTATGGCAAATGCCCAGCTGATGTGATAAGAATGCCTCCTGAGTTCACTTCACAATGCTACTGTTCAAAATGCAATAAATTGTCAAACCCAAGTCTGCCCACAGATCGCACAGTGAATTAGGAATGCTCCTCATGTAGCACTGACTTGATCTCGTCTTACACATACCCCAAAGCAATAGAGAGGGGAAAATGCTGTGAAGCATTTTTTCCTTTGTTAGTGCCCTTAGGGCTCAATCTGAACTTTGTAAGAGACAAAAAAGAGTAGCTAGGAAAAATGGTGAATTTCTGTGTGCTGTAAGGACTGCAGGAACTTACATTGTCATCCTCTGCTTCTGCTGTGAGTGATTGTGCAGATGTGAGCAGGGATATTCTAACTATGCACAAGTCAAACATGACCCATATTGCATCCCTCTCAACAACCACCTTCTACTTGGCTCTTACCTCAATCCCAGGAGGTAGCAAGATGCCACCTCAGCTGAAGGTTGTATTTTAAAATGTACTTCTTAGACTGATAACAAAATTCTGCCTTTTTTTTGCCAAACTTTTGTCTGTTTTATTACTCAAACCTACTCATCACGGAATTTTCTGAACCCACACCCAGCTGAATCGAGAGAGGCCTTACTTTTCCTTATGGAAAACCTGTATTACTTGGTGGCATAGTGCACTCTGAAGCTGAACGAAATCTCATGCAACTGTCATCTTTCTGCATTGACCACAAGGGGCAAGATTATGTCTCAAGAGTTCAAACTATCAGAATTTATTTGAAGCCTGAAAATTTGGTATCTCAGATTTTCCTCTTTTAGAAAGAATTTTCTTGGGGCACAATAAAAACAAAGATAGGAAGAAAGATGATAAATGTTATTCTAAATCCTAAAATTCAGTTGGTATTGTGTCAACTTCCATAAGAAGTAACATAAAAATGTTATTGTGTGGTAAGTAAACTTCACTAATCTTGCAAAGGCTAAGTAGGTGATGAACTTTATTTGTCCTGAGACATTTCACTTAACTCACACTGTCAGAAGGTCTGTATTATCTGTACAGGAGGAGTGGCTTAACTGTAATGCATGTTTACAAGAGTTAGGATATTGATAACGCTTGTACACTATGAGTCCAGCTACAAACATGTAATATTTGCAAATTTATTTTGTGAAGGATTATACATATGGGTGCTAACAAGAGTGGGCCCTCAGTGTTTGTGCTAACTTAGCAGTGCAAACACCACAGACTGTGACTTTGTCTTCTGTACCCACTTTGGGTAAGAAAGCAAGCTCTTTCAACTCTTACCATTGCAAACTGTATTTGTATGTCCAGCACTGCAATTCTGGGTGCTGACTGGATCATGTGGCAGAAGTTGTGCTCCCTTATTCCTTGTTCCTGAGTATTCCTTTGATATACAGTGCAAAAGGTGAGCAGCTCACACTGTCCTTTGAGGTCAGAGTTGGTCTCCAGGCAGGACCTGTTTGTGGGGTGGTGGTGAAAGATGCCCTCAGCCTCCGATGGGTTGTGGCAACGAGGGCTGTAGTTTGTACATGTGAGCAGTGTTTAATAAAATAAATCTAAAAGGAAAAAATGAACATATTATATTGGAAAATACTTTATAAAGATAAAATCACTTTCAAGATAGCTACCTCATCTATCACACTTGAAAGGAGCTGCAGGCAGTGGGTGCCAGTTGTTCATTACTGGGCTTTGTAGAGAGGCTGTGAATCTTCACAGCAGCTCTGACTGCTGGATTTTGTACATGGAGGCTGGAGGAGATCAGAGGGGCATGACCTACTGAAACACTGTGGGTGAACTCCTGTGTGTGGAAGTCCGTGTCTGCTGCCTTGTTCAGCAGTTTCCAGAGCACATGGCCAAAACATCTGCTTTCAAAAGGAGTAAGTGCAGATAAAAGAGTAGGTTCATAATCTGGGTTTTTTTTTCCTGCCCTGATGCCTGGACTTGCTGCTGAAAATCATGCAGACCCAAAGACATCCTAAAATGTCCTTTAAATGACTTCTCATTTCAGCTCTGAGACGAAGCGATCTAAAATGCTTCAGGACAGGTAGCAGGACGCAACCTAGTCCCAGCAAACCTGTTTCTGCTCCACTTTCATGGTACAAACAAGGTACCAAGCTGTCTCCTTGTTAGACTGCTACCTTGATGTGGATAGCCATGTATCACCTGCTGGCCTACCTCCTCACACATGGAAAGAGTACAGCAGTGTCAGAAAGGCCAGTACAGATGTATGCTACAGTCTAGTGATACTACTCTGGCAGAAGGAACCCTCATCCCACAAGACGCTTCTGCTTCCCATTTGATCTCTGTTGATCCTAAGCCTGGGAAAGTAATGAGATTGGCTGGGAGCTTGGCACATCCAGGATAACTTGGTGAAAACAGTGCTGATCATCCTAAGTTCGACTTCTGGGCTTGCAACTGGTTTTCCAAAATTTCAGCTTGAGGTTCAAAAGTCTGTGGGAGGAGGTGACTGAAAAGTAATGGAGAGGACAAGAACAGTGATGAGAAACTGAAAATGTGCAGAACTGAAATTAATATATGCCCAAGGGCCATCCAGTATACAGGCTTGAAAGAAATGAATTCACACTATGACAAGGGGAAAAGAAGAGTAATCGAGGGTAAGGAAGAGGCATATATGAGGCATTAAACATCAAGTACAGGAGAAGAACAGAAGGGTCACAAAGTAAAGTTAAAAAAGTATTAAAAATCCTAAGAAAAACATAAAGAATTAAAAAAAGATTGCACGGGATGTGAAAAATAATGACCTTTTTCAAGTACACAAGGAAAAAGCTCTGTGAAAGAGACAGAAGGCCCTTTAAGATGTTGCAAAGAAAAATTATAGAAAGGAAAGGTAGATCCTGCTTAAATATTCAAGACATTTCTTGCTTTCATGCTGTGAAAATAAAGTAGTGATGGTGGACAAAGGTGAGAGCAGCAAGCATAGATTTCCCTAGGGACGAGAAAGATACACTGAAGGAAATTAGGATCATGCCAGAACAAGTTATTGAGTAATTAGAATATCTCAAGATTTACAAGATAACTTGTTCAATGGGACATGGTCTAGTTTTAGTAGAAAATGTTAAGAAAGGTATGATAACTCTAGGCAGTCACATTTAAGACCCTGTTTGTAGGAGTGTGCATGGCTAAGGGCATAGCTGATAGGCTACAGTTTTTCAGCTGCTGTGAATCAGGAGGATTCTGTGGACATTGTGGGAAAGTTCTGGTGGTGTAATGTTAGTCAGCTTGTTGTGGACAGTGTCAAAAGTGTTTATATATATATAAAAAAGCAGAATATAATGTTGGAGTTTAATTTCTTAAAGCAGTATTTCTGTTCCAGGGATTATGGACTTTGTAACAAACTGGACTTCAATTATTTGGCAGGGTCCTTAGTCCTGCAGCCTTCTGGTGAAGCAGCCTGCAGTTCAATAGCATATTTGTTTAAATTAAATTTATATAAAAGTTTACTCAATTAAGTACCTAAATGAATAAAACAATTGGTATTATTTATTTTGATACTGAAATAAATTTAATTGATGCTATTTTCTTGACGTTCACTCCCTACATGGTTCAATGTTGTAACAAAAATGAACTGCATTGTAGGAGTTGCCATGGGGAAGCTGAAGTCTTTGGCAGTTGGATAGGGGACAGTTGGAGCTTTTGGCACCTGGGAAGGCATGGGAGGCAGTTTGGGATTGTGGAGTGAACGCATTGGCTAGATGCTTCTGCTAAAATGATCATCAGTGGAATCATTAATAATGTTGAAATTCAAATTGTCAATTTTTGTTTCAGCATTAACACACTACTGAGGGGAATGGGTCATCCACCTCTCTCGCAGCCATAGTTTCAAGCTATCTGCAGTGTCAAATAGTGGTTTATGGTCCATTAATGTGTTCAAGGTTATCTTCACAAGCATGGCAGTCAGAAAGGTAGCATGTAAGTTTTGCTTCAGAATCAGTTGTGCAATAAGGGAAACGTGTTTTGGTATATTCTATGGTACCAATATTACAGGCTACTGGGAAATCAACTAGTAGTTCAAAAACATATCTAGGGAAGTTCTGGAAAATTTCATGCCTGTGGGTTTAATTGATTTTAGGACTTGGAAGAGAGTAAAATCATAAATCAGAGTCCAAGGAACGAAAACACTAGAAGACTTGTGATACTACTGCAGGCACTGCCTGTAGATGCACAGAAGAGATCATCTATCGGACTTTTTAAGGAGATACATGAAAAAAAGGGCTGAGGAAAAGCCTGGTTACAACTCATCTGATCTGCAAGAAATCTTTTTGATCTCTTGTCATGCAAAAGATTGCTTCTTAGGTTGGTAGGCAAGTTTGCGTATAAAGTGAGTCAATGGATAAAGAACTGGTATGGATATCAAAGAAGATATTTGCAAATGGACTGGATTAGGTCAAAGAGGAGAGGCTAAAGAGTGAAATGAAACAAAAAGCAGTGTTATGTTTGATTTTCTTCACTTTAAATGGACTTCAATGAAGAAACATGCAAAAGTGGTCTAATTTCAAAGCTAAGTGGGGATGGTGGGAAAGAGGGATTAGGTAGCATAAGAAAGAAGAAACAGTGGTGGGGGACAGAGGAACCTACCAACACTGAAATGCTAATAAGTAAGGAAAAAAGAACCAGAATGTTGCAGGGATTGTTCACAAGCCTTTAAAAATGATGCATAATGAAATTTCTCAGGGGAATGCAAATGGCATAGTAGACTCTTCTTCCTTCAGATCATTTCCCTTCCCTGGTGTTATCAAGGATGGTCTGAGAAACATTGCTGCTGGAAGGAGTCAAGTTGGAGAGGACTCAAAAGAGGCAGGAAGTGATAAGACATATTTCTCCACACTGGAGAAAACCAGAGCATCAGCTGGGCTACTGGCAAATGCAAGACAGAGGTTTGAATGATAGGGGCAAAGATATCAACTCAGAGATATGCAAAAGTTCATCTATGTTTGTGTGTTTAAATAAAAGTTCACTGTAAAAATTTCATCATAATTTTCTTTGGATTAACTCATTTTTTAAATTGGCTTACTATGTGATTCAGTCCAGCCTTTAGAGAATACAGTAGTAGCTATATGATGGAAAGCATTCAGAGTTTCAATATTTATCCTTTATATTACAATAATACTACAGATGGAATACATTATTTTTGCATGACTACTGGCCAGAATTACGAATCAAATTATTTGAACTAATATGGAAAGAAATAAGATGAAGATTCTAGTTTTGCAGGCAATGTATCTATGTTGTCCATATCTCTAGGTGTCAGAAATTCTTTCTCAGGGAGTGCCATCCCCTTAGCAAAACATCATCTGTCACCTCTGCATGGTGACAGCCCTGGCTATCGTCTTCAAGACAGGCGCATAAGAATACTAAGATAATGTCCCCATGTATTCACAAGTACGACAGCGTAGTAATCTGATCTGTAACAGTTTCAGTCAATTCAATCAACTGTTCTGAGCCTGGACAAGTTCATTATGGGCCTTGTAGTGCATTGGAGACCTGTGCTTGTAGGAAGAATGACTCACTTCAATTAAGATTGCACATGCACTGTTTGGAAGTTCAAACCTAAAAAAGGCCTCCTGTGTTCCTTTGTCTTCTGAGCTGGTTTCTCAGCCTGTGTAAACTGGTGGAACCTTGCTGAGGTTAGTGAAACTAAGGTCCTTTACAGCAGCCAAAGACCTATATGTTCTTCTTGTTCCCCAAAGAAAGGTGCTGTGGTTTAAGATGTAATAAAGCAGCCATGTAAAAACAATGCCCTTGTACTCATCATAGTGGAAGGAGACTATGTTCTCAATTGTAGGATAACAAGTTAAGTCTTGTGTGGCTGAATGCCTGTTGGTGTTTAGGCATCCAGCACAGCTGTGGAAGAGCAAACAGGACTCTCTTGGGCCTCCAAGTCGGTGCAGATCCCAGGAATATCTGAGTAGCAGAAACTGCACCGCTGATGAGGCTCTTAATAGCAGAGGGGTAACAGCTAGATTTTCAAGTCTTAGGATTAAAGGGCAGAGCTGGAAACCAGAAAAATCATGTTTGGGTCTGCAAATAGAACAAAAGCTCGAATGGAAGGCACACAATAAGAAAAAAATAGACAGAAAGTCTTATTATTTATATTACTGCCTTTCAGATGCTACATGGACTTTACCAATCTAGTTTAGTGTTCTAATATTGTTCAGATACCAGCTGCTATTCCTAACATTGCTGAGTAATATTTTGACTTCACTCCAGGGCTAACAAATAGTTGTTTTACAATTCTGATAGGCCATATCTTGAAATCTGTATTGCCTGTTGATGCTCACTGGACTGGGAGGAAAGATGATATATGTTCTTTAACTTGCCCACTAACAGTTATTATATCTCATCCACTTCAGAGGCTGCTGCAAGCAGACGAATTAGGTTTTGAACAGGAGGGAAGGGACCATGTGCATATCTGTCCCATTGCAACTGGCTTGGAACACCCCGAGCTCTCCATAAGGAAGTACAGTCCTGCCCCAAGGTGGCTCAGAGGCTTGACTGGCTCAAAGCTGCAGGAAAATGTTTTTAGCTTTTTTAGTTATTAACCCAAGTATCTCCAAATGATAGGATACATTGTTTTCTGTCAGAAGAAGAAGAAAAGTTCTTAACAATTATGTCAAATCCTGTTTTAAATTTCAAAATGAGACATATTATTCTGAATTCATTTTTTAAAAAATCTCTTTTTAAATGAAAAAGAACATTTCACTTTAGTTCCAAATAATTGTATCAAAAAGATAAAATAAAAAGACTTTTCTAAAATGTTCCTTTTTCCCCTCACTTGAGCCTCTTTTTATTAATGAATACTTTTGGTGGACTCAAAACTGCATTTCTCAGTGAGCAATTAACAGAAAAACTCTGTCCACTCCAAAATGACCCGAAGTTGATATTAAATGTTATCAGTTTCAAAAATAATTCCATGCTTCTTGACCTGTAAAGCTGTTCAGGATGCTATCAATAAAGTCCTAAGTACCCACGTATCATTATAAAGGCTAAGGGAATATATTTTGGTACTAGGGATAAGTATTAGAGGGATATTGGGAAGCTGCTAGTCTGTTTAACATCTGTCTTACAAATAAGCTTCATATGCTCTCTTTCTAAATTCTTCTCATTTAATTTGCAAAAATAATCAAGAAGGAACATTTGCTGTCTTTGGACCAAATCTTAAGGCCTTATTCAGGCAAATGCCGACTTAAAAATTAGTGATCTTTCCAGCGGAAGGAATATCTGACCGACTGCAGAGTATGCAGAACAGCTTGACATGGTTTATACTATAGTTTCATTGCCCATTGCTCTAAATACAAGGATATCTGTTTAGGTGATAAAACACTCAAAATTAGCTCACAATTTGGCTTATTGCCTTTCAATAAGATCCTTGCAAAGGAGTGATTGAAAAATTGGTTTCTTTCAGGGATGATTATATAATGCCATAATAAAATAAGCTTTTTCATGTAAAAATATTCCAGATGTGAATATTATCACTGTGTCTTCCCCACAGAATTACTGAGGTCCTGAATGCTTGTTGCCAGGGGGGCAAGGGCTTCTGTCTTGCTTCCCTGCTATGCAAAGAGAAGTGCCATACACTGAGTTTCTCCCTGCCTCCCTTTGGTGCCAAGTTTTTGGAGCTTCCAGGGGGTGAGTTCATAGGGATCAGGACCCCATTTGGTGCAGGTGCCCATAATCTTTCTTCAGCCTTGTATCCTCTCCCTCAAACCTGGTTCCCGTCTTAATCTACGCTCTTCTGCTTGTTCTTGTTTGCTCAATGCCCTGAATGGCCCCAAGCTGCTGTGAGCAGTCCCATAAATACTAATCAGGATGAAATCTCTGTTACTTCTAAAGGTACCCATGAGTCTACATCTTTCTTGTCTCTTGTGTTTTCTCTGTTCTACACTCTGGACTGGTTTTGGAGGATGTGCCTGTTCCTGGCTGTAGCAGACACAAAAGGATGGCAATGCTCTAAATCCATTAGATAAATAAGACATAAGGTTAAGCAAAGAAAATGCATTAGGAAGTAGAGAAGAACTGACAATGCTTGTACATTTTGCCTGCTAACCTGAAACAACATGAAGAAAGAAACTGTGAAAAGAAATCCATTTCTCTTATTCCAGCTTGTGCTCTTTTAATTACCCTCTCTCTTGCATAGCTATTGTCCTTACAAATACTTTTATCAATGTTCAAGAAAAGTTCCTAAGTTATTTCTAGCTTTTATAGTTTCATCTTGTCTCTTATTTGTGTCTTTGCACTTTCTTCCTTTCTCTTTCCTCTCCAGCTCCTCCACCTACCTTTTACTTTCTCCCTCCCACTCTTTTACTAAGCTTCAGCCAATACCAGGAAAGAAAACTATTTCCCTGGGAATCAGAGCACACTTTGATCATTGCCACATATGGATATCTTCTTTTCGGGAGGCTTGCTTGGCCAGGTGAACATCTGTTCCTTAGTAGTCTTATGAATAAACAGCAATAATTCTAACAGAGTGAGCTTAAGATGGTAGCTTAACTATTTTCAGGCAAGAACTTAATCGTTCTTTCTTATCTGACTCCCCCTCCTGGATTTGCACACATGCACGCACACACACACACAAGCTTTCTTGTCTTAGCTATTAGACTTAGTTTCGCTTTAGAATATAAATCTGCCCCTCTCTATTCTGATTAAAATGAAACCTTTCCTAAATGGTATTAGTTTTTTTTTTGTAGCTTGTTTATTTGTTAGACAAATTAATTCAATGTGAAAGAGATTTGGAATAAACCATAGCTCCCCTCTTGGGTGAACTTGTTTCCTGGCTGAGCAGTCTCCCTCCAGCCCTACCGGCATGGTCTCCGTACTGAGACAACTCCTTGGTGGTGTTCAAGGGATCCCCCCCAACCCTGCGCCCCTCTGCCCACTGCCTGCAGGTTTCCCACAGCAGTCCCTGCTGCTGTTTGTTGCCTTTGCTGGGCAAAGTCATTCAGACAGTGATTCTGAACAAGCTGTTTTAGGGAGATGACAAAGGATACTCAGGAGGATGTGCCTGGGTTTTACCTGCACGCATCCTTCCAGGCAGCTCAGAGCCTCGCTTCCCTCGCTACAGTCTGGGAAGCCTGCACAGCATAAAGAAAACAAACTTTGTTTGCTGTTTCATTTGTCACTTCTGCTTGCTGCTGAGAGAAGGCACTGGATTTGCAATTGGCTGCAGCCAGAGTGAGTGGAACAGTGTGTGTAATGATGAATAAGAAGGAGCTATGTGGAAAGTGAAGTGCACTTCTGGTACTGCAGCTGGTGCTGCCCAATCGTCCCTACGAACTGTAAACCTGATCAGGCAGAACATCACTGACCCTTTTGCAAAACCAGGATTTTACCTGAAGCCAAGGCCCTGGATCTCACCTCAGGGAGTCTTGCACAGCTCTTTTGGCTTTGCAAATAATGACTGTAAATGGCATGAACATTTTGCTGCTGGGAAAGAAGATGCGGCACTGGAGCCTCCCACTTCATGGCAGGTCTGCTGATTGTTTCCAGCTTGGCCTGTGTGGAGGGGATGAGGTGCTACGCCTCCTACTCTGCCTTTCTTATCGGCAAAAATACCTCCCCTCTCTGAGTAAACCTAAGTCATGCCTGTGCCTTGATTCAATTAAGGTACAAGACCTGTGGATACATGAAAACAAGTGGGGGAAAGGAGTTATTTTTAATTCAGTATAAGGGTGTGCACAAATAAAGCACAGTTAAAAGCTGCCAACATGGGAGGACCCTTTTCTTTTGAAGACTAGCAATGGAAACAAGGGGAGAGCAGACAGGGAAAGGCAAGAGAACACAAGAAATGGAGCAAGAGGCAAAGTGAACAGGATAAGAGGGTTGACAAGTTGTCACTTTCGCTTGCATCGGCTGAGGAGGAAACACTAGGCCACCCCCCTGTGTGGCACACTTGATGTATCTCAAGGCATGACAATATGGGTCTGTTTGTTTTGGTCTGGGGGAGGGGACTAGTTTGTTTTCTTAAGACTATTAAGTCCTTCTAAGTACCACTATCGGCATCCTATGATTGAAAGTGACAAACAGAAGCAACCCTATTTAAAACCTGCCACTTTGAATTAGTGGAAGTATCAGCTTAAGTTTTACAATATTTTACTGCTCCGTTTTTGCACTCTTTTACATAAGGACAGCCAAGTAAATATCCTGGTGACTTGTCTTTGCCAGAATTCCTCCCCATGCTCCCGCCCCATTAGCTGCTGCCTTATGAACACTGCGCTAAACAGAAAGTGACAGCAGCTGACAACGCAGCCAGGGCCAAATTATCAAATGTCTGAAGCTGAGCCGATGTAGGCATGCACAGGCTCATTCGTTCACATGCAAAGCAGAGAGCTGTATACAAACAGGTGTTCATACACACAAAGTTGTTCTTGCAGGACGTCCTCCCCTGGCCGTGCACTGTTGAAGACTATATCTAAAAGAGTTTGGTACCTACAGGTTTCCAGTGTTACAAGCACAGACTTTTGTAGCAGTGAGCCATTTTCCACAGGAAAGGAAATGTTTTTGTTCAGTTTAGCTTTAGACTGTGAATATAGTGTGAAATTATGAGCCTGGAATGCCCAAACAGTCAATGGAGATAAAAAGAAGCTTGGAAGTGATGCTATAAGTGTGTGAGTACTGATGCTAGCCTAACTGAGTCACTCCAAGTGGCTTCTGAGAGGGTGTAGTCTGAAGGTACCCAAGCTGGCTGCTCAAGTTTGGGCTGTTCAAGTCCCTGAAAGATTCTTCCCCACCTGAATCCCAGCGCTGGCACAGCTGCAGTTTCATTTCACATAAGCCCTGGTAGCCCTCCTGGCTATGAGACATCAGCTTTCAGCATATGAGATGCGAGCTACATTGTACTGTGTGATGTGATAAAAAGCTTGAGTTGCTACCTCAGATCTCCCTTGGTTTCGGTCATGTTGGGGAATCATATTACGAACTTCTGCTTTATCCTCTTCAACAGGAAGTATCCATTTCTCATAATTTGTATGTTCCTCTCCCCGCTGGGAACCATTGCTGGTTTTGACGACTTTCCAGGCGGGCTGCCAGGATAACCTTGGACAAGAGCACTTAAGATCCTCAGGCCTCCCTGGGCTCCATGTCTGTGGGGAAGGAGAGAATGCTGGAAGACATGGAGAGTTGAAGTACTTCTTGGTAGCCTTTGTCTGCTGCAGCAGGCCAAGGTGCAGTCTGAGCCTGAAGCCTGCACATTCAAACCTCCCCCACTGCTTGAAAAGAGTAAGCCATTTTGGCTTTCAAAACAAAGCTACATTTCAATCTTTGATCTTTCTTTTCTATTCTTTGTATTTCATAAGGAGAGAGACAGACGAAAAGAGTGCAGACAAAGCAGGTTATTTGTAAACCAGTTTGAGTATCCATTAAATCTTAAAGGCTGTATTATTCTAGCTTTCAATACTGATGCACAAATAGCTTTTCTTTTTTCCTCATGGATCTTCCATATGGCCAGATGAACAGGCTGGCTGCATGGCAAGCAGCAAAAGCAACAGCTGACATATAGTTTGCAACCACGCTGCAACATCTGGGCAGAGTTGGGTCAACTGCATGCTTGATAATAGTTTTTACATTCAGGTAGAGAGATTCTTTCCTGTCGGGTTGTGTAAAGTAGCAGAGAAAATATTAGCGTCAGCTCTGAAGTGTACAATGAGTGGTATGTGGTAGCAGTGAAGCTGCCAAGCCTGTGTGCTACAATACACAGAGCACTGAATTGGGAGGTAAGAAATTAATCTTACTGCTGGCTCTTTCAGTACCTTTCTGTGGGGTCTTAAACAAATTGTGCTTTTCAGCCTCTCTTTTCCCTCTTACTCTCTCCATTCATTTGTTGCTGGGTTTTTTTGTTTTGTTTTGTTTTTTTGCCTTACTATTTTTTCCATGAGTAGTTGGTTGTCATCACACACACTAACAATTATGGCCCAAAAAGGTATTTATGACTCACTGGCCAAAGCACATAGTTTTCTTTTTCCTGCTCACCACTTCAGATGGCATAAAAAGATACCTTGAGAGAGATCAAGAAAAACAATTACTAAAGGTCAGTAGCATAGTACTTCTGGTGGGACTGCTGCAAGAATATATGAAGAGGAAGAAAGGCAAAGAAACACACCGATAAAGCATAGATGGAGTCAGGTGTACAGTCATCCATGTGTGCTAATACAGAGAAAAGATAGTTCATTAGGCAAACTTTCCTCCTCCATCCAGATAAAAAAAACTGTGACAAATGTCTCAGAAAATACTCCCTTTCTGTCCAGATGCTGTTGTTTCAGCAGCAATTAATGCTTCTGGTGTATCCAACAATTAACCTGGGAAAGTTAACTTGGTATCTCCCTTCACTTTTATTAAATATGAGAAGAGCAGCTGGTGTATGGAGATATTTTTGAGGGTCCCTTCCAAGGCTTGCTCACTCCTGTTTAGATGAAGGAATGTCCCAAAGTACTGCAGATCTCTTCTGAGGTGTGATTTCACAGCACCAGCTGAATCAGCCTTAAGCTATGCTGGTTTGCACATGGAGGAAAGCTCCATATGGTGTGTGAATGGGATCCCAGTGCAGCCCCTCCTACCCAGGTGTAGAGCCCAAACCTTAAGGGGAGGGAGGTTCAGCAGATGAGGTGAGTGTGCCAGGGAGACAGCATTCCCCCGGTCTGTGCTCCCTGGGCCAGGATCCACAGATCCTGGCTCACCGCTGCCTCTTCTAGATTTTGGCCCAATATTTTCTCCTCATTTTGCTAGTTCTGTAGCAACAGTTTCTTAGCAAACACCATTCTCAGAGTGGTGCTGGTATTAATTGATGAGGCTGGTGCTCAGAGTTGTCTTGGCATGGTAAGGCACTATCTAAGTGGAAAAATAAACAGCCATGTTCACTCCAGTTCCTTTCAGAAAATGGAAAAATAAATCAATGCCTCCCAGATCCAGTGGGTCTCTTCCAACCTGGTTATTCTATGAGTCTATGATTCTATGAAAATTATCATCAGAAAAATGTCTTAAAGCTCCTAAGAAATCTCTGAGGATGAAGAGCCCTAATTTGCTGGGAATTTTTTTTTTAATTAATAAAAGAACTACTACTTCTATGAAGTTGTGGTGTGAATAGAGTCTGGGGCTTAAGAAAGGGCCTAACATTTCAGGAGTTTATATCCTTTCAGAATGAAAATCCCTATCTGTTATGGAAAAATGGTGATTTGTCTTGCAAATGATTGGCTTTCCTTTGAAAAGGCAAACATGGGAGATTTTGTCTCACATAGAATCATAGAATAACCAGGTTGGAAGAAACCCACTGGATCATCGAGTCCAACCATTCCTATCAAAAACTAAACCATGCCCCTTAGCACCTCGTCCACCCGTGCCTTAAACACCTTAAACAGGGAAGGTGACTCAATCACCCCCCTGGGCAGCCTCTACCAGTGCCCAATGACCATTTCTGTGAAAATTTTTTTCCTAATGTTCAGCCTAAACCTCCCCTGGCAGAGCTTGAGGCCATTCCCTCTTGTCCTCTCCCCTGTCACTTGGGAGAAGAGGCCAGCACCCTCCTCTCTACAAGCTACTTTCAGGTAGTAGTGGAGAGCAATGAGGTCTCCCCTCAGCCTCCTCTTCTCCAGGCTAAACAACTCCAGCTCTCTCAGCCGCTCCTCATAAGGCCTGTTCTCCAGCCCCTTCACCAGCTTTGTTTCTCTCCTCTGGACTCACTCCAGAGCCTCAACATCCTTCCTGTTAACAGACCTGACATAAAACATTTTGGTTTTAACAAGTCTGTTGCTATTGGCTCAAGCTGTGTGATGGATGCTGTTTGTACTATGAAGGAGGGGAGACAATTCTGTTGGGTACAGCTTTAACAACAATAACAATAAAATTTGAGAGCAGGATTTTCTTGGGAAGATATTTACTAGATAGCATTATTTGTAACATTGAGCAATGTCTTTTAGTGGCTTTATATTTTTTAACTACAGGAACTCTCCCCAGTTCGTGATATGAGTTTAAAATCTGCATATTTTTGCCTTGAATGCAACCTAGATGAATTGCTTTTCTGGTGCATGATGTTAAATATGTGCAATATATTTTCAAATTAGTATGTAAATGATCAATTAAAAAGAGCAGACCACAGCCATAACCTGAAATGCAAAGATCAGAGCTTTCTGTGATATTTCTTACATTCATTCTTCCCTTTCACACCTGAAATGAAAATAGTTTTAAAACACCTTGAGGACCTGATACAGTAAACTTTGAAATCATGGACTGCATACTTATTTTAAAGACACTCAATGGCAGTTTTATAGGAGTCTTTAATGCAGAGTTTAAAAATTTCATGCTTTGATTTTCTACCACATTTTACTAAATAATAATGTAAAAGACCTCTCACTCCTCTTTTTTGTTTTCTTGTTTCAAGGATATAATTTCTTTAGCTTCAAGTGCTGTCCCCTAAAAATGATGCTACTAATGTTTTCACAAAACATTCTCTGTTAATGTAAAGTTCTCTGATGACTGGAATAAGGTTCTGTCTGCAAAACAGGAGCTATTATTTGTTCAGACTCAGAAAGTTGCATCTGATTCAAGTCTTGGGAGAAGACAGGACATAACTCGGTGCTGGCACTACAAGTAGTTGGTCTCCATCTATTTTCCTAATAGTTTCCTAGTGAAGTTAACCAGTATGATTCTCAGGATCAGCTATCTACTTACCATAATAAATCCAGAGTGAACAATGTATGTTAGACTGAAGAAGGGCAGTGCTAAGAAGTGGAAATTAGGACAATAGAGTCAATACATTCTCAGAAATAGGATGATTTCAGTTCAGACTGTGAGACAGCTTATCAGCGAAGACCTATGCAGCTGTATTTAAGAGTATGGTGTCCAAGAATTATGTTTTTTTTCTGAACAACCCTCTGAAGTCAAGATGCTAGGCAAATCTCTTTTGCTGCCCTTTAGGACAGATCAGCATCAAGGTAAAGTGGAAGGTGGTAGATGTTGTACCTGCCCTGATAAAATTTCAGAATAATTTTGTGATGTAAAATGTAAAAAATGGTTAGAATAAATGTTATGGAAATTGCCCTTTGCTACATTATTTGACTATAATTAAAAGGGAAGCCAAGTGCTGATAGCTTAGCAGAGAAAATATTTTCATACTTATCTAATCTGTGGTTTTAAGTAGGGACAGACAAACTCATTTTACCTAGTTTCAAACCCACTTGAACACTATTCAGCAAAGCACTTACGGTCGTATTTTCAAAGCCTGAGATCTTTTCTTTCCCCCACAATGGTATCACTGCTGATATTCCTTCAGTGAGAAAGTTCACATGGTTTTACAAATGAATTTCAGGAGCATCTGAGTCTAAAAGCTCTGTGAAAGTCTGAATTATAACTCTCTGGTTGTCTCTTTTCATCCCTGAGCCCTTCCTTTCCTCTCCTTAAAGCAACTGGCATACAGGTCGTTAGTGAGTTGTCTATCCAGCACATAAAGTGCATGGAGTGAGAAGAATATAGGTTGTTCCTGGATACCCTGTAGGGTCCGTGTCTAGCCAATGTTTTCAGACAAATCTACGTGTTCAGTTCAGGTTTCTAGGTACCTTTTTTTGATTCAAGATGAAGTTAAGGCTTGTTGAATGCCTGAGAAGCTGCAGAATTTTGAGGTATAGAGCAGGAAACACGAAACGCTTGCCCTTGAAGGCTTTCTGTATCAGGCTGAAAGGGGACTTCAGCATGCTATCTTGCTTTGTTTTAACTGATTTTAATAGACTGAGTGCAGCAGCCAGTAAAAAAAGACCAAAAGCTGTGAAAGCTCTAATTAGTTCTAACATCTGGTAAAAATGACCTCAAGCGTATGGATGTTCATAATATGTGTGCAGAATCAGGCCTACTATTTGTACCAAGTCCTTTGTATGCATGAACTGAGGACCAGAGTGTGTTCTAGTGGCAAAACAAAGACAAAAGGCTTGATATGAGACAACATCTAGTTATTATTATTAGGTGGAAGATGGACACGATTAAAAGCTAAAATACAGATTGCTTCATATTACTTTGCAGCTTTGAAGAGCTTGCATACACTGTGGTTTTATTACATAGAATTATAGAATCACCAGGTTGGAAAAGACGCATCAGATCATCGAGTCCAACCATTCCTATTAAAAACTAAACCATGCCCCTCAGCACTTTGTCCAGCCGTCCCTTAAACACCCCCAGGGAAGGTGACTCAACCACCCCTCTGGGCAGCCTGTTCCAGTGCCCAGTGACCATTTCTGTGAAATTTTTTTTCCTAATGTTCAGCCTAAATCTCACCTGGTGGAGCTTGAGGCCATTCCCTCTCATCCTCGATGACCCAGTGGGTCTCTTCCAGCCTGGCTATTCTACGATTCTGTGATTCTATGATCCTGTCCCCTGTCACTTGGGAGAAGAAGCCAGCACCCTTCTCTCCACAGCTTCCTTTCAGGTAGTTGTAGAGAGCAATGAGGTCTCCCCTCAGCCTCCTCTTCTCCAGGCTAAACAGCCCCAGCTCTCTCAGCTGCTCCTCGTAAGACTTGTTCTCCAGCCCCTTCACCAGCTTTGTTGCTCTTCTCTGGACTCACTCCAGAGCCTCAACATCCTTCTTGTAGTGAGGGGCCCAGAACTGAACACAGGATTCAAGGAGCGGTCTCACCAGTGCTGAGTACAGGGGGAGAAGAACCTCCCTGGACCTGCTGGTCACGCCGTTTCTGATACAAGCCAAGATGCCATTGGCCTTCTTGGCCACCTGGGCACACTGCTGGCTCATGTTCAGTCGGTTGTCAACCAACATCCCCAAGTCCTTCTCCTCCTGGCAGCTTTCCAGCCAGACTTCCCCTAGTCTGTAGCACTGCATAGGGTTGTTGTGCCCCAAGTGCATTACCATTTTTCATTCTTCTTTAAGCATATATGCCAAGACAGAGTGCAGATGAAGAGGGTGAAGAAGTAAAAATAACTCTCTTCAGCCCTCTTGTTAATGCTCTAAGACTGTTCTGTCCAATTTCATACTTGCAAATTGATCTATACTGATACCAATACAAATACATCCCAGTGATACTGTGAGCTGACAGAGAAAAGCAAGCATTGCTTTCTAGTAATTTGTCCTTCTTAGTTCAAACAAGACAGAAAATTAGAGTGAAAGAAGGCCAATCAGAAGATAAAGATCTGAAAAACTATTGCATGACTGCACAGTGAGACCAGATGGCCGTATGAACTGTCTCTCTGTACACATGAGCACATGGATAATGAAGTAAGATTCACACTCATTATCTCTCTGTAACATCCACTGTGTCACATGGAGCTTGTGACCAAGTATTAAAGATCAAATAGGTACCTTTTGTCAGAATGATGATTAACACACAAGCCTTGCTCAGTCCTGTTCCTCCTACACATAGCTTTGGAAGTTTTATCATGATTTGTCCAAAAATGATGACCCATGTTAGCTCAAAGTTGGGAGTGCTACAGACATCAGTACATACAGTTTTCTGTGGGAAGAGCTCTGTACAATTTCTGTCATCCAAACAAAAACTGAAGAGTTTTTGGCTATTTTTCCCTACCTGCTATTATGACTTATTGTTTCTGTTACTTATTATTTCTGTTATGATTTGTTATTTCTTGTTCCTATTGCAATTGTTTTTCCCAGAGTCTAAGGCATCGGTAGTTACTTCTACCACACTACCATTTCATCCTCTGTTCACATTCTTTCACTTTCATAAAAGCAACCACTTCAGGTCTAACCCAAAGTAAATTAGAAATGAACTACTAGAACTGAGAATTATTTTGGCATTCTTGATTCTGGGAAAGTGCTTTGCAGCTGCTTGTTCTTGGCCAAAGCAGGACTGAGAGAAGAAATGGGAAACAATGATGGGACTATGAAGGATTTCATGAAGTGTTTACCCAATACCCAGTTCACAAAAACATTTCTTCATCAGACAGTATTTTTTCTGCCCACATGACTTGAGTTTGTCTTGCTACTGTGTATCATTCCCTGGAGTAACAGGATGCCTCCGGGCCTGGTTCGACATTATTAACCTGTGAGTCTTTCTATCCCTGTAATGATTGCCTTGAAAGAACATTTGGCAATGCTGGCTGTCTCAAAAAGCAGATGACCAAAGGCTAAAGTTTCAAGGCATTTCCTTCATCCAGAAACTTCAGATTGCGACTTTTAGAAGTCATGTTTTAACATCTCAAGTTCTCAGAAGGTTTGTAAGCAAAGTATTGGGCTATAAGAATAAACTATGAGTCACTGAATTCATTCACTCCATGTGAGTACTGATACAATTCTGAGTGGACACTTCAACTTCTATCCATACTTATGGTGTTGAATTTAAATGCAAGGAGACGTTCTCTAAGTCCCATATCTGCTTTATCTATTCCAAAACACTGTCTAGGTGTCTGATGTGACCAGGGAATTTCAGTCATGTTCCTTTCTTCCTCTGGCCAAGTAAACACCAAAGTCTTCCACACATAGTGGAACAGCTTTAACAGAGTATTCCCAGACACCTAGCCTGCTTGATGGGCCACTTGCTAGCACAAATCTCTGGAAATTAAACTATGTATGTTCAAGTCACTGCAAGCAGATGGAGGATATGAGGTCCCATCTTTCAAACACAAAACTCTGTTCACCTCCCTTCATGACTCAAGATATTGGAGTGAAACAAATCATTAAGACACTGAAATCTGCAGTACTGAAGTAGTTTTCACCTTTAGTTTTTTTTTTAATTGTTAGCCAGTCTGTGTCCATCCACACTCTCTTTCTGGGTAGCTTTTAAAATCAGGACAGGAGCAAAGGTTGCTACACTGCATATTCCACAACAGCTAAGCAGAAAAAAAAAATTAAATCATTCAGCACCCTAATGGGCCCATCAACTCTTGCCAGCTTCAGCTATCTCTCTTCCATCACCCACAGTCCACATAGTTCTATTTTGTCCCTGAGCTGTTGGGCCTAAGAGTGTTTATTAGTTATAGGTGCACTACAAAGTGATTGTCACTACGATGAGGATATTTCCTTGAATTACATGAGGCTCAACTTTGTCTCCATCTTTGAAAGGCAAGTGAGCTAGTGTAACAGCTCAGAATGCTGAAATGAAAGCTTCTCTGTAATATGCAGGGAAGTGTAAGTTTGTGGGAAGCTAGAGGAAGAAGTGAGGAACTACAGTGCTGCTATTTATTCTCAGTAAAGAGCATGCCACTTAAATTTGCACAGATGTGTGAACTGATGAACCAGATTTCTAGGAGCTACAAGACAGCACCTTGTTTCTTGAGGATGGAAGCAGTAGACTGTGGAACTACAGCATCTTGCAGTGTCCCTAAGACATCAGTGCCAGTGCAAAGACATTGAGATCCTTGCTGTACTCTGACAGAAAATGAGGACAAAGCACTAAGAAACGAAAGTGTTCTCTGCTAGCATGAGGGCAGGATAATGATGGACTCATCCTCAATTAGCAGAAGGCCCTCCTTCACTCTCTGATATCTGGGCCTGAGCCAAGCAAGTATTCAGGGTGCTAGAGCTGGCTCAATTTCTGCCATGCTCAGCCTCTGAGGAAGTGAGTGAATTGCAGCTTTAGAAAAGAATCAGTTCCCAAATCTCCTGTTATTCGTTTTTGCTTGGCTCCTGAGTTGTGAAACAGTGCTTGGCAGAATTTCTTACAGCACATCTCCCTAAGGCGTTTCTTGTGTGCCCATGGCCATAGTACATATCCAAGCCTGGAGACAAAGGTGAAACTGTTCCCTCCCTCACAATTGCATTGTGTTTCAACAGGCATTTAAATGCAGGAAAGAAATTCAGCTGATTAAACCATGTCTTATTCTACCATTTGAGACGCCCGTGCTTATCCGAGGTATTTCCTTGGGGAAGCTGGCATGATTATGGACTTATGAGAGACCCATACACTTCTGGAGCACCAGTGGGACACCAGGTGGAACACTGTTCAGCACCTGTAACACAAGCTGCCTACATTAGGCAAATAAATTGAGCACCTGATATTCTTCCCAGCAGAAAATCCAGTATAGACCCAAGAGAAGCCGAGGGAAGTTTCCTTTAACTGTTTATAACTGTTTGGGACCTCTTTTTTATTTTAACAAAGAAATTCAACAAATTGAAGCTGGAAAGGTTAGGTGTGGACATGCATGATGGTTCTGTGAGGGACACACATGGTGAATGAGTGTTGTCCTTGCTTAAGATGTTTCTAACAACCTTGGTCATGACTGAGTTTTTGTTCTTATTTGATTTTTTTGGTTGTCCCATTTTTACTTTGTTGCAAGTGTTCCCTCCCTGCTTGAATATCACCATCTGGTTGCGTGGAGTAATCTTTATCAGTCAAATTGTATGACTGCTCAGCATCTGACTCCTTAAAACCTCCTGAAGGAGCTGAAATTAAATCAGACTTCTCTCATGAAGAAAATCTGCACAAAAATTCAGAAGCTGTTTGTCTTCAATGTGAGAACAGAAATCAGACTGCTGTAAGAAATACGTGGAAAATCTCAATTAGGTTCTTACTGGACTTATGTCAATACCTTTAGTGGTATCCACCTTCTGCTGGCCCACATGAGAAAGATGGTCAGCATCTGGGATGGGATGAAACAGAATTTGACTTAGACTAGTTAAAACTTTCACAGGACCTCATCCAAGGCAACAGTCTTATGGCAGCATGAAGTTCCCAGCCATTGCCCCTGGTTATTATGAGTGCTTGGTGAACCAGCTCAGAAAAACTGTTTTCTTGAAAATAATCATATTTTTCCTGTTACTTTTCAGTTATATCAGTTCCTTGACCCAATTCAAGATGCAATTGTGTGCCCCTAGCAGAGATGGTTGTACAGATGCAAAGACAGGCAGCCAGAATCAGGGTGCCTTAAATTGGCTAAGGAAGAAAGGGTCATTGGGCACTGGAACAGGCTGCCCAGAGGGGTGGTTGAGTCACCTTCCCTGGAGGTGTTTAAGGCACGGGTGGACGAGGGACTGAAGGTCATGGTTTAGTGTTCGATAGGAATGGTTGGACTTGATGATCCGGTGGGTCTCTTCCAACCTGGTTATTCTGTGATTCTATGATTCTACGAAGGTGGCAAGAATGAAACACACAAAATACATGGGTAGGAGTGACTTTCTAGGTCAAGAGAGAACCTCATTTTACCAAAATGTTAATTCAGCACCTTTCACTAAAATGTTTACTTAAATATGTGTTTGTCGTGCTGGAATGTGTTAATGGCTGCAATCAAGTTGTCTTTCATCTGCAGGCAGTTGCTGACCTCATTAAAGCAAATGGTCTTGCTAGCCACATACCACTGATGTTACATAGAAGAAAAAGTTGCCTATGAAGAAAGACAGAGGAGGGTAATGAAAGACTTAACTTAAGGAATTAGACTTAAGGGGAAGCCAATCAACTTGAATCCATTCAGGCCAAAGCAGTTTTCTCATTGCAAATATAAGCACCTGGATGCTGATAAGACAGTGGGAGTACAGTAGGAAGTAGGAGAAGGGGAGTGAGGTAGCCCTGGAAGGGAGTGAAGAAAAAGAAAGACCTTTGGCCAAAGCCTCCGCTGAGAGGTAGGCTCGAATTCTTGAATGGGAAAGTCTCATTTTTTCTCACATTTTCTTTCAGAGAAACAAGAGTTTCTATGTATATATACTTTGTAAGTAAGCTGGATTACATCAAAGAAACATCTTCATCATCTGTTCAGATTTTTCTCCCTGTTTCTGTAAGTAAATTAGCAAGGTCACATGCACCAGTTGAGGCTAAGGTTTAAGAGGAAGTTAGATGAGGCGTAGGTGTACCAAACAAGGGCTGTGGGTATTATAGTATGTCCTTTTTCTTTCTTTACACAACTGCAAAGGCCTCTTACCACAATGATGGAATCTGACAAAAATTAGCTGATCATGTATTTTAATCAGTTTTGGCATTTTGAGAAAAAAACTAAAAAATCAGACAAGATATCCAAGATTTTTAAAAAGTTAGCCATTGCTCATGTGCAGTAAATATCTTCTACCAAAATGTCACAGGGATTTTTTGCGAGGGGATATGACGTTCATATGCAGCAAGCAGACTGACACAGAACTCTGCAATGATTATAAACAGCCCCATGAGGTTTGATGTGAGCTGCATTGCCTCTGTAGATTTTATTAATCTGATGTCATCAGTTGTTGCAGGGAAAATACCAGACTCCGCAGTGTGTTTTAGTGGCAGGTGAAAGAAGATGGATCATATTTTCATAGGTTTTTGTTTAAAAATGTGAATGCCTCTGTGCTGCCCAGGAACAGAAGTCACTCTCATCCTGGTTTCTGATTTCAGCAGAGCTGTACCCATAAAACACAGGACTTAATCACACCCTTTAAGAGAAATAGATCCAAGAAACCAGAACGCCTGTACACAACTTTCAGCCAGCCTGATTTCCCTGTTGAGCAGTCTGGGATTGAGTTAGTGGAACAAGGACAGTTTGGATCCAAGCAATAGCTATTAGGAGAGCTCCAAACAAAAAATACCGTAAACCAGAAAACAGTAGTAGCTCCTCCTGTTTTTAATTACATTGTGAGGAGGATTGACCTCACAGTGACTGGATATTAGTATTGTTATTACTGTTGTTGTTTCTTGCACCAGTGTGGCCACCAGCACTAGTCATGAGGTAGGTCCTGCTGTACTAGGCTCTATACAAACAGAGGAGAAGAACTTAAAGTCAAAGCGTGAAAAAATGGAACACAGGTGGAGCTTGGCAAGAGTTGGGAAAAGTGTCAAAAGGGAATGGATCTGTATCAGACAGAGAGGAATAGGAGAGTACAGAGCTCTGTTTCTATACCTTGCCATGCACTGTGTTGCATGCTAGAAGAGGAAAAAAGGTTTTGTAATTAATTGCAGCATCTTGCCTAGAAGCTGTGGCCCTTGGCTCTGCACCACTCCTCATAAATGCAACTCCTCAGAACCAGGGATGTTTTACGGTAGTTTTTGGTTCTTGTTTCTTCATTATTTCATGAAATAATGTGCAGTTTGTCTGTAATTGGATTACAATCATCCTGTACTTGCCCTGGCTTCAGAAACCAAAAAGATAAAATTTAGTTTTTCAGCTGATGTCTGCTTGAACATAGGGGCTGGAAAAGATAGAACAATATTCTGCACGTGTGTGCGCATGCACACACATATATATATGTGCACTGCCAGTTAGCCGTGGCATTAAGAAACTGTAGCATCAGAAAGACAGGTTTATGTGCTGGGGAAGATCAATGAGTATGAGAGGTTCACTGATGACAGATGGCTGGTTTCTTACTCTGAAGGAGTGACAGAGGAGGAGGAGAACCAGCTGTGAGCGAGTTGCAGGATGAGTGCATTGGAAGCACAGCCTTGTGCAGGAGAAGCAGCCCTGTTCCAGCAGAAGCAGGAGGATATAAAGGACAGTGGCTGGGAACCTGAGAAGAGATAGTAAAGGAGGTAAGACGTGTAATAAAGACAGAGGGGCTTGTGCCAGTGCCCATTACATTTTGCAGAGTTTAATGATTCAGAAGACAGGATTTCACAAAATTATGAAATGAGCATGGGGAAATTTGCAACATAATTAGATCAGAGAAGTGTTGATGTTGAAGATTGTTGCTGCTGCTGTTTTAAACACCAAATCCTTGCACAAACACATAAGAGTCAAATGCTTCCAGGAGAAGGGGCAGAGGATTTTGGGTCAGTGGGCTATGTCAGATAAAAAAATCTTTAAAGAATCTAGCATAGTGGATGATGATTTTTGTAAATTATGTAAAAGGAAGGCATGCAAGTACTGT
Organism: Clamator glandarius; assembly: GCA_033459285.1. Classification (NCBI taxonomy): domain Eukaryota; kingdom Metazoa; phylum Chordata; class Aves; order Cuculiformes; family Cuculidae; genus Clamator; species Clamator glandarius. The sequence goes on along the minus strand of JAUNZM010000244.1, from coordinate 139,261 downwards.
TGAAAGAAAGCCTGACACCCCCTAGCCAGCCAATGAAAGAAGAAAGCAGCATAATGGTGTTTTCAAGTACACAAGTGGTTCATTTTACCACAGATCAATGAACAGATTGGGGCTGGGATGGGGGGGAAGAGGTGTGAGAGGTTTGAGGAATTATAAACAACAAAACAGAGAAAGCAAAACGGCAAAGGAGAGATGGCCTATATTGTTCACAACCCTATGGGAGCAAACAGATTGTCCACTAATAAGGAAATGATATAGCTATTTTTTTATATTAGTGGTGTGGGAAGAGAAGAATTTAAAGGAGGGAATGCATGGATCTGTAATGCATCAGTAATGCATCCACTGGTTGTCACTGTCGGAGATAATGAGAATGTAAAGCAAAGGTAGGAGGAGAAAATATCTCCTATACAAATGCTGTGAGCGTATTAATAAGGTCACCAGTTGGAAACACGCATTTCCAAGGCTAAGCATGATAGTCCTGGAATGTGCAAGCCAGAAGGGACTGAGAAAAGAGTAAGGAGATGCAAAGTTTATTAAAAGGGGAAGGCTGTGTTTTTCAGTCACAGCAGAGACAGCAGTTTATACACACATCCAGAGCAGGAAACACTAGAAATGTTTTGCCTGTCAGAGCAGAGGCTGTTTAGGTAGAAGCTGAGGAAGGACAATGAATGAACGCAGTTATGTTATTCCTGGATGTTGCTACAGAGCCCCAGGGTAGGCAAAGAAATTAGGTTGGGAAATCTTTATACAGATAAGAGAAGTCTGTAAAACAGCTAGAACATTGATCATGAGGGGCTTTAATTACTTGGCTATTGATTGGGACAGCCACGGTGCAGAAGTGAAGTGGAGGAATGGGTTTCCAGAAGTGCAAGATTGCCATCTCACATGCCTTGCTGAACAGCCAAACTTGCATAGTCTGAGGCTATTCAGGTCCTATTTCTAGGAAATGTGCCAAGTCTGACCAATGAAGTTGAAGTTGGGGAGTAGTTGGGATCCAGTGACAACATCTATCATTAGAAAGAAAATGCTTAAGAGGAGGCAATGCAAGCTCTCCTGACAGAAGAAGAAAAGAGTTAAGCAGAAGAAAGTTGTCCTAATAAAATTTGACTGGAATATTGCAATGTGTTGGAAACACGACAGAAGATATTTTTTGAAAGAAGCTGTAAGAAGGAATGAAATGGAGCAGGAACTGAAATTCATCCTAGTTCAGCCTAGGGTGGGAATACAGCAGTAGAGGCTAATAGCTGCAATGATCCTTGGCTAATGGAGAGTTCATTGGGGGTCACGAACACCTGCATATTTTAGAGCAGTCCTGATGCTGCTTTAAATTATGTGGCTGTCTCTGGCTGTCCCTGGCAGCTATAATAATACCTTTACACCTTGTCCCTCTCAGGTATATCAGTTAATGCTCCAGACCTTGTAAAACATAGCCTTCTGTTTCTCATGGCATGAGTAGTTTGAAGAAGTAAGTGTCTCTGTGGCAAAAGTAGATACATAAAAGAAAAAGAATTATTGTCTCAAAAGGTACAAATAAAAGAGGATTTAAATGGCCTAGGAAACAACAGCATTAAGGAAGAGGTGAGCTGTTTCATCTTTTTTAGCAGCAGATGAGGAAAAATTGCCTTACTTGATGATAAGTAATAAAACCCATTAAATCTCACAGGTGATATGACAAACCCTTAGCATAGAAAATTTTGTCAGTTAAAAGAAATTATTTGGCAGTACATGATTGTTCCCAACACAGAATATCCAGTGAAGGCTTCTAGGGGAGTGTGGAAATTAATATATATAATCACAACTTAAAAAATCTAGTGGTAACTACAACATGAGCACACGACTTGGTGTGAACTTTCTAGAGGATGAGCTGGTAGATAAGTACATCACTGACCTCAGATTAGAGCAAGAAAAGCAAGCAGGAGAGCAGACCAGGTCATGACATTGCCCAGAAAATTCAGATATGAAAGTGGCCTGCGTAAAACAGAGAGGGGCAAATTATGCTGGAGTACCGCAGCAGCAAGAACCTGGAAAAGGCAGACACTGGCTCAGGCAGGGTACCATACCTATAGGTGATGGAATGAGCTTATCTACCTTTCCTCCTCAAACTGTTTCATTTTGTAGTGTTGATTGAGTGGTCATGGGGGTTCTCCCTCAGCTGCAGGGTGTGCAGGGTAAACCTCTCTATCTGATCCATTCTCTCTGGCTCCACTTAATAGCTGATGGAGAGTAGCAGCCATACCTAGGACTTCAATAACGTTTGCTAAAAATTCTTGCTTCTCTCCAGCAATCATAAGGCAGTAAGCTCACATAAGCTCAGTGTAAAAGCCTTTATTGAAGGCATCTACAAGGGGGCAGATGAAGCTCACGCTCAGACTGCAGTATCAGGTCAACAGTTGAAGTTGTAGGATGCCAAGTCACTTATTATTTTAGGCAAAGTAGAGACTCAGATTGGTGTCTCCTACCTCCTTCATTACTGCCATATCTTTCTGTCTGTCTGGGCTGTTCCTTGCACTCTGTTTCAGTACCTATCAGTAGAAGAGTGTTAGTGTTGAAAGGCATAGCTGTGACTATATCATTCAATTTTCGGTGAATTCTAGCAGGAAACCATTTGCTTACAAATTTGTCCCTTTTTGTTGCTCATTGATCAGTATGAAGGAAGATCTAGCAAAAGAGAGAATGTACTAAGAAATATGTAGGTATGCACCTACAGTATAAAATTATCCATTGCTTTCTGATCAAGGATTGCCAAGAGTGTGCAGTATTTCTTGAAAATATATCAATAGCTGATGGTGTATCTTGGTCTACACAGAGGAAATCCTGCTTAGATTTGTGGTTCCTAAAGCAGTTGTACTTGCAACAAAGTAAAAAACTATTTCCCAAATTTACAAAAAATATTGGAATAAGAGAACTATAAAATACAGTATGGAACGTTTGTTCACATGTAGGCAGTATTAGCTTGAGCAGCTGCCCTTTTCTGCGGGTATTGAAAGAGACATCATTGTGTAGTGTTGTCAGAGGAGTTATATTTAGGATGCTCTCTTACGCTTTGGAATACAAGTTTAGGTCTCACTAGCCTTCAGCAACACGGGTGGTTGCAAAGACTGGCATCTGCAAATTTGGCATGAATACCATGAAAATAGCTTTTCTTATGATGTATTAGGCACTCTAGTTCTAATATACCAACAGAATCCTACATCTGAATATCAGAGGGTAGCTCAACCTGTGTATTTTCATATCTTTACCTCTGTGCCAAATTCTACCTACTCTTTCCGCTTCCATGAAGAGATGAGGAGATAGGGAAGGAACAACAATGAGGACATATAAAGCAGAGACCAAACCCCAAAGTAAAAAAAAAAAACAAAACCAACAAAAAACTAGATTGTAGAGCCTAGAAATAGAGTTTCATTGTATTAGATGTAGAAAATTGTTCTAGGAGCGTGGCAGACAGTTTTCAGCATGGAAAAATGTATTTACGTATATTCATTCTTTAATTTCTTGTGTTTCTGGCAAGATAATTTTCTCTACTTTGAGGTCTATAAGCCCTTGGTCATCTTGAGTTCTGATGAAACTTATATTTTGGTATTAACACCAAAATATTTTAGAAGGAAGAGAATGTGGAGAGATCTGTGATTTAGCTCCAAAAGCAAAACAAGATAATATGATAATTTTTCCTCCAAGACCAATAATTAATAAACAAATATATAAAAAAAGTATGAAGTGCTGTGTGAGATATTAAAAGGAGGTTCTGAGCATGACTGCAAAACAAGACAGTAAAACAATGATAAGGCAAGAACAGGTAAAAAATGCAATAAGATTGCAGAGTAGATTAACATTAATAATATGAAAGTAATAAACTCATGAGGAAGTGAAAACAAAAGGATAAAAGAAGGAAGCTTCTGTGGACCAATAGAGCAAGGCAGAAAATGAAGGTCTCTGGTAGAGTAGAATGTACACAGGGAGCAGAGTAAATACATCAGCTATAGAAACTGTTTTGTTTTGTTTTGTTTGAAACTCTCCAGTGCTCTCTCTTACAGTCCTGCAACCCTGGGCTGATCTTCCTAGCAAAGGCCAACCAACCAGATCAGGAGATCCCTCACCCTTCCTGGGGTCTCCACTGTGGGGAGATGCTATAGGGAAACACTGGGGAGATGTTTTTGTGAGGGCATATAAACAGGACATGCTGCCATCCTCCTATCTACCTGTAAAAGATATTCCACTCAGGCATGAAGAGATATAGGAAGCAGCAAGCTTCAAACATGATAATGATCTTGGGGAGTAACACCTTTTGTGTACTAATGCATGGGAATTACTGGTGTTGGGGAAAACCAGTGCCAGGTCTCCCTAGGAGTTTGTTTCTCTGAGGAGGATGAAGGAAGGCTTGAGGAAACAGTTTTGAACCAGAACAAATGAGACAAGACAACGTATTTGAGAACAGTGGAAGTGCTAAGGTCAAGGTGCTTTCACCTTCTGATTCAGAAGCAAAGGTCACATCAAAATGACAGTCTTCTTTATGAGGATGAGGCTTTGGGTTTTTTACTTAATCCATTTTCTCATTGGCTCATTCCACTCATTTTTCTCTTTCACACCTGAGTTGTTTCCTGACTGACTTGTTTGCTGTCTGTTTTCTGGGGACAAAGGCTGTCTCCTTTGCCACTTAGCCCTACAGTATCACACAGACCCTGATATGTAACTGAAATTTTTAGGTGCCACAATTACCTAAGTATTAATCACAAAAGAAGCAACTAAGCCTGAGATTCTGCCCTGGATCTGCACAACTGCAGTATAGGCATGAGGATTCAGAAATATAGTCCCCCCTAGGTGGTAGGTGTATCATGCTGGCAAGGTGAAAGATGTGATCTTGCAGTGCCAGACGTGGGTGATGGTGGTGGAGAAAGTGGAATGGCATATCACAGAACAGCACTTGATTGGCCTAGCAAGCATCAATGTGTTTGCTGAAAGATTTGGGATGAGAGGTGTGTTAAAAAATAATCTGAAGTCCAAGGGTTCTTCTTATGCAAACCCTCAGCAGCTGGCAGCGTGCAGAAATTACTAATGTTGTGTTTGTTGTTTCCTGTGTGGCACTTGTCTGCCTGGAGCCTGTGGGAGGGGCACGGGGCGATTTTCTCAAACTGTGTCTGCAAACAGATCCTGTTGGTTGCTTTGCTTTCACTGCTAGCAGCTTGAGGGGTTGGGGGGGTTGGAGGGGGATGCGTGGGGAAAAGGGCTCATCAAGTCACCTTCACTTCACGTGGGGAAAGAGATGCTTTTCCCTGGAGAAATGATCAAAGTAGTAACTGGGAGGAGGAATCCAGTGTAATGCTCCAGGTACTCACCACGCTTCCTGCAGGGTTAGTAAGGAGGTTAAAAATACTTCAGGTTCATAGCCATGCCTCACCTGCTGCAGTTGCCACCAGCCACACACAGGGAACATACGCCTTATTCAAGCCACGAGTCCTGAAATTACTTCAAGACAAATGCCTCCCTTGCTTCTTAACTTCCACTCTCTCTGTAGAGCTGGATTAACTGATCTTGCTATTCTATCTCCCAGGTGTCTGTGTAGGAGGTTACAACCACTATGCTTACAGGAGAGGAAACAGAGAAGTGAGGGAGATGGAGGGAGACTCCTCTCTTACTTCTTGGGCAGCAGCATTGTCCTCAGGACAGCATCCAGGTGCAGAGTGATGAAGAAACTAGTATCAAAGTATGGCACGACTGACATAGTAAAGCCCTATCTGAGACAATGATGTGCAACTAGGTTTGGGAAAGGGGTGGTGGAAACTGAAACAAGAGCTCAAAAGAGGTACACAGAGACTTTCTTTTGATATCCAAGGGCCTGAGACAGGACTCAAAGACAACTTTTAGTTGCACAGTTCTAAGGAGAGCAGAGAGATCCTTCAGAGCTGTCTGAGAACAGCAGTAAGAAATGAGCACTGGACTTCTTAAGAAAACAAAACAAAACAAACTTTATACTATTCAAAGAAAAACCAAACACAATGGAAGAGGAAATTCTCAGAGATACATCAGAGTGCCTAAAGCAACATACTGGTTTTACTACATCAGCCTTTGTTGCAAGCAAGCGTCCACTCAAGCAGAGTCCTTGTGAAAAAACATAGAAAGAAGCTGGAATGCACTCAGACAAGCAGAGGTCAGGTATTTCTATTGATCAGAATATTTTTTCCTCAATGTTTGGAGCATTTGGGGCAGTTGTTTGCTGTTGTTCTTGTAAATCTGACGGAAGTTCAAAAAATTGGGAGCTGATAGTTTCTGTTGCAGAGGCCACCTGGTCTTAAATGAGGCCACTTTTCTTGAATGAGCCACTAAACAAAAGCAAACCAAACTGCTGGTTTGTTTATGCTATTGTTGTTCTCCTTTCTGTTGTTATTGTATAATTATTTTCAAATAAATGCCTAAGGGCTTTTTTTGTTGTTATGTTTAACTCTAAACACTTTCAGGATTACTTTGTCCAGAAAAGCCATAAGCCCTGTTAATTGAACTTCCAGCAACAAAGAATCATGTGGCTGCTCACTTTCTTCCTGTCCCTCCATCATCAGTGGGATGGGGAGGAGAATAGGAAACAAAGGTAGAACTCATGGGTTGGGATAAAAGCAGTTCAACTGAGCAGTAAAGGAAAAAACAATAACAACTATAACAGTAAAAGAATATGCAAAACAGGTAGTCAATCACTCACCACCCAGAGAAAAAACAAATGTCTGCATGCCTTCCCAATCCATGATCCTGCCATGTTGCTGAACCACAAACCCTGCTACACTCTGCCCCTGCCACTCATCTGACTACCCCTCCTTATTTGCTGGACATGATGTTGATGGCATGAACTCCCTCCTTAGACTGTCTGGTCAGCTGCCTCAGTTGTGTCCCTTCCCAGCTTCTTGTGAAAATTAACTCCTTCCCCACCAAAATCAGAAAACAAACCCTTTCCTAGCCAGAACCAAGACATTATCTACTCCCTTTTCTATACCATCTATATCATGCCCAAACCTTATACTTTCCAGATGATCACCACCACCTTTCCTGTCTTTTATGTACACACATATATATATACACAAACAGATATCGCTCTCTTAGTCCACAGGACATCCCTCCAAACTGTCCATTGAATTCATGTAGTCTGTGACTTTGGGCTCCATTTATCATAGTAGTCTTTCATGGCAGGAGAGACAATACATAGTGTCAGATTGTTGCATGCTACATCTTGAGCTCACAGTTGGTGCAGCCCATGTCCATAGTCTGTGAACTGAAGGTATTGATCTTGAGGAAGTTGCTGGACATCAGCTGCTGAAGCCAGTTCTGGTTCCAATACCACTGCACCTTGCCCATTTTCAATAAAGTTTGTTCTTTCTTAAGCTCGGTGATCCTCACTGTAATACCTTTGATATGACACATAACGATTTCACACAGAATTATATAGCAATTACAAACATACAGTTCATATTATTGGCTATTCTCACTCAAAACCAAAATCCCCTTGAAGCACACATCAGAGTTGCCCATCCTTGCTCGTCACCCACCAAGAGCACCTAGGTCTCTGAGCAAAACCCAAACTGTTTTCCTTAACATATTCTTCATGTTCACTATGGAGACTTTATCCCCTTCTATAGTAGGTGGAAGTTCAGATTGGACAGGGCCATCTGTATTAGTAAACCCCTTATTGTTAACCAACCAGGTGGCCTTTGCTGAATGTGTATTCCAATATTTGAAAATCCCATCACCTAATGCTCTCAGTGTAGTTTTTATCAGTCCACTGCATTGTTTGATTTTCCTGGAGGCTGGTGCGTAATAGAGAACAGGATATAGTCACTTAATACTACAGTCTTTGGCCCAAGCGTCTATGAAGTTGTTTCAGAAATGTGTCCTATCGTCTGACTTAGTTCTTTCAAGGGTGCCATGTTGCCATGAGACTTGCTTTTCAAGGCTCAGGATAGTGTTCTGGGCAGTAGCATGAGGCATAGGATATGTTTCCAGCCATCTGGTGGCTGCTTCCACTATTGTAAGCATATAGTGCTTGCCTTGGTGGGTTCATGGGAGTGTGACATAACCCATCTGCCAGACCTTCCCATATTTATATTTCATCCGTCATCCTCCATAGGGACTTTACCCGCTTGGCTTACTTTATTGGAGCACATGTTTTAGCTTTCATGGATAATCTGTATAACAGTGTCCCTTGTCAAGTCCACCCCTCAATCCCAAGCCCATCACTTTCGCTTCATCACTTCCTTGATGGCCTGAGGTATCGTGGGCCCACTGAGCTATAATAATTCACCTTTTTATTGCCAGTCTAAATCCACCTGAGCCACTTCAGTCTTAGCAGCCTGATCGCCTGCTGGTTCTTTTAATGTTCCTCAGTGGCCCAGCTATTAGGTACATGGGCATCTACTTGATGTACTTTTACAACTAGATTCTTTAAATGGGCAGCAATGTCTTGCCACAATGGGGCGGGTCAGATAGAATTGCCTCCATGTTGCCAGTTGCTCTTCTTCCATTGCTGTAACCACCCCAACAGGGCATTTGCCACCATCCCTGAGTCAGTATAGAGATAAAGTACTGGCCATTTTTCTTGTTCAGCAATACCAAAAGCTAGCTGGATGGCTTTCACCTCTGCAAACTGACTCAATTCACCTTCCAGCTTCCATGATTCAGGAACAGGACCCATCAGTGAACAGAGTAGTTTCACATTTTCTGTTAGTTTATTATATGGTGAGGCCTCTGTCACCTCCTTGTATGCTGACATTCCAAAATCTTTGTTTTCTAGCTAGTCCATGATCATGTCCAGAATTCCTAGACAAATGAGGTTTCCTATTCAAGTCTGCTGTGTGATCAGTGCAATCCACCTGCTCCACATAGAACCAGTTGCATGAAGTATAGAGGGGACCCTCTCTCTGAACACATCCAGCCCAGCACCAGCCGCTGGGCAGCTAAGAGGAGAAGTGCTCCAGTACCAACCACTTCTGAAGCAGCTTGAACTCCTTCAAATGCTGTCAATATCTCCTTTTCAGTTGGAGTGTAGCAGGCCTCAGATCCACTGTATCCCTGACACCAGAACCCTAAGGGTCGACCTTGAGTCTCCCCTGGTGCTTTTTGCCAGACTCCAGGTAGAACCATTCTCACATCTTTAACATGTCCTGCACAGACTGGCCCAAGGTATGCTGCATGAACTGTTTCTGGTTTAGTTTGTTCAATCTGTCATTGCTCTGGGCTCCATTTAAAACAGTTATTCTTGGTAAAGAGGGTTTAACAATTTGCCTATAATTTGAAATACACATCCTTCAAAAACCCACAATGCCCAAGAAAGCCTGTGTTTCCTTTTTGTTGGTCAGTGGAGACAGAGCTGCTGTTTTATTGATCATATTAATTGGGATCTCATGACATGCACTTTGCTACTTTATTCTTACAAATTGGATGTCCTGGGCAAGTCCATGGACCTTGCTCTGTTTTATGGCAAACTCGGCTTTCAGAAAGATTTGAACTATTTTCTAACCTTTCTCAAAAAAACTTCTGCTGCATTGTCCCACACAATCTCATCAATGTATTTCAGGTGTTTCAGAGCTTCACCCTGTGGCAGTGTAGTCTGGATCAGTCCATGGTAAATGGTAGTGTTGCATTTCTAACCCTGGGGCAGTTGATTCCTGGTGTACTGGACATCCCTCCAAGTCAAAGCAAACTGTGGCCTGCACTCTGATGCTGAAGAGATTGAGAAAAACACATTAGTGATATCAGTTGAGCATACTACATGACTGTCTTTGACTCATACTGTTCATAATGAAGTTCACAGTGAAGTTCTAGTATGTCTGGCATGGTAGTACTCATTGGCAGCATGGTTTCATTTAGGCCAATAGTTTATTGTTAGTTTCCACTTTCCATTAGACTTTCACACTGGCCATATCATAGAATCATAGAATCACCAGGTTGGAAGAGACCCATTGGATCATCGAGTCCAACCATTCCCACCAATCTCTAAACCATGCCCCTCAGTACCTCATCCACCCGCACCTTAAACACCTCCAGGGAAGGCAAGTCAACCACCTCCCTGGGCAGACCATTCCATTGCCTAATGACTCTTTCAGTGAAGAATTTTTTTCTTATGTCAAGCCTGAACCTCCCCTGGTGGAGCTTGAGGCCATTCCTTCTTGTCCTGTCCCCTGCCACTTGGGAGGAGAGGCCAGCTCCCTCCTCTCCACAACCTCCCTATAGGTATTTGTAGAGAGCAATAATGTCTCCTCTCAGCTTCCTCTTCTCCAGGCTAAACAACCCCAGCTCTCTCAGCCGCTCCTTGTAAGACTTGTTCTCCAGCCCCTTCACCAGCTTTGTTGCTCTTCTCTGGACTCGCTCCAGAGCCTCAACATCCTTTGCGTGGAAAGGGGCCCAGAACTGAACACAGGATTCGAGGTGCGGTCTCACCATTGCCGATTACAGAGGGAGAAGAACCTCCCTGGACCTGCTGGTCATGCCCTTTCTGATACAAGCCAAGATGCCATTGACCTTCTTGGCCACCTGGGCACACTGCTGGCTCATGTTCAGTCGCTTGTCAACCAACACCCCCAGGTCCTTCTCCTCCTGGCAGGATTCCAGCCAGGCTTCTCCTAGTCTGTAGCACTGCACAGGGTTGTTGTGCCCCAAGTGCAGGACCCGGCATTTGGCCTTGTTAAACCTCATGCTATTGGTCTCTGCCCAGCAGTCCAGCCTGTTCAGATCCCTTTGCAGAGCCTCCCGACCCTCCAGCAGATCCACACTTCCACCCAGCTTAGTGCCATCCACAAACTCGCTAAGGGAGCACTCGATGCCTTCATCCAGGTCATTGATAAAAACATTGAACAGGGCTGGACCCGGCACTGAGCCCTGGGGAACCCCACTTGTCACTGGCCTGTAGCTGGAGTAAACTCCATTTACCATCACTCTCTGGGCCCAGTCATTCCACCAGTTTTCCACCCAGGAGAGTGTGCACTTGTCCAGTCCAGAGGCTGACAGTTTCCAAAGCAGAATGTTATGAGAACAGAGTCTTGCTGATCACTCCTTGGCTTTCTAGTTGACAAATCAGCTCATGGGTGGAAATCAAAGAACTTCAATTGGTATGATATTGCTGCTGGTGCACTGTTGTAGCAATTGGCATCTGTCGTTCTTTGATCCTCAGCAACCTCACAATGGAGTTTAATTTCCTCTATCTCCATAGGGGCTACACCAAAGGCTCACCAGTCCAGTAGACTTTTGAGGTTCTTGAAATACCCTCTCTTGAGGGTATATAAAGCCTCTGGGCCAATCACAATGGGTTGCTTTTGCCACTCATTCTCAGTTAGGCTCTTTAGCTTCCAATACAGTTAACTGTCCAGATCTCCCTATCACACTGGAGATACAGATGGGTTCTGTCCCAATATAACTTGATGACATTAGGGTGTATTGTGCACTGATGTCCACTGGAACCTTATACTTTTCTGGTTCTGACGTGCGAGCCTGTTGAATCCACAGTGTCCAATAAACTCAGTTGTCCATCTCCTCCCCAAGGCTGGAGGCAGAGTCTCTGTAATTCTGGTCATAGTAATTGTCACTCACTTCTTTTAAATCTGAGGCAGAAGTTTTTTCAACAGGATCACAGATGTCCTCTCTGTAGTCATACAAGTAAAATCACAGGGTGCTTATCATCAATCTTGAGCAGAGGAACACTTACTCTTAATAGCAGAGATACTGGTCTGTACACATGGGGAATTGGTTGTATCTTCTTTGAGTCGCCAGACCTCCTGAGACAGTCTCTCTACACACTCTTCTTTGATTTTGCTAGACTTCCCAGGATAGTTTTTTTAATGTGGTTTTGGATTTTTCACGCATTCTTTCTGCAGCTGAAACATAGGTTTGTAGGGAGGAAGAGAGACCTTTTTTGTATTGTTGGAACTGGCTAGCCAATCTATCCACCGATTGTCTCTCACCCTGCCAGGACGTTACTGCTAATGAGTTAGCATACGATGATGGTGCACTCCATAGAATACACCACATAGGTTGGATGCGTTGGACTTCATCTGGATCTGTGGGTAACTGCCTATTATTCAGATCATTATAAATCACCTCCAGAAGAACTAATTCCCTCGAACACTAGGTATTAGATACCTCTCCGTGGTGGTCCATTTGCCTGGGTGGCACGTAACATCTTACTTGAAGGGTTAACTTTCCCTCACACTTGACAGAAGTGACCTCCAGAAGCTGAAAGCTTGTGTCATTTTTCCTATTTGTCTTGTCAATGCCTCCTTCCCAAGATCCCAGCTGCTTGGCTTCCCTGCCTTCTAATTCTAAGATACTGGCCCCATTATCCCCACATCAGAGCAGTGAAGTAACAATGTACTCACTAGGGTGGCAGCTCAATTCTTACTGCTTATCTCGCAGCCCACTTAGGCATAGGGATCTGGTGATTATCTCTGGTTCTGTCTCTTCCTCCTTGTTCTTGTAATAATCCTGTTTCATCATCAACCCTCACTAAGCAAACCAATTTCTCTGTGTATTTCTTATTCTGTCTAGAGGTGACTGATCTTGGCATGGTTTGATTCTCCGATTCAGCTGCAATGTCTGTAGCCTGGGTTGGAGTAGCTGTGGTGCCTGCGGATCTGGTTTCCATCCCTCCTCCTTGAGAGTGCTGCATAATATCAAGCAGAGTTTGGTAGATACTGGCCAAAATGACATTGTGACCAGTGACTACTTAATAAATACAATAAATTTGTGCAACAAGTATGTTTTAACACTTTGTGCATCATGTTGGACACCAAAAATGGACTGTTGTGATTTTAACCCCAGTCAGCAACTAAGAACCACATGGCCACTTGCTCACCCATGCCCTGCACTCACTTCCAATGTGATAGGGAGAAGAACAGGCAACAAAGAAGGTGAATCTCATGGGTTGGGATAATAAAAGTTTAACAGGGCAGTAAAGGAAGAGGAAATAAAATAACAATTAAAAAAAAAAAGTATATAATGAGTGATTCACTGTTAACCACCTGGAGAAAAAACAATGTCCACACATGCTCCTCGGCTCTTATTCTTGTATGCTGCCGAACCACGAACCCAGTCACACTCTGACCCTCTTGCTGAGCTAATTGCACACACCCCCCCTTCCTTATATGCTGGATATGATGTTGATGGCATTGAATATCTTATTGGCCAGCTCAGTCAGTTGCCCCAGCTGTGTCCCTTCCCAACTTCTTGTGAAAACAGGCCAATGGCATCCTGGCTTGTATCAGAAATGGTGTGACCAGCAGGTCCAGGGAGGTTATTCTCCCTCTGTACTCGGCACTGGTGAGACCGCACCTTGAATCCTGTGTCCAGTTCTGGGCCCTTCACCACAAGAAGGATGTTGTGGCTCTGGAGCGAGTCCAGAGAAGGGCAACAAAGCTGGCAAAGGGGCTGGAGAAAAGGCCTTATGAGGAGCGGCTGAGAGAGCTGGGGTTGTTTAGCCTGGAGAAGAGGAGGCTGAGGGGAGACCTCATTGCTCTCTAGAACTACCTGAAAGGAGGTTGTAGAGAGGAGGGTGCTGGCTCTTCTTCCAAGTTACAGGGAACAGGATGAGAGGGAATGGCCACAAGGTTGGCCAGGGGAGATTTAGGCTGGACATTAGGAAAATATTTTTCACAGGAAGGGTCATTGGGCACTGGAACAGGCTGCCCAGGGAGGTGGTTGATTTACCTTCCCTGGAGGTGTTTAAGGGACGGGTGGACAAGGTGCTGAGGGGCATGGTTTAGTGTTTGATAGGAATGGTTGGACTCGATGACCCAGTGGGTCTCTTCCAAACTGGTTATTCTATGATTCTATGAAAATTAACCCTTCTCCCACCAAAACCAGGAAATTAACAATTTCCCAACCGGAAACAGGACAAACTATTCAGTAAAACTTTAGGTTCAAAAAGCCTTTAGGAAAATGAAAGGATATCTAAGTAATTTAAGAATCTGTCAAACAACAGTGCTATCCTATCTGCTTTCAGAGAGGGCATGGAAGGAAAATGTATTTAGCAAAAACTGGTGGATTATTAAGTGCATTTATCTCCACTCAACATCTCTCTGTAAATAAGTCAAGGTTTCCTGGAACCTTGTGCAAGTGCTGGCAAAATTTAGAGCCTTAAATGGTGAACTGCTTTGAAGAAAGCTTATCTTCCTAATGGAAACAAATTGTGCCCATTAGTTATATGTGAGGTAAAGCTTTATTAAAACATAGGGGGAATCGGATTTAATTTTCCTTCTTAAATAGGTTGATTGTTTAAAATCAAACTTAAACCTTGGATTATGACATATTGATAGAATATGGACCATACACTGTAATAAAAGCAAATAAACTCGTGCTTTATATACCACCAGCAATGCTTTAAAACACAGATGTGACCTCAAAATTATCCATTAAAGAAAGTAATGCATCACCAGTAGGGTATTATCTTGGAGGAATGCCTACTGAAGTAAATGAGATAATCTTAGTTGTTCCCCTTGGGTGTTTGATCACATCCTCGTGAGTCAGATGTGTCTGATACATGCACCACTATTCTGGAATAAAGTATACTGTCATTTCACAGAAATAAATGTTGATTGGGCTTTTTACAGCCACCATAGGATTTTGCAGGTTTTGATATATAGGATAGCAACTGGAAAAATAAACGATTTTGCTTACTTTCAAATATTTAAACTCTTGAACATTTTTTGTTAATGTGATGGTTTATTTTTCTTAATTCTGCTTTTCTCAGTTAGGAAAGGTTGGTCATGATAATTATAGCTTTCAGTGACACATCTGATTTCCATCTTACGGACTCTTACAGAGGATGCCAATTTGAGGTGTTAGGATTCCTAATGCTTCAAGTGAATAGAAACAAGCCCTCCATTTTTTTCCTTAAAATAGCAGAATTGGATGAGGCTGATAGTTATGTTGGATAAGAGAAATGTTTTTTCTCAGTATTCCTCTTTATATTTTTATATATATTTCTATATATATACATATATCTACTTATAGTTTTAAGATATTCAGAGCTGAAATCAATGCTTCAATTTATGATTTGCCTCTGCTGTTTTAGGCTAGTTATTGTGGTGCAGAAGACTTGTATGAAAGCAAATGTATCCGAGATCACTATAAGTAATACTTAAGCATGAAAATAGCTTTATCCCAGGATTTGAAACTGGGAATAAGTTTCAAAGCCCTTACTGGAGAAGGAGAGCTATTGAATTATCTGCTGCGTTCCCTAGTGCATCCGTAAGATACATCGTGAGCTTGTGGTTTGGGTAAGGACTACGGAAGCTCAAGCATGCTTTGTACAAACTCTCACTTCCCAACACAAGGGTATTGCTCTCTCTGGTGAATTTATTGCAATGTTTTTAGTATGCACGGGTCATATGCTCTACCAGAGGCTAGTCACAAGATCCAGGAAAGATGGGGAGCCAAGAGGCTCAGGGTGCATGGTGGGTGCTGCAGTGCTTGCTGGCACTAGAAGCCCCAGCACAGCTGGCAGGGATGGGCAACTTTTCCAAATTTGTTTGCATCTCTCAGCATTTCAAGGAGCATATTGCATTTAGAAACACAAGATGTCAGCTGTCAAGATTTACAGTTGATTTGCATTAAACTTTGTAGTATGTATATATTATATATAAATACATAATCAAAATTAAGACAAGAAAAGAAATATGTACAGTCAGAAAATAAGCTCATTAGTACCCCTACTTCCCACCTACAGTATCATAAGCCAACAGCTTTGAAATACAACATTCCCTGGATAGGGTAACCATATCGGCCATGTAAGTAAGGTACCTTAGCCTTTGGTCTATTATCCATTTCTGGGAAAGATGGTTGAAAGTGAGGCATGTTTTGGGCTGCACAGTGACATCTTTGCTGTGCAGAGACTCAGAAATCCAAGAGTAAGTGGTTTCGTACTTGTACTACACCTGAGCTGGATTATCTGAGAGCCCTATAATATTGCTGTGTTTGTTTCCTTGACACCCAACACACCCTAAAACCAAGAAAGTTCTAATTGTATCCTCCAACTGGGTCGAAAGTGAAGACAGGGAAAGACTGGAGGCCAGACAATTTGAGCCATTGAGCACATAGCTCAAAATACCTGGGCTCCAGCAGCGAGACCCCCAATCAAGAAGAAAAGTAGAGTACGGAGCTGGAACTCATCTCTGAAACTGCATAACTTCATGCATGGGGGTATTTTGCCTTCCTTTTAATTTTGCTTGCAAACTGATATGACATTATAGAGAAAATATTGCTATTAGATGCCACATGAAGTAACAAACAAAGACATATATCTCAAGATTTATAAAAATAAGTTTGGCCAGAAGTACTTTGTTGACCTAACTGAAATAACTCCTTCCCTGACCCAGATACAACATGTGTAATTCACTTTGTAATGTCACTACAATGCTCATCAAGATTTCTACCTTGATATGACATCTGTAGATCAGGCATTCATTGTTCTGATCAGCAGTGTTCTCGTGGTTGTGTTGCTACCTGGGCAGCTGCTGACACCAAAGAGACTTTGGCTGTATAAGATCATTTGAAATTTGCAGCAGCAGAGCATTTAGGATTTGCAGACAAAACCATTAAAGTATGGGAAAGATAGTTTTCTTTCCCTCTAAATATGAAGGAAGAGGACACAGGGATGACACTTTATTTAATTTGGATTAAAAGAATGCTGTGAGGTTTCATTTTTTTGGAAAGGTGAGTTTTGATGTTACCTTAAACGGGTAAAAAAAATATATGAAAGTTCTGGTTGAAACTGTTTCCTCTGGAGTTTATTTCTAAAATCAAAACGCCTCTCTGATTTGAAGTTCTAAGGCCCACTGCTGTGAATAAAAATGTGCAGCCATTTCATTTATTCATTTTGGAAGAATAAAAGAGGCAATGAGTAAAACTGCAATGGGGTGAGGAAAACCTGCTGATCAGAACGAAGGTTACTTATATTACAATAAACATGTGTTGGTCTTGGCTAATATTGGTTTAAGTCACAGTCTCATTTGAACTCAAAGTGCCTTTTGCTTTAGCTGCTCAAAAGACACAATTGTTATTAAGGAAGTAAAATCTCTTCTGTTCCCCCAGCTGGAAGAAAAGAGATTGGAGGTGGCAGTGGAAGGGACAGGGCAGAAGAAAGAAGAGGAAAGGAAGGCAGACGCTCACACACAACTTCTTACAATGGCTCCAGCATGCCCTTCCATTGGCAGGAATCCTTTTGATCAAATCCTTGCCCTGGGCTGAAAGCATTTTAATGAGCATACAGACACCGTCTTTCTTTTCTAGGTCTATTTTGTGTTCTTAAGGATAGATAAGTAAAGTGTGCACTTAAATGATCTTGTGTGTGTTTCTTAAATGTACTCTAGAGAAAATGCGTGGTGCTTGAATGTGAAGGCAGAGCTGTGCCAACCTGAAGGACAGAAGGAAAAGAGCAGAGGAGGAAACGTGAAGTCAACTTAACATTTACTTTAACATTCACATCAAGCTTTAATATCTTTTTTTCCTTCAGAAGGAGGAATATAAAACCTGCAGAAAGGTGGGGGTTTAGGGGATGGAGAAGAGAGTTTTATGCAAATTCACGTCTTGAACTTAATTTCCCCACACTAGTTTCTTTGTGATGCCCATCAAGGCAATCATTCACCCAACTCCTTCTGCTCACATCCCAGGAATTATGCACAGTACAGTGACAGGTAGCAGCGCTACGGAAACTGCCTCAGTGATCCAGCCTCAGTGGAAGGATGTTCCACAGAGCTTCTTGTGGGAGTTTGGTTCTCAGGCTCAGTCCTAGACCTACACTGTTAACTCCCGTGTCAGGAAGTGCATCATTTGTTCTGCAGTGGTGATCTGCTGATCTCTACTCTCTTCACCATTCTGGGGGCAGATATGGGAACACTGCTCCTTTTGGCAGCAGCCTGAACGTAGTGGGTTTGAGAAAAACCTCTCTTGCCTGGGCTGCCAACATGGCATTTCCCATTAGCCCTAAACCACATTAAACATAAAATATCATCATCATCAACTATTATTATTATGCTTGACAAAAGCAAATGCAGTTTACTTTGACCCATCTCATTATTCTGAGGTATTTGTGGGAAAAGGCAAACTTTATCGGTATATCACAAGGTACTAACAGTTACTGGAAATCAATAAAGGGACCTGCTCACCTTTGAAAAAAGACTTACATTTACTTTCAATTTACCTGTAGTTTTCAAATATGGGGATATAGGAAGATAGAAGCCAAGAGTTCTGTGCAGAAGAAACAGAGCCTTCCCCAAACTGGGATGGTGTGAGTTGACAGGAAGTTTTGCCTTGACAGCAGCTGCCAAAATCAAAACCTTTTCCAAGTATTTTTTTATGTGAATCACAGGAGGTGCAACTACTAGGATTTGCATCCAAACAGGAACTCTGCAGATTTCTTCAAATCCTGGTGACAAAGGTATGACATTTATGATTTGCAACTGTTATTCCACATGTGTGAATTGCCAAAAAAAAAAAAAAAGGCTTTCCAAAAGGCAACTTTTATTTGTGACGGGTGCAGTTTGTAAACAAGAAAGTGAAGCAATGTCTGGTTTAGCTCAGGAGATCAACAGCTTCCCAAGTGGAGGTGCTACCTAGAGGTGATTGTTCCCATGGTATTAACAATGCTCTTTCAATAAGGAGACGGTCACTAATGCATAGCTTTAGCTTGGCTAACAGGTATGTGTGAAGTAACTGTATACTTTTAGCAATGTGGTACTGGGTAAACAGTGGAAACTTATCTCATAGGAAATAATTTTGATGAGCTTATGCCTCCAACAATGGTACAAACAGCCCTTGAAAAGGAGGTAAACTGTGAAATATAGATACCAAGGGAAAAAAAAATCCCTAATTTATAATGTTCAGGCATTTGTCTCCTGTGGTAATTCAGCTCATGTCATTATTGCTCCCTTTTTAGCCACTTTCTTGGTTATTTTTCTCAATAAAATCCTCCAACAGTGATTGTTCTATAAGTTAAATACATGATATGTAAAATGTTTGCACTTCCAGTTTTACTGCATTCATTTCATTTATACAGGAGTCTCAAATTTATCCCATGTAGAGCATTCATCAATACACTCACTTCTGCTCATCCTCATGTGAACTAACTTGCAGTACAGGAGGAAGGCCAGTGCATCAAATTACTTTTGTTTCCAGTCTTAGTAAAGATTCTTCATGCTTCATCTTTTTCAGTGAGACAACCAGACCTGTGACACCAGCTAAGAGGATGCCTTTTCTTTTTTTTTTAACAGTACAATACTTGTAGTGTCATTCTCTTGCACTTAACACACCTTTACAATTTAAAAGAATGTTCCATATGCTAAGATTTAAATTTAAAATATTCATCATATTAAAGGTTTGTTCATTTTTAGGGTAATTCTACCCTTCTGAATTTGGGGTGATTATCTCTATCCAAGTAATTATAGCAGCAACTGACATTCTACACGTACATACACATATATATTTACATGTAGGTTGTCTATATCTATTTTTATCTAGCTATGTATATGTTTGTATACACACACATGCACATTTGAACCGGGTATCCTTGTTTCAGACAGCTTTTCAAACAGACCTACCTTCATTCTTCCTGACTACAAGCTGTATTGGCATAGGGCAATTTAGAAAATAATTAATTCATTAACTAATCTCAAGAATACCTGAACAAAATACCAAACCCAATAGAAACAAAAACTTTAGGGGTTTCATCTGTTAGAATGAACACGTAGAGAATTCAGATGGTATGCAAGTAACTCAGAAAATGTTTATGTGGAAAATTGTCCATGCATTTTATTACTTGTTCACAAAAAATCTCAGTGCACAACTTAGCTAAATTACCGGCAAAGTTAAATTAGGCATGCACACTTAGGATTAAAAACACCCCTACTGCCTGCCACATGGAGGCTGCTAGTTCATAGGGAATGGGAAAACAAAAATACCTGTGGTTTAGTCTGTCAGAAGACTGTCTGCCTGGATATCCAGAAAACAAATTAGTAGCAGAAAAAACGGACTTAAACAAGGACATTTAAAAATTACAATGGTATGCACATTTGCTATGGTATTTTTATGTGACTCACACTAAAACACCAATTCACCTATCAGAGTAATGCAATAGCTGCTACTGATAATGTTGCAGTGTCACATATGTAAGATGCAGTGTTTTGGAAACATATCCTTCAACTGAATATTTGGAATATTTCAGTATTAAAAGTAATGGCCCATGTAAAAATTGTTTGATTTCCTGATACTTCCTGTTCTCTCAAACACTACTTTATATATAGATAAGCATTCATTTATTTAGGAGATTTGTCCCATGTAGATTATTCATTAATCCACTCACTTCTGCTCATCTTCGTGTGAACTAACCTGCAGTACAGAAGGCCAGCGCATCAAATCACTTTTGTTTCCATTCTTGATAAAGATTCTTTCTGCTGTATCTTTTCCAGTGAGACAACCAGACCTGTTAAAGAAAAGAGACAGTCTTTTTTCCCCCTTTCTTTTAGGAATTATCAGAATCCTACATTTACAATCTTAATTGAACAAGTCAGATTGCTGGGGTACATCTGTAGTCCGAATTAGGTTCTGTTGTGACGTGATGCATACAAAGGGAGACCTCCATGTCTTCGAGGGACAAAAGCTCCAGAACATCAGGAGTTTGGAAGCTGCAGGAAGTGTAACACCAGGCTTGCACTACACTACAAGGTATGCTTCTCATAAGAAATTTGTAACACTACTTGGAAGTGACTGCCATTATTTGTGAAACTGAACAGGGTTCATACGATGGCTTTATCAAGACAGGGCTACATGGCAAACGTTCATGCAAATTTATATGCTCTCATGTGAATAAACAATATTTAAAGTGAACAGGGGCAGAGAATGGGAAAAATGAATTAATGTTTCCCTGTTTACCTTTCTTTAAGCAGCTCACTGTCAGCCAGACTTACATAGATATTTGGGTAATGGAAGATGCAGTAAGTGACTAGTGGAGCTTCCAGAACTTTTTGCAACAATAATGACATATAGTCATAACAGAGGCTACAGAATCTAACTAAGGATTTTAAAAGATCTAGCAAAGGAGCTCTCTGAACCATTAATGATGATTTTTAACAAATCTTGTTGCCCTGGGGAGGTTCCAGAAGGCTAGAAAAAAGCTTATATAGAGCCAACATTTAAAAAGGTTAAACGAGATGACTTGAGTAATTATAGGCCTGTCAACCTGACATTGATCCTAGGTAAAATACTGGAACAGCTGATATGAGACTTGATTAATAAGGAATTAAAGGAAGGTAATATAATTAATGCCTTTCAAAAGGCGTTTATGGAAAATAGATCTTGTCAAACTAGCTTGATATCATTTTTATGAAATTACAAGCTTGGTTGAGAAAGGTAATAACATTGATGTAATGTACTTAGATTTCTGTAAGGCTTTTGACTTGGAACCACCTGACATTTTGATTAAGAATGGAGAATGCTACAAAATCATTGCATCAAACATCAAATGGATCCATAAAATAGCTAACTGGTGCATCTCTATATGTAATTGTAGATGGGGAAATCTATTGAGCAAGTGTGTCACCACTGGAGTCCTGCAGAGAATAGCTCTGGATCAAAGCTGTTTAACATTTCCAACCACGTCCTGAAAGAAAAGAAAATCAGTCACAATAGATTATATTTACAGACCACATGAACACTGCTACAATAATAAAGTGACACAGACAATAATAAAGTGAATGTGTTACTGATGAAGAGCAAGCTAGATGTTTTGGCCAAACTCTAATGTTTTCTTTCTAGAAACAACAAAGATTGGCTTTACGGGACCTTACTTGTAGTACGCGTGACTTATAGAAAGACTTAGGACTTGTTATAGGTGGATAATGAGCAAAACAGAACTTCTAGTGCACTGTGGTGCCTATAAGGGCTCTTCATTGAGTGCGCAGCAGGGAATGTCAGACCTAAGCTGAGTAAGTTTATATTACTACTGATGTTGGCATTGATGCCACCACTTTGGGAATGCAGGGTCCCATTCTGAATCCTGGCTCAAGAGGGGTGCTGGTAAGCTGAGGAGCACTAGAAGAAGGTCCTCAAGAGCATGTAAGGAACTGGAGGAGATGATTCATCATGGAGAGTTTAATGAATTCAACATTTCCCGCTCAAAAAAGAGGATTAATGAGGTGAGCTGATGACAGTCCAAAATCATGAGACTTGATTTGCCCAACTTTCCCTATAAAAACAGATAGGAATGTGGCTGAGGCTTACTGCTTTGTCACCCCTATGCAGTCATTGCAGAAGTTACGCATCTCCAGCGGGCAACTAATCCTGTTTGAAGATAGCTGCAATGAATTGCCTTCTGGTAGTCCCTGTATCTCTCTGTTGACTACAGAAGGATCCCAAAACATTGAGTAGTATAAGATGCTTCATTTTTTGCATGGTTAAAGTTAAATGAGATAATCCCACACTAATTGTCTCCATAGAGAGTGTAATTTTTAAAATGAAAGTTCTTCAGTCTGTTAAATAACAGGTTCTGAAAGTTGAAAGTTTTATAGGGACAAATTAAGATTAAAAATCAGGTGCACATTTTCTCAGGGAGCGTAATTAACCTTTGGAGCAAATTACTAAGGGTTGTGGCACTTTCTACACCAGTGGAAATTTTAAAATTGAGATGAAATATTTTTCTGAAAGATATGCTCTACTTAAAATGCATTGATTCAGGCAAGTTAAGTGGCCTGCATTGTACAAGAGGTCATAGGAGATCATTGCTTTTGTCCTTTTTGGACTAACAATACACGTGTCTATGTCTTGCAGTGCTAGAACACCTTCAAAAATGTTTTCCTTAAGTCTTTCACTATTCTTAAATTTCCTTCCTGATAACAGTAATTAGAATTCCCTGCCTTAGAGGACAAACACATTAAGGACTTTGAGGTACACAAATATCCTGGAAATAAAGGCTCTATAAACATTTATGGTACATTGAAGAAACATAGAAAATTAGAGCAGGTAGAGCTTAAGTTAAATTTGCTACCCAAGTGCTAATTGTATGTTAGTCTTGTTGGAGTTGGGTGCTGACTGACTATCAAGCCTATTGCCAGCTTCTACATAATAAGGGCTCAAGTGTCTTGAAAAAGACTCACAGCATTTTCAAAAATATCCCACAAAATGTCCATTTTCCTTTGTGCAATTGGCACTGGAGCAAGGCCAGATCCACCCTGCTCTTGGCCTCCACACCCTGGTGGTTCATGGTTCAGGCTAGCAAGGTCACACAGTTGATGTGGGGTTAAGTGAACAGGAAAGCCATTAAAATTTATGTGATTTTGGCAATGTGCTGTATTTTCCCTGTCTCAGTTCTATGACTGCCTGAATAAAAAAAACCCCAAACAAACAAACAAAAACTCTCAAGAAGAGAAACAGGGAAAGATTAGAGCCATTCAGAGAAAGAGTTTTCTACAGTCTGATTTTGATTTGATAATCTAGATTAAAGTCTAAATCCGCATCACCAAAGGACGATGTAATGGTGGAGAAAGATGAAGCATTCAGAAAGAGAGGCTGAAAAATGTCTAGTGATGGACACAACATTTCCATTTACATTGTTTTGGAGGACCAATTGGTTTTTATGTTTCGTGACAACTATCTACTATGGAAACGTTCAAATTTTCTCTTTAAATATGTAGAAACACACAAAGGACAATTTTTTTTGTTTTGACCTGCTAATATTCTAAAAGACACTGTGTTGGCTGGTAGAAATTGTAATTCAGATAGTCATCTGTTGTGATGATAATACCTTAATTTCCTATTCCTTTCTGTGCACCAGATTTCTGCTTATCTTTCCCAAGATGCACTGTCAGCTGAGATCGGAACATCCTCTCTATATAATACAAATATATTCTTACACATAATAGATGTTCTGCAGGTACGTGGTAGGACAGGAGAATAACAGGGCCGAACACCTAGCAGAATTACAGACTAGCATACACATGAGCTGCAAGCCTATGAAGTACCATGACATTTTAAAGTTAAAACTCAGTCTTTTGTTGAACATCTGAAAAATTTTATAAATTATGAATACTGAGGGGGAAAAGGAGCATTCTGGGAAGCAAGACCAAGATTCAGACACCTAAGAAAGAGCAAATGAAAAAAAAAATAGGCAAGATAAACTAAGAGCACACTGAACAGTAAGTATCATATCAGGTGATTCCTGAAGAAAGTGATTTGAGAGATCAAAATTATTTTAGTTAGTGCATGTCTTAATCCATGTTTCCTCAGTGATATACTTTGATGTAATTGAGGACAGGAATTTTGTTACTACATTTTTTTTTTTGTGCACATCCTTCAATGAATGTTTTAGATGTACTGCTCAGGTTCATAGATCAGATATTTCACTATTCACGCGATTCCCATCCCTACCTACAACACAGGAACATATGGGCCATGCAAACACTGGTAAGAAGCTCCTAACAAGGAGCTTTAAGTAGAAACCAATACAAACTTGACAAAGCTTTGGGCCTTACTGCTTGGCAAATCAGGTGTCTCTGCTGGGGTAGGTGGCTCAACACAGTCCACCTTCCTTTTTCAGACACTTTGGCAATACTTTTAAAAACTTCTAAAAATGTACTGAGAGGGAGGGGAGACCCTGAAGGTCCTTGGGCTTTATGGTCAAGTCTCCTGCATATGCCTTGAGTATGACATGTCAAAGTGTTGACAATTGAGCTAGGGATACTTACACTGTTGGCAGAAAACACTGAATACTGAGAGGGGGAAGAAATTTGCTGTTAACCCAGATGGATACACAAGTGTGGCTGAATATCTTCTGAAAGCAAGATCAGCCACAGTTCACCAAGGAGGTTTCTCCACCTGAAACACAAGGAAATTGCACCTGTGTGATTATTACTTATCCTGCCTGTACTAGAGGCTTGCACCTGCCCTTGACACTCAGTAGGCTGTTGGTCAAAGCTACCTGGTAAATTCAAAACAAATCCAACACAGGAGTCATAGCCAGGCCTTCCTTCCTAACTTTCCCTTTCCATGATGATTTTCTGCCTCAATACATGTAAAAGGAACCAAATAGAAATTCAAATTCTGTGACAACTCATTATAGTTTTTTCTGCTTCAGTAACCTTATTGATTACAGAAAAGGCTGATTAAACGTATGCTTCATATTTTTTCCCCAACACTTTCAATAAATCCCCTTTATGTTCTGCGAATAAATAAATAAATAAGTAAAGTGTGTCTTCCTGACAGCTGGCTGTAGAGTAAACTTAGAGCACCTGCTTTTTTCTCTTTTGTTCATTCTTTACTGCTAAGTGAATAACACTTAACTCTAAATAAAGAAGGAGGGTGACCATGGCTACTGAAAAAGATTCAAAGGCATTCTGTGCATTGTTTGTAAAGAACTGATTGCAAACATGTAGTGTACGGCAGATGATAATATTCCTGCACAATAATCTAGCACTAATTCACATCATAGTTTAAGGGCCAGATTCTCGTGAAAGGCACCAAATAATCTAAGACAACTTTATTCTGTTGGATGCCACACATTTCTTTGGCAAATTCAACTGATACCCTGTTTAAAGGTGCTAATAGGACAGGCAGCATCCTTGAAAGCTGGCAGAAAGGAACACAAGCAACTTTACCTTATTTCGGCCTCATCTGTAGGAGGGTTTAGGGAAAAAAAAAACCTCAACCTTCTTGAGGTCTTGATTATTTTGTTTGTAAATAACCATCTGCTTCTTTCTGATCAACAGCCAACATAGTAAGGTATGACCCCAGGGAAAGCTGTGATTGATACTCCGCCACCTCTATTAGCAGGGATGCAGCACAAAAGATAGTGCTAGACTCACCAGTGGCCTATGATGAAAAAGAATACACTTTCTTTAAAAATGTAAATGAACTGATGGTATAAAAGGATGCAAGTGGCATAGGGGAAAAGCCCAGCCATCAAAAACCTTATTTCTGTCATGCCTACCTACCCTCCCCTCTCCCACTCCATTTGTTGGTCCAGCTGCTGATCTTCACTCTGGAGAGGGAGGCTATGAAGCTGCCCTGACAGGGCTGGGCAAGACAGACACAGCATCATCCCACCACTAGCACCAGCCACCCAGAGTCACATCTTTATCACCAGCTCACCACTGACTCAGAGTGTGACCTTGGGCAAGTCCTCTAAGCTCTTCATGCATCAGTTTATCTGCTGGTGAACTAGATATAATACCTTTACTGAGGATTATCGCAATTAAATGCTGTTTGTAAAGTGAGCTGAGGCTCTCCATGCTACAGAAATGAATATTCTGGATATGACTGCTGTGCTGATCAATTGCAGCATATTAGTAAGAGCAGCTACTGAGTTCCTGTGCTGTCTTCCTCATTTCCAAGGACTTTGGGGACCAGTCCTGGGAAGCAGGAGTGCTTAAGGGATCAAGGGATTTTCTGCAGAACAAAATGGTTTGGGTTGCTCTTGTTCTGTTACTTGTGGCAGTCCTTGTGAATGCTGTGTTTAAAAAAAATAAAGAAAAAAGCAACAAAAATCCCAGCTGCTAAGAAGTGGTTCTGACTATTTAACATCTGAAAATCAGTTGCTAAGAATTGTTTCTGGCTATTCAGTGTCTGTACCTTTCTTTGCAACCCAGTAGTCACATCGGTAAAGCACTAGCTGTTACCAGGCAGAAACTAGTGGGGAAACTGTTCAATGAATTTAAGAAATAAAGTCAGAGGGAAATAGGTTATAAAATCCTCCAGTGTCTGGTGGATTTTTTCACTTAAGTATTCAGCCTAATGTGCTTTTAGTGGAAAGGTTCCAAATTGTACAACCAGGAAAAAAAAAAGGAAAGGGGGGGGGGGGGGGAGAAATTCCCAGACAAAATAACTAGAGGTAAATTCAGTGTTTTTCCACTCCAGTGACCACAACCTTTGCTTTTATTCTGGTGCAAACAGCTGCAGGTGCCTGAAGTCAGCCAGTTCTATCTGTCTGCAATGTCATCCATGTTTACTTGCAGCACTGGACTTTCGATTCTGTCAGGGTGCCAATCCAACGGGCCGCCAGGCACTGCAGCTGACAGTCAAATCTGTAATGCTGAATCCTTCTTCTGGAAAAAAGGGCTAAAGAGGTTAATACACTCAAGTAAGGATAAACACACCAGCTGTTATAGTTTCTAATATTTAATGTCATTATCAAATAAAATAACTCCTAAGAAATAAAAAATATGCAGCCTCCAAATCACTCATCTTTGTTAGTACTAATAAATTATCCGAAAAGCCTACACTATAAAATAATAATAGAGAGCCTGCAATTAATGTCATAGTTGCTCTTCTGCTCTACACTGATACCATTACCTTCTGGTGTTTCGTCAATATTGTTACCACACACTACACAGTATCTATAGAATAATCAGGGATAGATTATTGGAATGTTGAGGAATAAAATTTAACTTGGGTTTTGTTTTTTTTTTTCTTTCAGTATGCTTGTTGAAATATTTTATCTGTCTGATTTACTGAATGTAATTATTCAAAGATTTCATTATGCTCAGTCTTTCTGTTTTACAAAAATCTGCTTAGGATCATAAGAATAACGAGTCCTGCAATGAGAGTGCTTTTGTTTGTGTTTGCGTGTGAAATCTGAAAGGATGCCTCCAGAACTCATTACTGGGGCTAAATAATTTTTAGAGAGTCAGAAAGTGAATATATGTTTTCCTTCCATCATTATAGCTACAGATTCTACTGCTCTTCACCAGTGTAGACTAAACAGAGGATAACTTGAACACATTCAGAAAGATTGAGAAATATACACAGAGACACAATGCAACAAGCTTCATAGCCTGCAAAACAGCCTGCGATAAGCTCATCTTCTAGTTTTTGATTGATTTTATAGACACACTCACTGTCTTGTACTCAAGGGTCTATGACCAATTCCATAAAAATCCTTGAATTTTTAAGATTTATCAGTCAGTCATTTCAAATTGCATCAGACTAAAGCTTATCAATCCTGTTATGCTTTCTTTTTGGTTTTACAAAATTTGACTGAAATTTGTTGCTCTGGTTATTGCTTAACTGTTGGCAAAGGCATGGAGTTGGTGGGGACCTAGGGGCATGTGTTTGCTAGTAAAGGTAGTGCTGCTACTCAACACAGGATCACTGCTCTCACCGGCCACTTTGAGGCACAAAAGGAGATATTTACTCTCATAATGTACCTCTCCAAATCCATCTTAAGTGTGACTCATATTCTTTTGCTTGCTTTCTTCACACAGGTGCATTTATTTTCTGCACTGTGTTTTTAACAACGTATGGATTATAGAAAGAAAGAGTAGGTAATGTTTTTCCTACAAGTGTAATACCAGGTGGAAAGTAGAGCTGACTGACTAAGAAATTCCTTTCCCTTCTCCCCTAAAATTGTGAGATTTTAATTATTATTTCGTCATTATTGTTTTCCTAGAAAATTCTCTTCAGAAAAAAAAACAAACCCGAAATCTCTTTTCAGGGGAAGCAAACTGGAATTTCTTGGGGCTTGCCAGCTGCCTGCCGAAAAGGAAAAACGGCAGGAGCCTCATCGGAAGGCTGCTGCTGGCTGCCCACCCCGCTCCTGCCTCTCCTCCTCCTCCTTCTCGCTTTCCCCCTAGCCTGGCTGCTGGGGAGGCAGCTGGGCTGCAGGGCCGGCAGAGTGCCAGGGCACTCAACCTCCCCTCCTCCCTCTTCCAGACCTGCTGCATCTCCCCAGCTGCCTGCCTGGAAGACTATTGTCAATTTTGCTCTCTCCCTGCAGACGACAACAAAATCGACAGGGGCCTTCCAGCCAAGCAGCCATGGAGCCATCAGTTGGATTTTTTTTTCCTGATAGAAAAATCAGAAATTTCTGGCAAAATTGAAATTTTCCCATTAAACCAATCCTGATTTTATAAGAGGCATATTTTCTCCCTAGAAAGTCATTCCAACAGAAAATTCCCAGCTGGTGTAGTTTGAGAGATGTTTGAATTAAAGTCTATAGAAGAAAATGCTTGTTTGCTTGGCTGTGAAATAAGAGCAGGTAAATGGAGTCAAATGCAAACAAATACTGCCTGAGAACCAATGTGCAGGCTCCTACCTTCTAAGGATCAGGACCTTTTTGAATAATTTACACAGGTCTGAACTCCCATGAGAATACTTCCCAGCTCACAATTGCTACCAAATTGCTTCAGAAAAGTATTCAAGCTTTTGTGGCCTCATCAAAACAGAAACCTTTTCAACAGCAGCAGGACATCAGACATTGCAAAGGAGAGAGGGAAGAAAAAGTCACCTCTGTCTGTTTTCTCTGCCTGCGGTAGGGGATGATTCTCTAGGTAGTAAGGGATCTGGCACTCTCAGACCTGTCTGTGCCATGCATGCCTACGGATTTCAGGAGAGACAGGCCCCAGCGCCAGCGGTGTTGGAGGGGCTTCAATGCATGACCTGAGGTTTGAGATGAGAAGGTGTAGGCAGTCATGAGCAGTGTCCCATGCAGGTTTTCTTCAGTGCCCCCTCCAAGTCTGTACTGAAAGCATTGCCCTTCCTTCCAGCCACAGGACTGCAGATTTGACTTGGGAACACTTCTGCAGTTTTCCCCTAGCCAGGATGCCTCAGTTAGGTCAAATATCACTTCCTGATTTCCAGAGGAGCAGGAATACTGGTGCCTGAGAAGTCAAGTCATTAGCACCTAAGTAGGACAGTGGAAGCAATTTTGAAAATATTTCCTTGTGCTCTGACTGTACCTTTCCCCAAGCAAACTTACAGCAATAGCGAGGAGCAGATAGCAGAGTCTCTGCACAGGTAAACCTCCCACTGAAGTCATCTGGAGCTTAATCTGAACAGGAGCTGTAAGAGGGTCAAATGTAGCTCCACTTGTGCTCCTAAGTGGTGTGAAGCCTTGTGCAGGCTCTTTGCAGCAGGTAAGCTTCTCTCCAACTGGAGCAGCTTTTTGTGAAACAACGCAGGAGCTTTATTCATGCTATGGAAATGTTTTGCAAGTAAAACACCACTAAGCAATCAAAACACAGTGCAAAACAAGTTTATTGAATGATTAAATGTGAACAAAAATGGTCAAAGCCAGAGTGAACCCATGGAGATGTGGTGAGGTGAAGACCCACTGTGTGGTACCCAGCAGGCAGAACACCTTGCTGCAGGGCTGCAGGATTGACCCCCTGTAGTAGCTACTTGTTGTACCTTGTATATTGATTATACCCTGCCTGAGATGCTTGTAATATGGAGGCACAGCAGGGTGACTTAAGGGATGAAGTGGTAGCTATTTTCTGAATGTGTTAGCCTTCATAGATATAAAACAAACCCTTTATTTGCATGTAAATATTTGCAATTAATTCTTGATAGTTTTGT
Organism: Clamator glandarius; assembly: GCA_033459285.1. NCBI lineage: Eukaryota > Metazoa > Chordata > Aves > Cuculiformes > Cuculidae > Clamator > Clamator glandarius. The sequence continues at coordinate 108,964 of JAUNZM010000244.1, read as the reverse complement.
TTTCGTATGTTCATTAAAACTTCTCTCCCCTATATTTTATTCATATAGATCAGATTTTGGCCAACATCTTTCATAAAGTGCTGAAATTTGCCCTTGAGGCATCAGATGGAGTAGTCAGATTGTCAAATAAGTCTCCTAATTGAAGTTAACACTGGCACAATATTTGTCTTTTGAAAATAAACATTGCTAGCAAGGTTGCAGGTCCACCACTCTGTGTGCACTCTGGCAGTACTGGGGAGCCCTGGAGCGTATAACAGAAAAGGGGGGAGTTTGATATGAGGAATAGCTTAGAAATAAGTACGTTAGCATATTGTTTTGGTGAAATACCAAGCATGCTAGGGTTTATCAAAACAAAACCAGCAAAAGCTGCTTTTTTGTTGAAGTCACATGTTAGGAGGTACAAGGAATAAATAAATATTCTCTTTAAGCAATGTATTTGCATTTTTATATCTTAAAGGGTCAGAAGCAGACATGGGAAATCAATAGTTCTCCTTGCACAGTGTGGAATTAATCAGTAACTTTGGGGACACTCTGTATTTAAAAAAACAAACTGAAGGAAGATCACATGGCTTTCAAAGACAACCTTGTTCCTGGTGAGTTCAAGATGATAAAGGACTGACCGTACAGTGCCTACAAGAAAATCAGAACCAGAACGCAAGACAAATAGCATTTGATGATGCCAACTCAAAGATAGATCAGGAAGTGAGTGTTAATGCAGTCGTAAGAAACCTTGTATTGTGCCTGTTAAACATCTATAAGGAAAAAGGTCAGAGATCTGGATTTTGCCACTAACCTTCAGTGCTATCTTACCTCTCTGTCACAAATATAGCAGCTGGCTTCAGCAAAGTGCTTAAAATCACTGTCCACCTGAAGCATGCATTTGACTTGAGTGGGACATGTACTTTGGGCTGAGTCTATGGGACCTGACAAGTTGCACCCCAGACTCTTCAGGGAATTGGCTGATGTGGTACCTAAGACACTCTCTATGGTATTCGAAAAGTCATGGTGGTCAGGAGAAGTTCCCGGTGGCTGGAAGAAAGGTAACATTGTGCCCATTTTTAAAAAGGGTAGGAAAGACAACCCTACGGACTACTGATCTGTCAGTCTCACTTCTGTACCTGTGACGATCATGGAACAGATCCTCCTAGAGGGTGTGCTAAAACACATGAAGGACAGAAAGGTAATTTGAGGCAGCCAGCGTGGCTTCACTAGGGGCAAATCCTGCCTGACCAACCTAGTGGCTTTCTATGATGGGATAACAACATCAATGGACATGGGAAAACTGACAGATGTAATCTGTGTTTATTTCTATATAGCCTTTGACATAGTCCCCCACAAAATCCTTCTTTCTAAACTGCAGAGATATAGATTTGATGGGTGGACTGTTCAATGGATAAGAAATTGGTTGGATGGTCACATTCATGGAGTAGTGGTCAATATCTCAATGTCCAGATGGAGATCTGTGACAAGTGATGTCCTTCAGGGATCTGTATTGAGATCAGTGCTGTTTAATATCTTCATCAATGATACAGACAGTGAGATTGAGCATCCTTGGCTGCAACAAAAGAAATGTGGCCAGCAGGTCGAGGGAGGTGATTCTGCTCCTCTAGTCCACTCTTGTGAGACCATATCTGGAGTATTGTGTCCAGTTCTGGCATCCTCAACCTAAGAAGGATGTGAAACATTTGGAACAGGTTCACAGGAGGGCTACAAATATGATCAGAGGGCTGGAGTACTTCTGCTTTAAAGGAGAGGCTGAGGGAATTACAGTTGTTCAGATTGGAGAAGAAAAGACTCCAAGGAGACCTTAGAGTGACCTTCCAGCACCCAAAAGGGGCCTGCAAGAAAGCTGGGGAGGGACTGTTTTACAAGGGCATGTAGTAATAGGTTGAGAGGGAATGGCTAGAAATTGGAGAGGGGAAGATTTAGGCTAGACATTAGGAAGAAAGGTTGCCTAGGGAAGTTATGGATGCCCCATCCCTGGAGGTGTTCAAGGCCTGGCTGGATGGTGCCTTGAGCAGTCTGATCCATGGGATGTTTCCCTACCCTTGGCAGGAGGGTTAAAACTAGGTCTTTAAGGTCCCTTCCAACCCAAACCATTCTATGATTATATGATTAAGATTCTATGTGCTGGGACTTCCATGGGTCAGATAGGTCTGCTTCAGGAACCACGTGATGTGCAAACATAGCAGACCATGGCATGCAATGAAAACTTTAATCTCTGAGTTCCCCTTTTTTTTCTGTTCCCACACTTTACAATTAAAATACTGGCTTGCAATTGCTGTTTGCTCTTATTTTGAATAAGAATATTCCAGGAACCGTTTATCATAAGTGCAGAAATCATGCTCTAACAGGTAATAATCTGTTAAGTATGCCACCTGATCCTGTCTCTGCTCCCTAGCTATTTGGCTTTATGTAACAAATGCAGAAGTGTTATAGGGGTGTGCAGCATTTGCTACTCAGATTTGTATAGCTGGCAGATCTCTGAATTTATAGTAGGTGATAATTCAAATACCTGGACTGAAAATTCTACTTCATGAACAACAATAGGGCTATTAGATAAACTGAAACCATTAACAGGGGATCAGACAACGCACTCCTGCCTTAAATCTTTGTCCTGGCTAAGGAGCTTGCTGGCTTCTCTGCCTGGATCCCCGTAGGCCTTCTGCTATACAATCTCATCCTCAGCCTGAGAAAATCCAAGTGGTCTAAGAGTGCACAGGAAAAAAATTGTAAAAAATTACTCTATATGATGACTGTACTTGTGTAGCCTACACTGCTGCTGGCAGTGGGATGCCCTTGGTGCATCTCTTGCTACCCTTTAGTATGCAGCTGCTCCATGATGTTCTCACCCTGACCCAATGCAGAGCTGCCCCAAAGATGCTGTTCACAAACCTCATGCTAGTAGGGACTGAAAGGGCTCCAGGCAAGCCTGGGACTGCAGTGAAGGAGAGTAGAAAGATGATGTAAATTTGTCTGTGTCCCTTCGACTCCCCAGCCAAAGAGCACTTGAGAACTAAGTGGTCTTGCTCATGCTATAATAAGAACAATGCTCTTGCAATGTGGATGAGTGGCTCTAAGCAATGTGAACCAAGCCTGGGAGCTTCAATTTAAAGCACTAATTCCCTGACAGAGCTCCCACTGATAAAACAAAACTCACTGACTTCAAGATGAACAGAATGAAGCTTTTTTATCAATGTAAAACAAAACATGAATTGCTTGATAACAAGTGAAGACTCACTGATAGCAGGGGAGTAATGAAGAGCTGATCCTACTTCCATTAACTTTATTGGGAGCAGACCCAAAATATTTAAGTGGAGATGGCATATCACATCTATCTAATCTAAAATATCTCAGGATTTATGTTATGGTATCAGCTCTGAAACAGACAGATGACATATTACCCCTACTACATTTAATTTATAATCTTCATCTCACTAAACCTGCACCTATCTACTTAGATGGTCCCCATTACTAAAGTAGCTGAGTGGCTGCCAAGTATTTAGACATATAAATAAAACAGCAGAGATTATTTTGTTCTCTGTCTCCCTGCTTACCATGTAGTTTTTAAGATATTCCATAACATTTGCACTTGTTCTGTTTTGTGCACAAGTGGATGAGACTGGGAATCTCTGGGTTTGTTTTAAACTTTTTGGGGAAAGCAAGTATGCCACAAAAGAGGTACACATTTATTTCTTAACACACTGAGATCAATGACTCCCAGAAAGGCTAAAAGCAAATAATGATGCCTTACTCCAGGAGCTGTGAGAATTTAATTGCATAAGCTCACAAACTTTCCATCAGTTCACAGTCCAGATTGTTCCTGTCAAATGTCACGGGAGGTCATGTTGGTGGAAGGAGACGTGATATCTCAGGAAGCAAAGTCCAGTACCCTGAATAGTTTATAATATCAAGAGAGAAGCACTGGGCAAACAAAAGGAATTTGTGCTACTGAGCAAATGGGATGCTGTGTTTGGAAGTTTTCAGAGTTTTCACTGGGCTTGTGGCTTCAGTCTTAGATGTGATGGACAGCCATGGTAAAACTTCTAACAGCACGCAAGAGTCCCGTCTGTGTATTGTAGGAATTTTTTGGCTGGTCAGTCACAGTCAGAAAGATTAAAAGGCTTCAGTAAAGTTGTGTGCTTCCCCTCTTTCTAGCAGCATAACAGCTACTAGCTCTTCAGAGAGATGCTCTCAGAGAACATGGTGGTGGTTGTAGCTGGAATGAGACATATGGGACCAAAGCTACCATCTCTTTGGGCTATGTACTCAGCCCAGTTCTTGCCATGGTCAGTGCTAATGATATTGAGATCAGGACCTGCATTTTAGGAGGGTTCAAGATGGAACAGCAGTTGTTCTAAGATTGATCCAAAAGGAGGAATACCAGACATTTTAAGATATATTCTCCAAAGCTGGACAGGACTATGTTTTCTCTTTTCTATTTCTGACTTCTGCTGAGCTCATGAATCTCTGCCAGTGGATAAATAGATAGGGCTGGACTCTTTTCATAATTGTTTCTGGATATATCCTTCCTCAATCTTATTCTGCACAAAACTTCTTGAATAGCTCATTTAAGGAGAAAACACTTGAAAAGTATATTAGCAAACTCTTTCAGTGGGGTAAAATCATCAACATGGAAAATTCAAGTTTTCAAGAGAGCCATTAAGTGTGATTAAACCTTTAAAAAGGGAGAACAATGAAAGCAGCCTTGTATTTTGCAATTTCATATCTTTAATTGTACAAAGATTTTCTTTAAAAGCACAAGCCTGAAAGGAAGCTGAATGTTACAGTATTTACTGAAGGAAAGCAATGAGAGAAGGCCTGTTCACCAGCTAATGGAGTGAAGCCCAGAAATAACGACAAAAAAACGGTAACGACCACTCTCCAACACAACATATATAAAAGAGGGAGCAATAAAAAGGCAACAATTCTTGACTTAGCTTTGAGTTTCACAATGACTGTGATTACAGATAGTAAGTGGAAGAGCATATAAGCCATGATGAAATCTAGTTGGCTTTGCAATTGAGATTCAAGTAAAAAAAAAAGGAAAAAGCAACAGGGACATTGAATTTCTGCAGCACAAATTTTGGATGCGATATGAGAAATGGAAAGAAAGGAAGAAAGAGCAAGACTATCAAAAAGTTCAGCAGAAAATGGATATGTTCTCATCCATTCCATCTAATAATAAACACAGTTGGGGCCAGATCCTAAGCTGAACTGAACTGGTAATGGCAGTGGTTAAGCTAGTTTGCTGTTCCTGCAGATGTGAATAACATACAGTCACACACATTCTGACATACTTTAACCTGTGTCATCTTGCAGCATCTTTCATGTGTAGAGAATACTTTGATTATTGAGAACTAGAATGAAAAAAGAAGGTAAAATCAAACTGATTAAAGCATACAATAAGTATATTTATGATACGTTTCATGCTAGTTTAATTATTAGTCTTGCATTAAAGAGAAAATATTTGGACTTATTTTAATGACATATAATTAGCCGCTTTATTTTTCTTGAACAATATTTTTAAATGCAGTGTTAATATCTGGTCTGCAATCACACCTGTTCATGTCTTTCTTCGTAATAAGTGATACTTAGATTATAGATACATGTATATATAATTCTGTATATAATACGATATATTCCATGTCCAGCCCTGAACCTTAAAGATGCAATGTCTGAAGAACTGAAAAGAATCTCAAAGTATTGAAGTTACAACCTGATAACTAGCAGGAGGAAAGCACTGGTCCAGCATTGGTGGTCCTAGGCAGGGCCACCTGCGTAAGACGCACTGAAATCTCAGTGGGAGACTGAGATTTCATAGGGAGAAGACTCACAGGGAGAAGGACAACTGAGGTTTAATAGTAGAACCATATTAACTCTCTGAAAAGTACCCTTTTACCCTGGGATTTCCTATTTCTCTCTGGCCCAGTATCTAATTAATTACTCAATGCCAAATAACCTGCTAATGTTGGCCGTCGTCCTAGTCTCAGTGTGGGGTTGGACTAGAGGCTTTCTGAGGTCTCTTCCACCTAGCTTTTCTATGCCTCTGAGATGACATCCCACACTCAGTTAGATGAGTGCTAGGTAGGCACCTGCTCTTCATTGCTTGGCATGTACCTTCTTTTGCTTTCGTGGTGTAACAATTAAATGGAGACAGCCTCTGAAAGATTGTCTTTGCTTTTTTCAGCATGGAAAATGGACAACATGAGCTGAGACCAGATAGTTCTGGTAATGAATTACAGTAGGTTGCCCGAAGATAAAGACTTCCTGGTTTGAGAACCAAGAAGTGGCCTTGCCACTGAGACACACTGAGAAGTGAGCGCAGCTGTCAGAAGAGTCCAGCAATAGAAGGTCCCTCCAGTCTGGCTGTTAATTTTGGAACTCTCATACTACTCATTACAAAGACAGAATTGAGGATTCCTGATAGCTCTGAAAAGGACATCCAAAGTTGAGGCATAATTATCATTAGAAGCACTGAAAATAGTTGTGTGACAATGTACTGGTATTTCTTGTAGTCACACCGGCTCTGGAAAATGTTGACTACAGGCACTATCACAAAACTCTCACCTGACAAATGAAGAGGTGGACAATGCCTGTAATTTAGATTTTGCAGTCTGCCATCAATTAAGTTGTATGAAAATCACTAGACTGAAGAGGGCATTTGTGTGGGAAAAGTGAATGAAAATGCTCGCTATGGACTGTGTACACTGAGGTTTTACTAATGAAAAAGAAGTACAAACACAGAGTTCCACTGTCTAAAGTAAAAACAAACAAAACTTGATTTTTCTGTATTGTAGCCCTCAACACTGGAACTAATAGGCACATATACAAGATGATATTTTATGATTATGGTAAAAAAATAACATCCTTACATAAAATTAAATTATGAATTGGTTCATAAATGCTACATTCCCGACACTCACAGGACTATGCCATTTTTTTCCAATGAAACACTTATGCAAATATTCTTTATGGATAAGGCAGGAACGTCTGGGTGTACAATGGCTTCTGCATTAGAGAAGTTGTTGGAATATAATCTGATGTTTGTGTCTACTAACCTGAGGTGACCAGAAGCCATTAATTCCAATGGACACAATGGCAACCAGAAACATTACTTGCACAATACTGAAGAATGCAAATGCATTATCTCATGACCTTCAAGAATATGGTATGTGACACTGCTGTTCAAAAGGTTTTGAAACTGGCTTGCAGTGTACTTATATCTACTTGCTCATAGAAAATTACTCCTGTTACTTGTTTTTTTTGACCCTCAAGGAGAACGAATGGCTCACAAACATGGCCTTTAAAAACGTCCACATCAAGAGCAGGAGGGCTGGGAGTGTTCAAGTTGAGGAGATAGAAGAGAAGTGAGTTATTGTAGATGGGGAATGAAATAAAAGCTTGGTCAACTCGAGGAAAAGCAAACAAGGCAGTGAAATTGGAGAGATTTTCTAGTTCCCCAAAGGACAAGAATGGTTAAACAAAGGTGGTTTAAAAAGTATATCACCAGACCTCTACTAGCCACTCATCAGTGGTAGCACATCAAATTTTGTCCTTGTGCAAGGCAGGCCTCTCTGGCACCCTCAAGGAAGGTGCATTTTCTTAAACTGAGCCTGAATCTGACAGCAAAGCAAGGAAGAGAAGTGTGCTACTGGAAGAACATATGGAGAAGCACACATTGTAAGGCAGGGATTGCCAGGATGAAAAATATCCTGGATGGATTAGGCCTCAAAGATCATAAATGATAACTGTGCCTTGTTTTCTGATCTGTGCTACTGCACAGTAGTGAGTGACGCATGTTGGTAACTGACTGAAAACTAGATTAAACTGACATTTAATTTGTTTCTTTCTCCTTTGTTTTTCACCTCATTATCTTGAAATTGTAAAATTATCTCCACACCTTAATTTGTGCATTTCTTATATCAGCAAGCTGGAAAACAAATTTGACCTTAAGTTTGGGTTTTTTCTATTGTCACTGAAGTTCTCAGTTGCTTGGCTTTGCTTTAAAATGCTTGATTTGGGATAAAGCGTCCCCAGCTTGTACTCACTTTTTTTTCTCTCTTCCTCACACACACACACACGTGTGTATGTGCACATGCTTCAATTTCTACTTTAATGTAATTTCCTTCTCCTTTTTTTCCAAACAGGTTCTAAAGACACCAGGGGCAGGGTTTAGTGATTGACAGGAATGGTTGGACTCGATAATCCAGTGGGTCTTTTCCAATCTAGTGATTCTGTGATTCTGTGTGAAATGCTCTTTCAAAATTATTACTCTTGTTGTCACCGTTAACTAGCAGCACAGAAAAAAATCTACAGGTTGCTGCCATTTAAAAAAATGTAACCAAAATTTGAGATTTCTTGTTTATTGCTATTTGTTTTCTCTGATATCTCATTGGTACCTAATCCAAATCATGTGTTGGGCTGCCTGCAGAATATGCTGGGATGACATAAATGCCTTTGAAGGAGCAGAGAAATGAGTGTGTCTGTAGTGATATGTGTATTTCAAAAATACATCCAGCTTCCTTCTATTTTAATATTTCTAAATTGCAGACAACATGGACCACACAAGGGCATGAGCAGCCTGCTGGAATGTGGCTCCTTCCAGAACAACTGACCAGGAGTAACCCTGTCCCACATTCAGAAAAGCTACCATCACTCATGACTATTTTAGGGGCTGTACTGTTTCCTTGGACCTGAAAAAATACTGCCAATGTCATTTTGCTTACCAAGGTATTACTAGAAAACTAGCCTTGAAGAAGGAAGAAAAGCTTCTGAAAAATGATTGCCACCATGGAAGTGCTCTTTCTTGTAACATTTTCCATGACTTTTAACCTGTATCTCTGCAGAGAGGAGGATGAAAATATTGGGGAAAAATACTGTGCAAAACAGAAAACAATAGCAATCCAGATCCTGCAAAAGGGGAATATTTTCCTCATCTTTAAACTGTTTTCCTCCTCTAACTGAAGATGTATGCTCAAGAATTTGTTGGACCAAGACAACAAATCTTGTCTCTAATACCAGGTCAGCCTGTGGCTTGGCCAGTCTATTGTTTCAATAAGCTTGAATGAAAAGGTACAGGAAACCCCACAATGAACTCTGCTTATAAGCAAAATGAAAACATTTATTTTTTCTCATGAATTTAACATTATTTCCATGTACAAAGGATAAAACTACCTTGTGTTGACTTTGTGTAAAACAATTGACACACTGTATTTGTGCTTCAGCAAGTTTTACTTTGTTTTGTATAAGGACAAAATATGGTTTCTACCAAATTAATGAGAACTTGCTCCCCACCAGAAGCCTGTGGAAAACAGCCCAAGTATGGCCACTAACTGACTTGTCATTTCCATGACTTTGCCAAGATACTGGTATGGCTCATTGGCAGCTCCTGCAAGAGCTGGTGGGGACTGCAATGACTGGGAAGGAAATAATTGCCAAGGTGTTTTTAAGAAAATTATGAGAGAGACAGGCAGGAATTTGACATGAGAAAGGATGGGAAAGTTGGAGTAGAGAGCATCTATGGCATTCAGGCAAAGCTTTGTTGTCGTCATAGGGTTTGGGGGCATTTTTTACACCCATATGAAAGAATAATGCAGTATGTGGATGGAGATGAATGAAAGTGGATTAAAAACAAAATAAGCAAGCACTTGACCAAAGACACTTTGTGGTACAATTGTTTATCCAATCCAATGGAGATGGGTTTCACAAGGGCCCCCTCTTGTCCTGAAACATCTTATTCTCCTTGTTAAAAGGCATTTAAAAGCACAAAATACTTTTATTAAAAATGCTTTTCAGGGCTAAATGACATTAAGAGCACTTTCTATAGTTTGCATTGCTATTTAGGAAAGCATGTTATTTCTTTTTAATTTGCTCACTCATTCCTGAATAACTTTTCATAGGACTCCAGACACTGCAGTGTGACAGCTAAACCAAGGAACATCGGATGCGATGGAATTGCTCTACAAGCAACCTTGCCAAAGGCCCTTTTGCTGCACAAAGCTGGCTCTATCTTTGTATATTGAGGGAGCTAAATCAATGTTAAATGCTTGGCTCTTTTCACAGGACAATGACCAGGACCTAAGCTGCGTCCTTCCTTTTTGATTGACACTTGAAACGTTGAGTTGGAATCAGCCAGAGGCACTGCTACAAGCTTGAAGCCTCTGCTGGGGATAACAACTGGTGACATCTGCAGAAAGGCCGACAAAAGGCAGTTGAAAGCCGTGTTTGTTGCTTTCCCCTCTCAGATCTCCTCTCTTTCATGGAGCTCCTTACTTGCTTTAATATTATGATTCAGCACCTGGCTCTTTTGAACCTTGCTTTAAACTTCAAAAGGCGAGGTGGTATTAACAAACATGAAACGAAAAAGTGGCAGTAGTTTGATTTACTGTTGTCGTCTTATCAAGGGGGTTTTTTGTCACCAGCTGCCACTTTCTGTCATCTTTGGAACCATTATCATTTCTCTAAAATCTAAAAGACTCCACTTAATAACAGCTTTGAATACAGGCAGGATCAGTAACATATACAGTTCTGGGATGACAGGACTGTCAAATGAAAAGAAAGATGTTGCCAAAAAAAAAAAGAAATACTTAAAAAAAACCAAACAATAAAACAAATAAAAGCTGTAGTACTTCTAAGTGACCTTGATTTCAGAATTAAACAAATCAAGCACAAATCCATTGTTCTTTTTGAATTCATTCTGCACTTTCCTTGCAACTTTTCTTTTTTGTTCTCAGGAATAAGGGAAAACAAAGCCAAGGCTTCCAGAAAAACTGTTCAGTGCACAACAAGCACTTGGTATCATACAAACACTGTAAGCTCCTTGATTGTAAAAGTACCAGTGATAATTGCCAGTCTTGTTTCACTACCATCCTTGCATAAAAGCTCTGACCCAGGCTGAGATGGAGCCTTGAAAGCTAGGATAGACTTACTGGTTCAAAGATCTCCCTGCTATCTTTCCCAATAGCACTGTGCTCTCCTTTGGCTGCTCAGGCAGAACGAGAAATGCCTCTGTGCCTCTTCAGGACAGCTTTCCAGGTTCAATTAAAAGCAATCAAATACAAGGAAGTTTCTGGCCATACACCTACTGCACTTTCTCAATTTCCATCTCATGATCTTCTACAGGAATATTATCCTAACTCTTTCCATCAGTTGTTTTGTAATGGTGTAGCCAATGAATTTACCTGGAAGGAGAAATTTCTCCTGGTGCCTTTTAACCTCATCAGTTGTTTGATAGACCTCTGATTATTAGCAGTGATCTTTATACTACATAGATCTGAATTTGTGCTTCTGCTTCTGTGCATTTTGGTACTTCCTTCCACCTGTGCAAAAAGAGTGAAAATCACTGCAAAACCAGAGGAATCGTCCTTCATGTTCCTAGTGTCTTCCCTTTCACTGGCTATGTGCAACACAAAGCAACAAGGAAATGGCTGTTCCAAAATATTTTCCTTAACATCTCAGCAACTGGTGTCCCTGCCACTGCCCACTGACCCTTTCCAGACCCTTTTAATCACAGGAATCTGGGGTGGTTTAGTTCCAGCATCTCTTGCTAAAATGGGGATGAAAACAATTAAGTGAGAATCCTCTGTAATGTGAAAATGCTGATGTCCTGACTCATGTAAAACCAGGATTGCCAGAATCCAAAGCTGACATTTATTCTTTTTCTTTTTTTTTATTGGGATGTGACAAAACTCATGCAAAAATGAGATGAAGATTGCTAAAAATGCCTATTGTCTCTTTCAACCTGGTTATTCTGTGATTCTATTATCTTCTGACTGAAAAGCTCACTGTATAATCACACTGAAGTTTTCTCACGGAGCATGTCCACATTTGAAAATTCAGTCATTTTAACAAGTGTTAGTTGCCAGAAGAAGTGCGTGTGTGGGAGATGTTGTATATTTATTTGTTCCAGACTTGGAACATGTTAGAATATAGGCTGTATCCCAGTTCACTGCCGTATGAATGAATGTGTTACCCAATTATGAATGAAAGATATCACAAGAAAAAATAAGTAAGGGTCTTTTCCTGGTATGTTATTTTGATGGGAAATCAAGAATATGTTTAACATATCAGGTCAAGTGGAAATCTGAGTTTGAGTCTACTATAAGTGCCTGTGACCCATAGGAACAGAAACAATGTGCCCATGTTTTGTTGTTTTTTTGGATTGTTTTTCTTTCAGTTTGGTTTTTTTTTTCTTTATTTTACCCATGAAAAATAAGAAATTCTGAGAGAAAGAACATACATGTGAAAGTGTTGGTACAATTGGATCAATGTCCCTGAAGGTTTCAGATGCATGTAGACAAAGACTTGATGACTATATTATAAATATACATACATAAATAAACAGATACATATGAAGTATATTTCTGAAATTCAACCACTATGTGGTCCATATGTTCATGTATTCACTCGTACATATTTTCAGAATATTTATAATTATAGCAGCATATATATACAGCAGGGTACATATATATATATTTATAAATAACAGCACACACAGAGATATAACTGTAAATATATTTATAGCAATTATATAAATATTTTGAACCTATAGGAGCTGAATTTTGGTTTTGTTGTTTCCTGCACAGTTTTTCAAAATGATAAAACTGAGATCAGTGTTTGCTTAAAATCAGTGACAATAGAATCCAAGATAAATACCTGGCAGGGTAAAAAAACTCTATGTGCAGTGAAGTCAGAGCATCTGATGAATTTGAAAATATAATCCCCACATTTGATGAACACTTTTATTGTATCTACAAATTGCCTCGTATAAATTCCCAGAACGAGAAATGAGAAAGCTGTGCAGTGTTAAAACACTCCCACAGTCTCTACCAGGAGGTCTCTAGTGCTGGCAGAACAAGTCAAAGAAGGGAACTGGAGAATTACATTGAATCTGTTCTTCAAGATGAAAACTACTGATTTGGAGGCATATCTTCTGAAGGAGCACCTCTGTACGTGAAAGAGACATACAAGTGAAAGGGCTTGGAAATGTCCCAATGCCTTACATTTGTGTCCAAGGTTAAACAAACAAACAAAAAACCCTCAACAAAGCCAACAAACAGAAACATTGTAAGGATTCAGTCAAGTCCAGCAACTCCTATGCAAATTTACAAGTAGTTTAGTCAACATGCAACCACTCCCAGGCAAACGGAATGAGAAGGAAGTAATATATAGCAATCTTTATAAATCAGCTTTCTACGTGGTCTGCTCTGTACTTGTTTTTAGGGAAAGCAATGAATAGGGGTTGTTTCATCAGAAAGAATGAGGCTGTGGATCTGTTTCAAACTGATGGCATCATTAAAGGTATTTTTGAATGAAATTACTGGAATGAATATCCTATAATCCCGATTATTTTGGTAGTACATACAATAAGGAATGCAATTAATAACTGAGTTCAAATATACATCCAGAAAGAGTTATCATTCCCCCAGAGGAAATTCATGGATGCAAACCTGTCAGAGTTTTTAAAGGAGATTGCAAACATACGGATTAGGATGGTCCAATCATTATAATGTAGTCAGTTTTAAAAACATTGTTCAACATCCCTTATCATAAACTCTTAAAGAATCCTAAAAAAAATTCCTGTTGTGGTTTAATACTTATCTAACAGATATGAAATAAAGGGTAGGAATAAGCAGCAATCATCATTTTAATGATGGAGTTGAGGTTACCAATGTGGTTTTGAGAGGACTATGCTGTTCTGTACATACATTAATCACTAGGAAAAGGTGTGAACCCCAAAATGGCATTGTTTTCTAGTAGAAAATTTTACTGAAAAGCTACATCAAAAGCTGATTTTGAAAACTGCTGAAGAAACTCACAAACTAAATAGTGGGGTGGCAAAACAGCAGGTGAAATTCAGTGTTGCTATTTTTAAAATTAATATGATAGGAAAAAATAACTCTGAATACATTCCTGCCATTCATGAAGGAGATCTTTGAGTCATTAGCGATACTGTTAAGTCAGACTCTGAAAACCTCAATGCAGTAAGCAATGACAGTCAAAGAGAAAAGAAAGAATGTAAATAAACATTAAGAAAAGAAGACAAATGCCAGCAACAGTGGGCCACACCCTGTGCTGAGAGCAGCTCTGCTTACTCTTCCTCTTTCTCCAATATAAAAAATATTCAATTGTGCATATGTAGGAAGAGAAAAGTGAGGACAACTAGAGAAGGCAGAAAATAATGAAGACTTTTTGCCTTGGAAAATGAGTAGGTTTAGAAAATCCTAAAAAGTACAGAGAAGGTGACTAGAGCATGATTATGATTATTATTTCGCAGAACATAAGAACTAACACAAGCTTATGAAATGAGAAAGCAGCATAATTGAAAGAAATTACTTTTACGCTCATTGCTCTATTAAATTTTACAACTTATTCCCAAGTAATGTTGTAGAAGCCCAGGGTACAAATGGCTTGAAAAAGCAGCTACACAGAAGATTCCTAAAATGAAGACCTTATTTTTTAATCAATTATCTTTGAACAGTTAATTTGTCTTGTATAAAGGTATCTTTAAAATTTCTGTATATTAATATGATGGTAAACTACACTACTTTTAGCATCTGTGATCATTCCTGTGTCTATATTTCATACAGGAATTGCCCTTTCCCTTTGTTAAAAATTTGCTTACAAAACCCCTCATCTGAGGATTAACTTAAGCCATCCTTTCAAAAATTGAGTTATATCTAGCTTTATATGGGTTGCATAGGTGATGTAAGACTGTCCAACTTTGAGTAAATTCAGGAGATAAGTAGCGCATTTTAAAGTTTTTCTGACACCATTCATTGTTTGCAGGATTAAGTTATAAGGAGGTCTGTACTATGACAGCAATTAAAATGCTCATATTATTACTTCTTCACATACTTCTTAAAGCTGGTTATGTTGTGGATACTTTTCTTTCTGCATATACTACCACCTTAATGAAGAACCTACACTGATCACTCCCTCACTCAGTTTCAGGCTGCTACAGGCAAGAATTTAAAAAGCCAAGCTCATAGTAGTGCATTGAGAAGTGAATGCTCCAGAAAAAAATGCTCTAAATCTCCCTGCTCACTGTTAATAACAGCATGAAGCACATATTTGCCTAAACTTGAGTCCCATCTCTGCAGTTAATGGTCCCTCTCATTTCAAGACCCACCCTAGAAGGGGGTACCTTCACAGTTTTATGACAAACATCTGGCCAAGAAATGAGAGATTTCTGTTCGTGCTTTGTCAAAGTCAACTCACCTCCTCACTCTAGGAAAAGGTAACAGGCACCAGCTAACAGGTTAATGATGTCTTGCTAACATACCCCCATGGAAATTGTGCCAATGTGAAGAAAGAAAGTCTAGATTTTTGAGACTAGAGGCAAGTAGATGTAGGATTGCATGGTTTTCCTTCCAAATGACTAAGACCGCAGAGAAGAGAGCTATTCTGGATATTATACCACACATTATGCACTTAAATTCATGGGTGAAGACAGCAGGAAAAATCCAAAAGACTAGTCCTGCAATCCACGCCCCTTACACACACACATTTCATCCAGTATGTCATACTTTTTGTCTTTGCTCTTTTTTCTGGCTCTACAGGTGATTCCATGCAACATTTCAAGCATGGTGTCCCCAGCTTGAACCCAGATAACAAACACCAGTGCTAGTCACTCCTTCATCACTATACCACAGGGATGAGTAACTTTTGGCAGACAGAGCCTGGTGGGTTAAATCCCAGCAGATAAGAAAGGGAACTATAGGTTACTATAGAAAAAGTGGATCAGCCTGTCTACTATCTGGTCACTTTCCCCTGAGTATACACCTGCATCAGCACTTGCGGACAGGAGGTAACATTTCTTCCTCCTTTCTGTATGCCTGTAGCTACTGGACACGGGTTGAGTGCCTCACTGTCGAGACTGGAGCAGCTCCGTACGCACAGGGGTAGATTGGCAGCCCCAGGGCAACCCTCAGATAAAGCAGCTGGAGATTTGGTATGCTCAGGTGCTTCTGAGGTTACGTGGTTGCTGTGTGCAGAGGTTCATGCTGCAAGGTGCCTCTGAATGTCTAAAATCTTGCTGCAGCACTGGTTTAGCACGTGGTCTGTGGTTTGGATCAAGGCCCCAGGTCCTTCCCTAACCCTGTACTTTGGGGTACTTGAACTGCTCCCCCAGCTGCATGAGATGTGTTAAGGGACAAAATAAAAAACACAGGGAAAATCAAATTTCACTTTCTCATTTCTGGGCATTGCACATAAGTAATTATATTGGAGAGTCGTGGGTGCGTGGCTCAGTAGCAGGAGCTCCTTTGGGCCCCTGGTCAACATTAGTGGCAGCCAACTTAAGCATATATTTTGGTTTTATTCGTATCCACTATGCACAGCTAATCTCGCACTGAGGTTAACTCTACAGTGAGCTTAAATCATGTGTTTCATCAGGAAAACTCCCTCATGCACGTGCTTCTTCCTATAGCTAAAAATATCCCAAAGCAAAACCTCCGAAATGGCACCCTCCTCTGGCTCAGCCGCACCCACAGCCAAACACATTTATCTGGCAGCTCTAATGGAGACGAGAACTGCAGGAAACTTTATAACAAAACAAATAGGACTGTGACAAATGTGCACAAAGCTCTGGAGATCCTAATTCTTGTCACCTGACCACAGTGTATCAAATGTCAAGAAGGAGCAACTACAAAACAGTGACCAGCCTGCATGCCTTTCCCTTGGTCAGGTGGGAGCTGCACACATTGCACCAGTCTTGTTTTAATCACAACAATGAAACCTCTCCTGGAAAGACAGCCACGGGACTAAAAAATTCCATTTACAGCATGTATATTCCATGGACATAATCTCCAGGACATGGACACTTCCAGCAGGCACATGATTTCCATAGAGATTGCCACGAAACAACAGAGAGCAGGATTTGGCTGTCTGTGGTGTAACGAGGTAAAGTACATGTAATTCGGAAATTCATATATAAATACATCAAGGCTTGGCAGTTCCTTGTGTTCACTTATTGTGTGTCACACTCTAGTAGAGATGAGAGGCTGAATTTCTCCTTGCAATTACAAGAATTGCTTGCTTCTATGTAATGATTGAGGGCTACGGGTTTGCTGCTTTCACTGCCACTGAATGCACTCCACAGCAACCGTCTGGTGGCAAGGCACACGAACCAAGAATCTGCCTGACCTTCTGATACACCGCTTGCTCTAATCCTTTTATATATTTATAAAAAAAACCCCCACAACCAAAGGAAATTCCCAGAAGCCTCAAGTTTTGCCTTTTATTGCGGCCTCAAGAAAGCGGTACATCACCTAGTAACACAGCTTTTCTAGAAGACAATGAGACCATTTTTCAAGAAGGCATGGCCTGTAAAGCACATTGTGATTTATCTTGAGCATAGATTAGGAATAGAATTTTTTTCCCACATTCACGTGAGTTTGCAATCACACACATGCAAGTGCCAGTCCATCTTCAGTACTGAGCTTGAAGAACTTGTTCTAAGTAGCAGAGGCAATGAGCAGAGGTGATGGCTCATAGTCATGTTCACCTGCCTCCAGTGCCAAAGCTTGTGAAACGAAGCTCCAGGTCCAGCCCAACAGACCTGATGCACCCTTATGCAGCTCCTGATGTACATATAGGCTTGTTGTGGTGCCTGAAAGCAGAAGCAAGAAGAAATTTGTAGGAAGGTTGCCAAAGAAGTACTTGCTTCTCCTTCTGCAGCTCTCACTGTGAATTATGTGCTTGGCAGGAGGCATAGTACATGACAAATACTACCTCAGGAGACTATGAGACCAGGAAGCTACCTTATTTTGGCTCTAGAAATTTTTTTCAGCAGTGGTCTAGACAAGTTGAGTTAATTGTCAAGCTAAGAAGTGATTGTTTTGTCCATTTCAACTGTTTTTACTTTGAAACCCAGCACAAAACTTGAAGCAGATTAGGTAGAAAACAATCTTTGCCTAAGGTCCATACCAGTTTCAGGTTCACCTGGGAGTTTGGAGATACCAGATGCTTTCCTCACATGGATTAAGCTGGCTGCCCACTAATTCTGGGCTGAGACAGAGGCCTTGTGGGGAGGTTGCAAATGAAGGTACTTCTCATTGTGGATTCATTCTGCAGCTGGGAAGAAGGCTTTTGGTCTCAAGAGCTGTCAGCTGAGAAGTATTCACAAGCAGTAAAATTTACTCTGAAGGAACATAAACAGAAGTAATTTCAAGTGGCTTCAGCAATGCAAGACTCAAAAAAGTGAGAAAAATATACAGGCATTTCTCACCATATTTGTACTTACAGGATGTCAATTCCTTGCTTATTTTGGAAAGAAAAACATATGATAATGAAATTTATGGTCTAGTGAAAAAAAGTCAGCTGTGTGACCTCCTGACCTCTCATGACTAAAATCCTAACAAGTTATGAGGGGACATACGATTCTTTCTTTTTCTTACTTAATTGCAGTATTTAGTATATGTGCCATAGTCTAATTTCAAAATTTTTTACTGTTTCAAAAGACTCAAGCTGTTGCCAATGACGCTATCTAGCTTGAGTAAACTTTGACACTACCAGAAAAAATGATATTCCTACCTAAAACCCTTTTTCCCTCAAGATTTTCAACTCTGAGGAGCTTGCTGAGTCCAGATGTGTGCTTTCAAACTGAAAGATGGTAAATTTAGGCAGGCAGTTTCATGGTCATGGGCAGCCTGAAGAGCTGAAGGAACACTTTTTACACTGCCTCCTGTGAACCACAGCTGAGAAGCACCAAGCTACAGGGCAATGGGGAGGACCTCTCTCTCTCTCCAGTGAAATATCTCAGATAAGTGGGAGATATCAATTTAATAACCTAGATTGCCCTTAACTCTTAAGTCAGATTAAAATGTCAAGCTCCTCCCACACTAGAATTTAGGGCAGTTTGTATTCCTCGCCTGGCCTTTTACAGAGACGGGGGCCATCTGCACGTCCTGGGTCCTGTCCAGGTTCACACTCTCAGTGCTTTAGCATGGTGATGTTTGGTTTTGGTGGTCTGGCCCCCATTTAATTTCAAAAGAAGTAAAATGAAATTATCTTTTTTTTCTTTCCATTTAGCCTAATAATTTCTCTATATTTCTAAATTACCATTTCTTTGCATGTGTTCTCTGTAGAGCTGCCAGTCAATGTCAAATGAGGTGTATAAATCAAAACTCTGGTTATGTTCTGATAGCATTATATAGACTGGCAGAAAAACACAGGTGAACAAGTGTCACATCTACATGAGGCTTTTTTTCTTCCTTTTTAAATTGAGGCATCTGTCTAATCTCAGTACTTCCCAGTAAATGAATATAGGCACCTCAGAAGCTTATCTGAGCTTGATGTTAAAGAAAAACATTTCTATGGGCACATTTGTACCTGTCAGCACTTACTGTAAAGTTCTCTCTATATATATTAATATGAGTGACATCAGAATGATTAAAATGATTGTTAATGTTAACACTGCCTTAGCCCCTATTTTACCCAGTTTTGAAAGGGAGACTTTCCTTGAACCCAAGTGAAAGTAGGTGTTGCATCACTTCTTAAAATCTTTGTGGAAACCAGAGAAAAGCAAAGACAAATACAAGGAAAGTCAGCAATGCACATCACATGGGATTACTGACACATACCTCTATCTCTCTGCTGGTCTGATAAGCCTTCTCTGAGCTGTTTCTGCAAGACAAAGCCATTTCTACAGAACAAAAGTAGAGCTAAGACTTTTCTTTCCCCACATCTATCCACATCCACACTTGAGTGAAATGCCTTACATGTAAACCAAGCCTACTCAAAGACATCTCAACCTTGACATTCTGTTTTCTTTTGCAAAACTCCATTTCTTTACCACACTACTTGCCTGGCAGGCTCCCACATGAAGTACAGTTATCAGAATAATAATTAACAGGCTCTCATTAATTTAGGATCAAACAATACCCCCTAATGAAGCAGGGACCAACCAATGTGATCCCTTAAAGTGAGGCGTATGCTTTTCTTACACCTCGTGGCATCTAATCTGCCGTAACCATTAGGCACCGAGCTGACCGTAAAGGCCCATATAACATTGAGTCAAGGACAGTTAATGGATGCTGGAGCACAAACAAGAGTGCTCCAAGCATGTCAGTCAAGACTAACCTGAGGCAAAAACATCAAAATGCAGGTTGGAGTTTTGACATTCCTGCAGGCTCTGTACGCCTCGCCAGTGAATTTTTAAAGTCAATATCCCCCTCCTGCTCGTGAACACTTTCTATCTGATGAGTAGCAGTAATGTGGATCTGATTGAACTGTGACTAAAGTATTACTTAAAAGGCAGCTTTGACTGCATGTGCATGTGTGTGTTGTTTTTTTTTTTTTTATAAATGTCTGTGATAACAATAAAGACAGTTTGCACAGATTATCACAGGCTGTGTCTTTAGACTTCAAGGTTATATGATTAGGAAATTAGAAAAGAGATGAGATTAGAAAAACCACAGAACATTTTGAAAAAGAAAGCTTTTTATGAATTATCTGTGTACTGAATTTGCACAGAATCTGATAGATAAATCTTCTAATATTTGGAAATGGATAAATGCAACAATGTAAATAGAAGGAACCAGCCTGGGAGCGCACGCCTGGCAAAAGTTCAAAAAACATATTAAGTATTCTAATTCGCTTTGAGCTTACTTATAAAAAAATGCGTATTGTGATGTAAAATGTAATGATTTCTGCATAGAAATGTAATGATTTCTGAATAGAAATGTAATGAGCAATAATAATTGCTCTGGATGAGCATAGTACACACTGTTAGAAAGTGTGGTTCCTTTGCCTTCAGTTTTCACATCATACCTTTTTTTTCTTTTTCCTCTTTGCACAGTGGAAATGATTAAGGTAAATGGACAAAAAATTAAGCCAAGATCATCCCTAATATTGGGCAATATATGTGAGCATGTAGGCATGCGATAAAATTGGGGTGGTGGCAGCAATAAACATACTTCCTATTACTGGAAAAGAAGGTGTGTTTTCAAGGGGAAATTATTTTAACTGAAGTGGTACATTAGTATTTAGAAGTCCCAAGCAAAATTTCCAAGCATGATATAAAGCTTGATTAATTTAGGAAGCCAACATTTTCATGTATTCTCTGGAGAGTTTCTGATATTGCATTCATAGTGAACATTTTGGTGGGGGTTATTTTGCTATTAGAGCACATCAGTAGGTGATCCATTTGATGTATTTTTTTGTTTGTCTCGTGACCTTTCACTTGGCACCATCCTGTTGTTTCTTTGATTGGAACTTTTTAAAACTTTTAATTTTCCCTAGACTTGAGAGTGTGCATATTCCAGTGACACAGTAGCACAAATATTTTGCATTAACTGCACACATCTTGGACATTTTTTTTTCTTTGCCTCTTGGCTTCATGGAGCATTGCTACGTCCTACTAAACAGTTGCATTTCAGCACAGAGACTGTTGCATTCAGGAGTGGAGAAACTGTGTATGGCTTGTTGAGAGTTCAGATTTCTCTGGTTTCTTTAGGAATGCACTGTGATATACAAATAAATGAGTAAAAAATTTCTAAATTTTTTTTATTTCCTACAAAAAAAAATAATACTTTAGCTAAACTTGTATATACTTGTTCCTTCTCTATGTAGAACATTTGTTTGACTCTGATTCTTTTTTCTTTTTAATGATTTGCTTCAGACTATTTACATTTCATTTTAATCAGGTCCCTGTACCAGCTCAAAATGCACTTTTCAAAAAAAACCCCTGTGATAACAATAAAAGCACTTTGGTTTTAACAAAAATAATTTAATATTTTGTGATAGCAATATAGAAGTTTTGGACAGGTTATCACAGGCAATATCTAGATGTCCATGAGGTTTCTACTGAAGCCAGTGTTCAAACTCCTCTCTTTTCCCTGACTGAAGGCCTATAGTGCAATGAAAGAAATAGAAGTGAAATTATCAAAGCAGTTTTCTATAGCATCATGCTTTTCTCTCTTGCATGAGACTTAGCATAGTCTAATGATCTCATGATAATGTCATAGCAACTCTGTGGAGCAGGGACCATATTAAGATGTCATTCTGATGGCAAAATAATGTCTCTGTGGAGACCTTATGACAAATTATAGCAAAGCAATCTCAATACAAGTCTATACAGAGCACATTATCATGTCAAGAGAATAGTATAATCTAATAGATCTTTCCTTTCTCTAACTTCTATGAAAGCAATGTTGATACCTGCGTATGAGAACAGAAGTAGAATATTAAGGCAGCAGTGAAATTCAATCAGTATCTGTTCTTACCTCATCTCTGAAGTATTGCTTATGAGCTGCAACACTGCCTGAGCATATTAAAATGCACTAGATCTTTTTATCTTAGATATGTTTACAATTAATATCTTTATCTTTCATCACCTAATTAAAACAGTAAATGAAAAAAAGAAAAAAAATCAATGACTGCAAATTGTGCAGCAGCAGGGAAATATGGTCTGACCATTAAGATGCTTGTAGCGATGCCTTGGGATAATACCAGTCTTAAAGATGTCACCTGGCATGGCAAGTGGCCCCCAAATCCCAGGGGTGTGTAGGAGGCTGGGTCACTATTCTTGACTCCATTCATGATACTGGGGAATGGCAGCATCTTGATGTGCTCTTGACATCCAGGTGATTGAAGGGGACTGGGACTGCAGCAGGATTCCTGGCGTGAGCGGGCTCCTGTGGAGGACACTGGCACCTGAGAACACTGGGAACAGTGGGGACCTGGCTATGCAACTCCAAAGGACATACTAGCTTCAATCTCTTTGCTGTTTGATCCAGTTCAACACAAGACTCAGCCATATGGGTCACTATGATCTGATTAAATTAAGGATGCTAGAGAAGCCTTAAACCTGAATTTCCTATTTTAATTTGAATGTTATTTTTTTATGCTTAGCTAATAGTCACAATCATGTAGAGTGTGCTAGTCCATTACCACTATGTTAATGGCCAGCTAATACTCAGAAGCCCTTGGCATTGCCTTGGGGCTTGAATTCCCAGATGGTCATTAACTACCTAATAAAAGACCACCACATCATACATAATTACTTAACATCTTGTACTTGAAAACATATTAAACAAAGTGAGCTTTTAAATATTTAGAACTAAATTACATTAAATAAATGTTATTCTTGGTAAATAAATTGAGAGGTGGGGATGTACTATATGGAATTAAAATCTTGCTCCTCATGACTCAATTGGTTCAGCATGCAAAATGAACACACTCAGTCCATTTGCAGAGGGGTACTCAGCATATCAGTGATTCATTTCTAGTTAATGTTGCTCTTTAATATTGAGGCATGTGGAACAAAAAGGTGTTGCTTTTGTTTTTCTTTTCATTGTGGGTACATTAATTGAAGTTATAAGGAGAATGCCTGCATGCACTGGTATCTGTTCAGCTTAAGCATGACAATGTTGAGGTTTGTGCTGTGTTTCTAAGGATGCTTCTTTATTCAGGGGGCAAACATGATCTGCATTAAACATCCCTCATAATGTTACCAATGTTTGAATTTTGATTATTTTGTGTCAGCTTGGTGATAGCAATATAGATCAGACAAGATCCCAGATATATTAAAGAGCAAGTCCGATGGACACATAACAAACAGGTAACTTCAGACAGTGAAACCAACAGGATCAGACACACACCTCAGTACTGCTTATCTTGCCAAATATTGGTAGGATGTATATCTACACACTTAATAATCCACAAAGCAGATAAAGAGCAGGCCATAACCCTTTCCCACAATATCCTATCCCCATGGATCACCTTGCAGGCACAGGAATGATGTCAAAGGGTAGAGCTTGGGGGATGGTGCTGTCTCTTGGGATTATGGTGACCAACCAACCTGACTGAGGCCCAGGTGAGTCTTAACACTGACTGCCTTATCACCAAAGCAGGCAGGGACAGCTTATGGCTGCTGGTTTGAAAGAAAGCAGTGGTTTGTATTTGGAGGAGAATAGGCAGACATCCACATGAATGGTGGTGAGTCCTGGTTGAAATACAGATTTACTCAGTGCTGGTCAGTGTAGAGGCAAATTTGGATTCCCAGACATAAGATGGCCCTCCCTTTCCTGAAAGCTCAAGACTTCTTGTCTCACTGGAGAGGGCAGTTTCTAGTCCTGAGTTAACTTCTGGGTTGTAGACATAATCTATATCTGTGTCACAGAGGCTGCAGAGCACATTAGTGCTAAAAAGCCTGGTCAGAAGTTGGATCTTTGGGAGCCTGTAACTCTTTGACACTCCTTATGGAGATAGCAAATGCTCCCAATTGCTTTCCAATCAAGGGACCATCTGAATTTGGGCTGAGGTTAACAGCTCATTTGGTGTTGAACACAAGATAGACTGCCAACTCAACTAGATTTAGAACCTTGACCTCAAGGTGAAATGCTCTGTATTGCCCTACCTTTCCCCAAGCCATCAGGTTCCCCTCTGAGCACTCTCATTTGTTAATTGTCTTTTGAAGTTAATATTTCCGTATTTTTATAGGCTTCATAATTACTAGTTGAATATTTGGAGAGGTAAGAGAGAGAAATCAGGTAGATGTGCTATTGCAAAAGCCTGAAGGCATCCAGCTTGTTTTCCAGAAGATGTTTGACATTTTAAATGGATCCTAGGCCTTGGATCCCTTTTGAGGAAAAATCCCTTAGAAGCATTAGGCTTTTGAATGTGTTATGGAAACAGCCCTTACAGGTGTGTGATCAACTATCACCTATTTTCTGTTGCTGGTTGAGAAGAATACAACAGGCACAAAAGATGAGACTTTTAAAGTGGCTGGAGCAGACAGGCACTTGTGGCTCCGTTTTGGCAGTGCAGAGTAGACACTTACCCTGTCTGCATGCCAATCCTTTACAGTATGCCAAAGAGGTCACAAAGATAGCACCTCTGAGACACATGTCCCTGACTAATGTACTCTACTGTAGGATCCAGACCTCACAGACCTAGCTGTTTCCAGCTAAACATGCCCAAAATCAAATCTTTAATCCCTAGATACATGCTCTGATTTCCAAAGTCATACAATCAATTTCAGTAGGGTCTGGGAGAGCAGTTGGACTCTAGGCACCTCACAGATCCCAGTTCCTCCCCTAGGTGCCCAAGTGAGGATTTAGGATCCCAACTTCAGCCACTGACAAGCAGATTTCTGCAAACATGGAGACCAATGTATTAAGCATTGAACCGGCTAGGGCATTTTTTGAGAGATGCATTCATTTATCCTCTATAAGTGTTGAAATACCTCTGGAAATATGCTAATTAGTTTTAAAAATCATAGACCTGAGCTTTCCATAGGGACTGAGAACAACTCCATAAGGAGAGCGAATAATCATGAGGGGTGACTCCAGAATAAATATAAATCTTCATAATTTCTATATCCATATGATTTATCACTGAGTGGAAGTGTGCTTTTGCCATCCAGAAAACCTCCAACCTACAGTAGTATTCTTCTGTCAATCTGCTATCCAATATGACTATTAAAAGATGAATACATCTAACAGAAATCAAAGAGAAACATTTTACCATCTGTTTTCACCAGGTATATTTTTTCATGCACCCTGAGAAGCACATTGGACCCAAGCATATTATCAGTTTCCTGAACTAAATAAAATATTTAGGAGAGAAGGCCCAACATTTTGTCCTGTTACGTATATTAATATTCTTTGCTTTCTCCTATTCTTTTTGCGGTTCCTTCTCATGGGAATACATAACCATAAACTCTTCTAGGAGGAAAGGAGAGAACAAAGAGGGTATTCAAAAGCAAAGGAAACACAACAGGCAACTCCAAAGTAATTTCCAAGTTATGACAAGAACCTACAGATGTGTTATTGAAATCAAATTTCTGTGTTAAATTTAGTGTAATAGAAACTTTTATGAACTGGTGATATGTACTTCATATGGGGATTCATTAGCAGGAAGCAAAAGAGTGCTGCAGAACACAGAAAGTCAAATTCCCTGCAAAAAAGGGGGCTTGTTAGTATTTTTTTAAAGGTGTTGATACAGATGCAGATTTACATTCCAGGAAACTAAGGCACAGTGTGGCTAGGTGACTTGTCACAGGTTATCCCTGTACTCATTTATAAATTTACCCTCTCTTTCCCTGGTCCACAGACAAAACAATGTCTTATCCTCGAGGATCTTAACTGCATTTCATGTTTCAGGCTGTTTTATTTTCTGGCCAGTGGTTATTCACTTGTAAAGCAATAGATGTTCATCTGACTAAAGCCTTCATTAGCAAAAGGAAGATCTGCTTCTATCAAGAGTACATTACAAAGTCTCCTGCAAATACTTGCTGATGGAGGTCATCACTGACAGAGGGGGCATGTAGCCTGATGATGGCCTTTCAGGTAATGACATCAAAGTCACCCAACACTTTAGGGTTGCATGGGACATGCCATGAGCCCTGGAAGTCCTGCCAATAGGGTCATTTATGCTGATGCGTTTTATAGGATTGCCACTCCAAGAAACCTCCTATTTCCCCTGTGCAAATTAAGGTATGAATTTAGGATTGCCTCAACTTGTCCCTGTTTCTGCCCTGGTGTGAACATTTTTTTGCTGCTCATCTACATTGCCTTGTACACCTGTGATGCTGATGATCTGCTGTTTAGAAAGGATGTATGAGCTTTAATTACTCGCAGGATCAAGCCTGTGGATAACACTGCTTGAATTAGCACCAAAGCATGGATGTTTTTATGTAGGTAAGTAAAATTTGGTTTTCTAGCTTTGGAGAAACTGTGCCAAATTTTAGAAGTCTATTTCTGATTGAAATCATCCCTCAAGCCACTGCTGAAGATTTTTCAGCCAGCTCTTCACTGTAGAGATCCCTGAACAAGCTAATTGAGTACCATCAGCAGTCATCTTTCTCTTTAGCAGACTAGAAGTATCAGAAAATCTCACTTATTCTGCTAGATTTTAACTTCACAAATGGAGATGGCTTGTCACTTGATTCCCCAAATGACAATTTTGGTTACGAATACTACCACGCTCTATTTATTACAGCTAGTCTAAAAGGGCTTTCCATTTCCCCCAGTGAAATGCAGGAAGCAGTGAACATTCATGGCATTTTTCTTTTCTTAAAAAAATTTTCGCTATTTCCAGGTATTGATCACTATCATTTTAGCTTTGGACTTTTATTAAAACTGTTTTGAGTCTGTAGTCACAGATAGAGTGGGTAGATAAATGTACCTTATGCATAGGCTTAATACCAAAAGTGGATAAGAGGAATGGCAAGGTATTTCATCTATAATTTCACATCCATAAGATTTGCCACTTACCGCTGATAATCCTTTCAGCCTCAAAGGGTCAAAAGGTGAAAATGATTGAGATACCTTTTGCTATGAATATTTCACGAGCTGCATATCCCTTTTTCACTGAGATCTATGTGCTGACTGAGGGCTTCTTCAGGATGAGTCCTTAGTTGACTGATGAATACAAAACACCTCTTGAACAAAAGGCATTCAAGATTAGCGGAAGACAAGACAGCCTACTTTGGTTTCTGTGAGCAGTACCTGGAGTATCAATGGAGATAAAACACTGAGTGACAGGTAACTGAAATACAGAATAACACCATATATTGTTCTCCTATTGATTGGGGAAATAATGAGAAAGTTAGCGAGTCACGCTAATGTCGCAGGCAGTGATGAACTTTGGAGAGCTCAAGGACCAAAAAGTAACATGAAACAAGGAGCAAAATGAAGATAATATTTGGTTACAGTACAGTCTCAAATTGTAGTGAAACACATCCCTTCGCCTTTGAGTATGCGTGGTTTTTAAAACGAAGACAATGGGAAGAAATTGCTGGCTGAAACAATATAGCTATTATATTTTACTACAGCCAGTAATGTGAACTTCTTGGAAGACATCTTCTTTCACCACACTATTGGGGCTGGGAACATTTAGAGGCTATGAACCAAAATTATCCTCTTTATGCGTAACCTTTCTAGTGTCATATCCTGCAAGGTATTGTGGTAATTGAAGATATTCAGTACCAAGAATCGACTATTGTTTCACTACAGCATTGAGATGAAAAAGCCAATCCCTTTGAAGAGGCTGCTTGTTCAAAAGAGAAACAGCACCTTAGCAAAACATGTCTAGAGAAAGTTGTTCTTTCTTTTCACATTTTGACAACACTTGGAAAGATTTTCACTCATTTATCTCTGTAAGGCAGGGATGATGTCCCCCTGCCATGGAATCTTCAGTCCAGCCCTAGCCATGACAGCTCCCCATTTCTCCCACGGTGCTGGCAAGGATTCCATCTTCCCAGCACCCATCACCTTTCCTATATGCTGAGTCAAAACTAAGCCAATGAAAATAACCACACTCGCAATGCAAATAACCTCCTGCACTGCTCAGGTCTTCATTACTTAGATAAATTTATAAGTTTATGAATAAGGCCGCCCTTTTGTCACTGAAATAGAACAGAGCCTATGTATGTCACAAATCTCTTTCTATTTAAGACAAGCAAAATTTCACATGAAGGAAGGAAATTCTCTTGCCTTTAGCTAAAACTAGGCATGTTAATTTTAAATAAAGATAAAATTGCATTGTACTTCTCATCTACTTTTCAAACTGTTCTTATTCTTCTCAAGAGCTTGTCTTTTTCCTAGCAGGGAGTTAGTCTAAAAATATCCTTAATGGTTATATTTTTGGGTGTAATCTTAAAGAAAAAGGAAGAACTGTGTCACTGTAATGCAGGACACATTTCAATGGCTTCATCATCACAACAACAAACATTTCATATGGACTTAAGACCTAAAAGGATGCAGCATCTACTTTCAATGGGATTTTAGCAACCACTTCTTCAGCCTCATGCAAAAGCTGTAACCTTCAAGCTATAAAGGATTGTGAGTCGAGGCTTAGTGTAGGGGAAGATTAGGGGAAAGTGCAGGCTGCAATTGCCTGGGTTCTGCCCAACTCTTCCCATGCAGGGGCTGGGACCAAGTGCTTGCCTGACCCCTGCAGCTTGTGGATGATTCCAGGGTCCCTAGTTTAAGTAAAAACTTGTCTCTGTTCAAAGAGGTCCAGGTCAAGAATGAGACCTCCATATTCTCTTTCATTCTTTTTTTCCAATATAAAGAAATCAAATGTATTGTTATGTTTGCATTATACTGGAACATAGAAATGTCATGGTAGCTGGCCTGGTAATGCAGGATTAATTTAGACTTTCAGACTGCAGTGCCCTCCACTCTGCAAATGTAATAAACATGTGGCAATTAAGCTCCATTTGATCTACTCAGCTACCTGGTTGCTTTTGAAAAGCTATTTCCACAAATTCTAGGCTGAAGAGTGGGGCAGATGGGACAGCAGAGGGTGTGAAATGGACCATTTGTTTCAGAATCAGGATGCATTTGCTATTCCAAGCAAAAAGCTGGGATAGCAGCCTTCGGACCCTCTTCTGCACAGGGTACTGGAAGTGTGTGAGTCATATAATCAAAGTAATAAGGAAGCACTTCTAAGATTGCCCTTTACATGCTATTTCAGGCAGCTGGTTCACTGACAATTTCCTCCAAGCTCCTGTGTAACTTTATGTTCCACAAAGATGGGAATTTTGCTCCTAACAATGCTAAGAAATACTCATGCATTATCCCTAATGTGCTTCACCTTAAGTGCCACCACTGGCAACACCACTATGCTGATAAATTTCTAATTGTGAAGGCAAGACATCTAGTTCCTGCAACATAACCTCTTTCCCCCAAGCAGGCATGAGGTAATCGTGATGCTATTTCCAGTGTATCAGTTCTCCCTCAAGTAAGAGACTGATTCTGGAGTTTCAGTAGAGAATAAAAATCTGAACTGTGAGAATGGCTACAGGACACAGAATTCTATTACTTATGTGGAGCTGCACCCAGAAGCAAAGGTCATTTCCTTTGAGTCTAAGCACACACAATGCACAATATATTGCCCTTTAAAAGAAACAGTTGTCTTATCTGTAATGGGTAGTCTATCCAGCCATCAATTTGTTAATAGAAAGGTGATATGCTGAGGAGACTTTAATGACAAATAATCCCTATAAAATAATGTTACTGTGTTCAGGTTTGCTGGCTACAAAACATTTGCTACTCATTTTCTGCCCCACTATTAACGGATAAAGAAAAGAAGGGGAATTTGTTACTTAATGTAGGATATCCATCTCATGCCATCAGATTACATCAGGTTCATCAAGTCATGCTTATATAACTTGATTTTAATTTATGGGTTTTATTGTTGGCAGGTTTCTGAGATTATGATTTGATTGAACGTCTGTTGAATGTCTGTAAAATATCTGTTACTTTGTAAATGGACTCTAATGGATTATGCTGCTTGATTCTTTTCTTATGGAGCTGTTCACCTTTGCACAGTATAGTAGACAAGTTACATCTTGCTTTGACTTCACACAGCACCAACTATAATAACTATATGTCAGAGGCTGTAGCGTTGTAGATACAATCTGCTTAAAATCACTGCACATGTATCCAAGGAGAATCACTTAGTGACCAGGAGAGCTCCAGCAGAACAACTCACTACTGTCTATAGTTTGATAAATGCCTCAATTTTTCTGTTTTATGAGTTACATTATTTATCACAGAAGGTTTCTTTTACACCAAAACTTTTAAAAAGCTTTTTAAACTTATGGGGCCAGGTGTCTGCTGGTTTCATCAAGCTAGGCTGACAGCAAGTAGAGGTGACACTAGGAAAAAAGATTTTGGCTTCCACTTCCTGAGATGACTAATGGCAGACCTAGAGCTAGATGGAGGACCTCCAGGGGACTCTGAAAACTGGAGATGCCCAGGGCTTTTTTCCCCATGCTAAACAGCTAGAGTGATTGGGAGAGGAACTATTAAGCAGGGCTTACAAACCTGGAGGCAAGCTTTGGCTGCCTGCTTTGTCAGAGTAGAAGACAAGACACAGTACAGGGCAGCACACAGTACAGGGCAGCAAAGGCAGCACTGGTGCAGGGATAATCCCAGCCATGACTATAGCGCTATAGCACTGTGAAACCCCAGCTCGGCAGATCAGGCACAAACCATCCCTTTTGCAAACAAAAAGTATATGATGCATTGACCAAACCCTTTTTCGTGTTAGCCGATGGTAGCTTTGATAAAAAACAACCAATGAACCAAGCACAAAAGGTTCCTTAAAATTGATCCACATCAGCGGTCTGGTGTATCTTACTCTGTCTCACTTTCTCCAGAGCTTCATGGAGCTTCCTCTGACCTACAGTCCCAAAACAAGCTTTCCAATATCACCAAGCAATTCAGAAAGCGGGGACTGCTATACGAGTTATTGGTCCTGTTGCAGGGACTGCTGCCTGTTGCCCCATCAGCTGTGCTGCAGCATTTTGCAGCATTCTTTCTGGTGTGATGGCTGCACAAGTGTCCTTCTAATTACAAAATATTAGATGCGTTTCTTCCCCTTGACTGTATGGAAAGCCTTGTGCTGGTGATATACCCTGGAGAGGAAATCTGCACCTAAACCCTCTGCAGAGGTTTCTTCTGGATCAGGGGGTGGCAGAGGGTGCTTTGACTTGACTCTACTTACTCCTGTGAGGCTCTAGAAAAGCTGTACTCAGAGCCACCTGAGGCTCACCATGGCTTGAAACTAGAGCTGATCGTGCTGTCTGTTTCTGCTGCTGCCAGTCTTTTGGGTTATTTATCTGTTCTGAACATCCTTTTTCCAGCCTAAACAGAGAGATGAGAGTGATAATCCAGCATTAGAAAGCATTTCCAGTACTGCAAGAAAATCACTGGGTAAGCATCAAGAAAGGGTATTTAATGCAAGAAAACAGATACACAAGTAAGGAAATTTGAATTATACATCATCATTAAGGCAGACCCTTAATAAGGTTGTGACAGAATGAAAAATGCAGCAGGAGGGTTTTTTTTTTCCTGATACACACAGGATAACTACAAAATGGCAATGCACCTGGAATTTCATAAACACAACTACAACATTTCTTGAACACAATTAGTTAGGCTGCAATCACCAGTTCAACAAGAATATTGCACTCAACCTGCGGAGTGTTCTTGGGTCCTGTTTAATGTCCTGAGCTGTGGTCACTGTCACTGAGTAACAGCAAGGACTGGCACACCATGGGGACCATCAGTTTTTTTGCTGGGCTAGAAGAGACTCAAGCCCTTCAGAAATGGTATTGGTTCCCCTGGCTCTCCCTGTAGTACAAAGTTAGCACAAATCTGCATAAAAGTCTTTTTGGGTTTGAGGTGGCAAAGCTACCTGTCCTGAAGGAAAGTATCAGATGTCAGGGGTATCTGAGATGCAGCTACTTTGAAAGAAATATGTGATGGCTCATGTTTGTACTCCTAGCCTTCTCTGAGCAAATTCCTGTTGAAAAGGAGCTCAAATCGAGCCCTTCAGTTTACAGCACTTTCAAGTCTGTTTGGCTTGCATGTGTTCCACCTCACACTTTGCAGCAAACACCACGCACAAGTGCAGCGATCAGTTCTCCCTCACTTAGTGTTCAGGTCACTGTTATTTAGCACCATCTGGCCCAAGAGGGCTTATTTGGCCCCAGGAATGTAATGCCCTTGTCTGAATGACATCTTATGGGTAGCACACCTGCAAGAGGAACACCTCCCAAACATGGAGTGTCTCACCAGTGGCAGCCAACCTGAGGAAACAGTCATAACATTGAAAGCCATCAGCTGTGGCACTGGCAGCTTGTCCCATTCTCCTGTGCAGTGTCAGTTTGTCTGGAGGAAGTCTGGCTGCTGCAATTGTGAGCCATGGGAGAAGTCAGTGCCTCTTTCCAGGCATAGGGGCAGTTTCCCTTTATGTCTTGAGCTTTGGCTGCTCCTCAATGAACAGTGAACCCTCTCTGTGCCCTGGAGGTTTGAGGGCAGGTATGCCCTGGATGATACACCACAACTCAGGGCAAAGCAGTGACACCACAAAGTTATGTAACAGCTCTCCGTATGTCTTTCTGCTTACTCTGACTTCTCAATGCTACACCAGATGCCAGTGGGCCAGAGATAGCACCTGGGGTTCAGCACAGCATGGGGTCATTGTCTGCATGGCCCTTTTCCTTCTGCTGCCCTCCTACACCAGCATCGGGAGGCTGGAAAGTAGCAGAGAAATCTCTGTGCTGGCTGACAAGAGGTGGCTGTTGTGTGACTCAGGGCAGGCAGTGAGAAGGGGGCATCACCTTGGACAGCCTAGAGGAGAAGGTAACGGGAAAAACAATGAATTGCAGAATTTAGGCAAAAGCAAGCTTCTCACTGCTAAGCTTTCCCTGTCCCCAGAGCTTCCTCAGCATAAAACAGCCAGCAAAAGCCATGACAACATCTAGCGATTTTCATATGGGCTGAATTCTCTCCTGACAAAGCACTGGTCAGTGTCCCATCCCTCAGGTTTTACAAATTATATACTGAATGAACCAAACAACTTTGTCACTCACAATTTTTCAAACAACTTGCCTCCATGACTTTTGACCAAGAATTTCTATTGCCTTTTGCAACACTGTCCACTTGTGCCCTGTATATGGATAGAGACTAAAGTTAAGAGAAAATAGTTGATACCTCTTTTTTTCTCTTCACGACTGGTCTATAGCAGTGACTTCATATCTTTCTTCAGGAGAGTATGTGCTGGATAGGGAGCTGAAGAGAAGCAGCAGAACACAAGACCTATAGGCAAATATTGAAACCCCTGTTACACAGGAATTATCATTTACACTGCAGGACAGTTTTCTTCTGTGAAACAACTGGAAATTATTTACCCCAGAAATGTCTGGCTGTTGGCAGGGTAAGTAGCAAGCAAATAGAAGAGGAATCAGACCATGCCAGATTCAGCTAGCTGTATGCAATCCATCGCTGATCCATCTGCAGCACATGATATCCGCTGGTTTCTCTGCTCCAGACTGGTTGTGAGAGAGGTACTTGAAGGAATGGGAAGCTGTGTCTCCACAGCTGAATGGTTTTCTAGCTCCACATTGACATGACATGCCTTCTGGCTGCTCAAATGGTCTTAAACAGAGCCCCAACAGATTATACCACTGTAATCTAATGCCCTCATTTATTGGATTAAAAACAGTATAGAAAATACAGTCCTCATCTGCTTTAATGTACAAGAATCCAAAATTACAAGTGTCTTGGACAACCTAGTGAAATGATTCTGGGTGGAAGTAAGAATCCTCCAGTAACATGTCCTGGTTCTGGATGATCCTCCCTCCCTCATAGGGGCTTGTGGGTCTTCCCTTGCTCATGGGAGATACAGTGGGAATACACATCAAACTGTGGGTGCAGAGGGGTATCTCCAGAGATTGTTCTGCCTCAGCATGTATTTTGAAGAAAATAAGTGTCTGTCTTTGCCTGGAGTCCTGGAGAGGGTGCATTTTATAACCTGAAAATCAGGCTGGGAGGTACTGCACAATGGGTTAAGAGCAAAGTAGATAACTCAGGTGGACAAATCTCAGTGGAAATGAACTGTCCTACCATAAAGCTACTGTAACTCAGGGGACTTCTATAGTTTAGGCTTAAACATACTGCATGCTGGTTATGTGCTACTCAGGCTTGAAAGCTGTCAAGATTAGAGCTCTGCCGTATGTGCACATCAGACATTAGAGTAACACTCACACACAAATGTGAAGCACGTCAAGTTGATCAAGATTTTTACCTATTCTCTGCAAAACACTTAGTTCAAAGTTGTTCTATATAATTTATCAGCTTTGATTACCTTCACCTTCTTATATGTTCTGTAGGTGGGAGTTTCTTGGTTTTCCAGGTTTTTTTTTTTCCACTCTTGGCACAAGTAATTTTCCATTCTACCCCTGAGCTTCCCCTGCTGTGAAATGGTACTAATGATCATTATCTGCCACAAGACCTGCCGAAGAAAGTAGTTTCGTAGAGCAAAGGAGTAAAGCAGTGTTATTTTACCCCAGGTCCCAACGGGGACCACCTCAACAGCAATTCCCCACGCAAAAAGAGCTGTCACTATTTGTAGCCACCAGGAGAGTCCCATTGGCTGACACAGGTCCTAGCCATACAGCTCCCACTCAGGAAAACTCTACTGTGGCTTCTGCAGGACTGCTGATGTGTCAAGATAACACAAGACTGGAGTTGCTGGCTGGCAGGTGTCCTTTGGATCTCATCGCTGATGACTTGCCATAGGGCACTAAGGTCTGAAATACAACCTAGAGAAACCTCAGCAGCAAAAAGTTGGTCTGCAACTCCATCTCATGCTGATATTGTACTATCTGAAACTCGTTGATATTTTCAGAGTCACTCATGACTGGTGAGAGTAGACCCAGACCCACAGTACAGTTACACTTACCTTCTCTCTCTCTATTTGTGCTATGCTCATTACACGGAGTGAAATCAATTAATTGTAACAGAGAAATAGGTTGCTGGCCTGTCTATAAGTCACTGGGTACATAATTGTTCTATTGCTTACATTAACATCCTATCACATTATTAGCACTGTCTGCAGTTCCTCGGCCCCCACCACAGCCTCGGCTCTGGTGGCTGCTCTGCTCCCTGCATGGGAGGCTGTGCTATGGTCTCCCCCCTTGCAACCTGCCCTTACACCAGTGTTACATGCAATTAAAGGCCTCCCATGGCTGCAGACTTCAGATGGGAAGAGAGACCTAAAAACATGCCTTTCTCTCGATTAGGCAGCTTTAAACCAAATAGGATTAAGAAGAGAGATACCACCACAGAGGGGAACAAAATATGGGTGTCTCACTGAGGTAGTGGGAAGCAGGGGGGGACAACGGCAATTTTCGGAGCAATTAACACATGATTTTTTAAAAAGGACTGCAAAAAACCCCACTTCATCTAAAAGTTCAGCTCTTTTAAAAATTATATTTTAAGTATGCAAACCACACATTTTTAAATTTCGATTTTGAAAAATGTATAATCCCTGAAACCCAAATCTTCAAGGTACTGGAAATCAAAGAAAAGTTAGTTATGGCTTGTGAGCTTTTTGTCTGTTGAAACAAAGAATTAATGACCAACAAACAAGCAGCTCAGAATCCCCCCTTTTAACAAAGACAAGTCTTTGCTTATGACTATTCTTGCTAGATTAGGAAACTAAAAAAAAAAATCAAACAGGCAACAAATAATTTTACCATTACCAGGTAATATGTGTTAATTGCTCAGTTTATATACTCTGAATGACATACCATTAGAGACTGTGTATGCATTGTAACTAGAGCATTAATAAATTTAAAATGTGCCTATTAGGATGACAGCTTTGGAGGTGCAAAGGAATAACAGTTATCACTTGGCAGAAGCAGATCTCACCCCATCTGCCGAGACTTTGCATACATTTTCAGCTTCCTGAGCAATGATTAGGGCTGTCAGAACCTCTTTAACCTTCTAACTGCTGGTCCCAACTGGCCTTAATTAGAGACTAATGAATTCAGAAGATGCAGGCCGTGAGGAAAACTGCCTTGACAGTTTGTGTACAAATTAAGCACCAATTACTTCATGCATCTTTTGCATTGCTGATACAAGTCTCTGTTATTATTTTTGAATATGGTCATTTTAGCATAAACCAAGAACTTTGCTAATGTATTTTGTCATTTTTATGGCTCATCATAAAAAAAAAAAGAATACCAGGAGGGTCATGAATATGTGAAATAAACTACTGTAGATGATAAAAAGAAATTCATTTCCCTCTAGGGAATATCTTCCAACATTTCTCCTCCTAATATCATATTATTATTATGATTAGTCACATAATGGTCACAATTTAAGAAACAGACGTAACATGGTAGTTTGAATATTATTATTAGCAATACAGCTACTTTTATTAGCACAAGAAGGAAAACAAGGATACAGGTAAGAGTTCCAATTCTGGGATCTCTGAGAAACTTTTACACTCAGTCATGTCAGCAAAAGGTTGCTGACACTGCTACAGTTATAAACAGGAACACAGGGAGCTGTAGGTGTATAATCAAGTGGGTTTCAGGTTTAATCTCTACTGTTTCTCTCTGTCATCTGCATCCTGAGGACATGAGAGGTCTAATTCAGTAATTTTTGGAAAGCCACCCCTAAGTTCTGTGAAGATGCATGTTTAACGAAGCAGGGGAATGTCCACAGCATCTTCCGATAAAATTTTCTTAGTGAAAGTTTGAAAACAATTGCTCCTAATTACCATCATGTTCCCCATTGCATTTAGTGCAATTTATCTGCACCAATGGTACTTCAAACCCCACCAGAGAAACTCTCTTGGCTGTGCTGCTGTGGAAATCGAGATCATAGCAGCTTCCTCTCTCAGCACCTCCTGCCCCTGCTCTCCCTGTCTCTGGGAAGGAGGGGTTCCCTCTAGAGGGTCTATGGAAGGAAAGCTGAAGAGAAGCCAAGGAATGGATGAAATGACAGTTTACAGTGAAATTTTCCACTCACATACCAAGTTAGACTGTGGGATATGTGCATCTTTGTAATCTGCAGATGAACGGAGTTGAAGAGCTACAACAGAATGACTCCTACAGTACTACAAACTTCTTCAAATGTGGAGATGCTTTCTGTGAAGAAAAGAAGGAAAATTCTATCATGTCAATAAAATTTGTTCCAAAT
This sequence comes from Clamator glandarius, assembly GCA_033459285.1. Classification (NCBI taxonomy): domain Eukaryota; kingdom Metazoa; phylum Chordata; class Aves; order Cuculiformes; family Cuculidae; genus Clamator; species Clamator glandarius. Next base: position 71,504 of record JAUNZM010000244.1, on the reverse strand, counting down.
GGACACAAGCAGCATAAGAGCAAACTTGAAAACACAAGTCCAGGGTTTTGGTGGCAGACCACAGAGCCAGCATATGCAGGTCTTGAATCTCAGTTAAATAAAACCCCAATAAATCTCTCTCATGGAGTTCTGTGTCCACATGAAACCACAGATGCCCCTCTCAGTCCAATCACTATAACATGCAAGATCTTCCTCCATATAATTCTCTCTTGCATTTCATCAAAAGTAATTTTAAACTTCTCTAATGAGGATGACCTAATGATCTCATGTGACACTTTCCTAATTCTCTCTATCATTAAGCTTTGGATTTTTCTGTTGATAACCCAATGTATTCATGCTTGCTTTTATATCAGTACAAAATGTTTGCAACATGAAAAACCAACATATTTTCACATGTACGTTTTCTTTTCTTTTGAAAATGGATTATATTATGAGCTGCCATTGAATATTAATACCTTAGTAATTTTTTTTTAATCTATTTTGCAACAAACCTTCAGTCTAGCCTCTGTCCTGGAGAACAGATCCACGATCCAGATTTGAAGTTTGCAAGGCTATGACTCCCTAGACCAATATACATTGTGGCAGTGAGGGGTTTTGATTGAAAATCACATTCAGAGATGATGAACTGATCCCCATATTTTTTTTAAGATAAATCAAATGTTGTGGTTCAGCTATGTCCCCAACCTGACAGATTTTTCATAAACTTTTAGTTTGTTACCTAGATGGACTTTAGATAAGCCTCATTCCATTTCCATTGTTGTTTCACATTTTTTTGCCAGTTCAGACCACTCTTCCTTGGTGTTTAATAGCAGCATCTTCTTCAGTAACACTTACGCATGGAATGAATGTAGATCTGACATTGTCATCTGGGTTATCATAATATGTATGTCTCCCTTCTGTTTATTGCAGCTCTAATAACTCACAGTTGAGAGAGGACTCCGCAAGAAAGAGAGGAAAGGTGACACAGTCCCTTTGTCTAATCCAAAGCCCTGCTGAGTGATGAAGATATGCCATAAATCCTGCAGAGAGGTGAGTTTCAGTTCGGCACCACAGGCTGAAGTACCTTAAGCAAAATGGTCAAGTGTACACACACACACACATGCTTGTGTGTGCATTTACCTGTGTCTGTGTGTGTGTCTGTTTGTGTGTACAGGTATCCTACTCTGTAGCAGCTGGTCCATAATAAGACCACAGGACTTTGCCACCAGATGGGTGAGATCTACTTTAGCCAGCTCTTACTGGGAAAGCGTGAAACCTCTGAGGCTGAGTACCCACTTCCCAAGGAGGCATAGAGTTTCTGTGGGACAGCAATTCTAGCTGTTGGCTCTCATGCATGGTCTTGTCACACACACAGTTTTCTGGTCGTCTTCAACTTCTCCCTCTCCTTTTGCAAGTTGACTCTTTAGCACATCACTCCCCATCTGGGATGCACCAACCTTAACTCTTGTCCTCCTCACTGGCATTACATTCCTGCACCTCTCTGCAGCAACAAAGAGGACCCCAACCCAACAGGAACACCTTTCCCTGGTATTTTGGAAAGGTGACCGAACGCCTGACTTTTCCTCACTTCTTTTTACTGACTAAAGGAGTTGGTTTATTCAGGTGGATATATGTGTCTCAGTTCTACTGAGAACTAGAAAAAAGAAAAAGAAGGAGAGAAAGAAGGATCAAATAAATAGCAAATTTAAAATCATGGAATAGTTAGCAGTCATCTCATAGAAGACATTCATATTTAACTACTGTACATGGAACCAAAGCATACCATGCAAAAACAAGCACTCTACGTATAAAAATTTAAAACCACATTGATAACCCATCTGGCATCCTCCTAATTATGAATCTCTTAGTGGAGCAATATTCCCCTTAGAAGCAAAACAGTAAATACTACAAGGAAAACATGATTATTAATTTCTTTTTGCTCTGTCTTTCAAGACAAGCGTTCGTTCACATGTGCACCCAAAATCTTTCTCAACTAGAATTTATTGAAGTAAAGACATAACACAATGCCTGCTAATTAAACATTTAAGAAAAAAAATATCCTGTTCTCCATCAGGAGACTATATTAATAGGTGCTTCATAATACAGAGTGTGTTTGAATCCCAGCTGTCTTGCCCCATAAATACAGAGAAATAGAAAGGCTCAGCTTTTCCCTTCATCTTTCTGTGCCAGTCTAACTAGTCCAGGCTTCATAACATCCAGTCATCTCATGGAAACAAAGCACAAGGCTTGATTATCTGGAGGCAACTTCTTTTCTTTTCATGGGAATGTTATTTCTGAGGAGAAGCTACCCATACACAACTTTTCTTAGCTGGCATCAGCCCCCTGCCCTGTCTGAAAGGCAAAGGAAAATGCAGGCAGTGGCTTTTGGTCTAGCTGTCCAGCTGAGGGCAGATTTTTTTCTTATCATGCAACGTAGACAACAGTGGTTTGAGTAGTTGCTTTCTGGAAAGTCACTATGTTCTTACTAAGACTCAGACTACTTCATCCATTTTAAAACAGATTCCCTCCAACAGGAGCCCTGGAGGAACCCCTGGAAGGGAGAGTTGCTTTAGGAAGTCCATCAAGCTCGTGACTGAGTTTGAAATTGAAATACAGGTATCGCAAGATGCTTGTAAATAATGGGATATCAGAATCTGAGCAATGAAACTGTCATGGAAACTTTCAGCATCAGCTAGAATTTGATCAAGTCTGTGGCACTGAAGAAGAGACAACATGCAGCCCCCTTGGAATGCTTCACACATAACAAAATTTCAAAGCCTCAGGTCAGTGATACTCAGGTTCCTTCTTCAAGAGCCTTTTGCTACTGGATTTTCCTCTTTAATAAAACAAAGCCATCCTGCTGCTTCCGTAGAAACCCTCTTCAGCAGAAATTGCCCTCTGCAACAGCAGGTATCAGTAACCTACAGCACCGTGCCAGGCTGTGATTTAACAGTGGCTCAGCATCTCCCAGTTTTACAAAGCCAGAGCTCTCCACCAGCCCCCGCCCCACATGTGTGGAGATCTCCAAACCCAATAGCTGGACAGACTGAGCTGCTCAATATCGATTACCAGCTTTAAGAAATCTTTTCAGTTCAGTCATAGGCTTATCTGCTTTTGTTGTCACATGGTGGGGGATGATGCCATCAATACAGATTATGAATCTGTCTCAGAGCCCTATAAATCTGTAAGTTTCCCTGTTTCAGCCTTTCTAAACCACCCCAGTGGGTCCTTTCAGGCAGTGAGAGCGGTTGTGTGTGTGCTCCACGTCGCGCTGTGCTGGCTGTGCAAAGGGTGGGAAATGAAAAATCCAAGAGAAGCTTAACAATGCTCTTGCTCCGACATCTGCTCCCAGCAAGGGCATCTAGGGACCTGCCGCACAGGTTTTTTTTTTCCTTAAAGATGATCACCGTGAATGTTGCAACAAATAATAATGTAAAACATTTTGACAGCCAAGTAAGCCATGAAACATTAAATCTCCAAGGGCCATATGCTCCCCTCTGCCAACGCAAGTGGAGAGGAGCAAAAACCCTGTGGAATCTGGCAGGGAGAAACGGTCAAGCCATATCACAGGTGTCCCTCTACCCTTCATTGTATCTACAACCTTTCTGCCCCAGGAGTGAGAACAGGGAGTAGTGGAAGTGGAAGGGGCAGGATGGTACCTTGCTCCTTTCTCAGCATTATTGTCCTTCAGACTTGGAGACGTTTTTTCATTGTTGCAGGTTGGACATCCAGCAGCTCGGCTGTAGCCAGAGGGAGCCCAGGGAAGTCTGATTCCAGGGAGAATGGCACAGTCAAGGAAGAAATGGACACAAATCTTGTAGACCAAGGCACAAGATTTTTTATGAGTGTTTTTGTAATGTGTGGGAGTTTCCTGCTGCTCTTACAGCCTCAGCTGGCTTCTCTGCAAGCCAGCTGTCAGCAAGGAGCTTTGTCACCTAAAATTGTTGTCTCAAAGAAATTCATGAGCTTCTTGGCTCTTTTTAAGAACTCCTTGTACTTCTCCATACCTACAACTCCATTGCTTTGCAGACCCTCCTCTTTACTGACAACAGTAGCCCTAAGCCAGGGATCAATTTGGGAATGACTTAGGTTCCAGCTGGCTACCAAGGATCTCACCCTTGGGTGGGAGGCAAGTGTCATAAAAAAAAATAGAGCAAAGTCTTATCAGAGCCTCAGTGGTGAACCAAATTAGCACAGGCATGACACACCCATTCCAGCAGCCACCGAGATGCAGGAGAGCGATTTATTTACTGTCAAACTCCAGCCCAAAAGACTCTATTCCTGCTTGTAACTAACTGACATGGGTGAACAAGTTTTTGTTATGACAGCAAGTATCTGTAACTCCTTTATAAGGGCTCGTCCACAGCCATCAGGAAAGCCACCAGAGGGGGTGTCCCTTAGCCCAAACAGGAACTTTGTATCATTGCTGTTTCTAAACCTGTATCCAAGTGATCATCGTGGCAATGGTATTGGTGGGGCTCCTGAACATAAGATTGTTTCAGAATTAGATATTGTGCGCCTAATATTTGGCAATAGGTAAACATGCTCACACACATGCTCACACACTAGATGCTAAAAATGCAGCCTATCTTGGTTTTAATGAATCATTATGACTGAAGAAATCAAAGGTCCCATGGGGAAGAGCTGCACTGGAACATCAGATACGGAAAAGTTGATGTAGGTTTTTTCTGAAGATAAAATTAATAGAATTATCCTCATTAATTCAATAAAGACAGAAATATTTACAATGTAATTACATCCATTCTTTTTGTGTTCGAATATTATTTTTAAGGGCTTCTTGGCATCGAAGAGCCTCTTTCTTTTAAAATTTTGACCCAGTGTCAGGAAGAGAACAGACCTAAGTCTCTTAATCTAATGGCTGTTAGCGGGGTTGACTACTTTAGCAATGCTCGGCTGAAAAATGAACTTTGCAATAAATGACCTTCAGAGAAGAAGACTATTCATGTTAATTAGTAGCTCTTTTCAAACAGGATTCATATATGCATTAGACTATGTCATTTTGAACAATGCCATCATTGTAGTAAACATCAAGACGACTCAAGTACAGTTATGAAAATTTTAGAAAAACTCTAGTTAGTTTTTTTTCTGTAAGATTATAAGTTATGATTACTGATGTGTTGCACAAAAGGATCTCTCCTAATGGCTTTTAGCTTTTGCCACTGCCAACTTTCATATTTAAAATCCATACAATTATGGACAATTTATAAGCATTATGAGGCTCTCTATCCTCCTCACCCCATTTTTTGCAGTGATTCTTACTGATTCGAAGTAGCCTTGAACCCAGCAAATCAAATGCACTTTGCTTAAAACATAACATTCATTCTTACAAAGCCCACTTTATTCTTATTACTACTTATTACTTATTATGCATATTTAATTTAAGAATGCATATTCTCCATTAAAAAATTAAAATATTTTGAAGTAGTAGAAAGTGATTATTTTGGTTAGTTCCTCTTGATTAACCATCAAAATGTGGATGCATTCTTTCTAAAGCACATGCATAACAAGAACTGAAAATGGCAATAGGTGGCAACCAAAAGGAAAAAGCACAAACAAAATAAATTAATGCACAAAATAAGAAACATGGGTTTTATACAGTTTATGTCAAAATGCTTCTTAAAAGTAGTTACAAAATATCAAAAAATTGCTATCTGAGGAGAGAGACTTAGTACAACAAATCTGATTCAGAAATGTTATTAGAAAATACAGTAGGCAGAAGGTAATATGCAAGAAAATTGCATAATTGTGACTCTGTATGAATTTTGAGCTATATTTATTAATTGATTCTTTTAAAAATCTCTTTAAATAATATCTTTCTTGCTGCTGACCATTCAAACACAAATGGAAATTTAATTTTAGAAGGCAACATGTCAGACACTATGCAGAGTTTCTTCACTATCCAAAAACCATACATTCCTACCTAATTAGAGGATTAACAATAAATGTATTGTGGAAAAGCATTTTAGCAATTTGTTTAATGAAGAAAGTCATCTGTGTTGCAAAAACAATTAGCTAACAAAGGGGAAATTAATAAGTATTTATAAGACCAATGCATATGGTTAGTTTGTAGCCTTTCAAGATTCAGAAAAGGCAAACAATTCAGTTGAGCAAACAAACTGCAAGACTGGGCTCATCCTAAATATCTAGCACATGACAATATTCATTATTCATATCTTGAAGGGGCTGCTGTACACTGTATGTGTTCTCTGGCCTGAGCTGGGTATCTGAGTGGATTTCAGAGATGGAGTGGTAGGCAAATCCATCTCTTCAGTGGTTACCACTGGCTTGGGCAAGCATGTTCCAGTTCACCACTCTGGCTTTTGCAAGTCCTTTTCACAAAGGATCAAACTACCTTCAGGTATTATATGGGGAGTCCAGACACCTGTCTTCATATCACGAATTTTCATGAGTCAAAAAGCTTTCTGAGCTCTCTCAGCCCTGTGAGTCCCTTTCTGACCACTGTCAAATCTTTTTCCTTCTCAGATTTTGATTTTGCAATGCTCAGTCCAGGGACAGCAAAGGTTTAGATGTAGTTGTTGTTTTATTTAAGCATGCAGGGCATGCAGATTTTTTTTGTTTCTAGTCTTTTGCCATTTCAAAAAGAGATAGAAAGTAAAACCTGAGGCACCCTTGACTTGATCTTCCCTGCTCGTTTGTGTGTGTGTGTGTATGGCATTATTGTATCTGTTCTTTAAAGAAATGAAAAAGAAGAATAGACCAGATGTGGGATTCATTTTATTCATATTCAATCTGTGCAGATTTCAAAGAAATGATTCCTTTATTTGCTGTCTTCTGGGAAAACATCTTGAGTTCATTTTGTTCTGCTCATAGACTTGTAGAAATAGGTCTGGAAAGGTACTTCAAGAGCTCATCTTGTCCATCTTACTGCCTCAAGGCTGACTCATGCCCAGTGCTCTCCAACAGCATGATAAATTCAAGTATAACAATAACATTTTTTCTGCAAAAACACTGCAATAGAAAGTAAAAGGTTGTGAAATAAGCTAGCAACATGTCATGACTGTTCAGCAGGATTTAATACTTTTCTCCAGCCATCCAAGGTTGCCGCCTACTAGAGGCAGGATATTGGCCCTGTGGCTTCTGCTACGTCCTCAGGGAATACCCAGCTGCGAGCCATGAGGCTAGCTACCCTGACTTCTTTAGATTTACACTGGCTTCAAATAAAGCAGCTCAGGTACTAAAACAAACCCACTTCATCTGCTCACTGGCTGCCCCAAGGGCCCTTGGGCTCCATCCGAGACCTGCATCACTACAGTGGGACTGTGAAGGTGAGATGGTACTGCGTATCCCTGATACTATAGAATCATAGAATCATAGAGTCATCACATTGGAAAAGACCTCTTGGATCATCGAGTCCAACAATTCCTATCCGCCACTAAACCATGTCCCCGATGGCACGCTGAAAGTTTCCCAGCTTGAGATATTTTTAAAGGGTTGTTCTCCAGAACAGTTCAGGCCTTAATAGGCTGTATCAAGCTGGGATCCCAGAAAAGTAGGTACAAGTCATTGGTGGCAGTTTGGCTCCAAAGGCATAAGGGCCACTAAAGTATGACATAATAATATACAAGGAGAGCAGGTGCAGTAAGAAAAGTAGAAATATTTCTGGTTCCCAACAAAATTAATATATCATATGCAGGACACCCAACTAAGATACTGTAGGGTCTATACCAGGTCTTGGATTCCAACTTTACACCTGTTTATCAGTTTTATTTACCAGCTTATAGAAAAACACTGAGAATGCATGAAGGATTAACTCTTACCCTGAAAGCTCAGCCAAATCTGTCTTTCCTAACCATTTCACAAATGACATATCCAATTGTGCATCTTCCATCCCATCTCCTTCCACTTCTCCTGCCCCCTTCTTCTGCACTCTCTTGCCACCTGTTGCCTATCCCTGAACAAACTTTGCCTGACCCACAACTTGGTCTCCACACCATGGGTTTTCAATGCTCATTGTCTCAGGAGGGGTAAGCACGGAGCGAAGAGAGACACCTGAACTGTGACCCAACAGATAGACTAATATAAAATCATAGAATCACTGAATCACCAGGTTGGAAGAGACCCACCGGATTATTGAGTCCAACCATTCCTATCAATTACTAAATCATGCCCCTCAGCGCCTTGGCCACCTGTGCCTTAAACACTGCCAGGGAAGGTAACACAACCACCTCCCTGGGTAGACTGTGTCACTGCCCAATGACTCTTTCTGTAAAAAATGTTTTCCTAATGTTCAGCCTAAACCTCCCTTGGCAGAGCTTGAGGCCATTCCCTCTTGTCCTGTTCCCTGTCACTTGAGAGAAGAGGCCAGCTCCCTCCTCTCCACAACCTCCTTTCAGGTAGTTATAGAGAGCAATGAGATCTCTCAGCCTCCTCTTCTCCAGGCTAAACAACCCCAGCTCACTCAGCTGTTCCTCATAAAGCCTGTTCTCCAGCCCCTTCACCAGCCACATGTCACAGCCACATGTCCCCCAGCCACATGTCACAGAAGCAGAGACACCATCCCAGCTTAGGAAAATGGCAGTGAGGGTTGGTCTGTGCCAAAGAGGAAGGGGAGCAAAGTCTATAGATGGTTTAATCCGTTTCACAGCAACGTCTCTCCCTCCTCCAGCCTGTGAGTTTGCAGTGCTGCGGGATACAGGGAAGGCACTGCATGGGGCTGCTCCTCAGCCATGCCTTCCCTTCCTTCAGCTAGCCCTTCAGTGCTGGACACTTACAAACCTTATCCTCCTACCACCCTCCACTTTGGGGACATCTATGCTATGCCTATGTCCCAGATAAAATAGGACTTTGTTTCATGCTCAGGCATTGACAAACAATCCTTGGCAGCATTTAACTGTTAGTACCCTCCCTGGCATGGCTGCACTCTGGGCCAGCTAGTGTAGGTCCCAAAATAACCCACTGGGCAGCAGCCAGGCAAGGAACGAGGAAGAAATGCTGACTCTGTAACAAAGAATGTGGGACTTGCATTCAGCCTAATCCAGTACTGGCACAGCCTAGAGCAAGGCAGGCATGAAATGGCAAGGAAAGCAGGGAGAAGAGGCAGGGAGTGGGGCATCTAGAGCCCCAAAGAGCAAGGAGGAAGGGCTAGAGCCATGGTGGGAGGGATAATAGCCTTGATTGCATGAAGGAAGTTGGTTCCTCATGACAACTAGGACCCTAAAAAGAAAGAATAAGAAAAGTGTAGAAAACAGCAAAAGGAAAATTGTGCTCCGATAGCAGAGAATACTGGGATGTAGGCTCCTTGCAGAAATGCATCAGAACTGCTCACTCACTTAACCATAGCTTTGCTGTTCTGCAGTAAGGGTTGGATTATTTTAGTGCTTGTAATAATTTCTACAAAAGCCTCACATTGGTTGAGGACCCTCTTTGCACTTTGAAGTCTCAGGCTGAACTGTAATATTTTCTCCCCATCATTTCAGGTGTTTTTTCTCTCAGTCTTGTACAAGACACTTGGCATTAGACTAAAAAGCCATCCCTTGATCCTCTGGCTTGGCCAGAGTAGTGGTATCTCATAGTTAGGATACAACGCTGGCTTGCTTTCAAGTGTTACTCATGTAGAGAGTATGGAAAGAGCTTCGCTCACAGGCTCTGTAGCTGGTAGGCAGAGTGGATACAATTAGGTGTGGACTCAAGTCATGATACATGGACTTCTCTCACTGGAGAAGGTGAGTCACTGTCTAGCTTATTTCCACGTTAGACATAACCTTATATGCTAGCTACAGAGCTATGTTTGTGGATTTGAACAGTGTAGACTGACTTTCAAAAGCACTTCCTTGTCCCTTTTCTGAGAGGACCAAAGATTCTTCCAGGATGGCGAGGATGGAGGAGGCTAGAGATGACAGGCAGCATCTAGGTATTTATCCAGTAGGTAGAAGACTCATATGCACCTTATCCAGCCTTTTGGATTTGAATTTAGGTGTTTATCCACTCAAGAGAATGTCCTAGCACATCTGGAAACATTGCCTGTGTGTTTTGTAATAGACTTTGTATCGTCAGGATTTCACTCATGGGGGAATACACTGGTCTGTGAACAGCAGCCTCAGAGAGAACCTCTGTAAACAGAAAAAGCCAGGTAGTCCTTGGTGAGACAGCAAGGTGATATCCATGCAACTCCTTGTCGTCCCTCTCTTAGACTATATGAAGAGTGAGGACTTGATGATATTGTCTCTGTGCAAGTGATGGGATCATTGTGTGTCACTGGGCCAGACCTTGATCTTGGGAATTCAGACAAAAAGCATCTTAAATTAGGGCATTCCTTTTTTTTTTATACTCCAGAAAAACTAAACCAGCTTCTAGTTCAAACATGTGCACACCTGTGTAAAACACTTCCCTTTCACGCTTCACTTCTCAATTTGGGCACACTATTCACTCTAGGTAAAGAAGTCATATTTTTTATGAATAGCTTTTCTTTGCAGTATTTCAAACTCTATTCATCCTGCCTGGTGCCTAAGAGACTAAAGTTTTTTGACACTCCATTGGGTACAATACATTTTATAGTTACCATTCTTAAACAAAATACATGTAACATCTATTTCTAGAAGGCAGCAAGATTTTAGAAGTATCTTTTAAGAATCTCTGACACCATTTAGAAAATTGATTGCATTTATGATGAACCGAAGCATCACATTAGGTATGAGACAAAGTAAAAGCAGATGGTCCATGTTTGGAGCACAAACTGCTGCCTTTCAATAACATGAGTAAAGATACAAGAATTTCTCAACTAGACTTCTATGCTTCACAGAATCACAGAATCACAGAATAACCAGGTTGGAAGAGACCTACTGGATCGTCGAGTCCAACCATTCCCACCAATCCCTAAATCATGCTCCTAAGCACCTCATCTACCCTAACCTTAAACACCTCCAGGGACGGTGACTCAACCACCTCCCTGGGCAGACCGTTCCAATGCCTAACCACCCTCTCCGTGGAGAACTTTTTCCTAATCTCAAGCCTAAATCTCCCCTGGGGGAGCTTGAGGCCATTCCCTCTCGTCCTGTCCCCTGTAACTTGGGAGAAGAGGCCAGCACCCTCCTCTCCATAACCTCCCTTCAGGTAGTTGTAGAGAGCAATAAGGTCTCCCCTCAGCCTCCTCTTCTCCAGGCTAAACAACCCCAGCTCTCTCAGCCGCTCCTCATAAGGCCTGTTCTCCAGCCCCTTCACCAGCTTTGTTGCTCTTCTCTGGACTCGCTCCAGAGCCACAACATCCCTCTTGTGGTGAGGGGCCCAGAACTGAACACAGTACTCGAGGTGCGGTCTCACCAGTGCCGAGTACAGCGGGAGAATAACCTCCCTGGACCTGCTGGTTACGCCGTTCCTGATACAAGCCAAGATGCCATTGGCCTTCTTGGCCACCTGGGCACACTGCTGGCTCATGTTCAGTCGGTTGTCAACCAGCACCCCCAGGTCCTTCTCCTCCTGGCAGCTTTCCAGCCAGGTTTCTCCTAGTTTGCACCTCTGCTTAGGGTTGTTGTGCCCCAAGTGCAGGACCCGGCATTTGGCCTTGTTAAACCTCATGCCGTTGGTCTCAGCCCAGCAGTCCAGCCTGTTCAGGTCCCTTTGCAGAGCCTCCCGACCCTCCAGCAGATCCACACTTCCACCCAGCTTGGTGTCATCTGCAAACTTGCTAAGTGAGGACTCAACGCCTTCATCCAGGTCGTTGATAAAGACATTGAACAGGGCTGGACCCAGCCCTGAGCCCTGGGGAACCCCACTTGTCACTGGCCTCCAGCTGGATTTAACTCCATTTCCCACCACCCTCTGGGCCCGGTCATTCAACCAGTTTTTCACCCAGGAGAGTGTGCGCCTGTCCAGGCCAGAGGCCGACAGTTTCCGAAGCAGAATGCTATGAGAAACTGTACCAAAGGCTTTACTAAAGTCCAGGAAGACCACATCCACAGCCTTTCCCTCATCCAAGAGTCTAGTCACTCGGTCATAGAAGGTGATCAGATTACTCTGGCAAGACCTGCCTTTCATGAACCCTTGTTGACTGGGCCTGATCACCCGGTTCTCTTGCAAGTGCTTCATGATCGCACTCAAGATCATCCACTCCATGACTTTCCCCGGTACCGAGGTCAGACTGACAGGCCTGTAGTTCCCCGGATCCTCCCTGCGCCCCTTCTTATAGATGGGCATGACATCAGCCAGCCTCCAGTCCAGCTGAACCTCCCCAGTCATCCAGGACTGTTGGAAGGTGATGGAAAGGGGTTTGGCCAGCACATCCGCCAGTTCCCTCAAAACTCTTGGGTGGACTCCATCCGGCCCCATAGACTTGTGGGCATCTAGCTGGGCAAGCAAGTCTCTAACCACCTCCTCTTGGACCTTGGGAATCTCATACTTCTCTTCCAACCCCTGGGGTTGTGCACAGAGGGAACAATTTTCCTTACTGTTAAAGACTGAGGCAAAGTAGGCATTGAGCACTTCAGCCTTGTCTTCGTCCCCTGTTACTCTTGTTCCCTCTGCAACTACTAGGGACTGGAGATTCTCCCTAGCCCTCCTTTTTCTGTTGATGTATTTGTAGAAAGGCTTTTTGTTGTCTTTCACAGTCTTGGCCAATCACATTTCTAGTTGGGCCTTAGCCCTCCTGACTTTTTCCCTGCACATTCTCACTTCCTCCCTATAGTCCACCCAGAAGAAGATCTAAGTGAGCTATTTCTTATTAAAATGCCTCTTCAGAAGAAATAATGATTTCTAGTATTTATAAAATACATGTAGCTTTCGCAGTTGACATGAAACAAAACTATCTTACCAACTGCTGGCTGTTTAGCATGTAAATTAGCTGGTTTACTAGAATTGAATTTATATGTGAAACTTTACACAAAATCCTCTTGTTTATCTAACCCACTAATAAGATCAGGAGAACAACACAAAACATAGATTAAGTCTCTCTTTCAGATATAGACTCAATCTCGTTTTCATAGGGTACAATAATATTCCTTATAACAGAGTGAAACTTCATGTGAAAAACAGAGAACGGTTTTTGGGGAGCCTACCAGGGCTCTTCATGTGTTCTTGGGGTATAATTTACCTTCAAACTTTTAAGTAATCATGTGTAAATTTGTGGGTTTATTGCATCAATAATTTACACGGAAAGGTGAGCTCTTGCTAACATAAATTTCTGTGGAAGCTATATATAATTTCTATGACAAGTGTGCTTTTACAGTGTACTTTGCTCATCATTAGTAATAGAGGTATTTGAGAACTAAGAATTTCTTTAATGTTTTTATATTCAGAAAATGAACGTACAGGGGTCAAAGCAGGATTGATTTGAAGGAGTTAGATTCCAAAATCCCTTTAAAAATCAGGACAAAGGATACCACACTATTAAAATAAAATGCTTAAAAATGAAAAGTATTATGCATGCCACACAGTAGAAGATCAGATTTTTATTAATGCAAGTTTTAAATGCTGATTAATCCTCTTGAGAATCAGTTTCCCAAAGCTTTGGCCTGCATTCAAGTCTTTTTCAAAGGGGCACATCACTTCCATTATTCTGAATATTAATTGAACAACATTATAACTAAGGATACAAAGCAAGATTTAAAATATGATTACAGCTGTCATTGCTTACATCTAAATAAGTCATTGGCAATTGAATCTCAGGGAGAAAATAAAAAAAACAAAACAACAAAACCTGTGGTAAACGTATTTTGTAAGGATGGTGGTGCTGCTGCCTCCCACAGCCCCCCCACCCCGCTCAGCCAGGATGGATCGGCTGTGTGCCGTCCGCTGATGGCTCCACTGGCGACTTGCGCTTCGTGTATCTACACAAACTGTCCCCCCCACCTTGCAAACTGTGGATGTGTTTTGTCTTGCAAAATAATAAATGTCCTAGGAAAAATATTGTCATTTTTAGGTGTTAATGGGAAGAGGAATGATAATTGTTCAAAAGACTGAACTGCTCTATACTTGCTTACTTCCAGAAAGGGTTTATTTTATTGGTTTAGCTTAAACCATTTTCTGATTCAGCTTCAGCTCATGCCTCCATATAAGCACTCATGTGCTTAACGCTAAGCATGTGCTTAAGTGCATTTCTGAACTGGGCCAAAAGGTACCTCCTTTCAATTTTTGTCTGTAGCTGCTGTTCTTGGAATGCTTCCTTGTTATTTTTTTTGTGGGTTACAGTAACCATCTAATTCTGATTAGACAAACAGCATTATGGAAGAAGTATTAAAAATTTATAGTCCTATTTATAAGTTTATTTGTTGGCCATAAAATGCTGAATCTTATATAACATAAAAAGCATCTAGAGCTAATGATGAAAAAGATATAAAAAGATAATGGTGCAATCATAACATGTCTCTGAGAGTTTGTACATCTCAGTTGCAGTTTGGCACATCACATAATTGTATTGTGCCAACCTGGCACCAAATCACAATATGTTAGTGAAAAGGCCCCGCAGCTTAAGAGGAAAATCTAGAAGTGTTAACTATACACTGTCTAATTATACAACCTTACTGTCCCAGAATGAGATTTCTGAAACCATTTCTGACATATGGGAAGAGGGTAGAACAGCTGGTCATTAAGGTTTTCTCAAGACTATTTAGTAACACACTTGAATGTAATTAAAGTGCTACATAAAATACTGCACTTGTGTACAATGTATTTTTAATCTTTATGGCATGCTGTAAAAGTAAATAAATGCAAAGCATTAACATTGCTCCCCTTCATCTCCTAAATTGTTAAGATATAATGACAGCCCCATCTATGCAGTGTGTATTACCTGAAAAATACTCTGTTGGTTTGTAAGCATCCTGCACAGCAGGTAGGAAGCAAACCGAACTGAATTGTGCAAGACAGATATAAGTTTACTTGATTTCATTTACTCAAGTTAAGCCGTGCTTACTTACCTGGATGTATTTCAACAAATAATTTTGCAATAAGCCTGGTTTATTTGAAGGTTTCCTTTGTTAAGGTGATGTCAAGGTGATGTAAAGCAACTTTGACCCACACTGGGTCTAGTGCAAGAAGTAAAATTGTACATAAAATGCGCAAACTTCTTTGCAGCAAGTTTACTCTCAGGTGTCCTAATGGGACTTTTGCCAGAAAACACAGAGTCAGAATTCATTTCCATACAGATGCTGATTACAGATGGGTTAAAACAGAATTGCATTTGTACCATATAATTGCGAAAAAGATTCATTTTTGATGCACTTCTTTGATTTGGTGCACAAACAGCTAAGAAAAAAGAAGTATTAAAAATATTTTGGCACAGAGTGTTTCTCTGCATTAGACTTGTGCTTTCTGATATTGGTATTTTGGTTTACATTCTTTAATAATACTTTTGCTTAGAGAGAAGAGGCCACAAATGTATTCCAAAGTTTTAACTGTTCTTGATTTCTTTTACTTTTCAGCAAATAAGTGTTTTAATTCACTGTGCACTGAATATGATCAAAAGCTGCTGTCATTTCCATCAGTTTCCTAGAACCATTTTGTTTTTTTTTTTGCTAAAAAGTGCTTTTCCTGCACCCTTGAGCATGAAGGATAGCTTTACACATTGTTGTCCAATGCCATGTCAGAAAAGGACAGACAAGAGACTTGTAGGAAAATGGATATAACAAAGCACCCAGACTATAGCCTCTAAGGAAACAAACTGGCAGTCATCAGGAACATTACAATGGAAATCATGGAAGTGAAAACATGTATATTCCATGTTCACAAGAGCTGTCTAGTGGCAGTGGTGAGTCCTGCCTGTGACTGCACATGTGGTGAAATTCAGTTTTATGTTACTTTTCAAAGGTAGGCATAAGATTTTCTGTTCTCTCAAATACAATGTTGGAGTTTCATTTGGGAATGATCACTAACTGCAAAAGAGCAAAGAGGTATGACATGCTGTGTTCTACCTTTTGCTCAGTATCTTCTAAATCAATCACAATCCTTCTGTTCAAATAAATAAAGCTTTTCCTCTCTGCTAATGATGCATCTGCAGATTTTTTTTTTTTTTTTAAAAAGGAGCATTGTCATGAGTAGCCAATTATCCAATCTTCCCAACTCTGTTCATGGATGGAGTTTGCATCACATTACATCCTGCAGCTGGTACATGCTATCAAAACCAAGAAATGCCAACCACTGTAGAGAAAACCAAGAACACAAGAGGCACAACTCTTCTATGGCAAGTTAATTTATTTCCACAAGAGATGAGAATAACTATAGATCTCACCACATTCAATGTTAATTGCAAAACTCATCTCTCTGACTTAACTTTGCCTCATTAATTTCTTTACACAGAGTTGCCAGGTACCACCACATCTAAGCACAAACACAAGCAAACAAAAACATGCTAATCAAGCTACTTTTTCTACAGGCTGAAAAAAAAAAAAAAGAAAGAAAAATGAAAGACCGTGGCATATTTAGGTATCTGGAAGACAGTCAGATGTTGTGCTGGTAGAGGCTATGTAAATGCTGTGAGAAGAAAATGTAAATTCTTCATTAAAACTTCTGCAAAACAAACTGTCACCTCACATTTTCAGAAGAGTAAATTCCTGTAAGATTAACCCAAAACTGTTCACTATTAGTTATCTATGCTTAGAGATTAATATTAAGAAATAAGGTAGACATCACGTCTTTCAAGCTGTACTTAGATCCTTTCTAAAAGCACCCAAAGACATGCAGCTGCCATTGACCTCGACAGAGTGTGGATATTGTCAGAAGAGTTTTATTTTCCTGTTTCTCAAATAATATTCATCTCAAAGAGGGATGCAGGACATCCATTCTGCTGAACCTGAAATTAGATCTTAGAAAATAATCATCTCTAAGACAATCAACCTTAATCCAGGCATTTCTAGTGATTTGGCTTAATTTTCCTTGCAAAAAACTTGAGCAACCCACCAGTAGAGTGTTTAGTTGTCTAAGCCTGACCAAGGGAGCTGTTTGCAAAGAAAAGACCAGGGACTGGGGGAGCAGGGTTCCTGTTCACTCCCTTGTTGGCCCAGACCACCTTTCTTCTCATCCTCATGCCCCAGGTTGGCAGTGCCATCAGCCACTTCACAAAGGTCTTCTTGGGTGTTTTTTAGCCGTAACATCAGCCATGGCAGCGATTATTTGGATGATTGCTCTAGGTTTGCTGGCTCATTTCTTGAGCTGAACCCCTTGTTGAATGACAAGCACCAAGCTGAATAATCTGTCGCTCACCTGAATTATCTTGTGTATTTTTTTTTTTTGTTCTAGAGAAGGAACTCCACATCAAGTAATTTATATTCTACTGCTCTGTGCTCTCCTGTCACCAAAGAAAGTTTGTCTCTTTACTTTCATTTACCACACTCCATTTCCCTTTTTAGGCAAAATTCCTAATTATTTTAGGCTCCTGGTCCAGTTAGATATTAAACTGAGCCAAGACTGATACATGTGATCTGCTGATTTAAATAATATCCACTCATAGAGTCTGCCGTTTCCAGGTGAGCTGCTCTTCCCTTAGAAAATATGCAGGACTCTTGCTGCTGTGAAGTACAGACAGGTATATTCAGCTCAGTCTCTACATGAGGAGTTGTTTGGCACAACCTGGCTTTACATGTGCACCATACTGTAGTAAGCATGGTTAAATAAATTGAGTAACTAAAATGTGCTTATAGCTCTCTACATATACTGCCCAAGGACAGAAAGAAATGTATACCTGAACTTATGAAGAATAAATCACAAAGCTGAATTTTACCCAGATTAAAATATCTTGGACACCAATGGATGTATATGAAAAGAAGGTACCTAGACAAGGCAATATTTTTTTTTTGTTTCAGTAGTGATATTCCTTTTTAATTATTTTTTTCAGGTTTGTTTTGTAGTACTATCATTCTGAAGGAAGAACTGTTAGACTGTTTTAAAGTAGGTAAAACAAATTAAAAGGAAAGGAAGCCTCTAGTAATTTTCACCTCTACTGATAAGGTCACTACAGGAAAGATCAACTCTGGTGCAAGACACTAACACCTTCTATCCTGACTCTGCTAATATTGCCTGCCACTTGCTAACTTGTCAAAGGTGCTCAGCTGTTTAAAGCCCCATCCACAAAACTCAAAAACTCTCAAAGACAATTTTAGAAAACTTTCGAAACTAAAAGAAATTTATTCTGATGCACAAGTTATGAGAAACAACAGCTCCATAAATATTTTTTTCTTCCTTCTGGACACTAAAAGAAAATCTTCAATTACCAGTCAAAGGGTTTTTGAGGAAGGTGAGGGGTTTCTTAACAAAAAAGAGATTTTAAGTGAAATGTGGATTTTCAACCAAGAATTTTCTGAATTTATAAAAAAAAATCAAAAAATCTTTTGAGAATTAATGTTCCCCTTATTTTTCTTTTTTTTTCTTCAGATAAAAGTAATTTCTTGATCTCTCTCAGCTCCTAATATAGGAAAATAACACAAAATTGTAAACATTTTGTAGGTGACAGTAAAAAACCAGCATATGTGTCTTCATAATACCATACATAGTCTGTTTGATAAAGTGCCGCCTGGAATTATTTACAACTGATCAGTCATGAGATAAGATAACATACTTCCACCGGACAAAGTCTTGAGGTTACATGTTGCTGTCATGCTTTTCACAGTTTTTCATTAACCAGCTATTGCAAGATGCTTTTTAAGTACCTTCGTCCTGTCTCCAGCTCAGCTCTATCTCTCTCCCTTAATAACCAGGCTAAATCAGCAGCAATAATTAGGGAATCAGACACTACTTAATATCAGTGCAGGCAGACAAATAACTTCTATATCTCTTCCTATTCCATAGGGTTGCTCCCCTTTTTGTCTTTTCCTCACAGGAAGGCACAGTGCACTAACACATAATGGTAAGATTTTTTGGATCATGTGATTCTTATATTTTGCAATTGGTGTCAGGCAACTCTACATACAAGATATACTTTTTCTCTCCTTTTTCTAGCAAATTTGCACTCCTCCAGCAAGTACTGACTTATTTTTTCCTGAAAACCCAAGAGAGTGACACACTCATGCCAGTTCTGTTCGATGTAAGTAGATAGCCTTCGAAGGCTCTCCTGAAAAGGCAAGCACTAGGATTGTTTTCTCAATACTTCTTAGCTAAAATTACCACAATTCATGCTCAGTAATTCTCTAGAGGCAGATATATTGCCATGCTTCGATAATGAAATATAGATATTACACTTCACAGGAAGTTAAACAAAAGAAGTAGTATTCAAAGTTCATTTCTGCCAAATAATTTTAAAAGCTGACTTTTTCATCACAGTGTTTGCAAGAAAGATGCAATTATATGCAAGAAGAATCCTATGATGTGCGTGTATCCACACAGTTAGATTCCCACACAAGTCTTAAGTCCTCATACCAACACACGCACTAGACTTGGAGTACACATCTCTTAATACACTCTATTACCTCATTGTCATTTACTTGTTGGTAATGAATGCGTGTGTTAACAGAATAGCATGCTGATGCATTTTTTCTGCCATTGTATGTAACATATTTTCTAATTCTTTTGCGCTATTCAGCATTTGACCCTAACGATAGGGGATTATGGTATTAACTCTCTACACAGCACACATTCTTTACAGACTTTCACTAAATACTGTAAGCCTGCTGCAGAGCGGAATAAAAGTGAAAGCATACCGTCTGGTCTTAAGCTGTGCACACAGAGGGTCGTGATCCAATTGGAAGGGAAGCAGAATTTTAAAAAGAAAGAGGTTTGACAAAATTTTAATCCTTGTCATTTTCATTTCTCTTACCCTGTGGATTTGGGTGATTTTATTTACACTGTCAGCTTGAGCCTAGGGATTGAAAATCAGGCTTTTATGGAGATTATTAAAAGTACATACAGTACACTAAAGGCTGGACCACTGCTATATGCGACTAAAAATATGAATGTGGATGCTCTATATTATACATTTAAGGAGGTAAGTGCCATCCTCCCTGTAAAGCTGGACTTAGCAGTTAGGCTCATCGAGATAATGCTGAAGTGAATGTTTTAACAAGGGTATTTATGAGTGGTTTCAGAGTGCCGAAGGCACACTGAAGAATTTAGAGGTACCTTCAGGTGCTTTCTAGAAGGACAAGACAGAAGCTTTTTAGAAGCAGCTGTGGAAGCTTTCCATATTGAAGGTGTAACTGAACACTGAAGAAGCTATTCCTGGAAGAGCTGCTGCTCTCCCCACCCTATAGCCTAAGGGCAACCTGAGGTTTAGCCCAGCCTCACAGAAAAAAAAAATCTTCATCTCCTGAGTGTGGCCTCACCCCACAATGGTGGGGAGTTCCTATGGCAACGTCCAGCAGGTATAAGAAGGTAAGTGCAGGAGATGCAGCATATATGTGCAAGGTTATGCTGCAAGGACAAGCTGGCCAGGTGGCTGGGGCTGCATCAAGCTACATGGTTGCCCACTGTGGGGATACCTCCTGTTCCAGATTTCCCAAGAAGCATCCATGGGTTGGACAGTCTTGCACAACTGCCCATTCTGGGACTAGAGAAGCGTGACAGCAGCAGGACATGAGTCAGGCCACCTCTCCAGCAGCCCGGACTGTTTTCTCATCCACTATAGGCACAGATGATGTGCTGCAGGAGCTGCTCCTGTGCCCTTGGAGATTTTTGGCCCAAAATGAAGCAAATCAAATGAGTGCACCTCAAGCAGGGCTCTTCTGACTCCCATCACCCTGCATCCATGATTCTTCTGCAGCAGCTAAATTAGAGCTCCAAACAGGCAAGGAAACACAGGTAAACACCATGAAGTTTTGGGGCCAGGCTAAAAAAAAACCATGAGTCCCCAAAAGGGCTAAATTTCTCAGCTTCCCATCTAAGAAAATTAAGAAAGATCTCTGCTGATGCAGCTGCAAGCCAATGGGCTAACTGTGTCCCTGCATGGGGGAGAAGGGAATTAATAGCCCCAGGAGGCACCTTGAGACTCTCTGCAGGGGTAGAGTTGAAGCCCCCTCCTCTGACAGCAACTTTCATGTCACAGCTCAAGAGAAGGAGCACTTTAGAGACCTGAATTTTCTTCCATCAGCCAGAAACCATAAACTTGTTCTGGCCCTGCTCTGCAGAAGCATGCACTGGGGTTGACAGTGAGTTAGATCCTGCACCCCTAGATTCAACAACACTTGGTAATTTGCCAATGATTTCAGCAGGCTCATAGCCCCTAGTCCTGCAAACACTTCACAGACACACATCTCCACTCCATGGTCAGGGACATTCATGTTAAAACTGCAGAATCGAGGCACATTCACTGTTATTTCACATAGTGCTTGCAAATAAAGTTATTAAAACAATCCTGCTTGGACTCTGGGAAAGGGGGAGATAGCTTTTCCAGGTTCTTTTCTGCTCAGGGAATCAAAAATTTTATTTTTCCATCCAAGGAAACTGTTTCCTTGAAATCAAGATACGTGACTCTCACTGTCCTTACAGCACTGTAACCTTGGCTACCTGAGGCATGTAAAAGAGGGGTTTGTTCTGCTAAGGAATGAAATGGGCAGAAGCATTTGCACAATTTGGCCATCTCACAGTTGAAAATGGACTTAAGCTGGCTCCACCTAACCAGAGTGCCAGCAGCACAGGATTTTTGAGATGTGCTTCTTTCACACCTCCCTCAGCCGATTTTCTATGCACTTAGGGTGCCTCCTGATAACACGACCAGAAACAAACCTCATGGAAGGCGATGAGGATCTGCCCTTCAATATAAGTGTCAGGTGGATCAGTCAGAAAAATTTGGCTACTGTTCCGAGTGATTCTTAGTGTGCCAGGATCCTGCTAAGACATCCAAACTGGCATCTCATAAAAATCAAATTGGCAACTCATAAATATACAGGCTAAAAATGACAGCCTTGATTTGGGAGTCTCTGACTCAGGCCTTATCCTGGAGAGGTGTTCAGTGCCCTCAGCTCCCACTGACTTCATTGTGAGCTGAGCAGGCTCATCACTTCTCAGGGTTGCTCGTGTTCTGCAGGATTGGGACTTAGTGTCCTTAATACTATCTCGTTCTGGTTATTCCCTATTGCCCAAGGATAATCCCATGGCATTATTCCCATTATGCCACTTGCCATTCCCATTAGTCTTTAACAATGTTTTAAACCTATCTTTCATTTTTAATTTTCTTAGCAAAATATCTGTATTTTAGTAGTATGCATTTACGTAGTCTTTAAAAAATGTGCTTTTATTATACATAGGGCATTATCATGTAGCTGCAATACTCTATGAGTCTGATAGATGAAAACAACTTTGAATACAAGGGGAATCCATATGTCTAAATGTTTTTAGCATGAAGGCCATTACCTGCTCCAAGTCATAAAGCATAATTAAACATCATGTATTAAATCAGTGTATCACAGGAATCACTGCAGCTTTACTTGTCTGATTCATGCAAAGAGGGGAGGTTTTTTTACTATCTTTAGGCTGGAGAGGAAGGAAGAAGCCATCATAATCATTTTATGTCTTTAGCATGTGCAAGATACAAAGCAGAGTGCTGGGATCTTACAGACCACTGTAGTTCCGATTCATCTTTCTCCTTGATTAATTGCTAAGCTGCGCATTACTGCACGATGATAGCTTCAAGATAATTAATCAACAAGACTTCTCCAGCAACTCTGTGATGCCTTCTTGTGTCACAGCCACCTGATGTGGCAAGTGGCTCTACAAGTGAGAGTCGGATCAGAAGAGTGAGAGCCAGACGCCCTCCTGCCTGCCCACTTTCTAAATCCCCACTGTCCCTTCCACAAAGCACTGCCTCCATTCCTTGGTGAGCAGGAGGTCTGAATCCTCCGCTGAGCATTGTGTTAGGGCTGACAGTGATTTCCACCTGAGCCCCAAGCCAGCAGTAATGCCTGACCTACAACATCCTCAAAGGTGTTCCCCTGAAATACAGCTGCTTCCCTTCCTCCCTGGACTGATTCAGGACAGTTCATTTCTGCTGCAGACATATTTTGGAAACCCCAGATACATAATCCACTGAGCTGCCCAGTTTAATGTGAGGCAGGATAGAGATAGGACTCCAGCCTGTCTTGAAGCTTGTTTTCTCGCTTCTGGCTCCAGAAAAACTGCTATGTGCGTGCTGCCTACAGGCTCCAACATCTAACTCAAGGCCATGAAGGAATCCAGGGCATGAAAGGGCTCCCATGTGACCAGGATGTTTTTCCAGTGATGTTTTAGTTATTGGCCAGTTTCACACATCATGAAAGACAAATCATTTCAGACTGAATAAAATTTGGCATTTGATAGCACTTTTTATTGGAAAAAAATAATAATAAGGAATGTAGGAAGTAAGGCCAGAAAGGGTCAGCTGGGCCAGCAAGTGTATGCTTTCAAAGATGATTAGACTGGAGCATCCATAGTCATCCCGCCTGATACGTCCCCTCACACCATTGGCCCCAGGATGCTCCCCAGTAGTCTGTAACAAACTTTACACTTCATCATAAAGCAGCTGCAAATTTAATGAGCACCAGAAACCAAAATGGCAAGATCCAGCGCATCGTCAATAGCAGAAGCTGTTAGGTGAAATCTCCTACAAACCCTAAAAAATTAAGACAGGTGAAGACAATCCCCTCTCTGCAGCAGTTCCTGACAATCTGATAAACAGGGAAACTCCTTCCTTACCCCACAACTTGTGATCAGTTTAAACTTGAGCTTACGAGTGAGATACGTGTAGAGATTAGCGGCTCTAGCCTACATCCTGCTCTTTCATGGTTCAGGGGTGAAAAAGAGACCAGCCTAGAAGTCTAGCAGTGCATAAATGAAAAGTAAAAATGACCCTTACTGACCTCCGCAGACTGCAAACAAAAGTCCTGAAGCATGTGATTAATAGAATAAAGCAATGGTGCAAATAAACAACCAAGTCTCTTTTCATACTCAGCTGCTGACACCTAAACATCAGATACCAACTGATCCACATCACAAGCCTCTTTTTCTGTCCCTAAGAATTCTGCGATACAATAGTTTTCATCAGCATAAGCAACCGCAGCCTAAACCAGTGAATTTCTCTGTTTCCATTACCAGCATATCACTTCTTGGACAGATGGATGGAAATGTCTCTCTAAATTTCCAGTCTGAATGTATTAATAATTGGCTTACATTCACTTGATCTGATGCCAGCATTATTCTTCAACTAATTCTTTTTGTCTTTGAAGTTTACCTCCTAAATGTCTTTATGAAAACTCGCCATATCTCCTTTCCATCTTAGTTTTACTAGATTAAACACTTCAAGGGTGTTCAGTGTTTCCTCATAAAATAAGATTTTAGTAGAGATTACCTTGAAAGGTTTCAACTATTTAATGACAGCTTAAAAATAATTTTAGGTCCACAACCAGATAAACATATAATGTTGAAGAAAATCTAGTTTTCTAAAGATTTAAAACTATATTTGCCTCTCATGGTCACAAAAGAAGGTAAACTGGAATTTTAAGAATTGGCAGAAGAATTTTGCACAGCTCCACTGAAACCACTAGAAACTAGTGGTTTCTTCCATAGAAATCTCTAGAAACTAGAGTTACCAAACAGATATTTGGGAATGGTTGAGCAGAACAAGAAATCAAAACTATGGAAAATAAGCCAGAAATTTAAACCTGGATTGATGGGCAATATTGAGTCTCAGAGTTCTGAATGAAGCATATTGAAGATTACAAAGAAATGGGTGAAGGAAATTTTTTTTTAACTCTTGCAGTTTGGAATTTTTCTAAACTTCACATAAATTACATCTATTTCCTTCATCTCAGCTCTAATTTTCTTATTTTTAAGTTCATGTTCTTTAATTGGTTTTCCAAGTTTATTTGAAAATTCAGAGTCCTCTGTTGATGTTTGTACTTCAAATAGAATTAATTCAGGTTCTAAGGGATGTAGCCCCTCATCTTTTCTCATGGTTTTAGCCTGTCTTCTCTGACCCTTCCCTCCTCTTTCTGTCTCCTCTCAGTTTAGGGCCTACATTCGCATAACCTGCACTTCTTTCTACAGTCATCTGTATAGATAAAATTACTTACATATTCTTCTAGCATTTTTTTGCTTCTCTTCTAGCATTTTTTGCTTCTCTTCAGGATCTTCTTACCAGTGATGGGGAAGCCGTCCTACCACTCTTCTGAATTCCCTGCTCCTTCCATCTTCATATCTCCAAGCGCTGCAATGTGAAGACTCAACTAAAACTAAATAATGACCACATTACATGTCCTATCTCCTTCTCATAAATTTCAAAGCCAGATGAGACCATTATCACCTGCTCTGATCTCCAGCGAAACACAGGACTTCCTGAGAGAGATTCCTCACTTCAGGATAGGAAACAGCAGCCCTGACCCATAGCTCTGGTCCAATGTGATGATGGCTATCTCCCAAGAAATAACAAAGACCAATCCTGTTTCATGTACTATTGCACAAAACCTTTGATTACTTATTGCAGACAATAGACTAACAAAAACTTTAGGAGAAGAACATCCCATGCATATTCTCATTGCTCTTGTTGCTCTTAAAAGTTTATTTCATACCAATATGTGTAAAAAAAAAAGGCATTCTGGAGAAAATTATTATTAGTATTGCCAAAATTGTGTGCTTAAAATAGTACAACTTGTCTTTCACTCTAAGAATTGATAACAAGAGCGTAATTACTTCTCAACTCCATAAAATCACTGTAACTGACATGTACTATCCTCTCAAGGCAGCACAGTCCTGGTTACTCCCTCGGCACTGAGAAATGACTGCCTTGTTGAAAATTACATTCTCAGGGTGCAATACAGTATTAAGTAAAGGCTTAAATGTAACTGCTACTAAAGGAAATGGAGCTTACCACTTCTCCCCACAAATGCCTTTGAGAATTCCTCCTCCAGCCTTGAAGAGATGGTACCAGAGGTAGAAACTACTGCTTACTGAAAGTAAAAAACTGCACTCTGAAGTACCTGGCA
This sequence comes from Clamator glandarius, assembly GCA_033459285.1. Lineage (NCBI taxonomy): Eukaryota > Metazoa > Chordata > Aves > Cuculiformes > Cuculidae > Clamator > Clamator glandarius. The sequence continues at coordinate 45,681 of JAUNZM010000244.1, read as the reverse complement.
CAAGCTGCTTCTCAGAAAATTCTCTTTCAAATGCCAGCCTGCTATGTCTCAGCTTTACCTACAGTGTTTTGATACAGCTGTGGGGCCAGAGAACGTTTTTCCCAGATCAGGTTCTATTCTTTTGCCTGCTCTTAAGTCTCCAAGGAGCTGCTCTGTCCCTCTGTGCCTGGGCATGAGCTTCGCTGTGACTGTGTAAGGCAGCCAGGGGAAGGAGCAGCTGGATCCACCAGCAGTCATGCAGGCATGCAAATCGGGCAAGTGTTTGGTCCAGAGGCCATTCACGGCCCCATCCGCCCAGCAGCAGTTGGCTCGCTTCTGGTGGAGATAGAGCATATGCTCCACTCTATACAGCCTACCCTGTGATTTTATTACCCCAGTTCACTCTACCTATAGTGGCAAGTACAGGCCTCTGAATAGGCGTTCTTTACCTTTTTTTTTTATCATACTGAGCCCACAAAAATGTTCAGAGAAGTTGAGCATCTGTACAGATTTAAACCTCTGCCAGAGAGCATGTAGTGCACCAGCCAGAGAAGAGGAGAGCTCTGAGCCTGCCAACAGCTAAAATATTGCAGGGATTATCCCTGGAGAAATATAAAGTACTCCCTGGATGCCAGAGGTCTCAGGAAATACTGATAAGTCCATCATCTGTGGGTGGCATTCTCCTTTACTTGTAGATGGCTAGATTATTAATCATGCCACAGCAAAATGACACTGCTCAGGCTTACTCTGGCCTTGCTTTGCCATATAGAAAATTCTCAAAAAGAAGACCTCTCCTTCAGTGCTTTAGACAGACAGACAATCCTGGAAGGTATAGGTGAAGAGCACCTAGATATCTCTGGGCAGCACTAGTATTCTTCAGGAACCTGGTTGCAGTATCAGTTAATTATTTCTCAACACCTTAAGCATGTAGGGTAATTCTCATCCAACAGGATGGGACCAGAGCCACTGTAGCCACCCTGCCATGGTGTTACAGAATCACAGAATGGTTTTGGTTGGAGGCAACCTGAAAGATCACCCAGTTCCAACTGCCCTGCCATGGCAGGGACACCTTACACCAGACCAGGTTGCTCAAAGCCTCGTCCAATCTGGCCTTGGACACCTCCTGTGATGGGGCAACCACAACTATCCTGAACAACATTTTTCCAGGGCCTCATTACCCCCACAGTAAAAAATTTCTTCCTAATATCTAATCTAAACCCACTCTCTTTCAGCTTAAAACCATTACCCATCTTTCTATCACTGCAGTTCCCAGCATTGCACGTCTACGCTCCTTCCTTTGCATAGAAAGCCCTACAGGAGCAACCCAAGACGACTTCATTGCCTTCTGTTTGTGGAGAGGGGGCATTCTGGCCAGGAAACGTGTGGTTGCTATCAGTGGCAATTTATCCCGATTTCTCTACCCATGAGAATGTCCTGACTCCAGCCTTAGTCAGCCACAGTCTGTATCTCCCTTTACATGTGCACGTATGTAACCTACCATTCTTTTGCAGATCTTCTTCCTCAGGCCCAATCTCTGTTCTGCAAGTTGGCATGACGGCAGCATACCAAGTAGGAGGTTTTGGCTTGTGTGTAGAATTTGGAGAGCAGTTTTGTAGTAAGTTGCTATACTTCTTGGCTTGCAAGCCCTGGGAGCATATGGCCCATTGCTTGCAAAATGCTGATATTTTAAAACTGGGGGAGGAATAGAGCATGGCACATTTATTTTACTTCTTCAGTGCCACTATTTTTGCCAAAACCTGCCATACCATCCTGGATCATGCTGTTCTATCCATTTCTAAAGTGAACCCTCCACCAGCTAAAAGTGGATGATGTAAAATAGGCTCCTAACAGGCCTGAGAAAAATAGCCTTCTTCTATTCAATCTGCTATATGAAATTCTGTCAATTAATAGCTAAAGTGAGTGAGCGACCAATGCAGGACTACTTCTGCTTACTCCCAAACTCTTTGCAGCTGGCCTTGCTCATACTTTCAGTAAGCATCTCTTCTTTTCCAAGCCATCAAAACTTTATGGACTGTTATTTCCTTCCTCTCAACTTCCCAAGAGCTAACACTAGTACACTTGAGATGCTGCAGACTTATCACTTCTACCTTGAACTAGTGGTTGACCTGAAGAAAGAGATGTCAGGAAATGAAATAGAGTTCTTAAGTACAGACAGAACAGTGCTAATCCAAACACATCTCTGCTAGACCACCACAGTAGCTGTCAAAATACAGCTTAATTATTTTTTGTGCCTGCTCCAAGCCATTTAATAATGTTGAAAAGCACAATATTTTTGTTTTGGAACAAAGCTAATAAACCAGTAGACAAAGGTGATCTGCAAGATGCTAATTTACTTGATTTGTCAAAATGTTTTTGATAAGGTCCCTCATAAAAAACTAATAAGGGAAATAAATAATCACAGGTCTAGGGGTGAAGTCTTTGTTAAGGATGAGAAATTGGTTAAGTCACAGAAAACAGAGTCTCAGAACGTGCTCTGAGAATGGAAAGAAGTTAACTGGGTGCCATTTTCACCTGTATTGAGGCCAATTTTATTGACTATGCCTGTGAATGCTCAAAGGAGACAGTGAAGAGGGATTAGAGATACTTGGGTGGTGCCATCATATTTTACTCGGCCTGACTCTATAATCTTTAATTACAGAAATAAAATCCCTTGAACCTAGGTGGGCTGTGTGTGAAAGCTAGTCACATGATCCCCACAGTGTTTGCAGGAACTGACTTTTGGTTGACAATAATTACAACGGACTATGAAAAACTCCATATGTATTGCTGGTAAATATGGAAGTGTGATGGCAAATTAGATGAGGTAAGGATTAATTGAGCAGCAATTATTAATTATTGATTATTGGTTAATGATTATTAATGATTATTAATTGTTATTTATTATTAATTGAGCGGTATATTATAAAAACTCTCTAAACATTTCCATATACACACAGTCACTTACCTGTGGGGTCTTTTAGGAACAGAAAATGAGGATTAACAGAAGGTAAATTGTGATAGGCCCACTTCCTTCTACTTTAATTATCCGGAACAGTTGTTAAACATGCAACGATCTGTTTATTTCAGTGGATTATATAAGGGTGCAGGAAGGAAAGAGTCACTGAATGTCTGTTGCTTCATAGAGTAGAAGTTAAAAGCGAAAAAATAGGATAACTGTACTGCAAAATAGAACATGCAAAAGCAGAGGATGCTGTAATGACAAATTTAAAAAGTTCTTCCTGTATTTTTCCCTTTACCTTTGTTCCCTGGACCACAACTAAGAGATACTTTATGTTGGGAATGCCCAGAAAAATAACTCAGTGTTCAAAGATAATAATGACACATGATCTCTCATCTTTGTGGAATCATCTCCCTGTCATAGTGGCAGAAACCTTATCCTCAGAGAAGAACTAGCAAGAACTTGACTGAGGAATTCAACATGATGGACAGGGAAACCCATTCACTGAACAGTTAGCATATGCTATATCCTGCAGGAATGCAGTCCTTCTATTATCTGATGGCTCTTGCTACAGCAGAAACTCACCAAATAAAATATGTCTTGGATTATATGGGGGGGAGGGGGAAGAGAGATGCTTTGTCATTAAACAGATGAGGATGGGTGTATATATTTCCACAACTTGATTTGCAGGTGGCCTACACCTACTATATTTGGGGAGGAATGCCTTCCTGCACATGCCACTAGCTCATGGGGTAGCCTTTGATAGGTCTCTCCAGCACTCCCAGTCTCTGTTTCTTCCTAATACACTCAACTGTTATGAGGCCTAATTAATTATTTTATAGTAGTCACTCATTTACCAGACCTGAGGATTCCTGAATGAAGAGTTCCAGAGAAGTTCAAACTATTGTGTTAGTTTCAAGTGTAAAATACTAATGACTTCAGCAGCTTTTCACTGTGCACTGGGCAGCCAGTGAGTGGCTGGAACTGACAGATTCTGGCTGCTGTATTACCACTGATGTATCCATGGAAATGGATGACAGATCTGCAGAAATGACAGGAAAGTTTTTAAAATACAACTTTGCTCCATAATAGCAAAAAATAATCACACCAGAAGATGTAAATTTCAACAGAGGAATTCAAAGCACTTTCCATCATTTTGCTTCCTCTCCATGCAACTCCTGGAAGAGATGCAGTGAGAAGGGAGGAGACGATGCAGCCCCACCGTGACATACAGCCAGGCCTTAGGAGAAGGAAATCAGCAGCTGCTCAGCAGCACGGAACAGGAAGCGAAGATAACGATGCCCAATTGAAACCATCACCTCAATGGAATTATCTGGTGTGGAATTTGGCCCAGACAGTGCACTTAGCACCCCTGCTTTTTGCAAAAGCCTTACTGCTGGTGGTATTGCTGATTCATTTTCTAACGTCAGGAAACAAAAGTGAGTGTTAAACCATCAGAAGCTGCAGATGCACAACTGAGTAGCTCTGGCCACATAGACAAGTGCTGACTTTAAAACTCCAGTCCTGAAAATCATACCCTAATTTACTATATTTGTCCATGTAGATACAGTGTTTGTGGAGCAAATGAGACTGAGAATCTTAAAAACATGGATTTATTAAAACTAACCCTGGCATTAGGCTGTAAAAACTCTTCAACCCCTACCCCCTTTATACACTATTATGGACAAACGTTGGAAGTAAGAGAATGATTGAGTTTCTATGCTCTCCACTCTCTTACCCAGTGCTGTATTTCCTATAAGCTCTTCACAGTGCCAGGCTGTGCAAAAGATACCATCTTGTTTGCATCTTGTAGTATAATTGAATCAAGGTTGTTTAGCACTAATAAGGTGTCTCTGGAATCCAGATGTTTGATTCATGTGGTGACCTACAGGAGAAGGGCAGCTCACTTTTGCACAGCAGCAGACACTATCAGCCAGTGCCCTGGCCAGCACACAAAGAGCCTATGGGTGTTGGAGGTGCAGCTGCTACTGACCCAGGAGCTACAAGGGATCAAACATCTTCCCTTCATTATTGTATCTCATCCATCAATGCTCCTTCCTTAGTTTTATCTCTCTGTATATACCAACAGCCTCTTTCATGGCTTCCTTTGTAGTATTCCTTTAATAGCACTGCCACAAATTCAGTTTCCACCACCCTCCTGTATTCTTCTCCAGGCTGAAAAACTGCTAACCCTTCATTTTCATTTACTTACTTCTCTGTATGATCACAGTCAATAAAGATGAGATCCCAAAAGTCATTATACCTCCAATTCACGAAGGATTAAATTAATTTTCCCTGCACATGGACAAGTCACCACCTTTTATTCATACAATGCAAACTAGACACTTAACTCATAAAGAAGTTCCTAAGGCTGCATGTAAGCTGAAGGACACAGAATATTTCTTCAGGTGGTGGTACTCTCCCAGACCGCATCCAAGTGTGTGCTAAAAGGGGAGGGTGTCTGAGTGCCCAGCAGGTCTGGAAAGCCAGCAATCCCTGAAGAAGAAGGAAATGTGGTCCTGCACACAGCCATGGCCTGGATCCATCAGCTTAGACAAGACCCACAGGACATGAGCAGGAGAAAGAACAGGGATATCAGTGGAGTAACAGTTAAAGGCAGGATATCCACAGTGCCCGATTTTGGTGAGCAAATGCGATGAACTTCCAAGGTTCCACCCCCTATAGCCTTTGATCCTATTCCTGTGAGCATCTTAATGCTAGTGGATGGTGTTGATACTGCAATGAGATTACTCACGTGGAGAAAAATGTGTCTCAGACTGTATTTGCTAAATCGAAGCCTACAAAAGATTGGAAGTTCTTGTGTTGGAAAGCCATCACCTATTATGTAAGTGAGTGTAAGAAGTTCTCAATGTTTACCTTTAGCATCCTAACAAAATAGTTTAGTTACAATAGTCTTAGGCTCCTTTTCATATTCATCTTAGCATCTTGGAGACAATTCTTACAATACATTTTGCCTGTTGGACTACCAATGTGATGAAAGGAAAACGAAAAACAGGTTGCTACCTCAGTTCTAAATAGCACTGTACTGATCAATACTGGAAAATCTAGAAGTCGAATAAAAATCTCTAGGCTTTTTTTTAATGCTTTAAATGATCCATGTTGTAAAGGAAACCTGCAATAAAGAGATAATATGAATTAAAAATAAATACTTCATGTTTTCAAGCAAGCAAAGCAGCTTGAAAGCACTGCTGAAACAGGTATTTAAGTCCTATTATTTGAAGGTTAGTAATTTCTTGGTTTTAATCTATGGTTTATTAGCAGGAATGCTAGACTTCTTTGTAATATATTAATTTCCCATGTAATGTATTTAGATTCAGGATCCCTGAGTTGTGTAGAATTGTGCAATACCAGTTGTATAAAATAAAATTCAGTGTTGACAGCTGCTTTCCAAAACACTAACCAAGCAGTCACCAAAGCAGCAGGTCTGTTTCTGATGTACATCAATACTCAAGAGAAACAAAACTCATATTTTAAGAAGAGAATTTTTAAAGAATTTTTAAATGCTGATGCCCCATATTATTTAATAATATCAAGTGTAAGAGGACCAGAGAAACAATTGTTTCTAAGGCTAAAAATCATACTAGATAAACCAGACAATGAGAGGAAAAGTGACTTAATAACATTCATGCTTGATGGTGTCTTCCTTTTCCTCCTCCAACTGTAGCTTGGGACAGCTGTTTGTCTTTAAATGCTAGAAGGCAAGGACGCAAAAAGGTCACAGGAAAACATCTCCTGTGCAAACTAGAAATAGGGCTGTCCTTTTCCAGTTAAAAAATGTTTATGCGAATGTCAGTCTTATGAAGGAGATAGGACTAAGTGAAGTGGAAACGGGAGTCTCCTCCTCAGGCATAGGTTAGGTGGTAGCTTCCTGCCAAGGTGACACTAGCACTGGCTGAGATGAAGCATCCACCTGTTCTGTGCTGGTGCTCTTGTCCACTCTCAGACCTCTCCCGTGCCAGGGAACTGCATCTTACATACTATGGAGATGTGCATTTTAGGAAATATTTCCCACCAGCTATCAATAGCCTGAGCTGTATTTTAGTACATAGCACATTCATAGCATCACAAAATTGCTGAGGTGGGAAGGCATCTCTTGAGACAACCTAGTCCAACTCTCTCCTGAAATCACAGTCAACTAGAATAGATTGCCCCTCCAAAAGCTTGCTGGACAGCCTGTGCCAGCTTTTCACATGTCTAACAGTAAACAAGGGTTATTCTCATGTTTGAAATGAATTTCTTGTACTTCAGTGTGTTCCCATTGCTTCTTGTTCTATCACTGGGCACCACAGAGAAGCATCTGTCTTCATCTTCTCTATTCCTCTCCATGAGGTATTTATACACATTTATATGACAATCCCCCCCGCCCTCCCGACACCTCTGGGCTGAACAGTCCCAACTCTCATCCTCTCCTTTAAATGATAGATAGTTCAGTCCCTTAATCATCTTCTTGGCTGTTAACTGGACCCCTTCCAATACGCTTATATTTCCCTTGTACTGGGGTCTTTTTAATCTTCACAACCCTCACCAAATTCAGCTCTGGATGGACTTTGGCTTTCCTAACTTCAACTCTCCATTCTTAGACTATGTCTCTGTATTCCTTATAGGTCATCTCTCCCTGCTTTCACTTTTTGTATGCTTCCTTTCCATGTTTGAGTTTTACAAGGATTTCATCCTTGCAGACCTCATACCGCTATTGTTCCATTTCTTGCACATCATGGTAGACCATTTATTAATAAGTGGTCCTTGAATATCAATCAGTTCTCCTAAACCCCTCCTCTATCTAGAGTTGTATCGCACAGAATTTTTTAAAGCTTGTTCCTTAACACGCCAGTTTCTGCATTCCTGAAGCCCATGGTTTTAATTCTGCTTTTTGTTGCTGGTCCCTTCCCTCAGGATGCTGAATTCAACCATTTTATAGTCACTGCTGCCAAGGCTGCTCTGACCTTCACCTACCTGACCAGTTCTTCCTTGTTTTTTAATCTGAGGTCCAGTAGAGTGCCTCCCCTCATCAGCTCCTCAATCGCCTGTGCCAGGAAGCCATCATTAATGCACTTCAGAAACCTTCTGGATTGCTTATTTACTACTGTGTTCCCTCTCCTGTAGATATCAGGGTGGTCAAGACTCCCATGAGGACTAGAGCCTGAAAGTGCCAGGTTTCTTACAGTTGTCTGAAGAAGGCCTCATCTACTTCTTCTTGATCATGCAGTCTATAGCAGACACCCATCGCAACGTTGCCCATGTTGGTTTGCCTGCTAATCCAGTCTCACAAGCTCTCAGTTGGCTCACCACTCATGCCCTGGCAGAGCTCAGAGCATCCCCTGCTCTCTCACATGAAGGGAAACTCCCCCCTCCTTGCCGTGACAATCTGTCCTTCCTTCGGGGACTTCCAAGGCAGCACTCCAGTTGTGCAAGCTATCCTGTCCCATTTCTCTCATCTCACTGAAGCTGCAGTCCTGTAACTGCTCATGCACCTCCATTTCCTCCTATTTTGCTCATGGTACCCCATGTTGTAGTCTACAGGTTCTTTAGAGACACACACAGTCACACTGTTTTCCCAGAAAAAGTATGAGTATCTGCCCCACCATTCTCTCAGTACTTCCAGTATCTGTACACTTGAGACGGAACCCTTTGGCCCTGTTTCATTGAATACAAGGTCCATCCTATCCATCTCACCCTGCATCCTTCCTTGTGCCTGTGCTCCACTTCCCACTTCCACTGGTGCCACATTTTTGCAATTGTTATCACTTCATTTTTCCTTATCTAGAGATAAAAGGAACTTTTGCCCTAAAACATCTTTCCCCCCCGTTATTGACCATACCACTCTTCTCTCATTTTCCTTCAGGACTTTCCTTTAGGTTAGACATTGAGACTAAGCTGTATGTCCTTGTATTTAGAGCTCTTCTCTTGCTTATATCTGCAACCATCTCTTTCTAGCATCCATCCTCTCTGTTTCGGCCATGTAGCAGACTTGCTGCCCAGATTCTGCCTTTATCTGCACAAAAGCCTGTTTCTGGTTTCTCTCCCAGTGCTCTTTAGACTCCAGGACAACCTTCCAAGTTGGCCATTCACTGCAAATTCAAATGTCTTCTTAAAACACACTTCTACAAAGCTTTTCTGAAATGAGCCTTGCTACCATCCCAACACTAGTCTCTTGCCTTGCTACAGGCCAGTTCCAACAAACACCAATTTCTGAGATATTAAAGATACACCATTTCCTAACTAGGCAATGCAGACTTCATTTAAAGCTCTCCTTCACCCTTGACCTCACTCGCATTTGTTGTATAACAGCTTATACCCTTTTCACAGCAATGAAGTTATTTCTGGTTTGCACTGTTGTGACTTGTGATCAAAACCAGGCCTATTGTCTATCTCTAGATATAAAAACAATGGCCCACTAAAACATTGCACAACACCTTATTCTTAAATTTCTACCATGAAAGCATGCAATTCACTTACAAATTATTAAAGCTAGGCTATGGCAGCATCCTAAAGGGCTAAGCAGGTCAATTAGATTGGTCCTTATAATCCCAAGAGTGATTACCAACAGCCATCAGCACACTGTAACTGCTTGTTGAGCAAGTGAGTCAGACAGCAATAAGGACTTTTAAACAGCTAGCAAAAGCACTCAGATTCTTCTACTAGAGAAGTTTATTACGGAGCTCAGCATCTGTGTCTTGCAGCTGCCAAGTGTCCTCCATGTGTTGTTACAGCTGCTGATTCTGCTGTTAAGGAAGGGGGAGCAGAAGGATGAAAAGAGGCAGCGTCAGGAATGTTCAGTTGCTGTAAAACACTGCCAAGCTGATATTCCCGTTATCTGTGTGCACAAACTAAGCCATCTAAACATGTGAGCTCACGGCTCTGCTGGCTGGTCTCACACTACAGAGAAATCATGTGACAAAGCCACTAGATGCTTTTCAAACTACTCCAAATACAGGATCTGCTGAAACCCTGAAGTGCATACCCAGCTATATCAGGTTTGTGACGTGACATGCTCTGACTCATAAGGACAGACAAGAAAAGGAGCAGGAGGCTTTAGGGAGTGCCAAACCAAGGGAAACTCACCTCCTCACTGGCACGACAGTGAGATGCTACTCAGCATCAGCCCATTGCTGTATTTTTAAGTACTGTCACAAAACGATTCCATTGAATTCTACAAAAATAATTCTGAAGTATGCCATGATACAGGAACTCAGCAACTATCTGTTGCACAAAGTGCAAGGGTGTGTTCTTAGAGGCCAAAACTAGGTCCTTTATGTCTCAGTGGCTGTGGTCACATCATGAGCTCATCCCAGAGAAATCATATTGTCCTCCAGCAGTGAATGATCAACTAATGACTGCTAATTTTGGAAGGCAAAAGACCACAAACATAACCCTGAAGCAGGATATTATGCTAGCCCTGCAGCAACCACACTTTCATTGTCAGACCAAAAATGCACCCCAAGGGCTTTCAACAGTTTTCTTCATTTTGATTGTGCCATCCTTTATATCTTTTCCTCAACAGAAGCTCTGGCACCATTAGTCCTCTACCTTCTGATGGAGGAGATGCTGCAGTCAGGACAAACAGGTGGCATACTATGTCATTCTCTTGCCCTTCTAGTGCTTTTGATCCATGTCCTTAATCTTTAGAGATGCCATGGAGAAGAGTCATAAGACTGTCATTCTTTCCTGAGCAAGATAATGAGGTGCACTGTCCTCTGACTTGTGGAATCAGAACTGCAGAGCAGATTTGTGGCAGATAATATTTATACATGGGGTCCCATTGTAGAGATGTGAACATCAAGCTGAAATCTGTGTCATGCTCCAGAGCCAAATACCACTTTGGGAGTTCAGTTATGTCTAAGACCAAGAACGTACTCAATCCTGACCTTGCCTCTTCTGCCTGTAGCCATTGTCCTTTTGGGAACTTTTGCAGCTCTTGATTGCCAGATATCAGCTGACCTATGAAAAGGACCAAACAGCACTCAATTCCTGGCTCTCAGGTGATGTTAGAGAAATTATACTGCCCAGGATGAGGTCCAGGAGAAAATCTCTGCTGAAGGACAGATCTCATCCTCACGGGGAGTAGTAGAGGTGGTGTCATGGGTGATTATCTCCACTCTGGGGATGCTGTGGAGAGAAGGTGCTGAGCTATGTGAAAGTGTGACACTGTGGACAGTGCCAGGTAGTCAACTGAGACATGCGTTAGCAGCCCCAGTGTGGGAACAGAGTAGTACCCAGTTCTTTGGGTGTGCCTTAGAGATCTTAAAGTACCTGGATACTCCCTGGTTCTCTCCTTGCACTCCTGTCTGAGGAGTGCTGCAAGGGCCACACAGGGAGGATCACATCTCCTGTGAGTAGGCATAACAGTCCCTTGACCAGACAGGATAGGCAAGAGCTGGAGAGACTATTCATGTACCATGGGTGAGGAAACTGCAAAGGAAGTAGCATCAGGTATCGAGCAACTCCAGTTCTTTCTTCATGGCACTAGCAACTCCAAAAAGCTGCATATGGGAGAAGGAGAAACAATCTTTAAGAGCATATATGAAACACAGGTCAATATAAAGTCCATGACACTTTTCATAGAAGCAAACAAACTGGTGCATTTGAGTCACTGGATGTTGTTTGTCCAATGTTTATTTAAAATAAAGAAGGAGAAATTAAGGTAATTTAATGGCTGTAGGTAAACCTGAACTGGGGGGTGGGGGTGTGTAGCCTCAAAAAAAGATGAATACCAGCATGGAAATGCTTTGGTTTTTACACAATTTGTGCAAGACAACACTTCCAATTTGCCCATAAACTCAAAGTCATGTCCCTATTGCTAGTTTTTGAAGCAAAGGAATTTATATATTGCATCAGGCAGTATTGTATTAGGAAACATTTTTAACAGTGTTTAGTGATTGAAAGTAAGATACAATGGCTTTATGACAAAGAAGCTTATGATGAAGGTCTTTCTAATGGCTTTTCTATTACTGTAAATGATGATGCTTATGGTTTACTTTTTATTAATTTAAATGAAGTGAAAATCAAATGACAGCTGACATCCTATCAACAGGTTAGTTTAAACAGCTGAATATTATTTTAATTTTTATATATTATAGCTTTTAACAGGATTTTTAATTTTAAATAGTTCTGATGTTTTTATCCATGTAATACGACTGGAAGACTGCAAGATGAGAGTAATATTTAGCTCATGCTTGTAAGATAAGGGTATTTGAAATCCATTAGAAACTAACTTTTTGTCCTCCCTTTTAATTTTGATTCTTTCCTTGGAGATGCCAAGACTAATGCTGTCATGACATATGGGGAGAGCTCATAGACACTTTGTACAAAAATTACTGCAGCAATGTGTCATTAACATGTAGTACCTTCAGAATGTCACAATGAAGTAAAATGCATCATGGAATAGGGCTCTGCCTGCAAAGACATGGTCTCAATTCCTCTCATTGTTGCTGGACAACATCCAACCAGTTTCATTTGTGCCACAGAAAACAACAATATAAGTACGCTAAACAATTGTTCAAAATTGCACAGCCACCAACTGAGAGAGAACCCACTCCCACATTTCACTTACTTAATTCTGGGGGTCATTTACCTACTTCAGTCATTATAGATTGTTTCAGCTCTTTTACATTTTATTTAGTAAGATAGTTGAACACAATGATGTCAATTATGTCAGTCTTATATTAGATATTTACTTTACTAACATGCAAACTGTCAGTAGTGGTAATCTGTGTTTAGTTAATTTCTGAAGAAGGCATAGAAATGTAGCAAAATTTTATATTGTGCAGAAAAGCTCCTGATTCATCTTACCAGAAGAAATGAGGTACTCTTAAGAAGTGTATAGGTCAACAATTTTGGCTAGAGGAGTTAGCCCTCACAGCAGAGTCATGTAATGGCACAGCATAAAAACACAAGGAAATATTATGCAAGCTGTGTTAAAGCACTGCCTTTAGTTTCAAAGTAATGCATCAGAAGTGACACTATTTCAAAGACAGCAGATACAGTTCCACTTCACAAATCAGAAGTTTACATTTCTTGTTCTACCTTCCCATCTTTGCATCCCTGGAATTCTGTAATGATATCTAAGGGTATTAAAATGTGTCTCTACAAGAAAGGACCATTTTGCTATGTTTGGCTTTGTGGCTCTTCGGGACTTTGTTAACCCACTAGAAAATGAATTTTCCAGTAACGATTAATGTGGAAATGAGCACCAGATCCAGATTAAAAAACACTTAGGTTGTTACCCTGGATTCAGATAGAAACAGTGCTATATTTTGTGGTACACATTGTCCCTGCTTTAAAGATTCCTCCCTCTGGCTCTTGGTGAGTTCAGGCTCCTTGACTACTCAGGCATGATCCATGCCACTAAAACTGATGGCAGTGTGCTCAGTAATTCCAAAAAGCTGGGTCAGAAAAATGACCATCTGTTTTTTTGTGGAAATTGTGTGAGGGAATGGAAACAGCGGTACTGAATGCAGTGGTGGTCCTGCTCTTCACAAGAAATAGGGTTGACACCACAAGCTTGTTTCACACAATCCAGCAAAAACCTTCAGATGCAAATAGTTGTTGGTTGCTAAATGTATCCCATTATGTTCTCAAATCCTTAAAAAAGGCTGAGGTATCCAAGAAATTCAGCCCTGGTAGGTTTACAGCCTCCACATCCAGATCTCAAGCCACCACTGTTGTTTAGGTGATGGGCAACATGCAAAAATCATCTGATCTGCCAAAAAGGGCTTGGGGAAGGAGTGTAAAACACAAACAGAATAATAAAGAGAATACCATGACAGAAATATAGTCCAAGAATCCTTCTTCCATATTTACATCTGCTGAAGAAAAATAAAGACTGAGAGAATGTCAATGTTGCCATAAAAACTGAAATGGCAAATAAATAGTACAGTCATCAAGTCCTTTGAAAACACATTAATCACCTGGAAGAATAACAGTCTCCTCTAGACATCAGTTGGTATAAAATACCCAAAAGTTCTCCCTACAAGATTTACCATCCAATTTCTTTTCTCCATAGCTTCCAAAAAGACAATGACAACTCCAGAAGAACAACAGTATTTCAAGATATTACAATGACTGTGGAATAAATTCAGTGTGAGGTGGTCAGTGCAATAGTGTGTGGGTCTTTCATGGTGCTGAAGACTTTCTGAAAGCTGCGGTAAAAGTACACAGCACTACTGAGAACGAGACTCCAAGTTCACCTGGTATAGCTGGTCACTCAAGGCAAAACAGAAGAAGTATCTGCTCCCTGATTATTCAGAAACCTACATTCTTTATTTAAGACACCAGAGAAGCTGTTTAGAGATAAGTAAGCTCTTGGACTCTGCCTGCTGTTGAAAGGCGCACACATACCCTTGCATATCTCTATCATATTATTTGGTCATGGGAGAAAATGACCCCTCTTTGGAAATCTATTCAGCTGTCAAATCAGCCCCTTTATCTGGTTTCAAACCGTTAGCTGAGAAGACAAGGATCCTCCTATCAACCCAATTCGGTGTTAACTGATTTAGCTTTCATCAGAATTTTTTTCTGAACTTGGAAGAGACCCGAAAGCCAGCCCCCTTTGGGGGCTTTCCAAACGAAGTCCAAAAAACCTCACTTGGCAAAACACTTTGTGTAGGGATGTATTCAAATGTGCAGAAATGTCCCCATAAGTGAAATGATACCATGAAGTGAAATGATGGGTGCAAAATGACTGGCCTGGTTTATATACATAAGGCAGCACAATTACAACTGTCTGTTTTGGATTTAAAACCTGCCTTCCAGCCCTAACAGGATTCTTTGGTGAGGGCAATAAAAAGAGCTATTAGTGCATTCAAATTTATTTATCTGAGCTTTCAAAGTACTAATGGCCAAAAGAACAGAGAGGTAGGTGAAAAGTACAGTCATCTTTTACCAAATTCGATTCCTAAATTAATTAAAACCACAATGTAGTGCTGCCTTAAACGTAGCTAAGGAATTGTTGCAGCTTTAATACTTAGATTCTAGTTGCAGATTTAAACAGTTTTTTCTTCCAGGAGCTGCTCTGGAGAAGTCAATAGCACTGCTTGTGCAGTAAAGCATTAGTAACCATGAGTAAGGATGCAAGGATCTGGACTTAAGCTCACAGAAGTGATGACGTGTGAAAGGTTTCTGCTTCATACTGACAGAGGAATACAAAGGATATGCAGATTTTGGGGCAGACCATCTTTATCTGACTGGCGGTCTAGAGATTTAAGCTGCTCAGACAGCATCTGTAGGAAACATTCACAATTATGCTCTTAAGGTAAAATGATAAGGGCTGGTCATCCAAAACAGAACCCCTGGAAAAGCTTGCTTTCTTTTATTTTATAGAAGAGAGACTTTGGGGGAGCAGAGAAAAGGGGATAAAAGAAAAACACAACCATGGTGCAGGCCAGGTCAGCCTCTCTGCTCTGGTGATCCCTAAAAGGAGTTGCACTCATTAGCCACTGGACCTTAAAATGTAGCCATGTTGGCCAAGGAGCTAAAAATGGTGTCCTATGAAGAATACTATTTAGCGAGATTTCCATGGGTGTGCAGCAACACCCTGCACCTCTGCATGCATAAAAAGAAAGACTGCACTCCTCTCCCTGCAAGACACTTCCTGCCACTTGGGCTGCCTAACGTGCTGGTAGCCAGAAGGACCTGGCCCCCACTGCCAAGAACCCAGAATAATCCACAAGGAAAGGATTCCTGCACTTACTTGAAAGAGCAAAAGTATCCCAGGCATGCTGGACCCACCTGGTCGGTCAGCACTCACTTCAACCATGCTGCTAGTGTGTTAGCTGCTTGTGATTTTTCACAATAAGAAAAAATTTTACAATGAAAGTTTTATATTGGGTTGAAGTTTGTCAACCTTGAAAAAGCCTCTGTAACATCCAGTTTTTATGGGTACCTGAAGAGTCCTTCTGGAATATTCATATTCTCTGTTTCTTTAGATGTATATTGCAGGTATCACAAACATATTTTTATTGGTATTTGATGGCTGCTTCGTTTGCCAAGTACTCACATCAAATTTATGGAAAGCTATTTCTGAGCAATATAAATGTGGGAAATCCCTTTTGCTGAGAAATGATATTAATCATGTTAGTACCTACACCTTGATGCCCTTACAGCAACAAGATACACTGCTTCAGTGTCTACATCTGCTCCTAAAGATACGCTATATGACAGATTTCATGTCTCAGAGGAGATGGGATAGCCCAGTTCTTTAACGACCCACTGTCCATGATCCTCTCCAACATTCTCTCTTCCTTCCCTTTCCTCCATGTATAGCCTACACTTTTGAATGTTTAGGACTAGATGTGTAGAAAGAGTAATGTGGGAACTGCCTCATCCAAGGCGTCAATACAGCTCACAGCAGTAGCACCAGGGATGCCAGGGCAGGTCAGGATCAAATTAAGGCATTGCTTAGCATTTATTTGAGTGTATTCTCAGATTAGGAGTAATGTGCACTTTTAGCAATCTCCATTAGTGACAGCCAGGTCTGTCTCCTGCTATCCACAATCATTCAGGGAGGACACAGATAAGCCACTACGGTATCTTGGTGCTGGACATGATCCCTTCCTTAAGACTAGGACTAGTTCAACAAAGATCACCTCCATGCTTTGGAAGAGTGTCCAATGACTAATGTAAAAAAGGTACCCTGTATCACATTAGATCATACCATATCAAATAATCTCTCCTTTTCTCTGTATCTTTATTTGGTCTTATATTTACACGCTTATTACCAGCCCATTCTGATTTTCCTATATATGTTAATCTGCATGGATACCTTGTTCCTTCAGAGCCCAGGACTTTTATTATTACTTCCTTGACTCTTTGCTTTATCTATCTCTACGCAAGTAGGTCTATTTGGATCCAGCTGAACCTCTCTCAGTCTCTCTCTGGTCCTTTTCCTTTGTCTCGTTCTTCTACAGAACTAGTGCAGCAGAATTGTCTACTACTGTTTTGCTAAAACCTTTAGACCAGGTTCTGATCAACTTGGGGAAAAAAAAAAGTCCTCTATATATTTACTATATAGATCATATCTGTGCTGGTGAAAAACACCAGAAATTGTCAGGGGTCTGTCAATAAATCTCTTCTGTTTTACACCATCAGATTGCTACCTGTCCTGCAGCAGCACAGGGAGAACTGCACCCATTTCTGCAAAAGATCTGACCGCTGAACACAGAGACCTGGAGAGCATTGGTCCTAACAATGAAAGGGTAGCTCTCTCCAGACCAGTGCACTGTTGATTCCCCCTGGTAAATAGATTAATTTGTGCCAAATATGGTGATGATTTTTCCCCTCCTGTGTTGAGACCACTCACCAGGCTATGCACAGGGCACTACTCAACAGCTGTAATAGAAAGTTTTTGATTTCAGCGAGTGGCTACGAAAAAGTGACAGACTCCTTTTCTTATTACCAGTCTTCTTAGGACTGAACAGGCAGTTATTTCCTTGAGACCACTTCTGTGTACTAAATTACATGGATCATTTCCAAAAAAGCAGTGACAACTCAGTATGCTGGGTGTAGGCTGGATTAGCTCTATCCCTGACCCACAAACTGCTCTCACTAGCCTTGCATGGTGTTGACAGACTCCAGAAATAGCTCTGACCAGTGTTTTCTTTCTAGAAGTCAGGTTTGGGTCATATTAATAGGGAAGGTGAAATAAAAATGAGAAGGGGAACTGTCCAGAGGGGTGGCATCCCCAAAGGTGGTACTGAAACGTGCCCAGCATTGCAGCCCCTCACAAACATGTAATTGATCCCTTTTAAAGCTGGAACTAGGGGTATTTGATACCTTTTATGCTTCCTGCCTCTCTAATATTCCTCCTCACATTCCTTCACTGCTAAATAAATGGCATGACTTTCTCACTATTTCCTTTTGCTGAGCTCTTTCTTACAGTTTTCATTTCATTTTAAGGCAAGGGCACCCATCCCAGTTTATGTCATAATAGATGGACAACAATAGTGCAATTTAACTAAAATAAAATGCTAAACAGTACTACATGTTGATGGAGTCATGACAGATAAAACTTGGAGTGTTTTGGTGGCTTAATATCTTCAAAGAAGAGCTGGCAAGTGTACAAAGTGACAAATGTATCTAAGAATCTATGTCATTCAAATGATACTACCACATGTCTGTTTGGGATTTTTCCCGTCTAAATGTGGGAATATGGGCACAGATTCACTTGCATACTGTGTTCTTCTAACATAAAGTGTTGGCATCTCAGAGGGTGTGTCAGTGGCACCCGATGTCACCAGATACACATTGCAAAGGAGACAGCCGAAATAAGTGTACATTATGTGTGCCAGGCAGTCTTTATTTATTTCATGTAAAAAAGAGGGGATGGTGCTCAAAACATTCTCACTGGAAATTTATATCAGAATGATAAAGAGAAAATGTACCATTTGCATTTCAAGGCATTGCAAGTCCCTATCCTAGCCAAAGTCATAGGCAATTGAAATACAAAGAGACCAGATACTGATGTGAGCAACAATGATGTAAAAAACCACTGCTTTGCATCATTTTGACCGAATTATTCTGCATTTCCACCAGTTTCACTAAGATGGGAGCTGGCTTGATTTCTTTACATTATCTATACATTTTGTGCCTTTTTTTCCTTTTATTTGTCACAATAAACACCTCTTTTGTTGATTATTTTTCATTTGTGGAATGTATTCACATTCTCACAGTCCATCTGCTAAAAGTATCCTATTTAAAAGAAGATGGCATCATTAGCTACCCTCTCTTGCTATAAAGAAAGGAGCAGTTCCCATATTTTTACCCAGTTCAGTAGCTCAGTGGATGCACTAATCTTGCTGAACACTTCAGTTTAGATGGTATATCAATGAGGCATTCAAACAGAGCAGTTTATACACAAAAATTCTGTCTGCTTTGTAAAAGATTATCCTTTTATAAACACTCTGCGGAAAACATAAAAGCAAATAGGGGACAGCACATAGGACAGGAAAGATGTTAGCAGGGAGATTAATACTGAATGGGTCGAAATGAATGGTGCTTACCAAAACGAGGTCCAGATACTTTGGCTGCAGTGAAACATAAATAATGGGAATGACACATCGTTTATTCGGGATAATGAGTTGATCCGAAGTAGGGGCCTAGAACAAGAGATTAAAGATTAAATATCCATCTCCTGATGAATATCAGTAGCAAACTTTAACCTTTTCCTTCCAAAAGCACTATTTCTTTGAACAATCATGTCAGCACAACAGAGTAAAGAAATGAGCTAAAGCAAACTTAAATCACATTCTTATCTTACACTGTAAGAAAACACTGTTTCATATTATAAGATTGAGAATTGTATTTTTATTTCCAGGCTTGTAACTCTTTTGGAATCATTATATGAGAACACAAAGATTTTGCTTGATGTTTTTTGTTAGAAAAATCTGGCTTTAGTGTTTATTGCTCACATTTTAGTCCTCTGCAATAACTGAAGAAAGAACGTACCCATCCACTTGGGTGGAGAGATAATGACAAAAAGCAGCCTGCTGGAAAAGCACAGCATACCACATGCCGAATTAGAGTCTTGAATGCAAGGAGGACTTGGAAGATGTCATAAGCTTTGGATCAGGAAGGACTGTAAATGCAGCAAGGGGGGGAAAGGCACAGACAACTGGGGACAGCAGGTTGACTGTGCTGCAGTGCTGGCAACCCATCCAAGCTGGTCAATTAGTGGTCCTTCTAGCCCGAGATGCTGTACTGCAACTGAGGCAGAAGACATAGGACAAGTGGGAATCTGGATAGCTGTGGCTTGCCCAGAACTTGGAACAGAGCAGATGCTGAATGCTTGTAGCCAGCCAAGCCCCGCATTGTGGTTTTGTTGCTGATGGCTGTCTCTGAAAGAGGGATAAAACTGGGGACAGGGGGAGGAGGGGGCGAGACTTTCAAATGACATTTAGAAAACAGCCAGGCTAGGAGGCATGAGTGAGTTCAGCGTGCTTCCACCTGCTCTGTGGAAAGTGTTCACAAGCGAAAGGAGTCTGTGGTTTCTTTCTACTCTCTAGGGAATGTGTTGTCCCAGTGCCAAACCAGCATGCATGTACAGTTTGCAGTTTCTCTGCAGAAGCAGCCTAGGACTAGAAGCTACAAAAAAAGTCTCCATTTTTACTTGGTAAATATTTGCATGCAAAACCAGATATTCCCATAGGTTTTTGTGAGGCTCTATGAATTTGTTAAAAGGAAGGATTTTTGCTTTGTGCTGAGGGAGTGTGCATGCATGGACACGCAGTTCCAGCATGGTCCTGGGGGGTGAGCTCACTGAAATGGTATCTTGAAGGACGTTGAATACCTCTCAGAGGGCAGGTGCCGTGCTTTGCAAAATTCACATGTTAGTAACAGAACAAAAATATTATTGTTTCACACTGTCCTTTTTGCCATGAAAACAAACAGGGTTTGCTGTGTTTCTCTTTCCTCTTGGGTCATAAACCTGAGTTGTCTCAGGCAGCGTTCCTCCTGGGCTGTCCTGCGATGGCATCACTTTACTGTCCATATCGTAAGACCTCCTGAAGACCTTCTGAAAAAAACCCTGGAACCTCCTGATGGTATATCACAGGCAATATGCAGAGAATGGGATCACAAGTTTCAGGAAGGCCAAATAAATGCAAGTGAAGGAAGAGGACTTGGGTTGTTGGACTAGTAGAGGAGGCAGAGCTAACAAACTAATAGTAAGGACACAAAACCAAGGCATATGGCTGGTTATCATCATGGTCAG
The DNA here is from genome assembly GCA_033459285.1 of Clamator glandarius. Taxonomy (NCBI): domain Eukaryota; kingdom Metazoa; phylum Chordata; class Aves; order Cuculiformes; family Cuculidae; genus Clamator; species Clamator glandarius. Next base: position 25,018 of record JAUNZM010000244.1, on the reverse strand, counting down.
CCAGAACCAGACTCTGCAGTGTTTGGCTAGCCTAGGCAGTCCCACACTAGAAGAGGGAGTCTGATTTTCTGCTGCTGTTTATGGTGGCAAGTGGAAGGGGAAGTCCATCTCAGTGCCAAAGCAGCAGCCTCTTTTCCTGGGAACCAAAGCGCTCTCCAGCTACAAAAAGCACTGTGCCTGGGTCAGCTGCTCTGTCCATTTTCAGCACCCTACACTCATTTCCAGACAGACAGGATTTTATCCTTGAGATACAAGCAACGACTTTCCTTTTATTCAGAAAGAAGCAGCCATTTTTTTGAGCATTAACACAACTCTGATAAAACAAACAGTAGAGCTGTAAAGGGATGCCAAAGGGATCTGAACAGGCTGGACCTCTGGGCAGAGTCCAGTGGCATGAGGTTTAACAAGGCCAAATGCCGGGTCCTGCACTTGGGCCACAACAACCCTGTGCAGCTACAGACTAGGAGAAGCCTGGCTGGAAAGCTGCCTGGAGGAGAGGGACCTGGGGGTGTTGGTTGACAGCAACTGAACATGAGCCAGCAGTGTGCCCAGGTGGCCAAGAAGGCCAATGGCATCTTGGCCTGTATCAGAAACGGCGTGACCAGCAGGTCCAGGGAGGTTCTTCTCCCTCTGTACTCGGCAATGGTGAGATCGCTCCTTGAATCCTGTGTTCAGTTCTGGGCCCCTCAGCACAAGAAGGATGTTGAGGCTCTGGAGCGAGTCCAGAGAAGAGCAACAAAGTTGGTGATGGGGCTGGAGAACAGGCCTTATGAGGAACAGCTGAGAGAGCTGGGGTTGTTCAGCCTGGAGAAGAGGAGGCTGAGGGGAGACCTCATTGCTCTCTACAACTACCTGAAGGGAGGTTGTGGAGAGGAGGTTGCTGGCCTCTTCTCCCAAGTGACAGGGGACAGGACGAGAGGGAATGGCCACAAGCTCCACCAGGGGAGATTTTGACTGGATATTAGGAAAATATTTTTTCACAGAAAGGGTCATTGGGCACTGGAACAGGCTGCCCAGGGAGGTGGTTGATTCACCTTCCCTGGAGGTTTTTAAGGCATGGACGAGGTGCTAAGGGGCATGGTTTAGTGTTTGATAGGAATGGTTGGACTCAGTGATCCAGTGGGTCTCTTCCAACCTGGTTATTCTATGATTCTATGCTGCTGACTGGTTCCTGAACTTAGGAAAGTCCATGTAACCCTGCCACACCACATGCGCTTGGCCATGCAGGAGCCACCATCCTGCCTTTGCAGGAGTCACTGCCAGGGCTCCTGCTGCCATGTGTGCTCCTCCTCTCTGAGGCTTGAAGGAGTCCTCACATACCAAAAGACACTCCCTGTAAGGGCTGCAGGGGATGTCTAAGGGATCCTACAGTGAAAGTCATTGCAGATACATACACACGACCACCCAAGCATGTTGTAAATTAGACAGCATGGCCTCAAAGGCCCCTGTCATGGTATGAAATGGAGTCCTGAGGCTCCCAGTGGCTTGCACTGCCCTTCCTGGGGAGGGAAATGTTGGTGCTGGGCCTCTTTGCCTCACTCCACCTTCCTGCTGAGGTGGAGGAGGGAGCAGCTCCCAGCTGACTCCAGCATGTGACAAGGGGCTCTTGTACTTTGAAAGTATTTGTGACTCAATTTAAAATTAGCCCTTGATAACATGAAGACAGTGATCAGAGCGGGATGAGACAAAGAAAAGATTATTCCAGGAGTACTTGTCCAAATTTAGCAGGCAGAAGTGAGCTTTACAGAATCACAGAATAGTAGAGTTTGGAAGGCAGCTCTGGAGATCATGTAATCTACCCACCCTGCTAAAGCAGGTTCATCTAGAACAGGTTGCATGGGAATGTGTCCAGGTGGGCTTTGAATATCTCCAGAGAAGGAGACTCTACAACCTCCCTGGGCAGCCTGTTACAGTGCTCCATCACCCTCACAGTAGAGAAGATGTTCCTCATGTTCAGGTGGAACTTCCTGTGTACCAGTTTGTACCCATTGTCCCTTGCCCTGTTACTGGGTGCCACTGAGAAGAGTCTGGCCCCACCCTCTTGACACCTGCCCTTCTCTTTTGTAGGCTAAACAGACTGAGCTCACTCAGCCTCTCCTCATAAGAGAGATGCTCCAGTCCCCCAGTCTTCTTCGTGGCCCTGTGCTGGATTCTCTCCAGTAGTTCCTTGTCTTTCTTGAACTGGGGAGCCCAGAACCAGACACAGTACTCCAGATGAGGTCTCACTAGGGCAGAGTAGAGGGGAAGGATAGCCTTCCTCAGACTACTTGCTACACTCCTCTTGATGCACCCAGGATAATGCTAGGCTTCTTGGCCATAAGGATACATTGCTATCTATTTGTCAACTTGTTGTCTACCAAGGCTCTCATGTCCTTATCTACAGAGCTGCTTTCCAGCCAGTCAGCCTGCATTGGTGCAAGGGCTTAAGCTTCCCGAATTGCAGAACCCTGCACTTGCCTTGGTTGAACTTGATTAAGTTTCTCTCTGTCCAACTTTCCAGCCTGTCCAGACCTTGACGTGTGGCTACACAGCCTTTTAGTTTATCAGCCACTCCTCCTCGTTTTGTATCATTGACAAAATTGCTGAGGATAGACTCTGTTGCCTCATCCAGGTGACTGATGAATCGCTGAATGAGACTGGGTGGAGTACCGTCCCTTAAGGAACACTGCTGGCCACAGGCTTCCAACTAGACTCTGCATTGTCAATGACAACCCTCTGAGCTCTGCCATTCAGACAGTTCTCAATCAATCTCACTGTCCACTTACCTAATCCAAACTTCCTAAGCTTACCTATGAGGATATTGTGGGAGAGAATGTCAAAAGCCTTGCTAAAGTCAAGGTAGAAAACATTTGTCGCTCTCCCCTCATCTATGCAGCCACTGACAATATCATAGAAGACTATCAGATTGGTCAAGCATGATTTGCCTTTGGTGAATTCATGTTGACCATTCCCGATAACTTTTTTCGTATGGACATGTGGAGATGACATCCAGGATGAGCTGTTCCATCACCTTTCTGGGGACAGAGGTGAGGCTGACTGGCTGGTAGTTTCCTGTTACATTTTTCTTGCCTTTTTTTGAAGATTGGTGTGATATTATTTTTTCTCCAGTCTTCAGGCATCTATTCCATTCTCCTTGATCTGTCAAAGATGACGGAGAGCTGTTTAGCAATAACATCTGCTGACTATCTCAGCACTTGTGGGTGTATCTCATCAGGGCACATAGATATGCGAGTGTTCAGTTTGCTTAGATGATCTCTAACCTGATCTGCCTTAATCAAGGGACAGACTTCCTTTCTGCAGACTTTCTACCTTTCCTCCAGGGTTGCTTCCAGTATGTACCTACAAGGTAAAATCATGACAGTTTTATTCACAGAAAAATATCTGCTTAAACATCTGAGTATGTATTAGAATGAGGAGTCTGGGTTGTAACACTGAATGAGTGTTTCCCTACGCAAAATGTCCACTCTGGGAAAGAAAAAAGTCCTTTGTGAAACTGCTTTGGGAGGAATCAAAACACAGGTGTTCACAGCCTGACTTGTACAAGAGAACTTCATTTTTAAACATCTGTGAATAAACTTGTGCAGAGAGATGTGAGTTTTCTTAGCAATCGTCCTCACTGCCTGCATCCACTGACAGTCTGCCAGTCTGATGCTTTCCTCCCTGCAGGAGCCGCTGGCAGGTCAAGGTGCCCATAACCACCCAACTGCTCCCCTAAAGTTGCCATAATCCACCCAAAGGACAGCACTGCCTGCCTTGGGTTCACGGCATGATCCATGGAGAGAGAATGGGGCACCAATTGTCTCATCCTAACAGCTGAGGTTAATCCCACCATAAAATGCCTGTTTCTCTTCATGGACTGTGAAGGGAGGTAAAAGATATTAGCTTCTTTGGTTAGTTGAATCTAACCAGTGCAATATTTTGTTAGTAGCATTTTGTTATTGGCATTGTGATGCAAGTATTGATTTGAACCTGTTTTTTACAGGTGTGACTGATTTGCCAGGTCACCACATATTCTGATTCAAATAATTATGTCATTTTTTATAGTGTAAGCCTTTGAGGAAACAGAAATATTTTGATATTGTGGATGTGAGTCTACTAGATGTATGGAATCATAGAATCACAGAATGGTTTGAGTTAGAAGCGACCTTAAAGATCATCTAGTTCCAACTCCCCTGTCAGGGGCAGGGACACCTCCCACTAGACCAGGCTGTCCAAGGCCCCATTCAACCTGTCCTTGAACACCTCCAGGGATGGGACATCCACAACTTCCTTGGGTAACCTGTTCCTGTGCCTCACCATCCTCATTGTAAAGAAATTCTTCCTTATGTCTAGTCTAAATCTGCCCCTCTCCAGTTTACAGCCATTCCCCCTCGTCCTATCAGTACATGTCTTTATAAACAGTCCTTCTCCAGCTTTCTTGTAGGCTTCTCATCAATCAGCACCCCCAAGTCCTTCTCTGCAGGGCTGCTCTCCATCACATCGGCCCCCATCCTGTATCGAAACCACGGATTGCCCCAACCCAGGTGTAGGACCTTGCACTTGGACTTGTTGAATCTCATGAGGTTCACACAAGACATATTTCTCCAGCTTGTCCAGGTCCCTCTGGGTGACTTCCCATCTCTCTGGTGTGGCAACTGCACCACTTAGCTTGGGGTCATCTTCAAACTTGCTGACAGTGCACTCAATCTTACTGTCCATATCACTGATGAAGAAATTAAACAACATTGGTCCCAACACAGATCCCTGAGGGACATCACTCATCACAGATCCCCATCTGGACATTGAGCTATTGAACACAACTCTCTGAATGCGATCATTCAACCAATTTCTTTTCCACTGAATAGTCCACCCATCAAATCCATATTTCTCGAATTTAGAGAGAGGGATGTTGTCGGGGACTGTGTCAAAGGTTTTACAGAAATCCAGATAGATCACATCCATTGGTTTTCCCATGTCTGCTGCTGTGCTTACCCATTTAACAACCAAAAGTGCTTCTATTGGGCACAATTGTTAGAAATGAAATTTTCTTCCATCACAGAGCTTCAAGTTTGTCACAGACCTTTAGACACTGAAACTTTGGTGACATCAAAGTGTCACCACAAGCAGTCATGTAGTATGGAGACATTTAGACCCACTTCTGTTTGCAGATCTGAAATATGGATTTAGGTCCGTTAACTAGCAGTAGTATTCAGAAGGAATATCTGGAGGTATTTGCCAGCTGAATATGAGCCAGTAGTGTGTCCAGGTGGCCAAGATGGACAATGGCATCTTGACCTGTATCAGAAACAGTGTGGCCAGCAGGACCACAGAAGTGATTCTGCCCCTGTACTCAGCAAGTGAGGCCGCACCTCAAATACTATGCTTAGTTTTGGGCCCTTCAATGCAAGAAAGACATTGAGGTCCTGGAGCATGTCCAGAGAAGAGCAACAAAGCTGGTGAAGGGGCTGGAGAATGAGTCTTACAAGGAGTGGCTTAGGGAATTGTTGTTTAGTCTAAAGAAAAGGAGGCTGAGGGAAGACTTTATCACTGTTCACAACTACCTGAAAGGAAGTTGTAGAGAGCTGGATGTTGGTCTCTTCTCCCAAGTGATAGATGATAAAATGAGAGAAAATGGCCTCAGGTTGCACCAGGAGAGGTTCAGATTAACATTAGGAAAAAATTCTTCACCAAATGTTCACCAAAAGGTTCACTGGAACAGGCTGCCCAGGGAGGTGTTTGAGTCACTGTCCCTGGAGATGTTTATAAGACAGATAGATGAAGTGCTTAGGGCTAGAATTTAGTAGTGGATGGGTACAGTTGTACTCAATGATCTCAAAGTTTTTTCCAACCTAGTGATTCTATGATTATAAGTACAGCAGTAACCCTTACCTAGGCTATTCTAGAAGGCAAATGGCCTGTCTGCATTTGGCACAGTTTGGTAATCAGGACTGATGAGCACCTTGTGACAACCCGATACTGGGGCAGCTAGCAAGGTCCTGAGGTCCTGTGGAGGGTTTGGCAGCCAGCAGCAGAAGAAGTCGGGCTGTAAAGGCCTGCTGTCCTTTTTTCTGCCCCTTGGGAGCCAAGCAACACCCAGCCTGGCAATTCCCTCCACATCAAAGGAGCCTCCCAGAGGCCCTACTGATGGCCATGGGGGGGCCCACAAGAGTGGGGTTAGCACTATGTTTCCATATGGTCTTGGATTCTACCCTTCCACAAACAGCTGTACCTCTCAAATAAATACACATTGGGCAAAGCTCAGAAATGCATCGTTCTGGAGATTATTTCCATCTGCACATCACAAAGAATGTATTGATTTAGCTACACTCCTGAGATCAGAGTGGAAAAGCTGTATAGTTGGGTAGCAGACACATGTGCTGCTTATCAAAGCTATACATACGGCACAAGAGATACCAGTGTGGAGAGCAACTGGCTATATTTTGCAGCAGCACATGATCTGTTCTATAATTCTCTAAAACGAAGGTAAAGGAAGTGCTGAATGCTACTGCTCCTGGGCTGTGCTAAAGGCATGTCAGGAGCACACTGATCCTGAACGAACTCACAGATGTGAGGAGTTTAAGTAGTTGACAATAGCTGTATCTGTCAAGGATCACCCCTCAAAGCCTATTTACTTATTTATTTGTATTCCTTTAAGCTGCAAAGAAATGCTGTAATTGATACAATGGGAAAGGACATCCCAGGAGATCTGCCAAAGGGAAAAGTTGCATCTTTTTCAAAGACACATGCTAAGTATCAGAGCATCAGAGCAAGGCTGTGTTCTCCCTGCAAGACTCTCTCACTCATCCACAAGAAGGATGACTTACATATTCCTCAAAATTCACGTCATCCAGGTTTGTAGAGGGTCAACATAATTAAGCCCAAAAACTACAAAGCAAGAGAATCAGTTACCCAGACCATGCAGTGCCACTGGATGCTGGCAATGTATGTACCTCAACCTGGTATGGGAACTATCAGTAAAATGATCATCCATGGAAGGAGAGAAGTCACTCAGGTCTCCTGCAGCATCAATCCCCCCTGGTGTTTCTGGGATAATGGAGAATAGAGAACATTACTAGAAGAAAGTTAGCATCTATAGGACAATCCTTGCACTTATTTCAGAGTTTTTCTAGTTCTTTGTAGTTTTGCAGTTTATCAGAAATTGGGCCACAATAAACAAGTGCCTTTAAGGGTGGGAGTAAAGAATTATTAAGCTCTTCTCTTTTCTTGCTTTCAACCACTTCCATGCCTCTCCTGTAGCTCAAGATCCTCCACCTACACCGCTAAGTCAGCAGGACACATCACATGAGCTATACTCAACCACTTCAGTGCAAAATCCTTGGGCTGAAATTAAATGGCTGCTGACTAGTTTAAACCAAATGGTCTTTGCTGTGGAGCCCTTGCATTGAAGTCATCACACAATACATGCTACTACTGTTGTATATATACCCATAGCAGATTCCTTTCCCTGGACAAAACCATCAAATGGATGGAACATCTTTCCTATGAAGACAGACTGAGAGAGTTGGGGTTGTTCAACCTGGAGGAGAAAAGGCTCTGGGGTGACCTTATTGTGGCCTTTGAATTCTTAAAGAAGACTTAGAAGAAAGACGGGGACAGACTTTTTAATAGAATCTGTTGTGATAGGATAATGTTTTTAAATTAAAAGAGGGTAGATTCAGGCTAGAAATAAGGAAGGCTTTTTTTTTACAATGAGGGTAGTGAAACACTAGAACAGGTTGCCCAGAGAGGTGGTAGAAGCCTCATCCCCAGAAACATTCAAAGTCAGATTGGATGGGGCTCTAAGCAACCTAATCTAGTTGAAGACCACAGAATCACAAAATCGTTTAGGTTGGAAAAGACTATGAGGATCATCAAGTCCAACGGTAACTTGACACTGCCATCATTAAACCACATTTACACTTCTTTTAAATACCTCCCCATGTCCCTGCTCATTGCAGGGGGCAGGGGTGGACTAGATAACTTTTAAAGGTCCCTTACAACACAAACTATTCTATGATTCTATGATTCTATGATTCTATGATTCTATGATTCTATGATTCTATGATGAAGAAGCCTCATCTTGGCAGGATTTGAACAGGAGGTCAGTGGGCATACTCTCAAGAAGATGAAGGCAAAAAATCACTGGCTCTGACCAAATAAGGTCATGAAGTGACCTGAGTGCCAAGACAGAACTGCCATCAAGTTGCTCTTGTGTTTCCTCTACCAGTTTAAAGCTTCGTTGAAGTCAGAGAAGCATAAAAAAAATCTTTGATGTCTGCAAAAGACAGTGCCCTTCAAGTAAACAGTTGATCACTGAGCAATGCTCAGGTGAAGAAAGAAACAGTCACTCCAAAACACACAGACATCATCTATAGTCAAACTGAGACTATTTGCAAGTCCAGGACAGTTGAAATGAGACACAGAATATTGCCTGCTCACAGGAAGGAGCTGACTGTGGATGCTTGACCTCAAGACTTCCACCTAACTCAGGTACACGTTGAACAAACCTGGGAGGCAGTTAACCCCAAACCCACTGATTTTTCCTCAGCATTTTTTTGCTTGTTTTGTGGTAACTTGCCCTCCAGCAAGAGAGAACTCCTCCTGAGCAAGGGATGCAGAAGCAGGCACAAAAGCTGGCATAACTGCTTTTCCCTCGAAAATTCTGCCCAACATCTGCACAGCAGCTGGATTTCCCAAGTCTGTTATCTCAATTCACTGATCTGAATGGATTTGCTCTCAGAACAGTTGCAGAGCTGTATATATCACTCATGGCTTGATTCACCATGGTTTACCTGAATGAAATAATAATTAGCTACACTGTGTCCCCTCCTCCCACCCTTAAATGCTAATTCAATGTAATTCATGACTGAAAAAAAGTGGCAAATGTATGGTTACTTTGGTCCAAAATGTGACACTATTGGAGAAAAAATTCTACTTCAGTCTCATTATTTCCATTACTACAGCTTTAAATACACTTTTTTTTCCTACAGATTCAGCCAGAGAGATGCATCACTAATATAACGGCCAAGCAAGGGCACTCTTACTCGGCTTGGGCAAGATTAAGGAATCCAAGAAAAGTCCCACAGGAGAAAGCATGAGTGAGGTATTTAACCTGAAGTAAAGACACCAGATTCTGTCACCTTAAGTCTGGAGATTTTGATCTAACATTCAGAGCCCCTTACAACAGTTTTACTATCTCTATAAATTGAAAGACAGATATAGTTTTACCAAAAAACACTTACACCTCCTATTGAAATGCACATACATGCTGACAAGTCCTCAGCAGCCAGGAATTTTGTGCAAAGACTCAGAAGTATGACAAACACATTCAAGGCCTGTATGTTTCTAAAAGGTAATTTTATGACAAACACTTCCCCACATTCTTGACAGTCACAACTGAGTTTAGAATAAAATGCCACATACATTTTCCTCTTCTTTTTTTTTGACTTGCTGTTTATAACCCTTACACTCAGCAAACTAATCGGGCTGTTCAATTCTGCATTTTCTAATGGCAGCATTCTTTCTTCTTTCTGCTCATAACAAAAACGCTTTGAAGTACTGTGCTGCTAGTTACAAGTATTCTGATATTTCCCCAGCAAGGATGTAATAGGAGCCAAAACAAGCCTCCAGGTGCCAATATTGCATCTGACAAATTAGGCACACGACTGGAAAAGGGTGGATCCATCCTTCTGGTTAATGTTCATTTCCTCTCATTTCCACATTAACAGGAAGTAGTTGGAATGGAAAAAAGGCTTTCCTTAAAGACCCAAACTATCAAAAGACCTGAAGCTGTTTCTCCTTGCAGATAAAAAACTTGGAAGCCAGCTATGTCCTATGATTTGGAGCTCATTTACAGTGACTTATTTAACCCCTACTGACGGCACGATGAACAGGATGTTATGATTTATTTAACACTTAAAGCAGGTGTGAGAACAAGGTGGATGGTGCCCTTAGACGCAGTCTTTTCATAATTTATTGCTCTAAGTGCTTAATTTTTCCTCAGGGAAGTCTTTGATAGCCAGCTGCTGCAGTCTGGTTAAATGTGTGCATTAAGCTGTAAAGCAAAAATATTGATAACAATACTAAAAATAATAACTGTAGCAGAAGTTATTATTTCACATAATAATAAGTTGCATATGTTGCTCAGCTGGAACTTTGAAGTGATATCCCCACACCAACTGAATTGACTTGGGGACATTTAATGAAGCAACATAAAGAGTGCTGAATTTACCTTGTGAAGAATTTAGCTGCACAATCTAGCCACAAACACAAAGCAAACTCACTCTCACAAAACGCTGCATGGCTCCTAGAAGGCCACTGGAGAACTGTAACAAAGCTGGCTGAAAAAAAAAATATAAAAAATTGCTAACATCTCCTGCACTGCTGCCACAGGGGACTCTGACCAAGAGAAGACTCACAAAAAATGTTATGTCTGACTGGCTTTAAAGTTGAACTGCTGCTTAATAATGTTGTAGCGTGCCTCAGAGGGTTTGTCTTAAAGCACCTTCTTTTGAATGGTCTGTAATCTTTATCTGGAATACAGGACCATCCTTTAGAAACCTTTTTCATGTCAAAGTTACTCAGTGAAATAATGCATAGATCTTCCACCCTCTGGAGATCAGTGTTCAGCTCTGTTCACATCATTACATTGAAGGCCCTTGGTGACTTTAGTAAGCAAGATCTGTAGGAATGCTTGCACCTGTGGATAAAAGACTTCAACCTTGAATGATAAATACATATTTCTGGGGTATATTTTTTCCTGTCGAGCATGCATATGTGAGCATAAGTTGTATTTTAGTATAGACAGGTAGGTAATTCATTTCACTTTTAGAAGATGAAGTAACAATTTTAGCAAATTACATTCCTCTCTTTAATCTTATATTTCCATGCACACTGAGTTAAGTGTTGTAAAACTATCAATTCTGTCAAAACCTAACAGAAAGAAAACAAGAAACCCTACAATCTTAATGTCCAAACTGACTGGTGATTATCAGGAATTAAATGTGCAGGAATTCCAAATCTTTTCTGATCAGAGATGTCTAGATGACTTTTGTTTTTCCATAATTGTATGAGGTTCCTACATAGTATTTAAGAATCAATTATATTGCAATTGATGTAATTAACTCTAATAATCCAGTAAAAGTCAGTAGGAGGGCTATTCAAGTCAATAGAAAAGAGAGACTATATTATGAAGGTGTTATTAACCTATACAGATTTTTACTAGACATTTCCTTTTCTTACATAATAAATATACAGTGATGAGGAAGGCTGTCATTATAATTTAATGGGAACAATGGCTCATCACTTCCTTTCCTGTACAAGCCTTAACTAATTCTACATATGGTGTATAAGTAAAATGAAGTTAAATGCATCTCACAAATTAGCTATTAATCATCCATCAATCATCTGTTGCTCCATGATTAAAATCTGGGTTGCATTCAGAACTGGGAAAGGTATTTGGGGAGTGGCAGGAGCTGCATGTACATCTTTCAATTCATTTATTCATGTGCTTCCATTTTGCATTGCCAAGGGTACTTACTGAAACCAGTCCTGAAGTCAGAGGAAGTCTCCTGAGGAAAGTTCCAGACCTCCCCAGAATAAAGCAAAATTCTCATTTACATATTTATGGGCATTTCTCTGGCTTTAAGAATCGTGGTATATGAGAACCTCATTCATGCTTCTGAATTCAGTCAGACAACTCTTTCTGGGGAAAGAAAGAAACACTACAAAGGCAGGGAAACTGAGGCAGTGGTCTGCCATATGCTGTGCAAAGTAATGAGAATTCCTTTATTCCAGATCCTAATCTCCTGTCTTATGGTCTAAGCCTTTTTCCACTGCCTCATGAGGCAAACAGGAGTTCTACTTGAACATGGCTATTAAAATCAGGCTTTTTAGAAATTTTTGTCGTCACCTTTGTCGAGATGACCATTAGCCTTATTAGATGTGGAAGACTGCACTGATGTCATTAGCAGAAGTGCTTGCCTTGGTAGTAAACAAAGATTGTTTGTGCTAGTGTTATTCAACATACTAGTTGCCTTCCACACGGTTGCCTATAGGTGATCTTCTTGCCCTGCACCTTGGTAGCCTCGGCTCCCCATAGCATCATTCATCTTTCTCTCAAGAACTGCAATGGACAGTTGTGGGCAATTCCAAAACATAACAAAGTATACAATGACTTGCTGATATATTCTGACTACTCCCACACAGAGCTGAGGTGTTCAAAAAAGGTCCAGAAGAAGACAAGGACAAAAGACACTTTATTTATTGTGAAGTCCTGTAAAATGAAAATAAATATTGAACAACCTGGATCCTCAATGCAGAATCACTGATTTTATGCAAAGAATGAGGCTGAGACAGCAGAGAGGAGATTTGTTTGACTGCTCTTAAAATACTTAAAAGAAGATCTTGGGAAGAGGGAATAATCTTCAAAACCTCTTCCTGTATGGATACCTCTCCATCTTTGTTCATATGTTCATAGAGATTTTGGTAAGACATAGTACGTGTACTCAACTAAAAAATGAGAGCGCTGTGATGTTGCAGTAAATACAACACAGAAGAGTGCAGTAAAGCTTTGTAACCACAGAGTTGTTTGATTTATTTTTTAAAGCACGGCAGTGGGGCAAGTGCTCTACAGATACCAATAGTTGCACCAGAGCTGACCTATGTTGCACAGAATGAGTGAGCTTTGACTATAGGAACACAGATACGCAACCCTGCTGACTCCTGCTGAATAAACCTATTGTAAAACTGGCAAGCAACTTCCTTCCAAGGCTCTTGGACTTGTAGCTTCACCTGGTTTGGGACTTCTGAGAAAGTGTTTTTCTTTATTAAAGCATCATACGTTCTTGTACTGTTAAACACAGAAAACATTTCTGATGTTTGCATTGCAAGGTTCATTTACAGCGTACTTGATTTGGGGTATTCGACAAAACCTTTGCTTTAATGCAGGAGCCAATTCAGTGATACCAAGAACATAAATGGAAAAAATAGTGCTCTGTGTGGCATTAAATCTCTTTTTGCTTGTTGTGAGCCAAAGCAAAATGCCTGCAAGCATCGCACAGCCCTGTGTACGAATAACCAGTTCACCACAAGAGGTATGTCTCACCACAAAAACTGCATTTTGAAAACAAGATCTTTACTCTTGGGAGAATCATGATGTCTAACTTCTGGGCATAGTAAGGTAGGTTACAATGGGGTGCAAGCAGAATGCAATGCCACCTAATTCAAATGCCTCCCCATGTCTGAGTTTCTATGCCCTGCATCATGCCAGTGCTACCTGAGAAGCATAAGGGTGTTTTTCAGGTATCTTTGGAACTAAAAGCCCATGCAAACAAACTGTGCCAAAAATGATAGACTGTGAATTGTTAAAGTACAGCAATTCAGTAGTCAAAACTTCCTTTATTTAAATCCCCAAAGACCATTTAGTTGTATTATAATCTCAGTTCTTGCACATTGCACGAGCTTGCCTTAAATTGTCTGGAGCAGCTCCTCAGCTGCCACAGATAGTACTAGCCCACAGAAGGTGGTGAAACTGGGATGGTTCCCACCAGCTGCTGCTCTGCCCCGACTGCACTTGCATTTCAGACACAAAAGATGACAATAATCTATGAAAATTAAAAACACAAAACAAAACAAAAAAAAACCCTACCCTCCTCTCAGTTTAAATAATCATCTGCAAGAAAAGATTCCAGTGTTTGGGCTTCCATGGAAAATCAATAGTCTTATCTTTTATTTTTTTACTTTAAAAAAAGTACTTGGGATAACAGTATTAGGTAGCAGTGTGAAAAACAACTAAATATAGCACTAGATCATGGTGGGTGTGAATGGAAAACAAAGAAGTCAGGAGCCGAGCTCCTGCTGCTGTTACGTCACTATAACACCCGTAATTATGTTATTATGTACACTACCCACTTCAACTATATCTGGACACCACTTACAATGATAAAAATCTGATTAATAACATGACATATAATCTTGATTTCTTTGATGAGAATTAACTTCTGTCTTCTATATTCTTTTCCAAACAGACAGGATACTTGTTTTGCTTCTCTTCTCCAGGGAGTTTGGAAGAGTGAATATATAGAAAATTTTTTTAAAAAGTGATATAAAATCCCACTGCTGGACTTATTTCATCATGGTGTAAAAACATGTTAAGCCACTTCCAAAGTACTGCTGTGCATATTCTCCTTCTCACAAACACCTACATTTTAGAAACATAACCTTCATACAGAAATTCATACAGACTTAGGACATGCTAAGCTACACAGCCGCAACACCTTTTTATCCTGAGTAGCACAGCTTTCAAACTTAAAATGCCCTTGCATGAGGTGCCTCGGGGTAGGCTGGCAGGTGATTCAGGCTAGCAGTGCTCAACTGGACTCAGCACGGCAGGGACCCCACGGGCTTTGTGCTGGAGAAGACACGTGGGGACACTTGGTGCCAGCTGTGGGGTGGCCATTGCACCTTCCCCACACTGGACAGTATCATATCACATCTTTCTTCTGGCAGCCCCATCACACCCTCTCTCAGTGTCTGTGCCCAAAAAAAGCAGCATGGCAAATTTCTACAGACAGACAAATGTTTGGACAAAGTGAAGGATTTTAAAGGCCCTGAGAGGTTTTCTAAACTATCTAGGAAGTGAGAGGGGAAAAAACAGGACTGCTAAAAAAATAATGAAAAGCAACGCCTTCTAAGATGAAAGAAATTTATTTTCCTTTAGCTAAATGAATATTAAAAAAACTGTATATATTATTATGTCTTCATCCCCTGAGGTTATATTAACTGGCTTGTTTCACGATTCACCAGGAAAAAACCTCAAGATATTTCTAAGATAACTGTTAAATGCCTGACGTTCACCTACAATAGAGGAGATCTGCACTGCCAACAGCTTGTTCTCAGAATTCCACCTTAAAACAGTTTTAGTACCACCAGACCAGAAGGGTTTGATGCCAAAGAGCTGTTCTGTCCTATTGAAAGCAGAGAATGGCTTCCTCTGCAATATGTACAAAGAGCAAGGAAATTTACTCAATTAATGTGAAACACAAAATGGCATCTGCCATCTGGAGATGCACACAAAAGCCATGGGCAGTCAAACACTTCTTAAGACTTTGGCATGTAAAATTAACATATTTTAAGACTTAAAGGGACATGTGAACTCCTAGTACACAAGGGTTTAGTTTTTCTCACAGCAAAATAAAATACACAATAGAATATTTCCAGTGTAATATCCCAGAAACAGAAGTCTAACTACCTACAAAAATCTGCCTGTGACATCAAAACTACCATTTAAATACTGTTGGATGGGAATTGAGCAGTTGTTTATTTAAATATGCATTTTTAAACAATGGACAGGAATACGCTTTCACTAAGCTTTACAACTACACTAACACATACTGTCTTACTGAGACCAGTGTAGAAGTCCTGTCAACTCTTCTTGTGGTGCTGTGCAAGCATTCCAGATTTATTTTTCACTGCAAAATCAGCGTGATGCTGACTAATCAAGTTTAGTGCAGACTCAAAGTGTACTGAAAAGGCTTCCTTTACTCCAAGCGTTTTTAAGTGTTCTTTTCTTGAATAAAATGAAGAAAGTTCAGCTCCAGTGTCTGTTCCCTTTTGTGTATTAAAAAAAACATACTGCTTAAAAAAACCCCATGACATATGGTATCTAAGTGGTCAGCCCCATAAATTATTCAACCTCTGCTCACTCCACAAACGTAAATCTAACAAAATGCAAAACCTGAGGCCTCGCCGCCAAACTCATGGTCACATATCCCTGATGGTGTCCTCAGCAGACATTTGGCCACACATATCTGGTCACTGCATCCAAAATTTTCATCCAGATGCCCGGTGTGATACACTAATTTACCTGCTTTTTACTCTACTTCCATCCTTCATTTTGACACTCCTCAAGATCACCTAAGCTCCCCTATGCTTATGTTTCATAGGAGTGTTCTTTCACCCTGCCGGCTATGTGACAACACAGCACTAGTTTCACAAACCCCGTTTCATACACCATGCTGGAGAGAGTGACAAAAGCAGACAAGGGCAGAAATCAAATATGATCCCGCTTAAAACAGAATGTGTGTTTCAGCAGTGATACCCTGTGTGATGTTGCTCAGAACAATCAGGATGTATGTACAAATCTGCCACATTTGTCTTGCAAAATTAACCTTAATTCAGGCACCCCACAACTTCACAACTATTATCCTAACTTTCTTGTAGCGAAGGCTTTATTGTTTCTTTAAAGCACCAAAGTGAATATTTCAGAGTACAGGAGAAACTTGCTTCATGGAGGAATTCAGAGCGGAGGACACCAAACCTGCAAGTACTTACTCATGGGAACAATAATGTAGCCTCTACAATCCAAAGAGATTATACATATTGCATGCATTTATTTGGATATGTAGGAAAGGGCAGCAACAAGCTCAGTGGGGATGGATTATTTAAGGAAGGAGTTAGATGAAACAACTTCTTAAACAATGACCTTGTAACTCAGTTTGCAAGTTTACTGTTTTATTATATTGACAAATATTTGATTTTTAATGATTTTTTTTTAATTACTAGTATTTAGTGAAAGCACTTTTAAAGGTAACAGAGTTAAAAAAAAATTATGAAGCAGAAAATGTAAAAGTCATCATTCTAGTAGCAACATTCTCAGGGTCCATACATTTTGTGCTACGTTTTATAACAAAGAAAGTACCTCAAACTGTACACTTTGCCAGAGAAAGAGGACTGAAAATGTACTATTTAAATGCATTATTAAATTTTATTTACCAGTCTGTTGATTTGTGCTTGCATTTGTGAGTGTGCGTGTGAGAGGAGAAACAGAGACAGAGACACCGAGAGAAAGGGAAGAAAATGACTCATGCCTGACAATGTTACCATGTCATAGCTGTGGGCTTCCCTGGGGGAATTTGTAATACCACAGCAAACAGCGAGCTAGCCTGCAATTACAGTGCCGGCAGCAAGTCCCTCCAGCATGAGCCATAATGTCTGGCTACAGCTGGTGGGAGCATGTTGGCTGTCCCTGCCCCCAGAGCATCCTGCGCTTCAGAGTCCAGGTGGCGAGCATGCAGCAAAGTTCCTGGGACAGCCTCACACCTCCAGCCGACAGAGCCCTCCCAAAAACTGCTTTTCACAGAGTGATGTGAAAGACAAAGCGCAGAGACCAGAGCAGGTGTCCAGAGCTACCAGCCCAAGACCTTTAAAAATCACTGAAAAAGAAATAAATTTCAAATGCTGTTTAGGAGGCATTCATGCACAGCTCCTCTGTTAACACATGTGTATACATTTACTATATGATCCCCAGACATCCTCTCCTACGGCAAAGAAGCCATCAACACTAGTGATGTGAAGGACTTTGCATTAAAAATAAAAATACAGTCCTCATCAAAAACCAGAAGGGTTCCCGGGTGAGGAATGTGAACCCACGCTAGTGACAGACTTGAAGTGCAACATGACGGAGATGCTGCTGTAACTGGACAGTTGAGGGATGAGCTGGGGATTCCAGGCATGTCACGAGGATGACATCTCACAGCTCCAGGGGCCAGAGCCGCTGAACCTGCTGCTGGCCAATCCTTGGAGTGTCACTTACATGAGCTCCAAAGTAATCTTCTGGCCCACCCTTCAGGAAAAAGATAAGATGTCATGATCAGCTAATAGGAAGTGACAAGAAGAGATAAAATGGATGGGGAGAGAGGGAAGGTTTAGGACTGAAAAGACATTGTTCCCTCTAATGCCAACCCTGCTAACTATAGGGTTGGGTTAATTAATGGGCTATTTGAGTACTTTTATTCATTTTTGCATATAGCACTAATTTTTCTACAGTTACATGTAACATATTTAACCTGTAGCTTTTTAAATTATCACACATGGCAATCCCTACAGTCCAGTGGGGAAAACATTGCACTTCCACAGAAAAAAAGGATTTAATTAGTGAAAGAGATTGTGAAGTCTTTGTTTGTCCACTCTTCCAGCCATTGCCTTCCATATGTCAGGGGAATCCATTACCAAGACATCTGAGCATCTTCCACATAAAAAAACCAAACCAAATCAAACCAAAAACCAAAACCAAACAAACAAAACCCCATGAAAAAACATGACCCACCCCCCCCAAAACAACAGGAAGATATTAAGTTTCTGGCTTTCCTTTCTCTTCAGGGTAGAAAATCCTGTCTGTCAGACTTGTAATGAAGAAATCTGCTTCACTCCCGAACAAAATGTTAGTGCCTCACTTGACAAAGTCCCACTGAGCACGAAGTGAGAGGTTTAGGCTGGAAAATTCTTATGAAGTTTCTCTCCAAATGCTGCTCCAATGACACCTCTAACTGGGGGGATGTGTCCTACCCCCTGCAATCACCCCGCTGCACACACACAAAGCCCTCGGTATTCGGTCAGCTCCGCAAACTTCAACAAAAACCTAATCAGGATTGCCAGGCTTTTAAGATCACAGCTCTGCCGTGATGTTAATCAGTTTGGTGGGGGAAGAAGCATCTCTGGCGGGTACAAAGCCCAGGACAAGGGGCTGCAATCTCTCCGTCATCTATATGAATGACAAATAACAGTAGCAAACTGCAGCTTTCGATGGAGAGCAGAGCGTGTACTATGGGCACAAAAAGACTCCCTTTACACTGTAAAGGATTTGTAGCTTAACCAAACCACGATATGTTTTGAAGCTTTTGCCAAAAGGTACAAAAACCTGTACTCAGTGTAGCTAAGCATTTGATAACAAGCACGGTTTCTTCTGCTCAACATATTTTCCTAGTGTATTTGTTTGTAAAGGTAGAGATAAGTACAGTAACACAATCTGTTCTTTAATATCACAGGCAAAGAAAAATCACTAGTCACTACCTACAACAGTTTACAAGCTTTGCAAGACAGCTATAAGTATGTGTTTTTTTCCTAAATATCTCAAATGGATCCCTATCCTGAAAATCCTTCTTCCCTCTAATGATGCTTGTCTGCGATAATATTAATGAAAAGCAACTGCTAGTGCAAGAAAAGAAAGGAAGATGAAGCTCAGATTCCCTATATGATGGTCATAGTGGTTATTTTCACTAACGATAAGAAAGCAGATTTATATGTACAGTATCACAGAAACAAGCCATTCTGCTCCTATTTACAATTTTGACAGTTATCTATGGAAAATGTGGACTTAAAAAAACTCTTAAGAATAATTATTTGAAATCATAGCCAAAATAACATACATCACCCTTGATTAGTTACATGAAAAAGCAGCCTTAAATTGATAGTTTAAAAACAGGAAAATTAGCAGTATGATTAAATGTGAATAGCTAATAAAAAGAATTTTGCTAAAACAGATTAAGGTTCAGATCAGGGTCACAAAAGGAACTGATTGAGGAAAACTGTCATTTTTGCTGAGACTCGGTAGCTCTTTAAGCAAGGCTGTTTCCTCTGAATCACAGTCTTGTAATGAGAAATTACACTGCTGAGGTTAATAAGGACTTGGCATGTTTGTCTACCCCAAAATTTCAGTTAAAACGTTGTGGTAAAAAAAAAAAAAAAGGCAAATTCCTTGCACATAAGTATATGGGAAGGGATATAACTAAGCTAAGCAACGTCTAACAAAATAAAAGGTGAATTTACCCCATAGTTCCAGTTCTTATGTGTGCTGTAAATTTGCTCCAAGAAAAAAAAAATAATCTGCAAGTGACCCAAAGCCCTCTTTGTCCCCTTATTTCTTCCAAAATAAACTGTGGTGCTTCTAGTCACAGCACCACAGACCCCATTAGCAGAGGCTAGGCAGAGAAGTGCTCTACTAGCGCAGTCTGAGATTTCTCTTTCTGTCATCTTCACCCCTTCTTGGCCACAGATAACCTCCTGGAGGGTGTGTCTGTCCCTCCTTCTGTCCTGACAAGTCAAGAGGTGAGCCTTGTATACATAGGTATGGTATGAAATATAGTGTTCCAAATGGAAAGATCTACAAGTGGATTTTCCCCTTGCAAAGCCTGTCATCCTGCATGCAGTTGATCTCAGGAATTTCAGACCAGAAAAGATCTTTTACATGCAATTCCTCTCTGACAATGGCTCTGCTTTCTTGTAGGTAGCTGGGGTGATTCCTGAAGAGAATGAGCAACCGATGTGTGAGTGTTACCATTGCCTCACATTTTCACCTTGTGCTGATGGTGCATAAGAGAAAGAGGGAGGGACCACAAGTGTTCAGGTCATCATCCACTGCCTTGTGCTTCCAGTCCCCCAGGAACTCAATGCCATTGAGCTCAGTGGCAGAGGCGCACCAGGTTGCCCTCCAGAGCAGTTTTGTTCAGAGCATGCAATGCTACACATGCATGTGGGTCCAGGCTTCATGGGGAGGACTGGCTGTCTGTTAGTGAGACTTTTAGCGCCACTGTAACTGTTCAGTTATATCTTGAGCTTTGTGGATAGAACACTCCAGTGAAATAAATCGTCACGTCTATAAGTTGGGAGGTACTAGGGGCTGGGTTTTTCACTATTTGGGTTTTTCCCCTCCTGGGCTGGTACTTTGCACAAGGGGGAGCTGGCACCTCTGCTCTGAGACGGGAGCTATGACAGCACTCCTGAGCATTGGGTTATGGCTTGGTGGCATAACCTATTGTCATTATTACTATCACCAGGCCTGATCGGGATCAGCAAGACAATATGAGAGCTGTTGTGTAACCCAGCAATAAAAAGACAGTCCTTGTCCCAGAACACACTCAGGCTGGTTTTCTGACAAGCTGCAACAGGTTCTGCGGCGGCACCTTTTCTGCTGCTAAATAAAGAACTTCCGTCTTGCAGAGCCTAAACCCATTGCTGAAAGATTGAAAGGAAAATGAACTATTAGGACAAAGGAGCTGTGTGCAGAGTTTTTTAACGATTGTTTGTTTTGATCTTAGTTGAAAGTAATTCACACAGAGCGAAGTGCATTGACACTCAAAAGAAAATAAGTACTTAATTTAGAAAGAGCAACTGCTTTAGACCAAGCCAAACGCAAAAAGTCAGAAGCATCCAGACAAGATTTCTGGGCCAGAAATCACATTTTTATTAGTACATAAACCACATGTCACTTGACAATGAGTATCGGAGCATGGAGTGAAATAACCCTCCGGTAGTGCAGTCAATATTTAAATCAATATCTCTAGTAATGAAAATATCTTACTCATTGATACATGTTGGATGTTTTTCCTTATGAATCTCTTAGGAGGTAAACAGCATTTTTCTGTTATAAAAGCAACTAAACAGTATTGCCAAACAGGTCTAATAATTCCTAGAATTCAATAGCACAATGCTCTGAAATTATTAGTGTTGTTATGAATGCCTTTTGACCTTTATGTCAGGGCTATATTTCCTTTCCAGAAAAAGCCATCTACATTATTTTGGCCCTGATGCTGCTGAGTGTGAGCCCAGTAACTTCAGTGGGAGCTTAGGGCACTGTAGGTTTTATTTTTTACATTATATATGTACCTAATCATTCAAAATACTCAAGGCTAAAATCCGTAAGAGATGTTAGTGCCTTTATGTTAACTGCTGTGACACCCTCCATCCGTTCCGTCAATGCTGTGCAGTATTACAGAAAGAATCACAGATTGCCAAGGCCAGAAAGATGGTCAGCACACAGAGCACAGCCCAGTGGCACACACCATCACCTGGGCTAAGGGACTCCTGAGCCCTCCTCCCTGGACCAGTGACGCACTTTGCATTACTGAGCCATTATAGATAGTTAAAACATCCAGTCCTGAAGCAGAGCACTGCCCCCTCTCAGTTTATTGTTTTAAGCACCATTCACAAAGCCAAGTTCACTCATTTTTTTCAGCTTTTGACCCTGTGACTGTTTGGTTCCTTTCTGCAATGGGTCAAAACCCCCAAAGGAGGGGCAAGGATGATCCCATCTCACAGCCTTGTGACAGGGCACTTTTTAAAGAGAAGAGAGCCATAACTTTGCATGGTTTTCAGACAAGGAAAGTGTTAAAAGCAAATTTCTCACCCCTAGGAGAGGCACCCTCACTTGTAGGCTATCCTATGAAAGATGGGAACTGACACCACCATGAGGACATCTTGCAAAAAAAGCAGTGCTGAGTGCGGTTTTGCTGGAGCCCATAGTCATGGGAAAAGCCTGTGCATCAGCCCTTGAATGATTTCTAGATACCCCTGTATGTATCTGATCACTGAGGGATGGCTCTGGCAAGCACAGGAATAGCACTGTAGCACCCTGGGAGCACAATTCCTCTGCCGGTTGATCCATTAAACTAATTTTGTATTTAGATACCTAAAGTCAGCCTATGCTCTGTTTTAGGCTCCTAAATCCATTGGCTTATTCAGAACCTTAAAAGACATCTAGGCACCTGTGTCCTATTAAAGTGAATGGAATAACACTTGCAATTGTTTTGAAATCTGCCTGAAAAAAAACCTACCCCTGAAAAAATTGTCCCTCAATGCCTTGTAGAACTGAGTTCACAGAAGTGATAGTTGACATGGGTGCTTCAGATAATGGAAATGACTTTTTAATTAGAAAAGATAGGTTCTTAGAAGAGTTGGGATATAATATAAAAATTAATTAATTCAGTGCACAAAAATAATCAAAACTGTTTGCCTCTATAGAAATATCTCCTTTTTCTTAAAAACAACAACCAATCAAAAAAACACGTCTACAAAATTAAATTTTACTTCCTATTAAATACCAGCTTTGATTGTTCAGCAAGGTGCGGTACAATTTTAAACTACCAAATGCACTTCCTTTTTTCCTGCTTTATGATTTTAAACTTCTTAAGACTTCTAATGGATGTGCTAGGACAAGGCAACTCAATGTATTTTTAAATGTGCTTTTAACCCCTCCACATGGAGGTGGCTGAAACAGTTCAGATCTTTGAACCATGGTAGGGTGGTGCTGGCTAAGAGCTGTCACTCTCTGGCAGGTCCTCCAAAATGATTAATAGAAAGAAAACCACCTTGGGATTTCTTTTTGTACAAGACAAAAGTGTATATTCCCAAAAAGAACAACCTGAACAGCTTCCCAGACATTGGTCCAGCGCTGCTTTGGCCCTCGTTGCAGATAAGGCACGCTTTGGCCAAAAGAGACAGAAAACTACTCAGCAAGGTAAGTAGTAACAGGTTTAACCAAATCCATACTGAATGTGAACCTGTAGCAGAGGAACAGATCAGAATTAACGCTAAACTCAGATTCCATCTTGCAGCCTTTTTGTGCAATACAGTCTAAATCAGAACCTGCATTTGCCAGAGTTTTGCATTTCACTTCTAAAAAGACTCAGTGATTACACCTCCTGGAGGTGCAACTGCATGTGACACCAGGAGAATCTGATACCGACGGAGAGCAAAGGGTTTTCTGACTCGCGAGAGATGGATTGTTCCTCAGCAGGTTGATGTGACAAATGATCACTGCTTCCAGAGTCTGCGGTTTGCTGTGAATTAATGTACCAAGGGAATTCCCGTCCCGGCAGTGTCGATCCAGCCACGTGCACAAATAGAGGGCCAGAACACCGGCTGATATAAACTGGGATGGCAGTGCTGGATCTGGCTGACATCTGACATTCACTTACAATTTCTCAATGGAGAATTATGAGGAAGAGTGGGATGACAAACTCACAGCATTGCTAGTTCAGAAGGGGATGAAAGGGAACTGGCAAAATACCTCCTACCAGAGAAACACCAATGCTACCTCTGTCACCACAGGATTATTCCAGGAATCTGGGAATAAGGCATAAACACAGAGCTTTGCGATGTTTCTGGAAACTCATTCAACCTGATGACTCTAGTGAAGCCAGGTAGCCAGGGTCACATAAGGCTGGAATTGAAAAGACGTCACAGCTTGGTGGAAGCTGCTTGGATGAGAATTTCCTTGTTGGAAAGGTGCAGGTGGAATTATTTTCCCTTTTAACCTTCCCACTAGCCCAGTGGAAGGGGCAGGTTGGAGGAGAACAAGACCCCATGTGAGAAAGAAACACATCCCAGCAGTTTACAGTGGAGGCAGATTATGTAATCCTGCTCCATCCATCCCCATCATCCTGTAGGGTTTTACAGCAGCTCCACTCAATTTCTGCAGATTCAAACCTACAGCCTCCTTTACGTATGGGTGCTCCTCCAAAGCTGGCAGCCAGGAAACCCCAATCAATCAAGGATAGCTCTCTTATTTGGCAAACTCTGTTCTGCACTGTTTAGCTTGGGAAGGCACAAATGGTTAATCTTAAAAGCAATCTGGCAGAAATAGGGTTTGGGAACCAATTCACCAAATTTACACAGTGGTGTTTAAACCGAGCAGGGCATTAGCTGATACTCAGTGAGCAAACTTAATGGCCAACTTCACTCTATCAGCCTTTTCCCATGAAAAACCTGCACCCTAGGTGCTACCAAGTGCTAATTTGTTAAGAAAGCCTTAATTGAGTGACAGTTAATTATTGACAGATTTGAACTACTTTATCTCTCAATCAAAACCTGGCTCTGTCCCAGGCAGCAAGTAATTTACAGCCACAAAGGTAAATCTGGCCACGCGCAAGCTTTTTATGCTGAAGCCTGATAGCTCTCCCTCCCCCACCCCAAGTTTCTGCTAAAATTTCTCTCTGAAGGAGACGATGATCCCCTAGTGATCACCAGCTCACGTCAAGGTGGTTACCCTGCTTAACCCCACTTGGCACAGAGTGGGAATTACCAGGGGGACATCCATCTGGAGCTGCCTGAGATAAGAGGTGTCCAGTGTTAATAAACAGGCTTCCTCTACACCTCAGCAGGGCCTTCCTTTTCTAAACAGTCTTCCTTTAATGTTGTAAAATGTTTTTTTCCATTTACTCAACGATCATGCCTTTGCCTGTGGGGGAGGGCTGAGGAGAGGAGAGGAGAGGAGAGGAGAGGAAGAGGAGAGGAGAGGAGAGGAGAGGAGAGGAGAGGAGAGGAGAGGAGAGGAGAGGAGAGGAGAGGAGAGGAGAGGAGAGGAGAGGAGAGGAGAGGAGAGGAGAGGAGAGGAGAGGAGAGGAGAGGAGAGGAGAGAGAGAGAGGAGAGGAGAGGAGAGGAGAGGAGAGGAGAGGAGAGGAGAGGAGAGGAGAGGAGAGGAGA